>OX375872.1:67874365-69074365 GCA_947359465.1 Metellina segmentata | reverse complement strand
CACGACGGTTCGGGAACGCAAAAGTAAGGATACCAATCATTTTGAGGAAAAATCTTTCTTCGGGCAGTAGTTCTGGATTATATGGGATGGATTTACTGGAAAATAGGACACGTTTTTAATACAATGTAAGCAAAATAGCGAGTAATGTACGATCATACATTTGTAGATAGTGTTTTATATGGTTGAGATGAATGGGGTTGGAAAGCACCGTGCTCCAACTATCTGAAAATATATCCTCCGAGTGGTTTACAATGTATACAAGTATACGTTCTGAGACTTATAGCTTTCCCTGCATGATTTCTAACCAATTTTGAACTTGATCAAAGTAATCTTTCAGCCAATTGATGTGGCTGTTTGGTCAATATATCAAGATGAAAGTCGTAGTACACTTCTCGGACATATCGTAACGTTTAAATGGTATAGTACAGTATATAATATAAAGTATAACATCGGATAGTATAATATAACTTGTTTTCTGCTCTTGTAACACTAGATATCTGCAGTAGTGAGGCATCTATTTTATTTATATTTTGTACTAGCAAGCTTCTATGCTAATAAATGTTAATTTTCGTACTCGAGTATCACTTTAAGTTGAATGTATTTTGATACATTGAGAATAGCCCACATGGCTTAACACGTTCGCTGCCGATCTCGTGGCAGCGCGTGGTGTGAAGTGATGTCTCAGTAGCGAGTCACGCGTTCGCGCGGGAAGAGCTGAGCCGCAACATTTATTCTCCTCTTTAATTTGCATTATATATTAGGTGTTGGCTAATATTGGCGTTGAGTAAAGGTTAGAAGCTAGTTATAAAGGTATGTGGTTTCTAATAAGCCTCTAAAAGATGATGAAAATGCAAATTTGTTGGCTGAGCTTTCACCAATCTATTCTGGTATTGGCGCACTTTTCAATCATAATTGTTATAAAAAGTAAGTCGGCTTCTGGGGGAAAATCCATTCCTACGTGACCGGCAGCGATGTGTTAACAATTGCATGCATTGTCGAGAAAAACAGTTTATATTGATTGTTAGAATAACTGAATAACTGAATCTGAAAGCGTCTTGAGGCCGAAATGGAACAATGCTTTTTTTTGCCTGATTGGGCGATGAAGACTGACCCTTAGTGAATAAGCATGTGCCTATGGAAAAGTATAAATGAAGAACAGATGTGAATAAAGTGGGAGAGTTACCCGACAGGACATCGTCAGTTCAGAATTCAGATCAAATTAGGCACAGACAGTAACACCTGTTGCCATAGATTCAATTTCTGCCATCAAAGTGACTCAGCACGATTAGAATATACTGCCTTAAGACTTCCGAAATCAATAAAATCCAAACATGTCTTTTCTCAAAACTAGCCATTTTTCTTCACTACATCATAGTTCAAATGTCAGAATATGCGAAAAGATCATTTGGTATATGTATATTCGTAATGATACAAGAAACAAAACATAAAAATTTAACTAAGCCGAAAACTCAGGTGGCTCATCACCCAGAGATCATTCAGGTGATGTCGAATGCCCCTAAGTCGACATCTTTTGAACTGAAATACTTTACGAAGATGCGCCGAAACCTGCCATTCTAGCTTGGCTTGTATAGTGAAAGTAAATCACTCTTTAACAATTATATACATTTGATGTCAAGTATCCAAATCGGAAAAAGTTTTCCAGTAACATTCTGTGGTTGATAAACAATTGCTTATGAATTCATATGTTCTCATCCACACTCTAACCGAATTCAATTGTTTGTAACGGGGGCTCTGAAGTCCTTCCCGAAGGTGTGCCGTAAGCCTACAGTACAATAAATATTTAATGAAGGAAATCACTCACGTCTTCACAATTTAAAGCATTCGACGTATAATTTGTTTAATTCATTATAATAAATATGTATAATTGGTTTAATTCATAATAATAAATACGTATAATTCGTTTAATTCAATAGGCGATAAAATAATAGTAGCAAACATTTATACAAGGCATTGTTAATTTTAAGCTTGCCTCTCAAATTTTTTTACGGAGAAAATTAAAAAATAATGTATAATTTCTTTCAGCCTTATCTTGCGGTAAAAGTTTGTGTTAATAAAAAATTTCTGGAATATAAGGAGTTATAAACATAAACACTCATTAATCGCATTATATTTATTACAACTTTTCATCTAAAATTCTTACATGAAATAAAGATAATAGGGTGAAAACTGTTTTCAGGAAACGTTTAGTATGAAATGTAATGAAAAAATATTTAGTTTCTTAAGATAAAGCTCCCTTTATTTCATTCTATATATTATAATTCTAAGTATATTTACTTGATGTGTGTTGAATATGTGGTGGTAATATCTAATTTTCGTTTTTTCTTTGATCTATACTAGTATACCATTATACCGATGAATGCTACATAAGCGTAATAGAAGAAAGCAAATGCAGTAGCAACTCATACTTGCCAACGCTTTTACATTACACGTTGCCTCAAAAACAATAAAACCATCCTTTTACTGCTATTGCATTTATTTGTACGCGTCACGTACTTATTTACATTTATAAAGGAAGAAGATAAAAGTTCCTATAAAACTTTTGGAATCTTTCCATGCTATTCAAGTAAACGAAATTATGCATTTCAGATGCCTATTTTGTTTTCCCCATGAAAATATACATTACTTACCTGCTGAAGAAATTCGGTATTTCTGTATGTAGAGATTAAATCAAATCTACCTGCACGCTCAATCGAATTGCATAAACGACCAAGTAGATCGTATGGAGTTGCATATTCTAAGACATCCACCAAATTGTTTTTGTTTAAAATATGTTCAAATTAAGTCTTCTCAGAAATATCAGATACATTTTCAAAAATTAAAATTACTTCCAGTACAAAAGGAAACGTTATTTGATTGGAATACTAGATGTAAATTTGTGTATTGCTACACACTCTTAACATCCATTTCAAGAAGGCATAGAAAGAATAAACACATTAGCTCAGTCATTCGCATTTTCTAACAGCAAATGTATGACAATTTCCTGTACAATTCTATAGTAAAATCATTGATCAATATAATATATTAGTTATTTTTTTAAATGAAAAACTACGGTTGGTTTGATTATGTTAAGTTTTAAGGCGCAATGGTCATATTTGACCAAGCTTCTCCGAAAACTAGACAGACAACGTCAAATAATGGACAGACACACACAAGTAAAGTTTTACGGGCACAAAAGAGAGAAATGCACCGGTTAACTATCCTGATGGTTGTCTCGATGAGGTATCTCATTTATTAGCAAAATTGACCAAATCTTGATGGATGAGTCATTAGAAGAAAACTGGTCAGAACTTGATGAATGAGATACCAGGTCATTAGAAGAAAACTGACCCTATCTTGATCTCGTTACATAAAAAACGGCAATATCTTGATGACAAGATATCTCTATATTATCAAAATTTTCCAGATCATGATGGACGAGATATCTTGTCGACACTACTTGGAAGGTTAAGTTACAGGAGTAGTTTAATGTGCACCATGCAATAACTCGCAACTGCTAGTTAACGAACCAACGTTGTCCCTGAATAATTATAGATGAACCAAATTAAAAATTACAGAAAATTAAAATCGCTAAGGTAAAATATTCCACAATGTTCAAAAGTAAAGGACAAATATAATATTCATATTTATCTCGAAATTTTAAAACGATATTTTATTATATTACATTAAATTTACTGCCATGAGAGGCATTTTTGGACAAGCCAAATATAGTTTTATATATGTCTACACAAAGTGAAGCAAAAACAAATAGTGTGATGACAGATATATGAGACTATACACGATGTTCGAGACATGATATGACATATATATATATATATATATATATATATATATATATATATATATATATATATATATATATATATATATATATATATATATATATATATATATATATATATATATTTAAGTCTTTCCTAAATGAACGAGAGTTGAATATGAGAAGCATTTCTTTCAAGTTAAATATAGATAGAGGTAGCAATTCCGTTGCGATTCTCGTGCTTCCTGATTACGAATTCAGCACTTTTCTAACATAATTCTGAAGAACATATTCCGAATAGAAATATGATAGCTGATCGTTCAATCACACCCAATAAGTTGAAACACCAAACGTTGCCAAATGGCGATAGATTACATTTTCAGGTAACCCTTATATGCGTTAGCATTTGGACCGCAGATTAAAATCTTTGCAGACCACTTGATTTGTTTCTTACGCTAAAAAATTCTCTCATTCCAATGATAATCCCTGAAAAAGTATAGCATCTTAAAATGCTAAATGATAATAGAAAAGCGAAAAGTGTGGCATGTATATGGATAAGTATTCAACCATTTGAAACTTTGCAACATGCGTTCTGACTGCGTTTTGTTCCGGTTTAAGGGATTCAATGACCGATCCTACTATGCAATATTGAGGGTAATGGAACAGGGTTGATCCCCAAGAGCTGAAACAGCCATCCGATTCCAAATGTGCAACATAAACTCCGAGTTGCTGTTTTATGCAAGAACATTGACTCACCCAGAAAAGCTCATTCTAAGTTCCCGGACATGTTATACGTGTTTTGCACTTATTCGTTCATCCTATGTATGATTTAACATACAACCTTTCTTTGTTTTCAATGACCACTCCTTTGAATCAGAGATAATTGCATTTTTGTTGAGTTATAAAGATAGTTACATTGAGTTATAGAAATATTAAATTTCTCCGCTAACTCAATAACTCCTTTAACTCAGAAATAATTGTATTCGTATTAGGTTATTTGAAAAACAGGACATTTAAGTTAGATATATTTACTAAATTTCTATTTAATAGAATGCAACTAATGGCACCTGAAATGAAAGCACGAGAATTTTTTCCCGCGATTCCTTCAAAATAGGTTTCTTAATCAATCTAAAAAAATGGGCAGAAGATAGTCTATATTGAAGTCTTCAGTCTAAGTACAAAGACAAACAGTCAATGGTTCATTTCTAGTATTATATATTTTAATAAAAACTACTTTTTATCAGAATGAGTCTCATACTTTTATATTTCTTACATGAAAATGCTTGAAAAAATTGTTAAATTACACGAAATTTGTAAACACTATTTTTAGTATCACTCCGTCAGCTGTTTTAATATTCTGATAGCTTTACGTACACAGCCTGCAGTGTTTCCTTTATGACTTACAATTCAGTTTTGACCTTCTAGATCAATAAAACATTTCCTAGCGTTCTTTCAACCATTAGATGTGTTCATTTAATCATTATGTGGATTGCGAGGAGGAAGCAATACTACACTAATCTGGATATCTCGTGACGTCAGGGGTTGTACAGAATTCATCATGAATGAAAATCTCATTAATTGAACCTGAAAACAACGAACGTCTAGCCACTGGATTTTTTTAAGTTTTAAACATTTAACTTCAAACAGTTCAATTAAAGTAAACGCGATATAAGTAGTTTTTTTTTGATAATATATAAAAGAATTTTGCAACCAATGTATTGATACTAATGTTTTATCGATCAATTCTTTTTGTAATAAACTTTTTACCTATGTGTTATAAATTATAGAATTTTTTTGTAAAATCAAATAATTACATTTCAAACTAAGAGCAAAATTTGGTTTTCTAAAAAAATCTACAAGCAAAATTTAACAAAACTTGAACTGTCACGAAATCTTAAATCGATTATAGATCCGAAATTATATGTATAGACTGGTGTCCAAATTTATCTTTATGTGCATAAAATCTCGGATTTCTCAGAAACTGTGAACTATAACGTTTTGAATTTGTCTAGAATGAGACATAACATCATAACACATAAATATACAAAGAAAAAATTTAAGAACACTGCATATGATTTAGAACTGTAGCATGAAACCATAAAAATGGCATTATAATTTTAGAAATTTTATACTTCAAAGTTGATCTCCCAAAAAATTTGAAAAAGGGCTTATCTGTCTGTTGCTCCGTAGAAGCCCTTAAATATATAAAAACAATTTTCTTCAACAAAATTAATTTCGAAAATGATATGGATCACCTTACCTAAATGAAAACCACCATACGTTAAAGAACAGATAAGGGGAAACACAATTAACTAGTAGAGAGCTTGGTTAGTTTTATGTTTAGCCAGATATGGTAATGCTGTGCATATCAATGATAACACAATTAGAACGAAGACGCGCGGTTGATATCCTTAAAATGTGCATAACTATAGTCACTATTTATGTTACCAGAAGACATTATATGTACATACATAAAAACAAATCAAAACTATCTTTGTCTATATCAGAACTCCATAGCTTTGGCTCAGAAGAGAAAACATTTTTAAGAATCTCTTTTCAAATGTTTCTATCTCCCACAATTCTTCAGAATAATGAACAAAGGATTCAGAATGGGTTTGCAAGAAAAGAAGGAAATGCCTCAAAGGAACAGTCGATACAACCTATGGGAAATGACGAATCCTAACCCTAAGCCACACTTACAGCCTTTCATGAATACAAACGAAGTGATTTGAATAACTCTTAATCTTCTGCTTTTTTCCCCTGTGACACATGAAATTGTATTTTGCACGATATCACAAATTTCTCTCCACCAGAAGCTACAGGAAAAGGGGGAAAAGGCCCCATTCCTGAAATATCTGAACGTTATTGGCTATTCTATCGAGTTTATTCATGTTCCTGGCGAAATTAAATGCGACTTTATTTGCATTTTGCTTTCGTGAGAATGTTTACTATTGTCGAATATTTCACGATTTCTTCTATTATGTACGTTTTCTATTATTGAAGTTCGGAGCTTTCGTATTCATAGATAATTTGCTTTGAGTACATGCTTGTGAAATATTTTTTCTGTAAGCGCCGATGCTAATGTACTTTATTATAAATCTGAATTGAATGTATTAATTTATTTCTTTAAAAAAGATTGTATTGTGGTACCGCCACCAATGACTCCAAACAGTAAGGAGCATGTTAGATTGAAGAGGCAAATTTACATATGATTTTTGCAAAAAAATCGCACGATATAAATCTTCATATCTCAACTATTTAATAAAATTATATTGCATTATATATCCAAGTCGAACTTTCCACACAATTTTATCATGAAAATATAGTATGTAGAATGCTTATTCTGTAAAAGTCAAAGTTTAAAATTATCCATTTTGTAAAATCTAAGAAGGAATAACAAAAAATCGAAAACAATCTACCAACTAAGAGATATCGAAAACATAACAAAGTTTTATGGTCTTGATTTCTTTTAAATTAACACATGTGAATCAAAGTAATTTTCATAATGGGTTACTGAAAAATTAGAAAATGAAACTTGGAGCACTGAAGATAAAGTGTAAATTAAGGTACGAATAATTTACTTTGGTAAAATGAATTTCTGAACTGCATAAAAAGATACGAAATATAGAAAGCTTGGTTTTTGTTAATGAATCAGTGATAAGTTGGTTGGTTGTTTTCGATTGTTTGGGATTTTATGGCGCAAGGGACATTTGGACAAGGAAAAAATGTGACGAAAGTAAACAAAGTAAGATTGGGAAATACAGTAGTGAGTTGAAAACAGATAAAGATTGCTTGGATATACCGTGAGCTCGACCCTTGTGTGTACTAAAGACAGTAAACTTCATGGGAAGAGAAAAGATCACTAGGGTTACCCCCGTCCGTGAAGCACTTACACTCTTAAAGGAGATGTGCGTCTGAAGGCAGTGATGAGAATATTTATAAGAAAATTAAACGGTCGTCATATCATGAAATGCTAGGGTTATGTGTATCATATTTAAAACAAAGGATAAATCCTGGATCCATTTATGGAAGATTTGAACTCATCGACCGATCCACATAATTCAGGTAGAAATTATATGTTCCGATAATACACAGATGTATATGTTAAAGGTCAAATCTTGGACCATTCGGCACTTGTATGTCGAGTACATAGCTAAAATAGACTATTGAAGGGAGCTGCAAAAAGTGTGACCAACAAGTCTAGAAGTAGACACGGGACTGCTCTGTAAAAATTCACTTGGTTGGCCAATCTAGCATTTTATTGCCTCGTTTAGCTATATAACATCTTATGATAGGGTAGATGTGTTAATACTCATTTCTATAGAGGTTATAAAAATGGCGAAATTTCCAAAATATACTACAATGTCACGCAGATCATTCAAATGATAAAACAATGAATGGTCGTCTTCTGTCCCGTGAAGCAACCACATGATGAATGTTTGTTTACACCCAGTAGACAAAATTGCCTAAAGGTTCACGTTACTACTAGTTTTGGTCACATGATCCTGTAGGCAAAAAAGAGATTACCACAATCCACTCTACTTTTATATTTGCTATATAGTTGAAGAAGTGTTATCGTTGCAATCTTTGAGAAGCTCCACCGTTTCTGATTGGAGCATTACACGAATTTCTAGATTGCGCATTTGACGTATGCCTGTGGAAACGAAAGAACTGCGACTATACCGTGAGCGAATAGGCGTGTAAAGATTCGACAGAGTATGTTGCTTGATTTGGATTTTTATTTATATTTTACTTATTTATTCTTTCCCTACAGAAAAATGCCAATTTACAGGGAGCAAAAACAAGTAACCGAAAAAAAACACTAGAAAAAAGACACATAAATACAGCTAAAAAATAGAAAAAACAAAACCCGCCATTGAAGCAGATCACTTATCGTATTGAAGTCATTAAAAAATATATTATCCTGGGAGAAAGAATTATAATGTTTAAAAAATCTATTCGTAACAAAATTGCTACATGCATTCATTTTAAAAGGTTTTACAAAAAAATAATTTCTAGTTTCTGGTGATATACCTGGGGACGTTGAAATCAATACAAGAAACTAAAAAAGGCGAATCAATTTTCTTACGTAGGAGGCTGTAAAAAATCTTTGCAAAAGAAATGTCTCTACGGAGTTTCAAAGTAATGAAACCGAAATGATATCGCAATTCAGAAGAATATATTCTTGAAGTTTAATAATTCTATATCAAAAGATCCAAGAAGGGAATAAAATGCGCAAAAGAGGACATAAGATAAAAATCATGTCAAATATATATGATTTAATAATTTCAAATTAGGCATCCGAACCAACGAAAAGTAAATTTGAAATAACAAGTAAGATACTAACTATTGATAAAATTAGAAATGAGGCGTTTGTCAAAAAGTATCAGAGCAAATTGTTACATTAAAACAAGTCGTTTAACAATGTAATATACGAAAAAAGCGTGCAAAAACGATTAGTGTGGAAAAACGAGTAATTACTGATGAGCATGTATTTAACGAGATTATGCCAAATCGTAAAACATTTGAGGGTTTGCATGACCACATATATGAAATCGGAACATTCCATTCCTTCCATTCCAGTCAGTATCAAGCGGATCGGTAGAGAAGTTCTAGCTCTCCAGGAGTACAAGAAGACATTCTCATCAATACAAAATATAACTAAATTGAGCATTGCTATTTAGGTATGTAGGTAGTTCATTGACTGGAGCAACAGATACGGACTGTTAGCGACGTTCCCGGACCAATCCCAAAGGGAAATATCCAAGAACAACAACCTCGTAATTTTGAACCACGGTCAGATGACGAGGTCACCCGTGAGTTCGCACCCCACTATCCAAACATCTACACCAAGCCAACGTCAGGACATTTGAGGTCATTACAGTTTTAATATACACCAGCCTCCTTGAACACGACGGTCTTTGGTTGGACCGAGTTTCAAACTCGTAATCCTCCAGTTGATAATCCGTTCCTCCTTCTGCAATTTAGAAAAACTTCAAAATATAGGATCAACATGTCGACTTGTACTCATGTGATTGCTTTGTGCAGAGTTGACTTGGTTGTACTCTTATCACCTCGTTTGACGATATAACATCTAATGACAGGATAGATGTGTGTGTGTTGGGACACACGAATGGTGAGATCGACAATCTATACTTCTACATCGTGAGGAACAATGAGGACATGAATCAATGAATGGGTGTTTTCTACCGTCCGTGGATCAATCAGATGACGAATATTCGTTTCCACCTGACAGACGAAATTAGTCTAAGGGTCACGTTAATACTAGTTTTGATCACATGATTCTGGGACATAGAAAGGTTACCATTGCTCACTTTACTTTTCTATTTCCTCCTCTATGAGCATTCTACTTGTTTTAAGAAACCCACCGATTGGGGAAGCGTTCAAAGTACAACTCTCCCACTTCCAATGACAGTTCCACACATTAGATACTCTGCTAGAAGGTTGTATAGTGAACGCTTCCTCGAATAAAGAAGAAAGATAAAAGTAGAGTGAGTAATGGTAAATTTTTATTTGCCTCGGATCATGTGACAAAACTAGTGCTAAAGTGAGAGACTCAGATTATTTGGTATGCCACGACAAAACAGATATTCATCATCTGATTGATCCATTGAACGGGAAAAGACGATCATCCGATTGATCCGCTCGACATAGTAGTAAACTTCGGTGATTTCACAATTTTTGTCGCCTCTCTATAAATGGGCATTCACACATCTATCCTGTCACAAGATGTCTCATCGTCAAACGAGATACTAAGTCAGTTATTCACAGAGCAGTCAAGTGGTCCCTAGTGGACATGTTGATGGCATTTTTTAAAACTCATTCTCATAGTAATGCACAATCTACTTAATTTCACAACTTTTTCCTCAACAGGCGAGTGCGGTATCGTCAAACTTTTGAGCGTTTGCATCACAACTTGTGTGATACCGTAACATCCATGTCCGCCAGCATTATGTGGATCGGTCGTGAAGTTTGAGAGCTCCAGAAATGGGAGAGGGTTAAGTTAGGATGAAGACATCTATCCGTTGGGAATACTTAAAAGTAAAATCGTTGCGCAGCCATTCCATTTCCATTTACAGCCCAATATGTTAGATGCATGTCGGTCATCTTAATATTCGTGCAATTCTCCAACACGTGTGGGGACCGCGGTAACTCAGTTGAAAGAGCAACGGACTAGCAATTTCGGACTAGTAAAAGACGGGGGATTTCGAGTTTGAAACTCGGATCAGCTAAAGATTACCGTGTACACGGTGGGCTGTCGTGTAAATCTGTCGTGGCCACCTCAAGTGTCCTCACATTGACGTGTTGCGGAATTTTGGAGAGTGGGGTTCCAGCTCAGGCGTCGTTCTTGTCATTTGACCGTGGCTCAAAATTTCGAGTCGTTGTCCTTGGATTTTTCCCATCGGGATGGATCCCTAACCGTCACCAATAGCCTGTTGTGTTGCTCCAGTACAACGTTAATTGCCTATCTATCTACCTGCAAGGTATATGAAATGAAACGATTTGCAAACATGATAAAACGATTTGCAAACACGCTTTAAAGCGCTCTCTAGCACCTACGCTCAACAGTTGTGAACAATTCCTCGACAAAAGAAATATGCCCCATAACACCTCTTTAAGGTCTAAGAAAATTCTGTATCCTCTTGTTTCCTTTTGGTTGAAATAATCCATGTATTGTTCAACCTTTAGATTTATTCAATTGGTCTTTACCTTAGAATATAATCCTTTGGAAAGAGAGATTGCATTTATCCATTCCTTTGAATAAACTGCTTTGGATTATATTGCTAATTTCTTCGGAATTAATCCTTTTGGAAAGATTTTATTAATCAAGAAGGTGAAATATGGTTAAAAGTCATGCACTTCTTCCGGTTACATGTTTGAAATTGTACGTTTGAACCCTGCTGTTGTTTAATAGGGTTTGCAAATGATATGTTCTATACATTCATTTTGATATAAATTCGAAGAAAAAATAAGTTTGATTGTAACAGAACTGAATGCATAACAATAATTGAAAATAGATGCTGCATTGAGCTACAAATTTAGTAAATTTTCCTTAGCTTATCAAAACAGGAACATTTTTTTAAAGCTGATATATATTATAATTTAACATAAATAATCACAACGCGGTAATATCGCTTTTTAATTCAAAAACCTTATAGTCCAAGTGCAAGCCAAATCAGCAATTTATGCATTATCTATGACTAAGAAGCTGTTAGAAGGCATAAGTGTAGTAGATAAAAATACAACTTACTCACTATAAGAAGCAGTAAACATGTCTAAGCCACAAAAATAGGATTGAGAGCTCAATAAAGATTTTGAAAAGATCACAGTTCTTAATATTTTTTTAATGCATCTAAAACTCGGCAGTTACATGCTATTGTAAAAAAAGATTTATGACCGTGATTGCTTAATTTTTAATCAATCAATGAAATTAAAAATATTTTGCAGTAATTTCATATTTCTATTATCTTAATTTATGCACTGCAACTGTTCAATTTTGAAAATTAATATAATCCGATGTTTTTATTAGGTAATTACGAGTATGTGTTATCTTTTACAGGAAACAATTTTTGTTATATATTTGTTGTCCTTTTGCTGAAAACATAAAAGACAACGTTTTATCTGTTATCTGGGTCCATTACTGCAGATTAGCTGGGACTTTTCTTCTTTCAAAACTTAAGATTAATCGAAGCTTTGTGGAAAATTGATGCAATTAGTTTTATTGATGATAACCGTGACTACATAGCTCTTTCTTTTTAACTCACGTCCTTTTTTTTTCTAAAGTAAAGTGTAGAGACTATATAGTCAAAAAAAGTTTCTTTAGAACTATATTAGACCGTGGTTACTTAACGTCGCATTAAATCAATATACAATATATAACTTGTAAAAAATCTGCAAAACTGACAAAGTAAACGGTTATTTCGCTACTGCTTTTGCTATTCGACATGAAGCTTTCATAAAAGTACTCAAATTTATGAATTTTGTTCTCCGGTATGTTGCATTATTCCTATTTCGGAATAAATCTTATCTTAAAGTTTCAATTTCATGAAACCTATTCAAGTGTGTATAAAAATGGCACAAAAATATCAAAAAGTTGTAAAAAGTAGTTGCCAAGTAGTTTAATGTTGTTTATACCCCACAAAAAACACACTTAATGACCCAATAACCACGCTTGGTTGAAAGAGAGAGAGATAGAATACTGTGTTTGTCATTTCCTTAGAATATAATCCTCTGGAAAGATTCTATTGGTCCTTTCCTATAAATCGAATACTTTGAATGTTTTTACTACCCCATTCCTTAGAAATTCCTCCATTCCTTTGGAATGATTTTGCTGGTACATTTTTAAGAAAAAATTTTTTTGAAGAAGTTATTCCATTTGTTAAGAAGATCAAAACTATTTACAAATCATGCGGGAAGACTTCATCTTAAAGTGGAATTATGGGTGTGAACCCATCAGAGGGTTAAGAAGAACATACAACAAAGAAACTGTGACTTTGAAAGCACACATTTTATACTAAAAGTATACTATATAATTGAAATCACGCAGAGCGAATTCGTTACCATATATTATAAAAAAGAGTTACATACAACTAAGAAAAAGGCAAAACGCATATGTTTTCAGTAATTTAAAAGGGTGTAGTTTAGTTATTGGTTATAATGCCCTAATAAATGCCATCAAAAAGTACAATGAATAATTAAACCTGCTTTAAAAGTAGTAGACATAAATAACTTTGAGAATTTTTTCGTATATCTTGTATTCGCAACCTAAACACCTACTTTCACAGTTATTTTACTGTCGATATGAAGTATTCATAACAGATGCCCGCAAAATGATTCTGAATTAGCTTTTTATATCAAATGAAGATTTTGATATTACATAAATGCAGCCGTAAATTTTTTTGTTACATATTTTCTAGATATTTTACCCCTTGGAAGAAACTATTATAATTTAGCCCAAAGCGTGTAAAAGTCAGTGCTACTTGTTCTACCAAACAGTACTTCACATGCAAGAGATAGGTTACACTACTATATATACTACTGTAAGTTCATTTTTCTAGTTATGGTTGAGTCAGGGGTGTATTTCCTAAGCTTCGTCAGGGCATTGGATGATTGGCACCGTCGAGTATTATGTGTTGCTTTCAGCAGTCGAATGTGAGGCGACTGTGTAGCAACGAAAAGTGAAGCCTCTATCGAAATAGAAGCAGTGTATGTTACCACAGAGAGAGGCTCAAACAGTTGGAAAATATCTATAATTCAACTGTTCACCGTGAAACATCCATCGAAATGTTTGACGATTGTGCAATAGCCATCTGGTACTTGTCAGAAAATCCATCAAGTTCGTGTGTTCGTCATGTCTACCAGCCACCAATTTAGCAAGACGTATGAAATACCGCTATGCGGTAAACCAAAAAGTACATCATAATAGACATAGGTTACACAGCTCTATCTCTACTATTATAAAATCTAGTGTTTGTCTGTCTGCGTGGACTGTCCTGACGAATCTATGGTATTTACAATAATGAGATTTGGCACACAAATAGTCCGAATTTTTTATCGCACCATATTTTTAAAATTCAATCTAGAACATTTCTAAATGAATTTATTGGAAATTTAATTATTATTGTTTTCTTTGGAATGGCAACAGCATAAAATATCACAGATTCTAAATTTATTTTTTCCACTTTCGTTTGATTTTGTTGATTAACAATTTGTCATCAGACTTTAAAAAAATAAAATTTCAACTTTACTTATGTAGTTCTTTTTTCTATCTCCTAGGTAATTAAAAATAGAGGAAACATTTCAACGGATTTGAAATCTGTGTAAAATTTCACATTATATCGATACCTAAAAATATGATTTTCTTTAAATAAATAATTTTTAAATGAATATATTTTATAGTATGCAAGAGATTGTGACGTCACGCCAACCTTCGCGTTCGAAAAATCAACAAATTCCATTTCCTGAGCTCACACGATTTCGGCGAAGGAAAGCAAAAAAAAACCTGACTGGCAAAGTTTAGTTCTGTTTCGTAAAATCGGGATCATTACAGATAGATTAAAAATTTCAACGGATTTGAAATCTGCGGGAAATTTTACACTTTATAGAAATTTTATACATTTGATGTTCTTTTAATAAATAATTTCTCAATTAAATATTTATATTTTTGCAAGAGATTGTGACGGCACGCCGATTGAACCAACTTTTTCGACCTTTTTAGAATCATCACAGCCATGTTGGCCACATAGTGGCTAGTGTATACTATTGTTTCGTAAGTTATTTTTTGTAGTTGAGCTATGTTCAGCAAAATAATAGCAAAAGCACTTCTAAATTTATAACGTTTCGTGATTAAAAGGTAAATTCACTGTTAATTATGCGTCTAAATTTTCCTAATCCCTCTTCACGTGTACAATGAAACTCAATTCATTTACAATATTTATGTTAGGAATTTGTTAGGTAATGTCGGTTTTTAACAGGACTATTTAAACAAGGAAAAGAACCAATTGAAAAAAAAAATAACTATTTTCATAGTACTGTTCTTTTAAAGAAAGTACAAGACAACTAAAGATTTGTTCGACATTCTGAGTACACCCTGGTTACTGTAGGGACTTAAAATTGTAAGTTAGGAATCGAATTTCATTGGGTAATTCCACTAAAATCTTCTCAGCAGGAATAAATCTTTCCTTATCTCACATCCTATTCGTAAAGGGAAATGTTTAGTCTTAAGTGTTTCAGTATTATTCTAAAAATTTCTTTTGAATTCCTATAAAAGTAAATGTGTCTGTAAAACTAACAATTTTTACTTTATAATATAGATCTATTCTTCATAGAATACTAGATAATGTATAGAACTTCATGGAACTTTATTTTATGAAGTTGAAAATAAGTTGTGTAGAGTATAAAATCATATAGTAAAAATAACAAGGATAAGATAGTACGAACTATGATGAAGCAATTATGCAATGGAACGGTTTATAAAATATTCATTATACCAAATAAATCCTATTTAAAGGTAGTACGTAAATTTCTAACAAATAATGAAGTTATATTTTTAAAACTACGTATTTTTTACATTGTTAAATTTGGTAATAATAGATTATTAAATATTAAATTTGTACCCATCACATTAATATGAATATTTTGAGCCTGAGAAAACAATACTTTTTTAAACTTCAAGCTTCATGCACCTAATAAAATGTATTAGCCTATTATTGAAATACTTTTCATATTTTCGTTATGTTATTATCAATTCTGATGTTTCCGTTTTATAAATAGATACAAATAGCGGTAAAAATATTTTTAAGTCTCTCAAAATTAAGGAGTTTCAAAGTAAACGAAGGTATTTTCATACATCATACCTAAGTTTTAGATGTTTTCTATAAATTTAACTCTTCATCTCACTAATATTATGATAGTTCCTTGCATTCATTATCGTCCTGAAAGCAACACAATTATTAACTTTTAGTAGTATTTTTACTAACAATACGTTATTGGAAATTATGTTCCTCAAGTTTTACCTAACAAATTTAAAACCGTGAAAGGACTGCACGTATTCCCTTTACTACGTGTTAAACACAAACTATGGATAATTATTAGCATTGCACTTATTTTTGTTAACATTATGTTGTTGGAAAGTATTATCCTTAATCTTGCACTAAAGAATAAAAATATCTGAAATATACCAGTCATTCCGTTTATGAAGTCTATGATTTATGAGGTTTTAACGAAAAACTACCAATAATTATTAGCATCACACTTAATTTTACTATCATTATTTTATTGAAAATTATGATCTAAGTTTACACTAAGTAATAAAAAGCCGTGACATTATTGCATTTATTCCTATTATTACATTTTAACGAATAACTGCCAATAATTGATATCGAACTTATTTTTTCTAACATTGTATAATTAGAAATAATGATCCATCATTTTACACTAATAATAACAGTGAACATAAAACCGCTAAAGGATTGCATTCATTCCGTTTATAATAGGTCAATTAAAACCTACGATTAATTCACAGTATCACAGCACTTATTTTTAAAAATGTTACTTTATCGGAAGTTAAAAGCCATCAGTTAAAAATAAATATAATTCACAAGTTTACACGAAATATAATCCACAAGTTTACACTTTCATAAAGCCTTTAAAGGGTGGTATTCATTCCATTTATATATGTTAAACAAAAACTACCAATAATTAGTGGCATTTCACTTATTTTACTAACATTATTTTATTTTAAATAATGATCCATAAGTTAAAACTATAGAATATAAAGTCGTGGAAGGATTGAATTGATTCTTTTTATTATATGTTAACGTAATTCTAACAATAATTAATAGCATTGCACTTATTTTTATTAACATTATTAAAAATTATGATCCACAAAATTGCACGAAAGAATAAAGCCGCGAAACAATTTCATGCATTCAATTTGTTTAATGTTCCGCATAATCTACGAATAATGAATAACATCAAACTTATTCTTACTGACATTATATAATTAGAAAATATGATCCAAAAGTTTACACTGAAGAATATAAAGCCATGAAAGAGTTGCATTCATACTGTTTATTACGTTAAACAAAAACAACCAATAATTAATTGCGCCGCACTTATTTTTACTAATGTTACATTATCCAAAATCACGATCCACAAGTTTACACTAAAGAATATAAAGTCGTGAAAGGATTGTAAGCATTTTGTTCAACATAAACAAAAAGTGCGAGTAATGGACAAAGAAGCAAAATCAATTAAAAGCTAATTAAAGATCACGATAATAAACTCTTACTAGGAACGCAGCATTGTGGAAAGAAAATAAAAGCGTGTGAAGCAATGAATTTACAATGCATTACCTTAAGCTATTGCGTGCCCGAATTTTTCATCTCCTTCCAGGGAAGTAATTTGTGTTAGGTGCAGCTACACATCAGATAACAGTGTTGATAAGCTACTGTAGTCACGAAACTGACACTTTGGGAAGCACTCGAGAAAAATACCCAATAAAAATGAAAGCTAAGTTGTCTGGAACAACACACAATACACCTCATTTCCGGAAAACGGAACTTTAATTACGAAATAAATAATTAAATCCCAGAATTCCTTGGAGAGACGCTGTTATTAGTTTCAAGCTCCCGCAACTGTTGATACCTGGCTTTCATCCGAATCGCTGTTGCCTTTTACGCGTTTCTTCTTTTTCTTATGGTTTCAGGAAAGAGAGTTCCCTTTGAACATTTTTTTTTGTTTTCATATTCATTGTAATAGTGGGATAGTGTATCTAATTACAATACACATTACATGTGAATTAAAAAATTATTTTTGCATTTACAATAATTAAAATATTTAATTTTTATCACAAATATTTTTGCTAATATTTTAAAAATCGTACTCCGTCTACAAGCTGTAAATTTTTTTAAGTATTTTTCTTTACCTTTCATGAAGTGTTCCCCACAAATGTGAGCATGGTACTAGATACAACATTGATATTTCCTTTTTTACCAATATTTTTGTGACTAACACTGAAAAGCAAAAAAAAAGTAGTCTTGGCTGATTTCATGAATTTTTGAAAAATGTGTTTCCAATTCTTATTTAATGCACAAAGTTATCATTTCTAACATAATCGACAACCGCGTAAAGTTTGAAATCTATACATCAAAAAACAAAAATTCCTTAGCTTTTTAAATGCACTGCACTTATCAAAAATATAAAGCTTAGTAAGAGCACGTTAAAGTTTCAAATGATTTTCGATTTCGTACCTAACTTTCTATAAAAACTCTTTGTAACTCGCTATATAATCTAGCTACAGTTATAAAAATTTTCACACATATTTTAAAATTGTGTAATTTATAAAATAAAATTTAAAAAAATTAGATATTTTGGTCATTTTTATGCTATTATGTCCCCATAAAAAATTTCACGTGGATAGGTAGTTAAGTAACATAGCGCTGAAACAACACTATAAGCTATTGGCGATGATCCGGGATCAATCCACAGGGGAAAGATCCGAGGTAAACAGGTAATCACGTAATTTTGAACCCCGGTCACATGACAATGTCAACACCTGAGCTGGCACCCCACTCTCCCTACCTCACACCACGCCAACATAAGGACATTTGAGGTCATGACAGACTTGTTTCGAACTCGCAATTGTTGCTAATCCGTTGCTTTTCCAAATGGGCCACCGCGGCCCTAACAAAATTTCAGGATTTCCAGACAATAAAACTAATGAAACCCGAGTTGAATAAAAAGTAATGAAATCCGAAAGTTAAGCCGCTCTGCCTACAAAGGCACGAGGTCAGAAAATCTATCTTAAAATGAACGATGTTTTTAACTCTTCTCAAAAGATTCATGGAACAAGTTTTTCTTTCTTCAAGAAAAAGTACGTTGGGGGCGTCCTTTTCACTGTCAAACACACCCAGCGAATTGTTCTGTGGTATTTGTACTGAAACGGCCTGATTGCTTCTCTTTGAGATAGGCTTAAAGATATTTTCTAGGACCGAATTCTTTCATTTTCATGTCAGTTTTTGTAGCGCCATTTAAGTAGAATTAAAAGGCTTCAATTCCTTTTAATTCACTAGAGTTTTTTCCATGCGAAAATTCGAGAAAGTGCTCGTTTAAACTCGTGTTTATCTCTGACGGGTTTCCTTATTTCGTGGAAGTAGTTTTTCCTTTAAATTTGTTTTATATTTTGAAGTGTGTACTTACTGACAAAGGATGTTTAATTTTTGTGTTAGATAGCTTAAAATATGATGATTTTTCATCGGTAAAAAAATGAATTATCTACCGGTATATAAGGAGATAGTGCACTCTCAGAAATTAGTTTTCCCTTTAGAATCCGATTGTTATTAATTTGCAGTTTCGTAGTAAAAAGTTCATAAGTGAAGTTTGGTCCTAAAATATGGAGATTTGCGGAAAAAATGTAATTTGTGGTCAATGTTTCGATTGCATTAATTTTCATTACTTTGTTAGTATTTTAATACGCATAGCAGCTTCTATACATGTAAATCAAAATAACTCACATTTGGCAAACATACCACTTAGTTGCAAAACAATATAAATTGTACGGAAACACCTAAACTGTTTTGAAAAATAAAACATAGGTTAACCAACATTTTAAACCATAATTTAAAAACTAAGAAGCACAATGTATTTCTCATTTACACTTAGATATCTATAATAGATAAAAATAATTTTTCAAAAAGAATTTTGAGGAAATTATAAAATTCTAAGAGGGCAGGGAACAAAATCAGAAATTCAAAATCAGAAAAATGTGAACAAATCGTATTAGTAGAAAAACGCGTTTTCGTAGAAGACCTACCATGCTTTTACCTATTATGTGTTTGATGTTGTTGTCAGTATGACTTTATCAGTATTCAAAACTTATTCTGAAGAGAAAATATTGATGATAAGCCTAAAATCAATTAAATAGTATACCTAAAAAAGTAGTTTTTCCTTTAAACTTGTTTTATATTTTCTAGAGTGTACATACTGACAACGGGTGTTTAATTTTAGTGTTAGATAGCTTAAAATGTGATGATTTTTCATCAGTAAGAAATAATTGACGGGTATTTAAGAATACAGTGTACTAACAAATATTACTTTTCCCGTTATAATCCGATTGTTATAAATTTGCAGTTTCGTAGTAAAAAGTTCGTACATGAAGTTTGGTCCTAAAATATTGAGATTTGCTGAAAAAATTTAATATGTTGTGAATGTTTCGATTGCATCAATTTCAATACATTGTCAGTATTTTAATTCGAATAGTAGCTTCTATACATGTAAATCAAAGTAAACCACATTTGACAAGTATACCACTTAGTTGTAAAACAATATAAATTGTACGAAAACACCTAAAGTGTTTTGAAAGATAAAACATAGGTTGAGCAACATTTTAAACCATAATTTCAAAACTAAGAAGCACAATGCATTTCGCACTTACACTTAGCTATCTAGAACAGATAAAAAGAATTATTCAAAAAAAAATTTTAAGGGAGTAATAAAATTCTAACAGGCCGGGAACAAAATCAGAAAATGTCAACAAATCGTATCAGTAAAAAAACACCTTTTTGTAGTAGACCTATCACGCTTACGTACTATGTGTTTTATGTGGTTGTCAGTGTGACTGTATCAGTATTCAAAACTTATTCTGAAGAGAAAATATTGATAATAAGCCTAAAAACACTTAACTAGCATATTTATAATTTTTCTTATTAAACTAACGTAAAAATTCTTACTTATTTATGCAAAAGTTTGTATACTTTAAAATGATTAATATTTTTCAGATTCATTAAAGTTTTTGTATTTTAAAAATTAAACATATCTATTTTGTTTTTGTTATAATAAAATTATTTTTGAATAAGTATTTTACCAGCACTGTCTTTCAAACCTTTTACATTACACACCATACTTACTCCACAACATCGTTTTATCGTTACTTTAAATATTAGCACTTCAAATGCAGCTTTCTTTAAAAATTCAAAACACTTCGAGCACCGAATATTTAAAAACAATTCAAAACACAAGCTTCTTCCACAATCGGAATCAAATCGGTAATTTTAATAAGATAGAGCACTTCACCTATCCATATAAATTTAAGAGCTCGTGAACTGAAATATATGACACTTCCAAATGCAATTTTCTTTCAAAATTCAAAACGCCTCGTACATCGAACATCTTAAACCAATTCAAAACAGAAACAACTTCTGCAATTTGAATTAAATCGGCAACCTTAAAAAGACAGCACTTCACCTCTCCATTGTAACGCAAGCACCCGTGGACTGAAATCTATAACACTTCTCAGATGCAGCTTTGTTTCAAAATTCAAAACACTTCGAACGCCGAACATTTTAAAGCAATTCAAAACAAAAATTCCTTCCGTAATCGAAATGAAATCAGTAACCTTAAAAGGATAGTACTCCACAGAAATGCAAGCGCTCGTGGACTGAAATCGGAAAAGAAAGAGAGACTAAACAGATATTCCAACAAACGAAATATATTCATCATCATGGATAAATCCAGCAATACTTTCCCGGTATGTCGTATTTGCATAATTTAATTCCTTATTCGTAATTTTTACGCTTTCCAGGCAGAGAGGAACATGAAAGAGAAATAAAAAACCAACTTTCATTTCGAATTTTTATATCCTTCCCCTCTTCATCTCAATGCACTGAGTATGCAAAATGAAATAGCCTTTCTAAAGCAACGTCAAATGCACAGTCGATGTGTTTCCTTTCCAATTATCTCCTCAAGCAAATTCTTCATTCACGAAATTTAACTTTGCTTGTCTTCCACTATATATTTCAATATAGCGGATTTTCTTTGAAGTCAAGAAATGTTAACTCCACATCAAGCTTTGGGAGAAAGCGTGAAACAAGCAGGAAATAAATATTTCATGATTTTTATAGGATGTAGGCGATTCATCTTTATTTCGGGAGTGACAATGGCAAAAACAGTTTTCTGATATAATTTTGGAAGACATATCGGAGTCAAGTCTATTTCAAGTTAGATATTTTCGAGCGATTCTACGAGTTTTCCCAAGAAGTATAGGACTACTTTTGTACCACAATAAAACTTAATGACAAAATAATCACATCTATTGACTGAAAGAACTCATGGTTTCTTTTAACCTATATAATAATTTTATTATTTCTTTTCTCCGAATAGAATCCATTGGGAAATTTTAAAGCTGCTCTCCTTAGATAGAATCCTTTAGAAAGATTACGTTCATTCAAACTTTGATCTTTCCGGTAGCTTCCGCGAAATTTGAGAGAAGTATAGGACTGCTTTTACATCGTTACTAACTTAATGACAGTAGAATCTTTTTTAGTTTGAAAGAAACCATATATTATCTCAACCAATAGATGTGATTATATTACTTCTTTTCTCTGAATAGAATGCTTTGGAAATGTTCTATTTTTAATTCCGTTGGATTAGAATTCTTTAAAACGTTTCCATTGCTCATTTACATAGAAAAGAATTCATTGGGAAAATGCTATTGCTCTTCTACTTAAATTAGAATCCTTTGGAAATATTCTATTTCTCTTTTCCAAATATTAATTCGTTGAAAAGCTTCCATTCCATTCAAAAGGTCTTAGCACATTAGTGAACAAATTTATAATAAAATTTGATTACAGCCTTATTTTATATACTCTGCTGAAAAATTATTCCTTTAATTTAAAATTGGATGTCAGATGTTGACCTCTTCATCTGACCATAGTTCAAAATTACGAGGTATCTTCCTCGGATCTTTTCCTTCGACGTTGACCCGAGGTCGCCGGCAATATAGCCTGTTGTGTTTCTACAGTAAGTCAATATAAAGAAAAAATTTCCACTGAGTTTCAGTCAAAGCAGTCCCTCCTCTTGTATGCCGTCCTCAGATATATTTCCGATATGCTGTTTCTTCGCTTAGTTGCACTGATGTTTGTCCTTGTTTCGAAACTCGAGAGACGTGAATTTTAATAGGCCTAGAGATTTAAACTTTAATATGAATAAGAGACGAGGAAATTTAGTTTTGGTGTTAAGAAATATCATATTGAAGGTGTTTGTGACTCAACAACTATAAATATTTTGTGATAAGACGGATTTATGGAAATAAAAATCAGAACAAATTTAATTAATGATAATGACCTACGTAACTACAATTGACTGCACAATTTCATTTTTCCAGTGATTGATAACTAATAATTTTTACACACCCCACATACATTATGAGTTAAATTTTTTATACGTATGGCTCTATTAATTCTATGTAAGTTTAATGTATGAACTAAAAAAGGTTTGAATACGTATTTACGATTAAATATAATGAAACTTGGCGGCCCTCGTCTTAAATAAAAATTACCAGACGCGGTCTCTCAAAGGTTAACCTCTGCCTTAAACTATTTAAAACATGAAGTAAAAACATAAAACAATATGACATATTCAGTCATACTGAATGTTTTATTGGAAAACAAATTACATGGCAAACAAATCACATCTTTTTATACCAGCAAATATCTTCATCAAACATTTTTATCAATTCCGCCAACAAAAGCGTTTTATTTTTCTAAAACTTAATTTCGTTGTTGAATATCAGATATTTCTTTTTCATTCCAGCCACTTAGAGAGTGTTTTCATACAGAAAATTCATTTACTCGCATTTTCTTTGCTCGGTGAATTTTATTCCAGGTTTTGCCAAACTCCATAAAAGTAATATGCAGCGTTTGGGGAAATATGCCTTGCCATTTACTGAAAGAGACCAAAAATCTATCGCCCGATAGCATACTTAGCTCACGGCTTATCATCATGGAAGCATATTCAAATTTTGAATAACCCGTCGTTAGCAGCCGAAGATTTTTTAGGGAGGTTCAGAGGCTTTAAAAATGAAATCGAAAAAGATGAGCACCGGTTGTTGACAGAAATGATGGTTCCCCAAGTTAGGTTTCTCAATTTATTTTTTGTAAGTTAAATTTTATTCCTGAAAACATTTTAACTTTTTCTTAGATTAATTATTTTGTAGGGCTGAAACAAAATATACTTAAAGTTACTTACATTCAGCATTTCTGAAGTTTAATATTTAATAACGCAATTCCATGAACATTGGTTGCGATTTCCTACATAATGTAAGGCTATCCTGAATTAGTTTAATTTCGAGAGGTTATTGATGTAATGAATACTACATAAAATTAAGGCTTATGTTGGATTAAATATTCTCTGAATGCTACTATACAATTTATATAAATATAAAATTGTATTGCAATTTGTCTTTAGTATCACATTTTCGTAAACGTTGTTACGATTTACTTCATAATGCATATATATACTGCATTAGTTTAATTTTGAATAGTTATTCATGTAATAAATACTACATAAAATTGATACTTACATTGGATAAAATATTTTCTGAGTATCGCCTTACAATTTACATAAATTTGAAATATTATTCATACAGTAAACTACAATACATCTTCATATTTGTTTGTCATTGATTGAATAATAATTAATATTAAACCAAGTAATTTGCTCTTATGAATAATGTTAGGGTTAAAAACTATCTGTTAAATTGAATAGTATAACCTCAAAATAGTGCACTTCTTAGTAAGAGATGAATAGTTTTTTTAACTTCAAAGTTGAATAACGGACATTTACCTGTCTATAAACATAATTCTTGATATATGTTGCACATTAGTAATATAAAATTATAAATATGAAAAAAGCGATTTCGTACAGAAAAAAAAATTATTTTGAGATTACTTGCACAACCCAAATTTCGAAACAAATTTCTATTTTAAAATAATAAATAATCTATTATGTTCATTCATTTAATTTTGTAAAATAAATCAATTGTAAAAGTGAAGCTCAATTTAAATTCAAGCTGTGTCATAATCAATTTAATTTTTGTATAATAGTGAAATAAAAGTATTCATAATTTCGTCTAAGTCAGAGTAAAAAAAATCATAGCACATAAATTCTTTTACTTTACCATAAAGCAAATAACGGACATTGAGTTTGAAATCGTAATTCTTGATTTATTACAAAGTCTTACCATAAAGTTATAAATATAAAACAATCTAGTGAACAAAATATTTTTAATTTGATGCGACTAGTTGTAACCCAAAAAGTGAAACAAATTACTTCTTAATATAAGTTAAAGAATCTGATGTGTGGTGTTCATCCACCTTCTTTAGTAAAATAAAACAATCGAGAACGTGAAGTTTAACTTGACACTCACAATCAATTTAGTGTCCGCATGGTAGTAAAATAAAAGGATAATTAATGCAGTTCGCATAAAAAGAGTGATTTAAATTGCACCCTAGAAATAGTATACACCTAATTACCAAGTGTAGTAAAAATTTATTTAAACTTCGTTAGTGTTTGATTGGTTTAATTAATCAGAGACATTTCGGAATTTATATTCCTTACTTAAATTCCTCAGATACCTTCAACATTCCTTTTAGTCATCGTATTCAACACAGGTGAAACATACCTTTCACTATCTCAATCAATCACTTAAAACTATTTCATTAGATTTTTAGGTAGCTGCTGAAAGTATGCTTTTGAAAATTGTTTCCCAGAAAACTGCATAGTTCCTCTAAAAATTGATTTTTTTTTGCGTGCCTCAATGTAAACACATGTAAAAGATAATTTGCCTTTTGTTATAAAATCGCGTATTTGAATTATATTCACTGTTTGGGCTTGTATGTGGAATAAATAAAGGAAATAATGCACGAAGGTCTTTGAAACATAAGAGAGCAACAGGAAATTCTTTCGATCTGGATCTTTGTTTGCAACTTATTTTACTAACGGAAATTTGTTTGCGAATGCGATTTCAAAACGGATTCTTTAAGACGCGGAAAGACTTTCCGAATGTTTTTAGCTTGCGAAAAAGAAAGCACCGTTTCAGTCATCTCTTTTTGTCTTGCCGGAAGCTATAAAAAGAAGATTATGTTTAGAAAATTCTTTAGATAATGATTTGGCAGTATAGAAAGGAGGAAGAAAAGTAGTCAACTTAAAGCTATTTTTCTTTAAATTGCAGATTTTCCTACATAAAAACGTATCATAAGTATTTCAACGTATCATAAGTAATTTTTGTCTTGCCAGTAGCTAGAAAAGATTATGTTTAGAAAATGTTTTAGATAATGGTTTGACAGTATAAAAAAGGGGGAGGAGAAATAGTCAAGTTATAGCTATTTTTCTTTAACTTTCACATTTTGCTACATAAAAACGTAACACAAGTATTTAAACGTATCATAAGCAATATTTTGTATTGCCAGAAGCTAGAAAAGGATTATATTTAGAAAATTCTTTTGGTTATGGTTTGGCGATATTGAAAGAAGAGAGACAACTCTAGAGAGAGAAGAGTAGACAACTCTTAAAACTATTTTTTCTTTAAATTGTAGATTTTCCTACATAGAAACATATCAGAAATATTTTAACGTATGATAATTAAATTTTTGGTCTTCCCAGATGCTATAAAAGAAGATCATGTTATGGAAAATACTTTAACACATTAAAAAATTATTTCAACTTAAAAGAGAAAATAGCTTTTCTTGTTTTCTTCCTTATTCTCTCTCTCTCTCTCTCTCTCTCTTATATTGCTAAATAATTATCTAAAGTTATAAAATTACTAAAATGTATAAATCCTCAAATAAAACAAATATAAAGGGTTGAGGGTTCACTGTTGATCGTTATGATAAATAAACTGGGCTATTGGTAGATTTTTTGAATACTTTTGCAAAATAAATTTTCCTGAAAAGTTATTTTAATAATTTGTAAATAATTTTTTTCGAGTATTATATTTCAAAGTACACGAATATTTACCTAATTGAGTAGACTATTAAAATTACTTTATTATATAATAAACTATAAAAAAATTAATCGCAAAGTAAATTCTGCATTTTACAGCGAACGTTGTATTTTTATCGCAATAAAAGAAATAAAACATTTGATTTTCACAAAAACCCAGATTTTTAGATGCATATGTCTACTTATTAAGAATTTTCAATGTCATAACTATGGTATTTATAAGATATATTCTAGGCAGCGAATCGTACTCTAAAATAGAACGCGAGAAGATATAGCTTCCCTTTCATTTGTAACTGAAATAGTAAACCGAATTCGTATTTTCTCAATTTCAGTCCACCAGGCCACACAGTTTGAGCCGTATTACCTTGCAATACATGAATACTAAAGTTGATATAGACCGTATCTCTCTCCAACTCATCTGAATACAAGTCCATTTCAATAGATTCAAAATAGAGATATTAATGTACGTGTTCTCCCAAAAGCATTTCGCATAATTGCATCCAAAGAGGGATTTCTGCTCTTTAAATGCAAATTAGATTTCCTCGATTCATTCCGCTTAATCGTGTTATAACTTGAAAGGTTACAAATGATAGAGTCTAACCCCCTCGCGTCAAGCAACAGAACCATCACTTTATCTTCATAATTGCGCCCCGCGATCTATTTACATCATTTTTCATGCTGTCTTTATTTTGATCATGAAACAGCAATTAAGTGATAACTTTGTGAAATTAGAAATCCGGTTAATTCCTGTTCCAATTGCCTGTTCAATCATCATTATTAAAGTGAAACTTTTTCCCTTTCTCCGCAGACGGAGTGGGACGACGTTTTGTAAAAACAGTTTACGCTGAAACTTCGCGATTGCTAATATGAAAGATAATGGATCGCCTCGAATAAGTGAATTACAATACGGCCGTTTGTGAATACGTTTTTCGATGGACACCTTTAAACGGGGAAAGTTGAAGAAGTTTTTGAAGTGACATTATGCGTTTGAAATCTGTCTTAACTTCACATTTCGCAGCTACGTGATAGGTTCTTTAATCCATTTAAAATAGTAATCTGAAAGTACATTTATTAGCAATTTCGAAAATAACTGGTGGTTATTTGGGTTCAGGTGAAATCAACCCGTCCTCCATAAATCGTACTAGTAAGACTGAAAATGTAATTAACAAGTACGGAAATTAACAGCTGGATTCTAGATTAACCTAAAACCGCCGTCAAGGGTCAACTTGTTCCTCAAATCATGGAAAATTGAAAAAAAGGGTCAAAATGACCCCAACGACGTTTCTAGTGTTAAATAAGTTGTAGCGAATAGATTTATCTTAGACCCTAAGCCATTTAGGGTCCTCCAAATATTTTTACCAGACAAGATACAACAAGGTACAACCCTTCTGTATAACAAGATACAACCCTCCGGATATGTTCATCCAGGTCGAAGAGCTGTCCACTTTCAAACTTCCACAACATGCCAACGTGAGGACTTTTGAGGTCACGATATATTTAAAGTGCACCAGCCCCCTCTGTATATGATAGTTGGATTCGAACTCGCATCCCTCCAGTTGCAAATCCGTTACTCTTTCAACCGGGCTAAAGTGGTCCCTTTGAACGGCGGGGGGTGGGGCGCACTACCTGTAAAGAGCGACCCTTGCGTGCTCCTTGAGTAACCCCAAAAATTTTAACAGAATCCCTTGAATCCAGTAGCAGCATACTATGTACATCGTAACCGGAATCAACGGCACCTTAGTGTCCAAATGCAATAGTCTAAATTTCGGTGTGCACCACTCTGAAAAACTTTCCATGAATATACATTTGACCCCTCGCAAGATATATCCATCAATTCTCACTGCGCAGTAAACTAGCTGTAGTCGGTGCAGGTTTGATTCTTCTTTGGGTGTATTTCTATATTTTGTGTTGGTAAAACTTTCCTTGTGTGTGTATGTCCATTACCTGATGTTCTCTGTTGTTTTGTGTTTGGTTCAGCATGGTCAAATATGACCCTTACGCCATAAAATCAAATCCAACTAACCAATCTACTGTGCAATAAATAAAATAATATGGCATATTGTTGGAATGAGTGCTTCAGAAATAAATACTAATATGATATTGAACATAAATTATTGTAATGATGTTTCTTCAATGTTGATGATAGTTTGTACGGTGTATGTAATTTTCTAAAAATAAATATTAACCTTTAACTCTGTACAACTGCTATGTACCTTTATCACATTACCCTGATGTAAGCATCTTTTTCGTGTCAGTAAAACGTTCATTGTGTTTGACTGTGTCCATTGACTGCCGTTGCTTGTCTTGTGCTTGGCACAACTTGGACAAATATTTACATTGCTCCATAAAACCCAATTAATCACTTGCATATGATGATAAGAATGGTATACACTCGTTTTTATTCGATTTTGTGTTTATTGGTTTTATTTCTGGACAGAATTTCAGAAATAAAACCAAGCCCCCAATAAATGAATCTGCAAGTTGCAGATACTAGCGATAAAATGTTTGTAGGTGGGTAGTATAATTAACGTCGTACTGAAGAAACACAACGGGCTACTGACGACGTCTGGGATCAATCCCTCAAGTGAAAGTTGCGCTGACAACACCACGTAATTTTGAACCACTAAATTTGTTTAATGTTTTGATTGAAAGTAATTTGTAAGACTCCTTGGAAACCTAAAACTAAACAACTGTAGATTTATGTAAATTATTAAGAATGCGTATATATTTTTACAATTAATTAGTTTACTTTTTTACCTTCTTATTACAAGTACTAGCAATCTGGAACCAAAACTGATAACTCAGATCCTATCTCCTGCAGAATACAACAATTTATACCATTCCTCGTTTTTATTTCTTCCAATCCTTTCCGGCATATATTTTCATTACGGTTTGGTTAACTTTTGTTCCATTAGGATCGATTTTTCGCATCATTTCATGACACCTGTGCCACAGAATACGTCTCATTGAACAATCAGCCTTTTACGTGGTTCTAGTGACCCATTAAAGAGATATTATGACTCGTATATAAGGCATTAACCCTCTCTGAGGGGTTCACATGCATAATTCCACTTTGCTGCCTGAAGTCCTCCCTGTATGCCTTTTGACCTTCTCGACCAATAGAATATTTCCACGGGATTCTTTTTCAAAGAAAGGATCAAAGAATTATATTCTTTCGAATATGCCACTAGAATTGTTTCAATTTATTATATTCTACCAAATGTGCCACTGAATCGTTTCATATTATTCTATTCAACCAAATGTACCACTAGAAACATTTCAAATGATTTTAGTTGACCGTATATGTCAACAAAATCATTTCAAATGATTCTATTTAACCTAATGTTCCACTAGAATTGTTTCAAATTATTCTATTCCACCGAATATGACACTAGAAACGTATCAAAGGATTCTATTTTAAGGAAAGGACACTAGAGTATGTAATCCTTTCAAAATTGTACGTTCCTTAAAAACCTATTCGTAAATAATAATTTCTAATAATGTAATGTTAACAAAAAGTTACTTTCGGGACGGATGCAATATTATGACATCTGTGAAATAAAGATAAGTTACATTTAGGAAAGATCTAAAGTAGAGTCGACGCTACTAAGTAATTTTGCAGTTTGAAAAACTCATGATTTACTTTAAAAGTGTTAGTTAGTCAATTTTAGGGACTTTTAAATATCCTTTACCGTGTATTTACATATATTGATATGAAAGTAAACGTCAGAATTGAAACAGTAAATCGAAAGTATTGCAAGTATTTCAGTAATAGGTGTATACTCGTATATTCTGATCGAGCACATACTTTCAATTTCAAATGAGTTTATTCTCAAGAATATATTACTAACAGTAGAATGGGCTCAAATTTATTTCCTAATGATCTGCAGTTGCCGATTTAATAAAGGAAAATTAGGTGTAAAGTTTTGAAAATAGCATTTCATTCAATTTTTTGGTTAAATGGATGGTTCGGGTTTTATATCGCAAAGGCCAGATTTGGCCATGCTGCACCAAACACAAGGCATGTAATATGAAGTAATAGAAATAACCACACAACGTAACGTTTGCTGACACACAAAGGAGATATAAATCCACCGTGATACCTTAATATAATTTCTTTAAAAGCGAATATTTTAGAGGCGTTTCATCAGGTTATTGTTCCCTTACAGTTTGTTATATCTTATCTCATTCTCATTGACCTCTCTGAGGAGATTTGTTTATCATAATAACTTATTGTATACTTTTTAGGTAACATTCCTAATTTTAGAGTCCCATTTGCTATATATATATATATATATATATATGTGTGTGTGTGTGTGTGTGTGTGTGTGTGTGTGTGTGTGTGTGTGTGTGTGTGTGTGTGTGTGTGTGTGTGTGTGTGTGTGTGTGTGTGTGTGTGTGTGTGTGTGTGTGTGTGTGTGTGTGTGTGTGTGTGTGTGTGTGTGTGTGTGTGTGTGTGTGTGTGTGTGTTGTGTGTGTTGTGTGTGTGTGTGTGTGTGACATGGTAAGATGGATTCCATCAAAAAAAAATTAGTTCCAAAACTCACCGATAGGGGTATTTATGACGCTTTTGTAGCTTACCAAACCGAGAATTAGCATAAAACACATGTCAAAGCAAAATGCAAACTTATGCTTTCGTATGCAACAACAGCGCGTGTAATTTGGGCTATAAAAACATGTAGACAGCTCTGATAAATATTATCGGCTGAAGTAAGCCAGCTCAAGTGAATATGCGACTCACATTACCATAACGTGCATTATTGGTGAAGCTGTATTATCTTAATCAGTGCGATGCATCCACATCTCTTCGTGAGTTTAGAACCTGACAGAAGCTACGTAAGGGGCCTTTATCGCTTAATGCTTTTAAGGCAATGATTAAGAAGTTCGAGGAAACAGGGTCACTGACAATTCGCGCCGGCAGAGGACGTAAACCTGTGTCAGAAGAGGTGATACCAGATGTTGCAACTGCAATCGTCGACGGATCACAGCGAACCAATGCTGGTAGTAGCAGCGCCCGGGGTGTAGCGCGACAGTTGGATATGAATTTTTCCACGGTATGGAAAGTCTTGCGGCGAGTTCTCCTCTACTATCCATACAAAATCAACCTCTTGCAGGAACTCAAACACAGAGATTATGATAAACGACTGACATTTGCTCGGTCGTTTCTTGCCAGGATGGAGGTTGACGATGGTTTCCCATGGCAAATTTTATGGGGAGATGAGGCCCATTTTCATCTGAATGGGTCTGTTAACACACAAAATAACCGAATTTGGACCACTGAACAGACCTACGCAGTGCAAGAACTTCCTTTGCATTCACCAAACGTCACCGTTTGTTGTGGCTTCACAGCCAAATTAATCATTCGGCCATTCTGTTTTGAGAACGTCACTCCGAGAGGACAAGAAACTTGCACCGTTAATGTACAAAGACATCACTACATGCTGACTAATTATGTCATTCCACAACTTCAGCACAGAAAAGGTCTCAATCAGACAATCTTTATGCAGGATAGTGCACCAACCACACATTGCTGTTAAGGTACAGCAGCTGTTGCGCCATCACTTCACTGATGAAAGAGTCATCAGTCGCAGTTTTACAGTTGCATTTCCGCCTCGTTCCCCTGATATAACTCCATGTAACTTTTGGCTCTGGGGTTATTTGAAATCAAAAGTTTATGTTGGTGGACTCACAAACATGAGTATCTTAAAGGACAACATATCACAGACAGTGCGGAATAGTCCTTGTGACATGTTGCGTACGGCCGTAGAGAATGTTGCGCAGAGAAAGCACGGCGTAGTCTCTGGGAACGGCGGTCATATTGAATGTGGTCAAATTCCTCGCCGGGGAAGTGAATGTAGTGAATATAGCTTAACATTTCCCTGTAATTTTGTAAGTGTTAATATGTTTTCTCTTTTTGTGTGTAACACTTTTTACATTGTACCACGCCATAAATACCCTTATCGGCGATTTTTGGAACAATTCTTTTTTTCACGAAATCCTATTTCCTATGTCATTATTAGTCTTCATACCTAGTTTGGTGCCATTTCGGAAGTTCTTTCATTGGTCTAGAAATTCTGCCTTGAAATATATATATATATATTTCAAGGCAGAATTTCTAGACCAATGAAAGATCTGTATTTACAACGAAAGATGAAGAGAGCTAAGACGCGGTCAAAAGTAAAACGCGATTTATCCCCCACCCCCTCCTGCAAGTCCATTGAAAATTGTGGCTCGATTCAAGAAGTCTCCGCATAATAAACGATAATCAAACTAATTATCTTCTTCCAAAATAGAATTGTGCAACGAAAATACAAGCCTTGAGCTTGTATGCACGGCCTGCACGGCTTTCGCGCCATAACAACCCAACCAACCTGATAAGTACACTGAGCGAAAATGAGTCTTTAAATTTTCATCTCGAGTTCTTATAGCACACCCCGAATTCCAGATGCGTTTCGCGAACAAAGTGAAACAGCTTAATCAAATCACGTAACAAGGCTAGTCATGTAAAAGACGCATTAAGAAAAAAAAACACAGCGCTCTTAGCTATCAATGTCGGCGAGACTTCCGAATAGCGGTAAAAGAGAAGAAGAAAAGGAGCGGGTTCTCCCAAACTGTTCTACCTGATGCTATTCAAGAGAAAAAAGTACTCGAGTCCATTGAAGTGAAAATAGTCTTCTTAGTTACGATATCGGGCCTCCCAGCTGATCAATACTTCTAGACAAAGAAGAGGCGGGAACGATTTTCTTATAATATGTTGGGCCAGGGAGAAAGTTGAAAAGTGCTTGGTAAGCCGGTTTCTTTTTCTCGGTAAATAATCCGATTTCACGCTGGAATGAGTGACAAGAGTTGTTTTCCTGCCAAACCGACCACACTCGCGGATCAGTTGGCTTTCGATAGCAGATTTTTTGACACAATAACACGATGAAATTCGGGGAAAATAAAATCTGGTCTCGTCCGCGTCGGTGAAAAAAATATGCTTTTTTCCATCAGTTGCCAATTTACTCGCTCTCCGGGGGAGTTTGCAGATGATCCGCTATGCAAAGAATGGTGTCTTGTAATTGATTTTGGGATGAATAGAGCTTAAGTAAAGATGGATTTGGGGTAGAAGATATTGCAACGTACAATGGAGTTTCTTTCTGACTCGACGCAAATATCAACAATTTCTAGTAAAACATCGAGGAAAGTTCGAAACTGTTTTGCACTGTTCAAGGCGGTACATTTTAAGGAACAGCAAAAACCTAAATATTTATGTAGGACGTTAGCGTATTATCTGCTATTCAGAAAAAGGTGTCTTGTAATTGGTTTTTGGACAAGCAGCACGTAAGTAAAGATGAATTCGGGGGTACGAGGGAACACACAGTGGAAATTCTTTTTCGATCAACGCAAATACTGTATCAGCATTTTCCAGTAAAACGTCGAGAAAAAGTTTCGAACTGTGCAATACGGCAAGTTATGATTGTTCGAGTTGGTACATTTTAATTCGAATATTAACAGTAAAAAGCTAAACACTTATGTATGAGTTAGCAGATTATCTACTATTCAGAAAAAAGTGTCTTGTAACTAATTTTCGGATGAATAGAGCTTAAGCAAAAACATGGATTTGGGGGAAAGAGATATTGCAACGCACAATCGAGAGTTTATTTCTCAGTCAACATAAATAATCACAATTTATAGTAAAACATCGAAAAGGTTTCGAAGTGTGCAAACTTTTCATGATTGTTCGAGGTGGTGCATTTCAGAACTAATTGGAACAGTAAAAAGCTATACATTAATGAAGTAGATAACATATTATCTACTATTTCGAAAAAACGTCTTGTAATTGATTTTCGGACAAACAGCGTGTAAGCAAAGATACATTTGGGGAAACATAATCCGGTTTCTCACTTAAAACAAACATCACCTATTTCTAGTAATTGTTATGAAATGTGCAACAATATTAATGATTAGTTAGTTATATAAAAGCATAAAAATTTAAATTTTTATTTTCTAAGTTCTGAAATTCTATTCAAAAATGAGCCAAGTGACGCCAAGTTAAGAATCCGTTCAGGAAACACTTATCGCCGGAGATACTCTACCTCCACCTACATTTAAGATTTGCAAAAATAGCTTTCATAACCCAGGCAAGAAAAGTGACAGAACTCAAAATCACAAAATGTGAGAAATATCAACTTAAAGGATACTATAAAACTTATATTGAAATAGTGAAAGCTTCTTTTCAATTATAGGTAAGTATTTATGGTGGTAACTTCTATGATATTCTTCAGAATAGTAATATAACACTCTGGGGTCACATAACTTGTGTCACTTTTCTTACGATATACTTTTGTGCGATCCGTCTAAAATACTCCTTGTAAAATTAATAATGGAATAGTTAAATAAACGTATAATAAATTGTATTATGAACTGCGAATCTTCGGTGTATAGCATATACGCAAAATCTAATATATGATGACTGAATATTGCTATTGAGAGAAGCTTCTAAAAGATTGCCAAACATGTTAACTAGTTATCATGTCACGTTCAGGGAAAAATTGACTTGCTTGATAGATTTAGTATTTAATCGCCTCATTTGACGATATAACATGTTTTGACAGGGTATGTGTGTGAATGCGCCTTTCTAAAAAGTGGCGAAAAAATGATAAAATCGTCAGAACTACTACTACGTCAGGCGGACCAATCGTATGATGAATCATAAATGGTGCGTCTGTTTTCGACCCGTGTATCAATCAGATATTGAATGTTTGGTTTCACACGGCAGACAAAAGTAGTCGAAGGATCAAGTTACTATAAATTTTATCAGAGGATCCTTTCAAATAAAAAAGTTACTTTTATGTTTCCTCAGTGGTGTGTTGTATCGCTCTATTACGATGTTAATTAAAAATACCTTAACAATACCCAACCTCAATTGTGTATAGATTTCAAATCGTTTCTGCTGTTGAAATATTGAAAAACGTGTATAAATGTTTAACAATAAATTATTTTATTTTTCTAACCTTATTACCAAAAGTATTCACACAATATACAACCAAAAACTCAAAATTCAGATCCTATTCTGCAGAATATAACAATTTATACCATTCCACACTTCGATTTCTTCTAATCCTTTCTGGCATATATTTTCATTACGGTTTGGTTAATATTTGTTAAGGGGGTCCGGGACACAAAAACCGTCAAATTTTCGAGGTTTTTATTATTATTTTAAGAAATTTTATGTGTTTTTCTGCTTAAAATGAAGTCTAAATCATGTTTCTATCGTAATTAGAACTAGAGATATAATAATTTTTGTGGTGCGTTGTTTTAAAAATCTAACACTCTTGACAGTTGTTGTCATGGCAACAACATCTGTCTTTAATACTTTAAATGCGTTTTTCTCCTTGATACATTTTTTCAAGATTTCCTGTATTCAAACTGCTATAAGTCGAAAACCGATAAATTTTAAGGGTTGAAATTTGGAATATATCTTTTTCAAACATTATACTTTAATTTTCATTCAGCAAATTTGAAGCAAATATTTACTTTAAAAACATGACTTTTTCAAAAAAAAGTACCTTAAAATTTAAAAAAATTTTCATTCAAATATTTTTTTATTTTTTATTAAATTAATATTTTTTTAATTGCTGAATCAAAATTAAAGTTTATAAATTTGTGAATCATTTACTGCAAGAATTTTGAAAATTGATCAAGAATATTTTGAGTTTTAGCAATTTAAAATGACAACTCTTTTTTTCAAAAAATGTTAATTTAAATTTTTAAAAAGCTTTTGGGAAAATTTTGTGCTGTGATTTCGCTTATTAATTAGATGGGTAATCAGTACAAAAAAATTCAAAATTCTAAATTAGTTAATAAAAAAAAAAATTCAATGTGTCCCGGAACCCCTTAACAATAGACAGGCGTTTATTTCCGTCAATAGTGCCAATCAGATATTGAATGTTCGGTTTCACTCGACAGACGGAAGTAATCTTAGTGTCATGTTACTACTAGTTTTGGTCACAGGATCTTAGCACATTAAAAGGATAACATTGCTCACTCTATTTCATGTTTCCTCTATGGCGTATAGATTTCAGAAATCACATCTGCTGTCCCAATGATGGCGCTGCCAATTTGCGTGGTCAGTAAAATTAGAAACCACAAATTATTAGAAATTCATTCCAAGAAGAAAACACAAATACTTCTCTAAATAAGCCCATTGTGCTTAATGAACGCAAGACAAAATCAACAGAAAATCGCAACTCACTGCGAAGATTACACACAGGCAGCCAAGCGCGTGAGGGTACACGTAGAAAAAGCAGAAATCGTATTAACAGACAGTCTGGAGCAAATTTTGCGAAAACATTCGATTAGCTCGGAAAATTGGATGTTTCAGTTTGAACCTGCATCTTGCGAGCCCCCAATTAAAAAAAAAAGTGCGTGACAGCAGTCGCATTTTGTGTTTCCAGTTAATTAAAAATTTCCGTAGTCCTTCCCCAATCGTTTGAGCAAATATAACTGGGAATGTAATTTATGTTTAAAGTAAAAAGCGTTATATTTGCCATCAGTGCTCCATCTTTATGGGGATGTCTCGTTACGAGTTGGTCCGTTTTTTCCCCCTCAGCAAATGTAAACATGTTTAAATTGCAATAGTAATGAATTAGAAAAACTGCGCCTTGGTCTTTTTTACGTGCGTCGCTGCGGATTGGAATGAGATTAAATTTCTGTGTTCGCCTCAATTATTTGAATTGAATTGGGGAAAATTCAATGCGGTAACTTAAAGAAAAATAATTAATATAAGACCATTGTTTCTTATAAGAACAAATGAAAACAATAATCGTAACACTATATTTATATAAATTTGATAGAGTAAATTCTTTCTCTCAGCCTAGCTATTTGGTAAATAATACTATGCTCTGCTTAGCTACCATTTAAACTCTTCAGATAGTTACCTAGGCCACGGTAGTTTCGAGAGAATGGATTAGCAACCGGAATGGAAGAATAGTGAACTAACAACCGGAGAGTTTCTATTTCGAATTTAACCAAATACTGTCGTCAACAAGGTGGACTGGAGCAAGTTAAATCTGTCATGGCCTGAAATGTTCTCATGTTGGCGTGGTGTGGAAGTTTGGAGAGTGATATGCCAGCTCACATGTGACCTCGTCATCTGGCCGTGTATCAAAATTACGCGGTATCGTCCTCTAATCTTTCCCTTCGGGTTGGCCCCGAACCGTCGTCAATAGCCCGTCTTGTGTCACCGATGTTACTTTAATTAAATACCTACCTGGTAGTTTCCTCGACAAGGTATATAATCATCTTCGAAACTGACCAGATCTTGATGGACAAACTATCTCGTCATTATAAAAAAACTGATAAGATCTTAATGGTAGCGCTATCTCGTCATTAGAAGAAAACTGACCCTATTTTAAGACCTCGTTATCATAAAAAATTAGCAATCTCTTTTTTCCATGAATGAGTATCCTCTTTGAGTAACTGGTATCCTTATCTGGTCTACGAGCCATATCTTGTCGATGGGCTGGGTGAATGAATTCTGAGAACTATATAACTCCGAAAACTTTTCGGAGGGCCATATGTGGTTAAACCTCTCCGGAGGAGTGTGTTTGTTCTGTGGAGTGGTTAGGAGGAATGTATCTCTTATTCGTGCCTGTTATAAAATTTGCAGAGCCGTATCTGGTGTGCGGGTCGGATAAACCTGTCGGGAGGGCGATATAAGATCTGTCGGTTGGATAAAAGTATTTAGATGGTCGTATGGTAGCTTGCGGGTCTACCAAACATATCTGTAGAGGTAAGCATAGTTTTTGGACATGTTAAACCTGTTCGTAGAGCCGTAACTAGTTTGATGGCCTGAAGTAAACCACTTTGCTTGAACTAATATATATATATTACTCATAAGGTCCTTTATCTTACCACCTTCGGCACCCAGGAACACTTTTTTGTACCCCCGATCTTATCATGGCATTCATAAACCTTCATTCTATAAATCTTACTTAATTGTGACTGAATTTCTCAATTCTTTGATAATTATCGTCTCTCAACGTCCAGTCTAATAGCCTCATCGTGGCGAGAGGATTAAACGGATGGCACATGCGAAGTACTCCTGGTAGGGATGCCCACGGCGTGAAGACTGTGCTGCTTTACCTGGCTAACAGAGGAAAGTGAACGGGTAGCTAAGTCAGACTGTTACAGAGATGGCTTCTAGATCTTATGATCAACAGCAGATGCACTCTACCAATGTCATGGACCTGAGCAAAAATACTGACGACCCCCTGTCCGTGCTTAACTTTTTGACTACGGCTATAGATATAACTGGTGCCATTCTTATAACTTTCAAGGTAAAACTGCTGTAACGGACGAGTCTAAATTCTTACTTGACGCGATTCTTGTAACTTTCAAGGTACAACTAATTTACTTACCGTAGTCTAAATTCTTTCTTGGCGCTATCAAGGTACAACTGATGTACCAGATGTAGTCTAAAGGTTAAAAAGTAACTGAGTAAATCATCTCCAGTACCTTTTCATCACTAGTACCTTCATAAAACATGAAGAGAGCTGCTTGACTTAAATTTTCTCCGGAAATTTTACTCTGTGCTTACAAGGTTCCAATTTGGAAAAGATGAGCCTCTCTCTCAGACATCCTAAATTGTATTAAAGCCATACATGAAGACATTTTTAATTACCCTTCTGCCAAAGCCACAATTTTTTTTCGTACAGACTCAATGAGTTACTGTAATTTGTTTTCGCTTTTTACTCTGGGATAAGAAAGAAGAATTAACGCCGATCTTTTTTTACTTTATTAAAATTCACACCTCGATTTGTAAATAAGGTGGTCCTTCATATTCAAACCACACGTAGTAAGGCTCTCATGATCTGAAATTGTAGACCAATGTACCATCCCCGCTAATAGACACAGGATATTCCATGCAAACACTCAAAATATCTTACCACCATCGGTATCGTAGAGGTAATAGATTATCTTCCAATTATAGTGGATGATGACGTCTAGTATCGCTCTCAGATATCGAGGGCGTAAGCTGAGTCCGTAGTAAGCTGGCCTATCACTGCTTAGCTCTGGAAAAGCTGGACTCACAAATGGCACTTGAAAAGTATTAGAATAAGATGCTAAAGTATCATACGAGGCTTCTCCCGTAGGTGCTACGAGGGTAAAGATGCCACGGTTCATTTGGAGGCACACTATAACAAGAAAATAATATTTATTACATTTTGTATATGCACATAACACTCCATTTTATTATATTTTTATGCACACATAAAACATAATACTCCATTACTATATTTCATTTAAGCACATAAGATAATACTATTATTATATTTTATTTATGCACAGAACATAATAATATTATTATATTTTATTTATGCACAGAACAAATACTGTTACTATAATTTATATTCACGTATAACACAAGTCTATTATTTAAATTGTATATTCTCACATAACATAACGCTTCGTTATTACTTTTTCTAAATATACATAACATGGTACTATATTACGATATTTTATGAACTCATATAGTTATTTAATATTATATTATGTGTGAAATATTACCTAATAATCTATTATTATATTTTGTATATGCACATAGCATAATATTCTATTATTATTATATTGCATATACACATAACATAATATGCTATTATTATATTTTATATATGCACATGACATAACAACACATCATTATATTTTGTATTGCACATAAATTATTGTTTTAGATCTCAATACATCTTAATACTCCATTATTCTATTTTATATAATTATAATCATTAAACTGCTCACTTAATACTCTAATATTGTGTTTTGAAAACGTGAGCATATTCCATAACCTTACTTTATTTTATATATTTTTTATATACGTATACTCGTAGCATTAAACAATTATATCTTACAAAATCACATAGCATGGCATTCTTTTATAATATTTTATATAAACTCGCAACAAAATTCTCTATCATTAAATTAAATTCTAAGAAAATGAGAAATAGACTCGATCCAAATAATTATATTCTAGATGAAAGACCAATAGCGTCTTTACGAAGAATTCTACTTAATAGAATAGAACAAAAGATATTTCAAAAGGATTCAATTCTAAGGAAAAGACTAATAGAATCCTTACAAATAATTCGATTCCAGGGAAAGAAACAACATAATATTTCTAGAGGATTCTATTATAATGGCTGAACCTAGTAAATCTTTCAACCAATCGATGTAGTTAGTTAGTCATTATGTGTGTTTGTGTGTTGTGTGAAAAAGCAATGCTATACTTCTTGGAAATCTCACGACACTCAGAGGGTTAAAGTATAGTGCATTTACCCCTACAAGTGCTTTCAACGAGATGTCCATCAAAATCTGACAAAATTTGAAAAGGACGAGATACCTCGTTATCAAGATACAGTCCAAAATTTTTATAAGGTAACAAGATCAAGATATGGACAGTTTTTTTAATGACGAGATATCTCGTCAGTATCAATATACCGTCATACCGCATATTGGTACTGATATACCGTACGCAATATACCGTTGTGTTGTTCCAGTGCGACTACCGTTATAAATTATAAGTAACCTCTCGCTAACAGCAAACAAAATATATCACTTTAGTGACTACAGAATTCCGTAAAGCATTCTTTCCTCTCACAAGGTACAATATCTGAAATCATTTCTGTCTTAACGACAATGCACAGTACTAGGAAATCTCGCGTACTCGGAAACCTCGCGATTCTCAGAAATTTAAAGAAAACTGCATTACGCCTTCAAATGCTTTCGACGAGATATCTCGTCCATCGAAATCTGAGCAATTTTATAAATGACGAGATAACTCGTCATCGAGATATTTTCCAATTTTATAAATAACGAGATATATCGTCAGCAAGATATTTTCCAAATGTGTGCCATGACGAGTTCAATACATAATCAGGTTTGCTAATAACATGAGCTACCTCGTCAAGACAACCACCAGGAGCATCTTTGACTGTTTATCCCTCTGAGAGTAACATCAAAACCCCATCTAAATCCACAGTTCATACAACATGAACTAACTTAAGGCTTCAAAAATAGCTCTCAGGTCGAGACCTGAAAGAAAAATTAATCCATTCATCCCCATTTGCGATTCATGCAACCACAAAACCATAGGGGATACGTTATCTATCAAACAAAACCGAGAAGGCGTAAACCTTACATAAACATTAACTCTTCGGCGTTATAAATTACAAGTAACCTAGCGCTAACAGCAAACATAAAATATCTCATCTTTGTGACTACAGCATTGCGCAAAGCGCTCTCATTCCTCTCATAAGGAACAATATCTGAAGCCATTGTCTGTTTTAATGGCAATGCACCCGGGAGAGATTTTACTCAACCTAGTTTATTGGATTACTGTTGGTCTACTGGGGCAGTACACAATATACGGCTCCCACTAAAAATCTCGGATATAGACAACGCCCACCTCTGTTAGTTGGAGGTGATGCTGAAGTACAGTAAAATTAAGCGTGGCTACTAAAGCTGACTGGTCTGTAATTTTACGATGTGCCCTGGTTTTCGGTGTTAAACCCCGCGCTGTAAATTCGTCTGAAAGCCCACAAACCATATAATGCTTCGTGTGATAAAGATGAGAAATATTTAGCTACGCGACTTACCTATACCCTTTCTGTCTTATTGCGCAAGCTGGCGAAGTAAGTGATAGTTAAATAGGTTTAATTTGGTTACGCCTCGATAAAGAGAGAGGCATTGTTTTTATGAATTAAATTACGGTACCTCTAAAACTTTCGTACGTATAACTACTTATAAAATAAAATAATAGTACATTCGACTTAATCATTGTTAACCTAATCATTTCGCATTATTATTGTATTATATGGCATATAACATAATAGCCAAATATTTGTTTTAAAAATAGAACATAACACATACTCTTTTACTATATTTTATATACTCACATAACATTCTTATAGAATGCTTTATATACGGATATAACATAATAGTTTTTTAGATTTTGTTACGCAACATACTACTCTATTATATGTTATACTGCATTCATAAAAATATATCTTTATAATAAAGCACAGTGAGTTCAGAAGTTAATGTACATACTTCAATACCTGTGGTCAATTGTTTCTTATTATATCATTTAGCTCAATTTGGATGCACCTAAACAATGAAGTGAATACGCATTTATGTGCCTTTAAAATGTCTAAATATGAACAAACGTGTTACTTTTGCATTACATTTTTTACATGCAACGCAAATATTTTTAATGTAATAAAGATCTTGCAAACAACAGAGAAATATACAGGAAGTTTCGAAAAGAAACTGGCTAAATTGTAAAAAGTTGTAGAAAAGTTCAATATATATATTTTTTCAAAGAATGCTTTTCCGCAATGCTGCGTTTGGAGGATGTTTTTGAAGACTGTTGATAACATCGTTTTTGCGGCGTAAGGCATCATTCTCTGCTCAAATTTTCAACGGCATGCATCCCTTATCGACTGACCTAAGCAGCGACCTCTGGCACCTAAATGTGGTATTTTCGAACATAAATTCATTGACAATTTTTTTTATTTTAGCCCTTTACAACTCTTTATAATTTGGATAAATATTTTCGAAACTCCCTGCATAGCAATCTGTATAATTTGTTTCCTTTCTTATTGCTTTATTGCTTTACAAAGGATGATGAACTAAATTTAAGTTAGCTATGACTTTGATAATAGCGTTATTTTGTAAGAATACACACATTTTTTTTAGCTTTCTTATGTATACTCTAATCTATTTGAGAATCTAGAAAAATAGTACATTCAATTCGTAAACGGACCACTCAAATCCAATATTTAATTCTGAACATTTCAGCTTTCTAAATAGAATAATCGAATTTCAATTTTGATAACCTTCAATTCACTAATTGTGATCATCAACAAATTAAACGGTATTCAACATAATCTGATCTGGTGGATCAATATGTAACTACATATACTGTGGGACCACTAAGAATTTCAGTGCAGCATTTGTAATACGTTCTATACAGCGAGGTTATTCAAAGATGTTCGAGGTTATATTTCAGGTACCTTAATGAAAAGCTAATTTAGTTTTAAAAATTCAAAAATTATACTGGTATAACCGCTCTTTAAGAGGTCATGTACCTCAAACTTTAAAGTATCTTCGCACATTCAAATAATCAGTATTATCTTGATCTTTTTGAATATTTTTTTTTTAATTTTGTTCATTACGAAACATGTTTACCACTGTGTTGCCTTTCAATCGATATGCATTCAGCATGTATTTTTTGTTTACAATTTTTATCTAAGCAAACACATCACGACAGTTCAGTGACTGATATTTTTCGAAGTTCGTCATTGCATCAACGAGGTAAAATGTACTCATTATAATATTTTGTGGACTTTTTTATCTGGTAGTTCAACCATATCTAACTGAATAGTGGTATAAATACCAAATTTATTATCATGTATAATCTTTGCACATTTCAGTATTGAATTTGTAATGCTCTTTCTTTCTCTCTCTCTATCTACATTGACTTTCGTATGTTTGTAAATAGTAACAAATCATGAAGCAAAATTCATACTCGATAACGATTGTAACAATTAGGATTTCTAAATGCACGTGATTATAACATATAATTTGAAAATGTACAAAATCCCGTTAAAAGTGTTTTCGTAATACTTTTGTTTCAAAAACTTTGTTTCATGGAACGGTTTACGAAACGCTTATCATAATCATTTTTTTTTTCAAATAATAGGAATTCAAAGTATTCATCCATTCTATTTTCAAAGAGATTGCACAAAAATACGCATGTAATCTTTACTTCATATATTACTGATGGAATACTTAGAATCGAATAAATCCTATGCATTTATAACAAGCATGTTTTCAAATCCGTAATAAAAATACAAATGGAATCACTGCATTTGCAATCCAATTGCCTGAAAATCTAATTGGTTCACCAAGCTATATTATATAAAGTGTGCATCAAAAACTTCTACATTTCTAACAGTATTTAAATGGGAAAATTATTCACTTATGCATAAAACAAGAGAATATGAAATATCAATTTATAATTGATAGTTACTATTGAGTACCTTATCACAAAAGAATCAAATTAGGAAATACTAGTTTTAATGAAAAATAGTGAAATCTAAAAATTGTCTAAAGAAAAGAATTAGTTATAAAATAAATGTTAGTAAAAAAAGACGTACCTCCATTTAAAGTTTCTTGTATAAAGAAATGATACTGTGGTACATCAAAAATGTTACCCTTATTTTAATATTTACTGATTATTAATAAACGCAAAGTAAAACCGTTTCATTTAGCTTTATCATCAATTAAAGACAGCTCGAATAACTTTCTATTAAACTAATTAGACACAAAAGCAACAATGTACATCATAGTTACTCACTTACAAAATGGCCTTACCTTGCCTAAAAAATATGCATTTCACATTACACTATATCATTTTTTTATTATTATTTGATAGATTATCCAAATAAAAAGTGAAAATATTTTTACTCTCGGAAAATGTATTGTGATGATGTTCATCAGACATAATATTCGATTATATTTCATTTTTACACAAATATAAGTGCCTTATGTGGTCTTAATCTCTTAAGCCTGTTACTGAAATTACGCGAGGTTTCCTTAAAAATTCTTTCTTAATATTTCAATTTTTTTCAAACACAATTTTTTCACTTAATGGAGTTGGGAAACTTTTAAGATAGTCTTTTCCACATTAAATTATAACAAATATCAGAATCCTTCATCTATTTCCTTTTGAAAGGGATGGAATAAAAAAAAAGCACACATTATCTTATTAAATTAAAATTGTGTTGTAAAAAAATATTCTGCCTGACAGCTGGTTTTCGAAAGTTTTTTTAATACTCTCTTTCGTATCCATGAGATCTTTTCACTTAATTAAAATTTATTTTCGTGGACATATAATTCTCTCATTAAATTCTCAAGATTGGATGCAAATTATATTATTTTGTTCACACATCAGTCAGTTTTCCATTAGCATTTTTAGTGCTAGTTGTAGATTACGTTTTTGCACATTCCCTTTTATCGGTTTGAATTTAAAATTACATAATTTAGATCATTATATGCTATGGTAATATGGAAATGCATTCGAAATTTTCTATCTCGCTCATGATAGTATTAATTTTACTTGCAATAAAACCATTTGTTTTTTCTAGATGAGTTTGTCTACTATTAACCCTTCTGGTGATTGTTGTCACGACGAGGTATCATGTCATTAGTGAAAAAGACCATGTCAAGGATCTCGATGGACGAGATATCTAGTTATTGAAAAAGCTGGTCAAATCTGATTTCGTCATAATAAAAATAGTCGGCAATACCTTGATGACTACATATCTCGTCATCAATAAAATTAATCAGATGATGATGGACGAAATATCTCGTCAAAACCACTTAAAGTGTTAAGAACCTAACACTCTGGTCGTCACGATATGTCCGAATAGTGTAGTAATGACTAAGTACCCACAGTGATTGAATGGATCCATGCATACTTTCAACATTTAAAAAATATTGGTCTATTGGTCCTTTTCTTATAATAGAATCCTTTGAAACAATTTTATTGGACCTTTCCTCAGACAAAAAATCATTTGAAAAGATTATTTTAGTCCTTTCGTCAGCATAGAATCTTGGAAGCAATTTATTGGTCAACAAGATTAAACCTGCTTAGAAATATGCAGGGGATAACTGCAGGTTGCAAATTACAACTATGCAAGTAATCCCCCCCCCTCAGTGGGTTATTAATTTTTTTAATATTATTCGGATCAAATATATATATATATATATAATATATTATATATATTTAAAAATAAAATAGGTATTTGTTTTCCTTCTGAGTTCCTTACTTAAACACATCCGTTAAATTCATGTGTGATGATAAACAAATCTGTTTTTTTCTATGGTCGTTAAAATCAAAGCATTCCGTCAAGATGTGTGTAATTGAGGAAATAAAATAACATTGCATGTACGGCCATGTTGATTTCAAAGACTAGAATAACTCTAAGTGGTACATATGGTTGATTTCAAAGACTGGAATAACTCTAAGGGGTACATAAGATCGATTTCAAAGACAAGAATAACTCTAAGTGGTACATATGGGTGATTACAAAGACTGGAATAACTCTAAGGGGTACATAAAGCGACCTAAATAAAACAACTCAATCTCATATTTTGGCATTATAATTACTCTAAGCAGAGAAAATAATTTAAAAACATTGTTCTAAAATATTTTATATTGTTTATCATACTTTAATTGTATGTCATGTTTTTAATCATCAACATCTAGCATTTTTTTAAAGTGCAACTTTAGATCTACGAGATTTGAATGGGTTGATTGGTTGAATTGGTAGTTTAAGGAGCAATGTCCATATTTGGTTAGACACGACATACGATATCAAGTAACAGACAGACAAAAGTTTTACTGACACAGAAGAGACAAATACACCCAGGAAGGAATGCAGCTGGTACAGGAATCGAACCAGAGCTGCCTTCAACTCGAAGGTTGCTAGCGCAGTGGGCATTGAATGGGAAATCCCCATTCAAACGTTTTCGCATTTTTACATTCATTTGGGTTTCATAATCTAATCTAATTATTTTTAATTCGAAATTACTCAAATACATTTTTTAAAATTCTTTTATAATTCAATCCTCTAATATTCAAACTATCAAAATTTTATGCATATTGTCCCCTTTATGAAAGAGACATGAATGTCCACATTTTAAAAATTGGGGAAATGACGTTTGAATGTAGTCTCATAATTCTCTCTACTGTACTCTCATAATTCATCTGTTTCACAATTCATCATCGCTCAAGGCAAGAACAATGTTTTTCAATAAGGGATACACATTCGCGTTTCTGGCAAAACTTAACAAAAAAATGATGATTCAACCCAAAAAAGTGAACATTTGGGCACTCATGTTTTTGGTGGACGATATGTAAATTAAATTATTCAGCTTCATTAATAATGCTGCAGACGATAGTGATCTTGCTTTCATTATATGACTAATTGAATATTTTTATTCTTTATCAATACACTTTATGTATTTAAAATCTACCTTTTTATCTCTGTCTTGGACCTATTAATTTTTAAATATTTTATACTTTTATCGCGTGGGTTATATTCTATCATGTGTTTGGCGCACCTTGTCCGCTTTTGGACTTTTCAAAATTGAACCACAGAAATCCAATCCAATCCAACACATTTTATAAACGATCCTTAACAACAATTATTATGATGCTATATTCAGATCTCGTTAAAAAGAAAAAAAATGCTTGTAAGTAGCAAAAATCCATAGTTTAGACAGGGTAAAATTAAAATATAAAGCACCCATTTCTAAAATTATAAATATTTCACATAAATCAAAATACACTCTATAACAAAAAAATCGACGCACCAAGAAGGAATCATACGATTGCTTTGAAATTCCTTATACAAAAATGTTTTGACCAAATATGCAAATGATTAAAATTTGGTGTCCAATGAATGAATAGTGTGATCTCCAGCGCATCGAAACTGCGCATCCAGCAGATATATATAAGGAGTTGTTCTTGAACTGTTGTTAAAAATTTCTGCTGCATTGCGATTTAGGATACCTTTTAACAAATTAATAAATGCCTCGCCGCAGGATTCGAGCTCATTACGAGCAACTTTCAGAGTTTGAAAGAGGTCGTATTATTGGATTGAAAGAGGAAGGTTGGGCAAATCGGAGAATCGCTCGTCACGTGAGTCGAAGCGATGCGGCGATTAGAAGATGCTGGCAAGAGTGGGTGGACAGTGGCAGATTTCAGCGTCATGATGGTAGCGGTCGACGTAGGGCCACAACAGGTCGCGAGGACAGACTGATTGTCAGATAAGCTGTCACAGCGCCTGATTCATCGCTATCAAGCATCAGTCGTGCGACCCACACACGAGTGTCCACCATGACCATTCACAGACGGCTGAGAGAGCGAAATCTACGCTCGTACCGACCGTTACGCCACCTGCCACTCACGCCTGCACACTGTCGAGCCAGATTACAGTGGTGCTTGGCTCGATCAGGCTGGAATGATGCTGACTGGGGATGTATAGTCTTTAGCGACGAATCCCGCTTCCAACTGTGTCCTGACGATCATCGAAGACGTATCTGGAGACGCACAGGGCAACGTGCCGATCCTGATTTCACTATTGCACGCCACACGGGCCCTCAACAAGGAGTTATGGTCTGGGATGCCATTTCCCTTGATAGCCGGACCCCTTTGGTCGTCATTAGAGGTACACTTACAGCACAGCGGTACGTTGACGACATTCTGAGACCTGTTTTGCTACCGTTCCTTTCGCAGTACCCTGGGCTTATTTTTCAGCAAGACAATGCAGACTACAAACTATGAACTGTTTTCAAGCTTGTCAAACACTTCCTTGGCCAGCCAGATCACCAGATATCTCTCCCATCGAGCATGTCTGGGATATGATGGGAAGGCGACTGCATCCGGTAGGGAATGTTGATAACTTAGTCCGACAATTGGAGCAAATTTGGCAAGAAATACCGCAGTAGACCATCCGGGAGCTTTATCGGTCTATGCCACGCCGTGTGGCTGCTTGCATCCAGGCTAGAGGCGGGTCAACACCTTATTGAACTCGTTACTGTAACTCTGAAATAAATCATTCAATTGTTCTGTAATTTTTTAATCATTTTCTATTCTGTACATAATTTTCCGATCCACCAATTTTTGTCTCCATCGGACAACTCCTTCTTAGTGCGTCGATTTTTTTGTTATAGAGTGTACTTAAATATACACTGATGGATTTTTGTTAATTTTATGTTTTTATTCAATTCTTTGCACAATCTAAAATTTTGAATAAATCACTCATAACTTTAAAATAATAATGATTTTAAGCACTGAGAAATGACTCAAAATATAATCCTAAATAAAATCAATTCATTTTTGAAAGTGCCACTTTTCTTTTGAAACGGAGAATAAAGAATAGTTTAAAAAATTATTTATTGAATTTTTAAGTAATTCTAGACAAAAGATTATACTAATGCGATATTCAGATCACGTTAAAAAGAAAACAAATCTTTGTAAGTATATTGAAGTGGAACAGTGTAATCAGCACCCCGTCTCACGAAAATATTTGACATTAAGCTAAATATTTAATTTTTGACTAATGAATTTTTGTTATTTCTGTCTTTAAATAAATTAATATTTGTAAAGTAAAGCAACAAAAGTATTTGCATGTAATCATCTAGAATTCAATTGCTCTTACAATGTAAAAAGCGAATAATACACCCCGTTTTCAATAAATGCTTCATATAAATCAAATCCATACATTTTCATTGACGAAGATTTTTATTGCTGATTTTTAAGTAAGTGCCTGCACAACCTAAAATTGAAAATAATACTCCACTCATTCCATTTATCTTATGAGTTATAAATTTAAAAGCACTAAATTTTAGTGATATCAATCACCGAGAACAATTCAAAATCCTAGCACATAGAGAAGCCTTAATAAAGCCTTTAATTTTAATTAATGTCACTTTTCCTTAGGTAGAGAAAATATTTTAAAATAATCCTTGATACAAAAATAATTCAAATGCGATATTTAGATCAAGTTTATTCAGATTTTTCAGTAATATTTGACAAAACATAACTCCAATGCGATATTTAGATCAAGTTTTAAAAGATAAAATGTTTGTAAACATCAAGAGTCAATAACTCAAACAATCCAAAAATCAAACCAATGCATCTAAAGAATAAATATTTCACGTGTGTCAAAATACTTAAATTTATGTAGGTTCATAACTTAAATGTTTTTTAATACTTATCTGCACATTATGAAATTGCAAATGTTGTATCATTTGCAATAATTGCCACATATTGTATTTTTAACAAATTTTAAAGCACTAATTTAAAGGACAATGAATTTAATCATCAAGAATAACTCAAAATATTCACAATATGCTACTTTTCCTTGGATAGATAGAATTAAAAAAGACGTCTTCAGAATTTATAAAACTGTCCGTCATATTTTTCAACTAATCCTTGACAAAAAAAATTGTAATGCGATACTTAGATCGTGTCTTTAAAGAAACATAAAGAAGTCAATGGCTCAAACAATATCCAAAGCAAATAATGCGCTCCGTTTACATTTAAAAAATATTTAATATAAATATAAACACTTAACTTCTTCATTAGGAATTTTTATTTTAGTTAGGTCTTTAAACAAGTGCCTACCCCCCAATCTAAAATAAAAAATAATACACCACTCAACTGCATAAATTTCATTTGAAACAAATTTGAAAGCACTAATTTTAACGAATTTCAAGCATTGATGATAAGTTGAAATCCAAGCACGTACATACGCCTCAACAAAATACTTTCATTTTTAAGTATGACACTTTGGTGAAAAGAATTTAAAAAGCTGTTCCGTCAAATTTTTTTTAGTAACCTCTGACAAAAAACAACTTGTAATGCGATATTTAGATCAAGTTTTAAAAGATAAAATATCTGTAAACATCAAGAAGTCAATAGCTCGGACAGTGTAAAAATCAAATAATGCACCCCGTTCCTCAGAAATAAAAGGAGGCGCAGGAGCAACTCCTTAAAATAAGACCTGACAGCATCTCACATATAATTTCTTTCAATAAACGTGAAAGCCCACACGTCAAACATTGTAAGAAGCGACTCGAATTTCCCCACAGATAGAGCCTCCCACCCCATTCGTTATCATCACATGCTGAAGAAGGCGGCTTTAATTTGCATTTTGACGAGCTCCTTTAAGTGTCTTCAGCACCAGTTTGTCCAAGGGTGTTCCCATCAAAAGTTCGAGAAAGCCCACACAAAAAAATTAAAATGAATATCGTCTGAATCTGGAAAGACAGACCGACACGGAGGGACAAGTGTCAGCAGGGACACGTGTTATTTGTAGTCGAATAAGTTCGACTTCTTCTTTGTGCGAGTTCGAATGTTTTACAATGTATGCGGACTTTTTTTTTTACTCGTCCTCGAGTTCTTTTAGGGTGCTTGGATGGGTCTAAAAAGACAGATTCCCAAGTGAATTTCCAATCGCTTTACAGAAGCGATTCAGCAGAGAACATGAGAAACATCTTTGGGAAACTGATTTCAAAGGGACGTATCTTTTTGACTGCTTGGTATTTTAAAAAGCAAATTTTTTCGGCTGTTGTAAACAAGTGCGAAAATGGAATAAACTGGATCACGAAGAAATTCGTTTTGAACTATCAACCAGAATCAATATTTAACACAGTCAGCGTTTACAGAATGTATCGTCTTTTCGACCTTTTCCCCGATTTTCTTTTCCTTGTTTCCTTTTTTAATGCTTCAAATTAAGAGTGAATTCTCAAAAACAGCGTTTCTAGTTTCAATATTTACCATAAAAATCAAATCCAGCGTTTTTTAATGGAAAACTGTTTCGAAGGGATGTGTCTTTTTGACTCCTTGTTATTTTAAAAAGTAAATTTTTTCATCTGTTGTAAACAAGTGCGAAAATGAAAAAGAAATGAATTGCGAGGAAATTTGTTTTGAACTATCAACCAGTATTTATATTTAACACAGTCAGTGTTTACGGATTGGGTCATCGTATTGAACTTTTTCCGATTTTCTTTTCAGTGTTTTCATTTTAATGCATTTCAAATTAAGAGTAAATTCTCAAAAATAGCTTTTATAGTTTCAATGTTTACCAAAGCCATAAAATCCAACCATCTTTTATCATGGGGAAACTGGTTTACTTTCTAAGTCCAACATTAAGCCCTCCATATTTTGTTATTTTAGAATTAGTCACAAATTTCATGCTGCTAATATTTGATAACCAACTGTACACCCAATAATTATATTTAAGAAAACTACTGCTTATATAAAAGAATCAACTCAGAACTGTCAGTGTCTACATTTTGTGTCTCCACCTTTTTCCAATTTTCTTTTCTGTGTTTTTATTTTAAAATATTTTAAATTAGGAGTGAATAACGAAAAATAAAGTTCATAGTTTCAATATTTACCTTAAATATATTGGATACAACAATTTTGTTAAGTGTACATTTTATACAGATTTATTGATATTTAGATTTCTGCACAAATTTCTTATAAAATATCGTTTAGAGAGAGAATTTCAAAATTACTTTAAAGTGATTAAATCAATCGATATTTTTAATTTAAATGTAGTTTTATTTATTAGATACACATTTGGTCAAAATTTTGTTACATTTAGATCCATGAACAAATCTTATATTTTTTACTTCTAAGAACAAACTCTAGATTACCATTTTCATTTCGTTACAGTTACAATGGAATACAATTGAGAATCCTTTGTCTCTATAAATTCACTCAAACTATTTAATAGTACTTAATAGTAAAGATTTCTTTGAAAAAACAATATTTTGAAATATTTACGTATATTATGTAGTTTAAATTGTTTAAAGTATCCGAACACGTTAAAAATGTCATTTTTGACCAAAAATTAAAAAACATTTTTGATCCTATTTGAAAGAGTATTTATTTGACTTTCCAAAATATATTTGATTTTTTTCCTTAAGTTAATTAGTAGCAGAGGTATTAAGATTTTGTTCAAGGCAGAGGAAAAAAACCGGAAGTAGGCATGCAAAACACCGGAAGTGGCTGTTTAAAGACCAAAAAACTTACAAATTTTTAATTTAAAACTTAATTTTTCTTACAAATATAATTTTAGAAAGGTTTCTCAAATGTTTAAATGTTTTACCTTTTGGAAATATTATGAACATTTTTAAATAGAAGTGAAGAACAAAATTGTTTATACATACAGCAAGAGAGAGCAAACGATACACTTAAAACTATTTTTTACTCTTAATTGATTTTTTTGCATTATTTACTCACTTCAAATGTTATAACACAAAAAGTTATTGATAGATTCTCAAAAAGTTTTGAGAACGTGTTCTTTATAATGTTGTCTACAGAATAAATTAGAATAATTATGCTGAGTTGTAAATTTTTTAAATTATGGCAATTTATTTAAGAAATAGGACTGTAAAATTATCAAAAATCTAGTATTTATTTTTCGATCGCTTGTAAAAATTTTGTTTACTTAAATATCCTTTTGATTCTAGTTTATTCTCTAGTAATATGCATGTAATTTATTTTAGTGGCATCTTTTTTCAAATTATTTGAATAGTATTTCATGTAGCACATTTGAAGTTTTTAACAAATTTCTTTAAAATTTCTTATAAGTACCCTTATTACAAAATCTATATAAATAAGAATGGAGTGTTTGTTTGTACATTCAATATTTTCGACCCATTTCAAGTTTTCTATCCGTTTTGGACCCTTCTGATGCCGAATCCGCCTTTTTCTCGTTTGGTGTCTGTCTGTCCGTCTGTCTGTCTGTCTGTCTGTCTGTATGTTGTGCCCTATACACGTCCACGCGGTTTAAGATATTTTCATGAAAATTTGCATACAGTGAGTACTTATCTTCATTTAGTGAGTGGCATTGGTTGCGAAAGTCTGTCTGTCCGTCTTTCCGTTCTATGCTCGATTTTGTGTTTGTGTGTTTGTGTAGACATCACATGAATTATATTCCAGATATTTGATTGCATTGTATTTTATTTTATACATTATCTACTAGATTAGTGAATGCAATATTAAACATTTCTTTATTGTTATATTTAGTTGAGTTTCATGCTAAAACACCTGAGTAAGTATACTTAAATCAACCATAATTTGGTAGTTTTGGAAAAATTGGAATGTCCATTGAATATTACGATTACTTCGATTGCTTTACCAGTACTGCTGAAAAAGTAATTATTCTTCAAAAAATTATTTTTTTTTATGGAATTTCATCTCTGATACTTCATTTATTTCGAGTCTTATTTTTATTCTTTGCGCAATGAAAACGATTTCCGAATATTTGGGACAGACGATATTTTTCAACGAAACGAGATGCGAGATATTTTTTCTGGTTCTTTCGCTCTGAATTAATTTCACACTTCTAAATGTTGTACACTTTTAGTTGTAAGTTGTGGCAACTGTGCGAGACCAAGAGATAAAATTGAATCACAAATTAATATCTTTAGAACAATTTTTTGCGACATCTTTTATTTTGTTTCACTTCGCTGTTTTCTGTTTTAAATATTTATTATTTTAATAAATGTGTTTTCCTTCTCATCACACCCAACAGCACCACAAAGTATTAGACTTGAAAATGTTAGGTAAGTCAGTATAAATTTTCAGTTAATTTTAAGTGTAGTTATGCTATTATTGAAAGAATAATGCCGTTATTTAAAGAATAATGTCGTTATTGAAAGAATAATAATGTTTAAATTTATATATTTGATTGCATTGTATTTCATTTTATACATTATGTATTAGTTTAGTGAATGCAATATTAAACATTTTTTTATTATTATATTTAGTTGAGTTTCATGCTAAAACACCTGAGTAAGTATACTTAAATAAACCATAATTTGGTAGTTTTGGGAAAATTGGAATGTATATTGAATAATACGATAACTTCGATTGCTTTACCAGTACTGCTAACAAAAAAAATTGTTCTTCAAAAAATTATTATTTTTAAATGGAATTATAGTTCTGATATTTCATTTATTTCGAATCTTATTGTTGTTCTTTGCGCAATGAAAACGATTTTCGAATACTTGGGACAGACGATATTTTTCAACGAACGGGAATGAACAAGATCGCGCGAATATTGATATTTTCTTTTTCTTTCACTCTGAATTAATTTCACATTTCTAAATTTTGTGCACTTCATCACACTCAACACCACCACAAAGTATTCGACTTAAAAATGGCAGGTAAGTCAGAATACATTTTCAGTAAATTTTAAGTGTGGTTAAGCCATTATTGAAATAATAATGCTGTTATTTAAAGAATAATGCCGTTATTGAAAGAATAAAGCCGTTATTTAAAAAAAATGCCGTTATTTAAAGAATAATGTCGTTATTGAAAGAGTAATAATGTTTAAAATTTCCGAACTAGAACTTTTCAAACATTAAAAAAATTCGTTGACATATTGACAGGAGAAGATTGAAAAATTTCACTATGCCACATACCGAATGCAAGAGTGCCGCAAGTAAACAAATATTGTTTTGTTGACTGAGTGCGAGAGTACTCACCGTAAATCGTAATTTTTATTAATTGAGTTGAACACGAAAAGAACTTAAGAAAGGGAATTCCAAATCTCCCACAAAATCGTCTTTTGGAGTAGTAACCTTAGGGTCACCTTTCGTTATTTTGTAGCTTTCTCAAACAGCAAGGGTGCGATGTATGTGAAATGTATTACATGAATGGATATGCATGTGTAGGATTTATGTCCAAAGTAAGTTGTAGAAATTATAAGGATGGCGAAAGGTGTTCAAATAAATTTTTATTCCACAAAAAACGTAAGTCATTATATATTTTTATTATCTCTTCAATCTAGAGAATACCGATTCAAACCGAGCAAGGTCGGGTATTTTGCTAGTTATAAATATATACAGCCCAATGCTATTATTTAATAACACTATACATAAAAATAACATTAAAATGTTTCTATACCACATTTTTAAAAAGTTCTCAAACGTGTCCGGATACCTTAAATTATTACATAAATTTTAGGATATCTTTCAGTAAAAATTTTTATTGAGAACATTAAATTGAAAATTAAATATTTTCTATTCAAATGCTATAAAGATTAAGGTATTCTCAAAGAAATATAAACATAACATTGAATACTATTAAAAAGAAGAACTTTTACTGCAATTAGGTTTTACGAAAAATTATAATAATCTGAAATAATGTTACATTCTTAGAAAATAAGTAAGAAAAAGAAACACAAAAATTCCTCCATTAAGTTAGTATTAAAATATTTAACCAAGTGTATGTATTGTCGTATATTTTGATGCAACTTTCTAAAAAAGCCTTAAAACATAGTTCAAATAACACGTGAAAAGAAAAACTGCTTTTTTTCGTCTACTGCATTAATACATTGATTTCTCTTTCCCACTTTTGTACTTAAAAACTAAGGCCAATACTAAGTAAGTAAAAAAAAAAACATTTTGTAAACAATTCTTGGAGTTTACTATAAGACATGTTAAGTAAAACATTCGAACAAATTTATTAAAAAAATTATAATTAAACTTAAAGAAATATATGTGGATAAATTAGTACATTTTCTAAAACTTCAAGTAAAATAACTGATGCATATAAACTTTTAGAAATGTAATTATTTAGTGTACAAAACATAACATTTATAACAATTTAAAACTACCTTAATGAAGTTACACCTGCCTACATTTTTTGCCTCAATCATTTCAATTAAAAGTATAATTAAAATCCATTACATAAAAATTGTGCCCAATTACATTTTCAAAATTTTATTAACCGAAATAGTTTTCTTGTATATCGTGTTCAAATGAAGACCACTGGATTTGATCAGACATCTTTGGTCATCAGCATTGATATTTTTAACTCTCTTGGTGATCAATCGCATCGAAAACTACCTTGTAGTGGTCAGCCTCTGATGCAAACACCTGTTACAAACTTGGGCACAATATCTCATCGGAACCACTTAATGGGTTAAAATAGAGTTTCTTAAATATTTTAGATATAATTTTATCATCTGGTAGTTTTCTTTTATTCCAATGCGTTTCTGCAAATACATTATCTTTCGAGGTTTGGCAGAAGTGAACTTTTCAGGTTATAGAACGGATATATGAGTGTAAAATGCTGGGTTTTAAAACTTATAATGGTCTCATCTATTTAGAATATATTGGGTGAACTTATCAATACAAGCTAATGTCTTCGAAAGTTTGAGTAAACTCACTGTGACAAATATATTAGTAGGCTTGTGTGAACTTGTAACGACTGCGACAAACATCTTCAGAAGGTTGTGTGTGCAAGAAAGACCCTTCGAACGCTCGAATGAAGTTATGTTTAATACAAGTAAATATCTGCTGTAGCTTAAGTGAAATATATTGCTTAGATATGTAAACATTTGAAGTTTGTGTAATCATCTAATCAAGACAAGTGCCTTCGGAAGCTTGGTATCCTTGAAAATTTCTGTGAACAGCGTTTAAAGACAGATATCTTACGTAACTTGTGAACTTTTCAAGATAAGTAAGTAATTCATGACTGTGTTAACTTCTCGTTAAGATTATGAGCAGTTAGCACTTTTTGTAGATTTATTACGTTGGTGTAGTGTGGAAGTTTGGAGAGTTGGGTGCCAGCTCAGGTGTTACGTCATCATTAGACTGCTTAAAAATTACGAGGATCTGTCCACGAATCTTTCTCTTCTGGGCTGATCCCTGACCGTCGCCAATATCCCGTTTTGTTGCTCCAGTGTGACAGATTAAATTACCTATCTAATATACCTGTCTTTAAGCGCAGTTTACAGAAGTTCCCTAGAATATTTGCCTGCTTTAAAGAGCAGTTCATTAAACAACCTAAGATGATTCTTTTAACAAGACGTTTATACAAACTTCTTCCTGTTTATTTATTTTACTTGGGTCATAAACACGCTAAGACAAATTCTTTAGAAACTTGGGTGAAAGTCTGTGCTATGATATTCAATGTAATCAAGTGAATGAGATCTACGCTATCGAGCATGGTATGAAACACGATATCTGACAAAGAAACGAAGATACCAATAAAGGTGATTCCCAACACCTATTTCATAACTCAGATATTACACGACCCCCGATTCTGATAAACCTGTAATCCATGGAGGGTGTTCTAGAATCTTAACAACTGATCCTCTTTCGTCTGGTACCAACCTTTTGTGAGCAATAGCAATGAAATGACCATTTTCCTAAACCAGCAGCCCCATTCATTCCGCCCGTTTATACTCTAACCTCACAACGTCACTTCTGTTATCAATTGTCCCTGAAGCCCAACTGACACAAATGTGTTCCGCGTAATGTGGGGATGATGAAGAAGCAACCATTCCCCACGGACCTGACTCTTCGAAATTTTTTCTCTTCAGAAATATTTTCATTCTTCCAGGATGTCATTTCCCTTTCCTCCTCCTGGAAGATATTTTATAGGAAACTATACTTTCTAGCCGATTCTCTCGTAAAACTAGCGGTATATGGCATCGTTTTGGCAGGATATTAACTTCTATTGCTTTTGCATCAAATAACGCCGAGAATAAGTGAACACTTGCGTTATAAATACCAAAGATGTTCGTCGGAATGCACCTGTACGTTTCTATCCGGTCTTTTCGGTGAATGACAAGAAAGTAAAATGCGGCTGTATCAGCCATAAAAAGGAGTTACTTCTTGTTCAAAAGCATATCTTCAAGAAAATGTGTCTCTGAAAACACATTTTTATGGATGACAACCATACATTTGCTTGTTATATAAAACATTTTTTGTGCTTTACATTTATTTGTTACATAAAGCATTTGTCTGGAATAAAAAAATTATTTATTGCATGAAACATTTGTCGTGTATCATACATTTATTTGTTTTATAAAACATTTGTATTGGTATTATAAATTTATTTCTTAAATAAAACACTTGTGTACATACATATATTTATTACACAAAGCATGTATATACATATAGTGAGGCTCCCATGAGAGAGCAATTGTTTCCACAATTTGCATCCTTAGCGAAGTTCCTGATTCGAAGTTTATATTTTGGTGCTGGAAGCTATAGCATTGATAACGCTTTGACGGGGGGAAACCAGCCACGATGATCGCTATTCTTTTTTTGCATATGACAACCTTCTAACAAGCTTTCAAACGCACGTCACATCTTTTCAAAAATCGATTGACCAACATTGAATACCTTCTCGTTGGAGTTGCACTACACATTTATTTGTTACATGAAACATTTTTCTTATTTTATCTGTTTTACTATTCCATTCATGAAAAACAATTTACAACCAAAGACAGAAATATTAGAACTAGTAAATTAGCACGAAAATAAAATTTAGAAATTTGTTTCAAACTATACAATAAGTTCATCCATATTCGATGAGATTTCCTTAAGCCCTATCTGGATACGCCGGAGGTTGTTGTTCGGCCAGCTAGGACCATCTTTATTTTAGACGCTGACATCGTTCAGGTAACATGCATCCTTTCACGAATGCTAAGATGGTTGATATGCCCCATAGACGAAAAATATTGTTAGACTGAGCATTGTTATTTATAGGAATTTCAAAAATGTAACCATCAGGTCGACTAGTAGTCACATGACTACTGTGAAAATTTGAATTGGTTGACCGATTTGGCACCTTTTCAACTTGTTTGGAGACATAGCATCTTTTCAACTTGTTTGGAGACATAGCATCTTTTCAACTTGTTTGGAGACATAGCATCTTTTCAACTTGTTTGGAGACATAGCATCTTTTGACAAGATACATGTGTGAATGCTTATTTCTATATTTTAGCGACAAAAGTGGGGAAATCGTCAAATTTTACTACCATGTCACATGGAATGATCAGATGATGAATCTAAAGATGAGTATTTTCTTCCGTCCTGTGGATCAATCAGGTGGTGAATGTTCGCTTCCATACGTGCAGACAAAAGTTAGTCTAAGGGTCACGTTTCTACTAGTTTTGGTCTTATGATCCTGTGCAATAAAAAAAAGTTGTCATTGCACACAGTTCTTTTATATTTCCTTTATGATATGCACTTAAAATATAGGGCAGCATACGGAAAAGGAAGAGTTGCTGTGGGATCGTATCGACAGACGTGAACCGCATCATAAAATAATTGGATATTTGCACCAGACTTTGTAACTGAAACATTCCAACTAGTAAAATAATACTGTCAAACTGTGAAAGTAGGGCTTGTAAAAATGTTGATCATATATGCCGTATTTCATTTTTGCACCTTAGTGTAAACTCTGATACAGCTTAGGAGATCTTGTTGACATACATACATACATATGTAACAATTATTGTATACAAAAACCCTTTTGTTTTACGTTACTTTATATTTAATTTTTTTCGTTAGATTAACCCTATGTAATTTCTATCAATTAACTTTTGACTTATATACTAAACGTGTGTACATTTTATCCTAACCCTTTAAAATGCAATTGTTACTCTAATTAGGTAGTTCAAAATAAACGCAAGTTTTTTTTATTACATCGACAGTATATATGCACATAAATAAGTAAACGACGAAAGAATAATTCCAAACTATTATTTATTTCTCTCAAATCTGAATGCAGCGTCTTACATTATTCAAAACTCCTCTAAATTTTGAAATTTCTTCCCGCTTTGAAACTGAAGCGCTACAGTTTGCAAACAACGAAATAATCGCTACGGATGAAAACTAAAATATCTGGGAGAAAAACAATTGAAATTCTAACCTGAATTTCCCGGATAGGGTTTCTATTCTCCGAAAGATACAAATAAACCTTTTTCCCAAACCAAATGGGATCGCTTGTAAGCTCTGAGAAAATGTATTTCAAAGAAACTTGAATTTTGATGACAAGTGTCGTAAGCCCCTAAGGGATCCACAACGCTCCATTTCTACATGAAGCAGTTTCCTATCCGACAGCATTTCTTATTGGGTTCAAATTTCTAGAGCGCTTCTGCTGCGTCACAAGTGAGATTACGGAAAGGAAGAAAAATCTTGTTTAAACGTTCACGTGAGCTCTCTTCGCCATACTTTATGCACTTCATTTTTTGATATTCGGTATACTTCCGTTTCGTGTGCCCTTACTTTTGTAAGAAATTAAATATGGTATTATTTTTAGATGAAATAGTTTTCAAACACGACAGCTTTTCTACGGTGTTCTAATTTCTAGAGCGCTTTTGCGGCACCGCAATAGAGATTACGGAAGGGAAGAAAAATCTTGTTTAAACATTCGCATGAACTCGCTTCAGCAGACTATGCACTTTATTTTTAAGATTCAGAACACTTTTTTTTGTGTATTATTACTATTGTACGAAATTAAATGTGGTATTATTTTTAGATGATGCAGTTTCATCTTTTCTATTGGACATAAATTTCTAGAGAGCTTCTACTTCGTCTCGAGTGAGATTTCAGAAAGGAAGAAAATATTGATTAAACAATAGAGAAAAAAAAGTCTGATCAATGATAACCTTTTTATGTGCCCAGGATCATGTGATTAAAACAAGTAGTAACGTGGCCATCACACTGCTATCGTCTACAGGTTAAAACCTAGCATCCATCATCTGATTGGTTCATGGGACGGAAGAAAACGCCCATCCTTTGAACCATAATCAAATTAGTCCATTGATTAATCATCCGATAGAAGTAAACTTTGAAGATTTCGCCACTTTTTTATATAAATTGACACACTAACCGTGTCGTAAGATGTTACATAGCCACACATGGCGATTAAAGTTTCAAATTGGCCACCCAGTCAATTTTTCACAGAGCAGTCTCGTGACTACTAGTCGACATGTTGATAACAGTTTTGTAGCTCCTTTCGATAGCACTGCTCAGTTTACTTACATTTCACGTCTATGGTTTAAAAGTTCACTTGAGTTTTTTTCAGTATACCCACTTTATATCAATTCACACACCAACCGTGTCGTAGGATTTTACATAGCCATACATGGCGATAAAGTATCAAATTGGCTAACCAAGTCAATTTTTAACGGAGCAGTCTTGTGATTATTAGTCACCATGTTGATCACACTTTTTGTAGCTCCTTTCGATAGCACTGCTCAGTTTACTTACATTTCACGCCTATGCTTTAAACCAGGGGTTTCCAACCTATTAATAACTGCGTATCACTTGAAATTTTTAGAAATTTTTGGCGTCACACCAGTTCTATATTTTTTTAGGAACATATATCGAATGTCAGAAAAGTGCCCAAAGCCTTGTTATATTTTAATTAAAATACAAAGAAAGCTTCCTATTTTATGATTAATGCACTTGTATTTCGTATTAATGATGTTTTAATAAAGGAAAAAATAAAACGATAATTGAAAATTAGAGTTTTAAATTTTACTCACAGGTCTAAAAACAAATAATTTTAAATAATTAGTACAAACTAAGCAAACAAAGACTAACATAATCAAAAATCAATCAGCAATGGAGCTTACTTCACTCTTAAGTCCTCTTCAACACTTACTCTGTTTCTATATTTATTTTTTATATACAAAAGTTCAGAAAAACCACTCTCGTACAAGTAACTAGTAACAAATGGCATAAGACAGGGAGAGATATGAACTTCATTTCGCCTAGATAGCCAGTGAATAGAAATAGATAATCAGCATCAAAGTTTCTCTTTAAATAATGTGCTACTGTTATCGTTATTTATTACAATGTAATAAAAACGTTAATCCCAAATTGATTTCATATAATCCCATTTTTCCTATAATGTGGTTGTACGTACTAAAAAATCGAACAAATTTCGTAGAATATTTGGGTTGCTCGTATCACCCTTGCGTACCACCTGAAACGTTGCCGCGTACCACCTGAAACGTTGCCGCGTACCACGGGTTGGGGATCCCTGCTTTAAACGTTCACTTGAGCTCTTTTCAGCATACCCTATGTGCTTCAATTTTAAGATTCGGAATACGTTTATTTCGAGTATGATCATGTCTTGCCACACGAAGGAATTAGATAAGAAACTACTGTTTAAAGTATTTGAATCCAGAGCCGGATAGAGCCCAAAACCAAAGTGCTCATCGATTGTGCTACTTGACAAAAGTGCCTCGGTTTGTGTATAAAAATATGGTACACTTACTTAAAAAACGTTTCGGTTTAAAATAAATACACTGTGGTAACCCTATCCAAACCGCATCCTATCAATAGAATCCTTTGCGTAGACTGTAAACAAGCTATTCGTCTAGAGATTTCAAGAATCCCTTTGAGTATTTATACGTTTCTATTCACAAATCCAGTGTAGGATGTCCCTCTTCCGTATCATGGTGTTCTATAGATCCACTACATCATTATCTGTCAGTTCTGTCGGTTTGCCTTTTTCTGTTTTATCTTCATTATTAGCCTCATCCCAGCTTATTCTTTTTTGGTAAAAAAGGCAGAGTCCTTAAACCTTTTTCTATTTTACTTCATTACGCTCTTACCTCTCTGTAGCAAACAAGTTGGTAAGGAGTTTATTAAGACATTTTCTTTTCTTAGTTTCAGTAAGAAACTCGCATCAAAGGTAGCTGCAAAAATTGAATTAACTCGATTAAATATATCGTGTACTTTTGTGTTGAAATAAGCAGGCTCCTACCTTACAAAAAATCTGAAATGTATGACAGGACTATTTTTAAATGACATATAACTCAGAAATTAATATATTTTGATATAGTATAGTAAAATATATGTGTATATATATATATATATATATATATATATATATATATATAAATAAGAATGGAGTGTTTGTTTGTACATTCAATATTTTCGACGCATTTCAAGTTTTCTATCCGTTTTGGAACCTTCTGATGCCGAATCCGCCTTTTTCTCGTTTGGTGTCTGTCTGTCTGTCCGTCTGTCTGTCTGTCTGTATGTTGTGCCCTATACACGTCCACGCGGTTTAAGATATTTTCATGAAAATTTGCATACAGTGAGTACTTATCTTCATTTAGTGAGTGGCATTGGTTGCGAAAGTCTGTCTGTCCGTCTTTCTGTTCTATGCTCGATTTTGTGTTTGTGTAGACATCACATGAATTGTATTCCAGATATTTGATTGCATTGTATTTTATTTTATACATTATCTATTAGTTTAGTGAATGCAATATTAAACATTTCTTTATTGTTATATTTAGTTGAGTTTCATGCTAAAACACCTGAATAAGTATACTTAAATCAACCATAATTTGGTAGTTTTGGAAAAATTGGAATGTCTATTAAATATGACGATTACTTCGATTGCTTTACCAGTATTGCTGAAAAAGTAATTATACTTCAAAATTTTTTTTTTTATGGAATTTCATCTCTGATACTTCATTTATTTAGAGTCTTATTTTTATTCTTTGCGCAATGAAAACGATTTCCGAATATTTGGGACAGACGATATTTTTCAATGAAACGAGAATGAACAAGATCGCGCGAGCAGTGATATTTTTTCTGGTTCTTTCGCTCTGAATTAATTTCACATTTCTAAATGTTGTACACTTTTAGTTGTAAGTTGTGGCAACTGTGCGAGATCAAGGGATAAAATTGAATCACAAATTAATATCTTTAGAACAATTTTTTGCGACATCTTTTATTTTGTTTTACTTCGCTGTTTCCTGTTTTAAATATTTATTATTTTAATAAATGTGTTTTCCTTTTCATCACACGCAACAGCACCACAAAGTATTAGACTTAAAAATGTTAGGTAAGAGTATAAATTTCCAGTAAATTTTAAGTGTAGTTATGCCGTTATTTAAAGAATAATGCCGTTATTTAAAGAATAATGCCGTTATTGAAAGAATAATAATGTTTTTTAATCCAAAATGGAACTTTTTCCAACGTTAAAAAATTCGTTATAATAATGACAGGAGAAGATTGCAAAATTTCACAATATCGCATACCGGAGGCAAGAGTGCCACAAGTAAAAAAATATTGTTTTGTTGACTATGAGTGCGAGAGCACTCGCCGTAAATCGTAATTTTAATTAATTGAGTTGAACATGAAAAGAACTTAAGAAAGGGAATTCCAAATCTTTCTATAAATCGTCTTTTATAGTAGTAACCTTAGTATCACCTTTCGTCATTTTGAAGCTTTGTCATACAGCAATTGTGCGATGTATGTGAAATGTATTACATAAATGGATGAATTGTGTAGCATTTGTGTCCAAAGTAAGTTGTAGAAAATATAAAGATGGCGAAAGGTGTTAAAATAAATTTTTATTCTACAAAAAACGTAAGTCATTATATATTTTGATTATCTCTTCAATCTAGAGTAAACCAATTCAAACCGAGTAAGGTCGGGTATTTTGCTAGTATATATATATAGTGCGTGTGACGTCGTATTAAAACGAGTTGAGTTGCTTTATTCTGAGTTGCTTAGATCGAATCAGCAATATATATATATATATATATATATATATATATATATATATATATATATATATATATATATATATATATATATATATATATATATATATATATATATATATCCCTTGAAACTAATCGACATTCCAACAAGTAGAATAAGCAATCGGTAAGTGGTATATGGTTATAAATTCTAGCAGGAAGCAAGTTAACATATATACAAGTCAAAATATTAAATAAATTCTGGAAAGCAAGATATAAAATTCTAGGCACCATGCTTATTTAAGCCGACCACTATGTCATCCCGCACTAATCTAAAACCGCACTAACAGAACACTTCAATATTTAGCCCACGAATCTTCAAGTATTTAAATCAACAGAATTATAAATTACTTCATCAGAATTATAAATTTTTAGGTGTACTATGTTATACTAAATAAGTTCTGGGAAGCAAGTTACAAAATTCTAGTCGCCAATCTTACTTCAGCCGACCACTATGTCTGCCCGTTTTCATGAAACTTAAACAGTATTTCGCCTTCGAAGCTAAAAGAATTTAAAACGACATTCATTGCAATAAGTAGAATACGAAATATTTAAATCTATGCTTATACCAAATAAATTATGAAAAGCAAGTTACAAATCCTAGTCACGATACTTATTTAAACCGATCACCATATCACCTCATATTTAGCAAAACTTGAATATTTCTCTGTCGAAACTAAAAAGGCACGAAGTCTGTCCAGAAAGTATCGAGCCATAAAAATGAAACAAGACATATTGTACCTAGGACTTTGGGCTTAGTTTTCTTAAAAGTAGGTACCTTGGGACCACATCTTCTCCCAGTCTCTTCTACTTTTCAAAACACCGAAAGTCTAAGCGAGTAATCATTTTAAGCTACAAGCGACACGCAGAAAAATGGGACAGTCGATAATTTAACAATTTTTTAGTTTTGATCGATACTGGGTGGCGAAATATCCATTAGCCGAAATCATTATTTTCATCGTCCAAATACTCTAGCTAAACGTGTTCTACGCCTGCTAATGACACCAAAATTCCAACTGATGGTAGTAAACCTTTACACAAACTTTCATTTAAAATTTGACTTTTCGAAATTTGCTAATACTTTCCTTAGTCCCTGTACCGGATATATGGAGTTGCATTTTTGAGAGACATTTATAGTATGCCAGTATATACATTAAATACGATTGTATAAAAGAAAGTGTTAAAAAAAATTCAAAACACAATTTTTCACCTGTCTGTTGCAAAGATCGCTTATATTGCGTATATTCTAAAAGTCGCATTGCAAACCAGTTTTCTCGAACTTAACGTATTTAAACGCTTTTACGCAGGTAAACCAGAAACAATCACCTGTATATATATATATATATATATATATATATATATATATATATATATATATATATATATATATATATATATATATATATATATATATATATATATATATATATATATATATATTTATTTATTTATTTATTTATTTATTTATTGGCTGAAATAATTTCTGTAGGTCCCAATTGAATAATCATCAATACTAGGATCAGTAATGAATTCTTCCAATAATGTGAAATCTGTCTTTTCAGTATGTTCGTGACTACTATCATCAATAGCCTATGAAATTTAGTAATACTTGTCTTTCTAACTGTCGAAGTACAAACATCAAAGTGCTTTCCGAATTTAACGCAGTGGCCGCGATAGCCCTGTTAAACAAGTACCGGATTAGCAACCGTAGGGTTGCAAGTTCGAAATCAACTAAGGACCTTCGTGTACAAAGGGGATGGGGGGTGTACAAAAGGGATGCACGTTAAATTTGTCGAGGCCTCAAATGTCCCCAGAGTAGCGTGATGTGCAAGTTTGGAGAATGGGGTGCCAGCTCAGGTGTTGCCTCGTCATCTGACCATGGTTCAAAATTACGTGGTGTTGTCATCAGATCTTACCCTTCTGGGGTAATCCCGGACCGTCGCCAATAGCCCATTGTGTTGTTCCAGTGTGACGTTAATTACAATACTTTCCTACAGAACATAACGTATTCACTTTTAAGAGCTTTCATGCTGATAAAGCAGGAATAATATCTTTAAATTCGAATTCAATTATTTTTCCAATTCAATAATCGCCTATTATATGGATGAATAATAAATAGTTTTCAATAATATGGATCAATAATACGTAGTTTTCAGTTATCTGGAATCTGTATTTCCAATACATATGTATTGACACAAGTTTTTTAATTTGTTTAAAAATTTACAAAGTTATAATTTTTTTAAATGACAAAAAATAATTAAATATTTTATGTAAAATATTTTTTTAAACATGCATTTTATATCTTATTCCTCGTGTTAAAGTGTTTAAAAGTGCTTCGTAAACAATCATAAAATGTTTCAAGATTGTATCTCAAGTAGGTTTTTAGTAATGTGTCCCCAAACAATGAAAAAAGTATGCTCTGAAAAATAAGTCTTTAAATTTCGTAACGGACGTACTTCGCGGTAATAGTACATCGAATTAAAAAAATATTTAAAAATACTTCCAATTAACGGATTTCTACAAATGAGGTATCGTTTTATGAAAAGGACAGTTCCAGTTTTCATAAACAGTAAAAACCTGAAAATGTGTTTTTTTTCTTCGAATTTTTAGGTGCCGGATCCCTATTAACGCATTTACTTTTAAGGGCTTCATGCCGATACAGCAGGAATAATTGCTTCAAGGCTCTATTCAATAATCATCAATGATATCGATCAATAATAAATAATTTGCAAGAACATGTAATCTGCTTGTTCAATATATATATGGTGTTATTCTCATGTACGATCTGCGAATTTTAATAATCCCCGGTCTTTCTAAATACATTACAAACGTAGTGTTCTCCAAACTTAAACGCATTTAGTTTTAAAAGCTTTCCAGCAGGTAAAGCAGGAATAATTGCTCTAAGTCCCAATTCAATAATCTTCGGTAACGAGTTCAACCTTTCCCGAACAAAGGTAGCAGAAAGGCGTACCGGGCTTCATCCTTTCTTCTATTTAAACGAACAGGAAGTAAGAATACTATGGAAACATAATTATTGAGCAGCAAATTACATGCTCCACTTCCTCGGTAAGAATACCTAATCTCCTTAGCATGAGCGAAAGTAAAAGGTTGCTGGGAAGTTTATCTTTTGGATTTGTCTGGCGTTTTGCTGCAATCCGTTATGATTGGTATTTAAAATTTTCCATTAAAGCGAGACGTTTGTTTCCCCTAGAACGCTCCACTCAGCTGTAATTAACGTTTCGTTTTTGAATAATATGAGAGACATGTCGTTTCGCTACAATATTGCGGGTTATATTTCAGAAAACAATTACGTATTTCTCGTTTGGCAGAAAAAGGGCCAATGTCTGAAATTATTTTGTATTGTCCGCAAATTTCTTCAAGATTGAGGAAGTTACAATAGAAAAAGTATCAAAATATCGTCCTGTCAATGCATTGAGAAAGTAAAAAGATATCAGAAAATATATTTGGTATGTTGTATCAAAAATAAAAATAATAAAAATTGTTAAATAAGCTGTCTATCCAAAAACTTGCAAAATGTGTATTGGTCCTTTTTCTAATAAGATACGGATTTGGCAATTTCACAAGCCACGGTGTCCCTAAAATATCTGGTAAAATTGTAAAGAGTGGTAAAGAGGCCCAAAATAAACATTTTAATAACTTTAAAAGTATTTTTATTGTTATAAATTTTGGTCCCATAACTTATTTAGTTCCCAAAAGAAATTTAGTCATTAAATATGGTCGCTTTTCTAATGACGGGATACTTCGTTCATAAAGATCAGTTTAGTAATGACAAGACACACTGTAGAGACTATCACGAGGAGGGTTAAAAATAGTTGTAAACGTCTAAATCGCTGCTATTTTGCATTGAAGTAACCTCCAGTTACCCTTTTGTCTTATGGCACTGGGTGCCAAAAGACAGAAGGGTAACTGAAAACTTGAATAAAGAATAGACGGTAGTTTGTAGTATGTATAAGTAGCTAGGGATGCGACATCGATGTCGATGTTTTCAAAACATCGATGTTTTTAAAAAAAACATCGATGTATTTAACATCGATGTATTGGGGTCGATGTTTTTGTAACATCGATATTTATACTTGTCGATGTTTTTACGTCGTCGATGTTTTATTTTTAAATGAAAAAGTACAAATAAAACCGTTATAAAAAAGTACCGTTATAAAAATTTAAAAAATAACCAAGTAGCATTATTTTTACAATCAGCAAATTGAACATACTTTTAGACCAAAGTGACCAAGGGTAAAGTGTCTGAAAAATAGAGATGCGACATCGATTTTGAGAAATGGGGAAAAAAAGTGTGAATACACTGAATTTTACAATCATCGATAGTTTGGGGGCGATACATTATCAACATCGATGTTTTGCTGTCAATGTTGGATCACTAGGTTCGAAACCGGTTTTAAGAAATGGCGGAAAAGTTTAAATACACTGAATTTTAAAAACATCAATGTTTTTGGGGCGATGTATTATTAACATCGATGTTTTAATTTGAACATCAAAGTTTCAAAACATCGATGTTTTGCTGTCGATGTAGCATCCCTAGTTGCTAAACCAGTTTTAAGAAATGGCGGAAAAGTTTAAATACACTGAATTTTAAAAACATCAATGTTTTTGTTTGCGATGTATTATTAACATCGATGTTTTAACTTTGAACATTATAGTTTCAAAACATCGATGTTTTGCTATTGATTTAGCATCACTAGTTGCTAAACCATTTTAAGAAATGGGTTAAAAGTTTAAATACACTGAATTTTAAAAACATTAATGTTTTGGGGGCGATGTATTATTAACATCGATGTTTTAATTTTGAACATCAAAGTTCAAAACATCGATGTTTTGCTGTCGATGTAGCATCACTAGTTGCTAAACCAATTTCAAGAAATGGGGGGGAAAGGTTTAAATACACTGAATTTTAAAAACATCGATGTTTTTGGGACGATGTATTATCAACATCGATGTTTTAATTTGGAACATCGATGTTTTGCAGTTGATGTCGCATCCCTAATAGTAGCACACCTCGAACTCTGATGCAAGTTTTGCACCATGTCTGCATGCAAGCAAAGAGGTTGTGGATGTGTTCTTACAGTAGCAAAACCCAGATCGCATCCTCATTCCTATGTTGGAGCCTCTGACGTCCCTATTACAAAATTTTAATATGCACCAGCTTTCAACTGAATTTCTTTGGTTATGCAAATCACGACAAGAGGTTTCATTAAATTTTGAGATTGTCACTTTAAAAAAAATGCTGTTCTCTATGTTTTGCACTCCAGTGTAGAACAAATCCCATTTTAATGCACTGCACAGTACCTCCTTGTACTGTAGTGATTATCTCACATTTGAAATCTGCGGTTAACCATCGAAGAACAAAAAAGGTTGGTATGCACAATCTCTATCTGTTAGTACGCAATGTTAATGTGCATCGAAGACGATCAGTTTTAGGTCCATTCCTTTTATATAAGTGTAATCTTTTTTTTAAAATTATTTACGTTTTCAAAAACAGAAAGAAAGTCTTTTGTGTCTATATAAGTATAAGTCTATATGAGTGTGAGTATATAAGTGAGTTTTATACAAAGTATACGAGGCACATCCCAATTTTTCTAATAATAAGAGCATCGTTATTACCATGGAATAACATGATCTAATCGGAAATAATAAGACCTGTGTCATAGGGTAACGTGATTCAACACAAAATAGAAGGACTTACGCCATTCTGACTATGAGAAATTTAAGAGGTCAAAGTACCCCCGTAATTGACTTTAGAATAAGTGAACTTGCTGAAATTGATCAAAGGGTGGATTATGAAACTGGGTTTTAATGAGAGTGGAGTTGACTTCAGGATATGTCCGATGTCTTGGGGGAACGGTAACAGATCTTGCGAACACCATGAGTGCATGACCTGTGATGCACATGCTCATCGATGAATCAAAAAGTCAAGTTGTACTTTCCAATACCAGTAGCTTCATTGCCTGAACATTGCAGCCACAATCTACAACACCCCAGTGCCTAATGCCAGAGACCAAAGTCAGTGAGTACCACTTTCCTAAAACTTCGCTTCATTTCACATTTGACATCGCAACACGTATTAACAACTATGAAATTAATGAAAGACAATTAATTATATATACACTGCTGTTTGTAAAGAATGCAACACCATGAAGGAATCATCCGAATGAAATGAAATTTGCAGTAAATGTCAATTATAGGATGTTATGCAAAGTAGTAAAGTTTCAGAGCCACTACGCATGCGTGGTGTGAGCAGCGCCCTCTGAACTGATGCTAAAAGCGTATAAATAGAGGGCTGTAGCGGGACGTTGAAAATAGTGTATGGTTATTTTTTTAGTGAGACCTAAGTATGCTTCCACGACGAAATAGGGTGAAATTTCAACAAGTTACGGAGTTTGAACGGGGGAGTATCATCCGCCTTCGTGAAGGAGGATTTTAGGCAATAGCATCTCGTTAGCAGCGGAACAGTTCCACAGTGTTGCGAGTTTGGAAGCAGTGGACCAACGAGCACCGAAAAACTCGAAAAACTGGGAGTGTACGACGGAAGGTGACGTCAGCTCGCGATGATAGACACCTTGTCCACATGGCGGTGAATGACCGTACAGCTTCCTCCAGGCAGTTGGCAGCACTTTGGTCTACTGCTACAGGTGTACTAATGTCGGCTTCGTCAATTCGCCGACGTCTGCTGCACCGTGGACTACGTGCAAGGATTCCTTTATACAGGATCCCCCTCACGCCAAACCATCGACGGCTGCGTCTGCAATGGGCTCATGAGCACAGAGCCTGGCGGGCTGATTGGCAATAAGTTCTCTTTTCTGACGAATCCAGCTTTAATTTGTTGAACCATGATGGACGCATTCGTGTTAGACGCTATGCCGGAGAACGCTGCCTTCCAGAGTGCGTTATCGAAGGTCATAGTGGCCGAACATCAGGAGTTATGGTCTGAGGTGCGATTTCATATCATGGACGATCTCAGCTGCTACGAATTGATGGTAATCTGAATAGCAACATGTACCTCCGTGAACTGCTAGAGCCCGAAATCGATCCCTTCCTTTAAGGCATCCCTGGAGCTATCTTTCAACAGGATAATGCACGCCCACATGTTGCAAGGAATGTTCGAGACTTCATTTCAGCCCAACACATGCAACTTCTTCCTTGGCCTGCTTATTCGCGGGATATGTCACCTATTGAGCAAGTGTGGGATTTGGTTGGTTTGGCGTCTCGCTCGTGATCCGCGTCCTACAGCTTCAAAAGACGAACTTTGGGTGCACATACAAACAATATGGAATTCTCTTCCACAAGCAGACATTTAACATCTGTTTCACTCCATGCCACGTCATATAGCAGCACTTATTGCAGAGCGTGGTGGCTACACCAAATATTGATTTAGGACACTTAATATTGTTTTTTTGCTTTGAAAATTTATTCATTTATTTGTACTAATACAAGCCGTTTGTGTATTAAATTTCTTTTAATTCTGATGACTCCTTCATGGGGTTGCGTATTTTACAAACAGCAGTTTATAATATGAATTGTTGTTGAATGTGTCTTCAGAGACAATTGTTTAAAGTTTTATTAGTACAATGGGTGATATCGATGTATAGATGTGTGTAGCACAATGTATAGATGTAATCTGCCCAATCATTGTGTAAAGACATGTCACCTCAGTGGCATGCTCTATGTATCGCAACCGCGCGTATTCAAACAAGTAAAGCTTCTCATGATACTAGGAACGGGAATATGAGCTGGTTTTAGATTAAAGTTCGATTGAACACAAATTATTGGACCAGAGATTTCTCCTCACCGTCTAAGTGGTTAAGATGAGATATGCCATCCAAACAATTTTTCTAATGACGCGTTTTACCGATTTTTTATGATGGAAAGGTCTACATCTGGTGAGTTTTCTTCTAATTACGAGATATCTTGTCCATCAAGATCTGATCAGTTTGGCAAATGGCACGAGATACCCGTCGAGACAACCACCAGGAAGGTTAATTTTACTGATAACTTTAATGTGTGCTTTAACTGTGCAACGAATAATTAACTATTAACCTTAAACTTTTAACAGCGCAGGTATGCCTCTACAACAATCATTTCATTTTATGGACACACAATAAATTAATTCAAAGTCTTCGAGTCAAACTCTCGCTCACATAAGGAAATAACGTTTTCTTTACCCATTGTTGAGGAATAAATTACTCTCTTTACGTTGCAACAGACACGCTTTCGGTCGTTACAGATACTTTCTCCATGCGACTTTCTTGAGGATTCATTGAAACTTACTTTCAAAAAGCATTCTTCGAAACGCTAATATTGAAATCAATTACAGTTCTTGAATTAAATGGTGGAAGTCGGGGTTTTCCCAACGGTTCTTTAATCAAATTACGGGGCATTTCGAAGCGACGCTTTCGTTTCACTTTCTTCGTGGGAAGTAATGAAAGTTTTTACCTTCATTGCCAACCTCCATTCTCCATTTATATCAGTAATTTCAAGTAAATTTCGTTTGAAGGGAAGTGTTTGTGATTTTGAGAAATAAGAAGAGAAAAGATTTTGCGAACCCATATTTCAATTTATTTGTGAGGAATTGTCCTTTGTGAATTGATCTCGAATATATTTATGGTTTGAAGATAAGTAAGTGGGACATTTTAAAATAAACAAAGCTTGTAAAATAAATAAACATTTTCTTTTATTGAGAGAATCTCTAAAAGAGACTTGTTTTTCGAATAAGAGCAACACAATGGGCTTGAGGCAACGACCTGGGATCTATACCGAAACACAATAAAAGGACTTACGACACTCTGCTTATACGAAATTGGGAGGAGTCGAAAAACCGCAGGACTATGGATGAATAGACTTGCTGGCATTGCTTCGAATACTAATTATGACACTTGGTTCCTATGCTATTAAAAATTCAAAGCGATAAATCACATTGTAAGAAAGTTCCTCCTATAGCATATTTAGACGAAAACGTAAGCAAGTATTTCTTGCAAGCAAACACGTCACCTAAAGAATAATCGTTTTTTTCTTCGACTTTTCCAATCAAATAACTATTGTGCATTATTTATATTAATTGTGATTTAAATAAATGCTTTGTTTCAACTATCGGAATATTGTACTGATTAGAGCATTACGAACCACATCGTTTTAAAACTTAATGTATTCAGTTTGAAATAAAATTCAAGTTCCTTAAACTGCTCCACAACTTCTAACTACATTCTTACTTATATTATGTGTCTCGGTGGATTTCTCCACTGCACTAGCAAACTTCGAGTTGTAGGAGATGCTGTTTCAATTTCTCTCTGAATGCATTTGTCACTTCATTGTCAATGAAGCTTTCCTAATGTGTGTATGTCCATTTAATTGAAGTTGTTTGTAGCAGCGTGGCCAAATATTGCTTTAGGCCATAAAACCGATGTTGGAATAGGGAATTCGAAATTCCATTTTCCTTTGATCCTTAACCAAATGTACCTTCAAAAACTGAGGTGATTAATATGAGGATGTACTACTTCATAATCCTATGTTCCCATGCTTTTTTAGTTCTTAAACGCACTTATATAAAATAGCTTAAGTCTATGATTTCTTTTATTTAGGAATAATGAAATGTCATTCAACACTGCATGTAATTTCTGATTACATGCGTCACTTCTCTTTGATTGGAAGAATTCGAAAATTATGCATGCCGATAGAACTACCATTACAAGATAAATTCAATTATTATAAGCCTGAAATTTTCTCATATAAATTCTAAAACTAATTCAAGCAATAAAGATAACATAATAAAGTAGAAAATCTGTATTCAACATATTTCTGAAATTAGGAAGCTTTCAAAAATTAATTTTTGGTGTAAAGACATGAGGGTTCCGTTCAAACATTTATCAAATATATAACAACTCAATGCTAATGAAATTCTTCAGACTACAGTCATTGGAATTAGTTATGTTTTTAATAAATGAACATACAAGTCAAAGTTTTGATGTTGATAATTCTGTATCTCAAAGAATGGTATTTGTTATTTTCTAACAAATTATCTTCATTGGCTCATGAAATATTTTACATAAATAACTCAAATAAAATGTTGGTTTATTAAATGCTTGGGACTGAAGAACTATGACAAATACCCGTAAGTAAGTACATAAATAAGAGTAAAGTAAGTGTAAGTAGTAAGATAAGAATCTCAAATGTTAGAAGTCTGAATCATATCCACCCTCAGAGGAACATCTGTTTTATGTGAGCACGGGTTTCACGGGCACAAGGTACTCTAGTGGTCTTTTCTTTTCCTACAGGATTAACAGTCTTTAGCAAACAACGGAATCACACTCCCGAGATGCCCAAACTATCTTTTTTTTTACATTCATCCCATTACTTTGTTACCCAATGCCTCTTTTTTTCCGTTTCACTACACTTTTTTTACTTGACGTTGTCTTGTGTTTGGTACAGCTTGACCTTGAGCGTGCCATAAAATTCCAAAATAACCAACTAAATAATCTCCCAAACATTCGTAACTAAGAATAGAACAGCAAGCCCTTTACATCAACTTTGATTTTATGGCATTTATTTCAACGATTGGATACATTTCTTATCAAAAAACGTTAGGCAATTTTCTGCAGCATTATTTGGCGTAGTGTGTGCACGTATCAACTTAAGCTTTTAGTTGAGAACTATCTACAAGTCTTAAGCGAAAACAGCTGTTTACAGCAGCGGATTCTGAGCGCTTGACTGAAGTTGAATTGTCAACCACAAGATTCATCGACCCTCACATATTACTTGCTTTCGGATTGTGACAAGTGCAGTCATTTAAAAAATGACTTTCGCTTTTACTAAGCGATTTGTGAATTTCTTCACGAAGAGCTCTTATACCTTTCATAGGTTAAGACAAAGTTTGATAAATGAAGTACCAAAAATGTAAGAAGTTTGTCTTTGGACAAACTTCATCACTGTCTACCTGCAACTGGTAGGAGGTATATCGATAAATTACATTTTCCTTTTATTTCCGAGATACTCGTTTATCCTATCATGTTTAACGTGCTTCGTCATTTTTCTCATTTTCTTCAGGAGTTCATCATTCATCATGTTATTTTATTTTGCTTTATGCAAGGAACTAATTTATAAGGGTTCAGTCATTTCTAAAATGTGAAAATTTAATGCATACAAATGAAATCCTCTAGATATGATTTAGTTGAGTTCTATACTTTGGGACATCAGTATGTAAGTCTTTGAATATTTTTACAAGGCAAATATACATCGTACGAATGTCTTCTTCCAATAGTGGTATATTATGTAGTAGTAGAGTTTTACTTTTGGGGGCAATAGAGCATAAGTGCCTTTGAATTCCTTCACAAAACTATTATACATTGGTAGAAATGTCTTATACGATTGTATAATTAGTACATTATGTAGTTGAAGATTTTCACGCTTTGGACGTAATTTGGCATAAGTTCCTTCCCCATTAGTAGAAATCTCTTCCACCAAAACCTTCTGCAAGATGGTTTCAAGTTTCGGAACATCGGTGTATAAGTGTTTTAAATACTTTCACAAATTTATATGTTGGTAATACATTCTGCAGTTGTGTGTAGTTTCACGTTTTGCATACAATTGCATAAGTGCCTTTTAAGTTCTTCACAACATTGGTAGGAATAAATTGTAAGGTTCTTGTAATTTATTGGTTTGAATGACATCCGCCAATACCTTCTGTAGGTCAGTTTCACTTTTAGGTACATAATTCCAAAGGGCCTTTTAATTCCTACACAAAACTATTATACATTGGTAGAACTGTCTTCCACCAATACCTTCTGCAGTTGAGTTTCACGTTTTAGGACATCAGAGTGTGTAAGTTATAATTATTTCCATAGAGCACTTGTATATTGGTAGGAATGTCTTCTACCAATTGTAATACATTCTGAATAAGACTATTGTAGTTCAACTTCTAGTTTTGGAATATCAGTTTTATATTGTTTTATGAATTTATTATACAAGGTGATTACATAAAGTAACTTCTCTTGTACAAGTACATTAGCCCCTGGCAACCTCAATTTTCAATGAATTAGACTGAAACTTGAAGTTCAGAGATTTCAAGGTATGCCCTCTATAATTAGATAATTAACAAGTATCGAGCTCTTGCTGTTACGGATACAGTAAACACACTTCGAATAGCATCACCCATTTTTTTGCAAGGTGATTGTCAGAGTTAAGGACCAAAAAAGTGCTTTGAAATTTTACTTTAATTCTAAATGAAGAACAATGCCAAGATGCGTGTGAAAGACAAAAGGAGGAAAGTTAAGTCAGAAAAGAAAATCATAACTTTTTACCTTTATTACAAATGCTCCAAGTGGCTGCCTTCCCAATAGATGATATATTTCATGCCGGATATTGCAGACATCACTGACACATGTAACTAAACAGATAATAGTACAGGTAAGCCTTGTGGAGTCACGTGTTTCAAGAAATAGGGGTCAAGAACAAAGATGATTGTGATGTCGCACCACACAGTTACTTTGACTTCGTGTAAAGGTTGAGGTAAGAAATAATAAGGATTTTTATTCGTCCAGTGCACACAATTCTAGTTGCCAGTTTTAAAAAATGTGTGCTTCATCAATCTACAGTGTGCATAGAGGCTAACTGTTTTCTCTGTCACACTTTCTGATAAATTCATTCTCAAAGTCTAAACATAGTTGTTCGTCACCAGCTTGTAACATCTGAACTCGAAGGAATCAATACGGAAACATGGAGTGCAAATCGTAGAATCTTTGAAACCATTAGTTTTCAGAATGCAAGATGCATCTCGTGTAATCAGCAAGCGATCTTGCTAATAAGGTTATGCAATTCATCAACACGCTCGATAGTGACGATTGGTCGTCCAGCTTGAGGACTACCGCAAGTGTCGTTTCTTCAAATCTTTGCTTTAACTCATGCACAGCTTTAACAAAGCAGTAGCTTATGTATTTAGACGTAAAACACCGATATGCCTCTGCGGTATTTTGACCATTCTTGTAATAGTGCTTGACCAGTTCACCACGCTGTTTAGCTGAAACACATTTTTTCTCATTGAGGCGAAGATACTCTTCAAACGAAACTTCCAGCAGTAAATGGTATTAATATGAACTGGTTGCGATTACATACCAAAAATGGTGTTTACTAATTGGCGTTTTGTGATAGATGCTAGTGATTTAGGAACATTACGTGCATTCTCACTGATGTTTATATCTTTCTTTTCTCTTTGAAACATTTTGTGATTGCTTTTGATGATACAATTAAAAGATTTGTACACATAAAATAAAGATTAAGAATAGTTTTTAAGAAAATGGTATAAATCAATTTTGACACTTTTTTTTACAAGTCGATAAGATTTTTTTGTTAGAAGTAAAAAACTATAACTTTGAATTGAAAAAGTCTTAATCAGTTTTGTCTCATCCCAGTTTAAGTTCCATTCTATATTGATAAAAATCCTAATTCAACTGTTGAAATGCACGAGCAACATACTATTTAATAAAGTAGTAGTATTTTACAGTATCATACTAATAAAATTTTGATTAAAAAAAACATACATTTTTATTTATTGTAGCATTTTATTCCATGTAAGCCAAGACGTCTATATGTCTATTAAAATAACAATTTATCTATTATGTCTATGCTATCGATCGGAGAAACAAAACAAATAACACGTCCACAAATCAATGAAATGCAAGCCATTAATTTTAAATGTATGAATCTATATAATTAAGATTTAAAAAAATCCTGTAAATCCTGAAATTAATTTTAAATGTTTTCAAATAATGCTTTTCATGAAAGACTAAATTGAATACAATTTTTTAAACACAAATTCAAACCACTGTTTTTGAAACTGATAACATTCGTTTGGAATTGGATATGCATACACCATAAACGTTTGTTATTACTTTTTCACGATATTTATACTTTAATATCGTATTACAGCATTTATATTTTTAATGTGTGATAAATATTCAGAAAAAGGGATATCGTTTCAATATTTAAAATTTTCAAATCAAATAATCCATTAAATAAAATTAATCCTACATATCTTTATTAATTATGCTAGAATAAATCTTGAAATTACAGAAAAGTTCTAAGAAAAGTTTGACTTTACATATTGTATCAGGATAATTTCAAACAGTCCATGAAGATGTCGTGACCCACTGCTCTAGAAACCTGCGAGCTGAGGCGTAGGTCCGATTCTTCTTTGGATGTATTTCTGTCTTTTCTGTAGGTAAAACTTTTCTCGTGTTTATGTTCATTTCGTGGCGTTGTCTGTACTTGACGTAGAATGGCTCTTTGTGCCATAAAACCCAATAAACTAATCAGATAGTCCAGACTTTCTTTGTGCTTTTTTATGTAGTTTATTAACCGCATACTTTCTTTTATTTTAATTTCGTATACTTTTCCCATTAAATGTAAAATTTAGCCTTTGATAACAGATTTCTTGGATTTTTTAACTTTTAAATTCTAAGTATAGCCATGATACTATGTAACCCTGTCTTTGCTTTTACTCCGCAACACGCAATGAGTAAATTGCTACCATGGGAAAGAGTCTTAGGAATGGTTCTATTGGTCAAGGCCAAAACTGGTTAATAATCATACATGTTACAGAACGTATGTGTGCGTAAAAACCCATCTGAGGGTTAAACATAGCCCTTCGATCATACATTTTAAATATAAGTTGAAATTACTACGTAGTCCTTTTCACACTTCTAGAATTCAGTAGGTACTGAACAAAAGTGAGAATAATTTTAAACTTATCCAATCTTTTCCCGTATATAATATTTTAATACTAAAATCGTTCATTAATACCACCAAAGGTAGGACTGTCTTTTTCGCCCGTCTATCATTTCCCGTCTTTGTTTAAACAGCGGGTTTTTTGTTGAAAAAAGCGAAGTAAAAGTAAAAAAAATGAGTAAAGGAGAAGGAAAATTAATGCTCTGGGATTTAAGTGAATCTATGAAGAATTAAGAGAGTTATGGGCATCCAAGAGTGGGCAATCATGACTCTCCTCTTGAAAAATGGCCGTATTATAAAGTTTTGAAATAGCTTAGTAGTCTATAAATTTGGTAGAATTTCATCAAGAACGCGTAAGGAATGTGATTTAAGGCTACATAGAATAAAAAAAGAAATGTATACCACCTTAATACTGGATAACGATCAATTCATCATTTCTTAGCTTATAGAGTAGGTGCGTGCTAAGAATTGGGAATAACTAAAACCTCAAAAATAAAGGGAAACTGTCCAGCGCCACAAATTATCTCAAAGTTGTTCGCAAAAGTTCGTTTAGTTTTATTTTTTAGAAAAACACATGAATATTTTATGGTTAACTTTTTGAGTTTAATACTGGAAAAAAAACAGAAGTATTCTGTTTAACATTTTTATGTTTAATGCTGGAAAACACAGAAATATTTTGTTGAACTTCTAATATTGGTGGTTTAGAAAAATATATTTTTATGTATTTTTAGAAAAACATAGGAATATTTTGTTTAACCTCTTACATTTTTCAGAAAAGTACTTTTAAACTTTTTAGAAAAACACAGGAATATTTTATGTTTAACTTTCTTATATTTAATGATGGATAACAGTCAATTCATCATTTTTTAGCTTATAAAATAGGTGCGTGATAAGAATTGGGAATAAATAAAACCTCAAAAATAAAGGGAAAAATCAGGCTCTACAAGTTATCCGAACGTTGTTCGCGAAAGTTCGTTTAGATTTATGTTTAGAAAAACATAGAAATATTTTATATTTAACTGTTTCTACACTTTTAAATATGTATGTTTGATCTCTATGATTACTGTCCAGCATACAATTTCATATAAATAATCGCATCTTAAGGTCCAAGTTTTTATTTAAAAATCCCTTTTTATCATTTCAATTAAATTGAGAATAATGCTTTTTATAGATTTTATGATTTGTATTGATTGTTATTCTGACCATTTGTGTATTTTTAATAATTCATCGCGTTCATTGTTCAACATAATGTGTTTGAAAATTTTATAAAAGCTTTATCTGGGTGTCCTGTTTTCTGTCTAGTCTACTTGTAACTGGATTCAGTCTGTAGAATCACTGAATAAATAAATAAAAGAAACCACAGCTAATATATCAATGTTTGTTAAAGGGGAAAATAAAATTACAAAACGTATTTACTTTTCAGTTGGATGTTTGGTTGCTTTGGATAGATGTAAAAGATATTTTAAATGTAGATAATAATCAAATATGTTTCTAAATAGGAAGCACTGGTGTAAATAGAACATTTATCCTGAGAGGTTCATATACATAATTCCACATTGTGGCCTTAAATATTCCCTGCTTGACTTCTAACCATTTCTGACCTTCTCGACCAATGAAATCTTTTCAAATGATTATATTCTATGACAAGGATCAATCGAATTTTTCCAAAGGATTCTATTGTAAAGAAAGGAACAAAATAATTATTTTAAAGGTTCAAAGTACAGTTGGATTGTTCAACCAATAGATGTGGTTATTTAGTCTTGCTTGTTAAGGGGATAAAGCAATTCTACATTTTTCAGAAATCACGTTAAGCTCAGAGCGTTAAGACGTAAAAAAGTTAAAGTATTTGAGGCCAATAATGACTCTTTAAGCAAATCAAATGTGTCGTCACCTGCCGATAAATATCTGACATAAAAGGGTATTATCTTGAAATAAAGGTGTAAAAATCATAAATTTAAATAATATACACAATTGTGTGGATGTACATAATATTTATGCGAAGATTATTATAAAGAAACGATGTCATAAAATTGGAAATCAGCTTCGAAGTCTATTCCATTTTCATTTCGCTAATTTGGGTATAAGGCATGTCTCATTTTTTCAGCATTTTATGGACCTAACATGTCTTAAAAAGTCGACACTGCAGTTAGTGGCTAATGGAAACCCTAGCAGGATAAGACGTCTGCCCCATAGACGAGAAATATAAGTAAACTGGCCATTGCTACTGAGAAGAGCTACAATACGTATGACCAACAATTCGATTAGTATTCACATGACTACTTTGTGAAAAGTTGACTTAGTTGCCTGATTTAGCATTGTATCGCCTCGTTTGGCGATATAATATAATATCATAGTACAGATGTATAATTTCTATTGAGTGGCGACAAAAATGGTAAAGTCGCTTGTCTACAGCAATGTCATGCGGACCAAACACGGTATGAATCCATAAATGGATTGCATCTTTTGCTTTCCATTTGTACCAATTAGATATTGAATGTTCATTTTTAACCGACAGACGAAATCTAAGGGTCACATTATTACGAGTTTGGGTCATGTGATTTTGGTCACATAAAAAGGTTATCATTGCTTACTTCACTTTTACATTTACTCTTTAGTCAAGCCATGCATTGCAAATTGTAGAGTGTTTTATCTGCTAAACAGCACTGTCATAGGTCCAACAATCAACATATTCGTCAGATCTCGTATCTAGCAACTTTACAATTTTCTTAATCCTCAAAAATCATTTGAAAAGGCCAATATCTTATGCCATTGAAGCTTCACAATAAAGTGCGACGAGACAGCTGTTCGATAGATAATTTCAAAAGAATGTTCTAGTGAAAATAACTGACTTCGAAATGGTATCATTTTTAGGCGATTAAGCTTCAATTCTGCAACTTTTGGTATATTTTTTTCACACTTCTAACAATCTTTCGCCTTTTATTACATTTATAGAAATGTAGCAGGAAAAGAATCGCTGATCTATTAAAAAAAACGTAGATAGTTGAAAAGATCTCTCCAACAAATTACAAAGTATATGAAATGATTAAAGTCGCTATACAAGAGAACTAAAAATTAGAGCTCATAGATCAGAGTGTCAGTAAAGGTTGAGAAAATGGCGATTGGATTTAAAGATTTGGGAAAGTGGTTTTCTTGGGAGTGAAATTCCTCTTACTCTAAGAAAATGATAGGGAATAATGACTAAATCCATTTTAAAAGATTAAAGTGAATTGTAGTATTGTCAAAATATTTGCACTTGCGAAAGTATTGTAGAGTATAGAAGATAAGAAGGCGAACTTCAAGCTAAGGTTTTCTTTATTATTGTTGAGATGAAAACGGGAGTATTTCAAAGATACTGAGCAATATGAAATAACCTAAGTAAGACCTTTGGAATAATAGAACATATGATATCACTCATATAGAGATAGAGAACTACTTAATAACACATTTATACCATGGGGAACGAGGTACAGTAATTTCCAAACATAAATTGATTGTATGAAAATACTAAATTAGTCCTTGGATAATCTTAAATTAATTTAGTTTTGTATGTAATCGTAAGCTTTTCTTTTGTGTTAATGATGGGAATCATTCTAATTCCTCAAATAAAATTTAAAAATACATAATGATAAAATAAAGCATAAAAAATTGTAATCGTAGATTGTAGCTAGAATGGTGAAAATAATTAATTTCAAAGCCATTTTACATAAAATTAATTAAAGTGTTAAAATACTTACAAAAATTTTTAACCTAACCAAATTAAACCTTTGATTTGTTTTGTTTAGTTTAAATTTATATGGCAATTAATCTTTTCTTTTGAATAAATTAAACAAATCATACTAATTCTTCAAACGAAATTCAAAACTGCATGCATATAAAATATTGCATGATTAAGATTTTAATTGTAGCTGGTAATAACTATAATTCTTATAATAACGAGAACTGTGGGAATTCTTAATTTCAAAGCCCTATTATATACATACATTTCATATGTTAAAGTACCTGTATTATAATTCGAACTTGATATACTATTAGTAATTAATATTTTAATGAAAATGTTGAGAAATATTCCCTAGTCCTTAATAAAGAATTTTTTAAAGAATGTCTTGTTCAAAATTTCTTAAATATTTCTTTAATTATGAAGGAAAAGTATATTCGTAGAGTACTTTATTTTGTACATGGAAGAAAGATTAAACGAAGTATCTTGTAAAAGATAGAAATAACGAAGAACACAATATTTTGTATAATGATGAGAAATTAAAGAACAATTTGTGTGTGTATAAAAAACCAAAAAGATAATAAAAAAACGATACCTGTCTAGGAAGAAAGATCAGAGATGAATATCTTGTACATGAATAAAGATTTAAGAACAATATCTTTTAAGTGGAAGAAAGTTCAAAGAATATTACTTTGTATATGTAAGAAAGATTAAAGATTCTGAAGATCCAAATTAGAGGAACATGTTTTGCTACACGGAATTTCCGATGGATGAAAGTATATCACGGATAAAAGAAACAAGCTTGTGATGCAAATAAAATTCTAATTCTTCATTGATCTAATACAGGTATCAAAAACGAGAGTTAAATAGCTTTTGTAATGCAAGCTTCGTAAATTATTCATGAAGTTTTCATTTTGAATTAATATAAGTAAAATCGCAAGTCTGCTTTCCAGCATTATGAGAATAAAAGTTTGTGTGAGTAAAGAAAGCACTTATTTTAGGAGCAAAAAATAATTATTTTAAGTATTGCGTGAAATGAATACACTTACTAACTTCATTCATAATATAATATAATGTTTTAAACCTTTAATTTTATTTTTTAAGGTATGAAGGAAGTTTAAGGTTGGTGCAGAAATTTTTAAAAGGATAATTGATATTCTTAATAAGTAAATTTATACAAAGGGAGTACCATTAAAACTGAGAGTGATTTTTTTACGAAGTGACAACACCGCGAAACTAAAATATAGAAGTGCAGGCGATTTTTTCAAACTGTTAACTGTACAACTATAAATATTCTAAACGAAGCAGACGATTTTATTTTCCTAGTTTCGTGCTTGTTCAGAGAACTGTTTTTATTTGCCCTACAGAAATGGAGGTGAGTGATTCAAAGTTAAAAAACGAAATGCGTTCTGCCATAAAATTTTGCTATAGTTTGGGCAAAACAGCTCCAGAAACAGTTAAGTTAATGAAAGAAACTTACAAAGACAAATGTTTTGGTGAGTCTACAATTTTTAAATGGCATGATAATTTCAAAAAAGAACGTTTGTCTACAGAACTGGCTTCTATGCCTGGCCGACCAGAAAGTATTGTGAATGATCGAAATATGGAAACACTGTGTAGGCAATCTTGCACGAAAATCGTAAGCAGATAACGGCATCAACTAACATTTCGAAAACGTCGATATTTCGTATTCGACGCAACAATTTACAGCTTCGTCATATTGTTCCAGATGGGTCCCTCATCACCTTACTAAAGAACAAATGCAAACAAGAATTCATCAATGTTGTGAGTGAAAACAGATGCTTCAAAATTATCCGAATTTCCTTAAAGACTGTAATAACAGGTGATGAAACTTGGGTCGACCATTTTGATCCCCTAACCAAGTCCGCAACAAGTGTATAGAAATACACTAGTTCTCCGCCTCCGGAAAAAATCCGAGAAATCAAATCTGCTGGAAAGGTCATGATGATTATTTTCTTTAATCATAAAGGTGTAATCTATCAGCATGCTGTGCCTCCAAAAGCTACTGTAATGGTGAATATTATATTTCAATTTTGAAAATTTTGCTACAGCACATATCGAGAAAGCGACATGAACTGGTAGGGAATTGGACATTACATCACGATAATGCTCGCCCGCATGTCGCTACTTCTGTTCAGCAATATCTTAGTAAATGCAATATTAAAATCATGCCACATCTCCCTTACAGTCAAAATCTCGTACCATGCGATTTCTGGCTGTTTTCGAAAATTTAATACAGATTCTGAAGTTATTTCAGCAGTGCAGGGTTCTTTGAAGCAGCTTCCAGAATCCAGCTTCTCTACTTGTTTTGAAAGGTGGGTTGAACGATGGGACCGTTGCATATAATCTGAGGAGAGGTATTTCGAAAAAGAATGATGTATTTTTTTCTGTAAATATATTTATTGATTTTTTATGATTTTACTCTCAGTTTTTATGGAACGACCTTTGTATTTAACGTAACATATTTTTCTATAAATTCAATGATAAATTATATTGCATCTATTACACGTGTAGAGAAATTTTTCATTTGTTGCAAAAATATATTTTCTCCTTTTATGAACTCTACTGGTAAACAAAAAACCGTATTCTTACTTGTGATTTAAATGTGTTTAAGAACTGGATTTTCTTACAAAATAATTTTATAACTGAATAATAAATAATAATAATAATTTTATAACTGAATAAATTAATAACTTAATTTGCAGTCATATAACACAATAATATAAGTAATATAAGTTGGATGGTTCAGAAATGATAATTATTAGTTAGATATTTATTTTATTTTATGAATAAATTATGAAACATTAGATGGTATCTCAGGTGTGAAAAATGGAGAAAATTTATTTCCGCATAAGGACTAATTTGATCTGTTACACTTTTGGCAATTTTTGGCAGAAATCTGTGATACTAGCGAGATGCTAAAATTGAATTTTAGTAACACATCAAATAACGATGAAGGTTACCAAAACACTAGTACCCTCTGAATTTATTTTACAAAAACTGCTTATGTGAAACAAAACGAATAGAAAAGTAATTTTAAGACAGTTAATTTGCAAATAATTGCCTAGGAATTAACTGATAAGTATTGTTTTCAATTATTTCCAATCCTACAAAGTAAATCTTTTTTTAAACACATTTCTTTGTCACGGGATTTAATCTCAAAAGTAAACTACAACATGAAATAATTTTATTGGAATTTTCTTCACAAGTGGATTGAATCAGTTCCCAAGCTTCCTATTTAAAAACAATGAATTATAGCAAAACATTTCCAGCTGATTCATATAAAATAAGCATCATCATTTTCATGAGTATTTGCTAAACATGTTATGAGAAATACATTGTCTGTTATTATATAACTTTCAAGAATAAGAAATCAGTTAAGACTATAATAAAATAAAATTTATTAAATTGAATACAATTCCGTTAATGTAATCTAATAATGTTTTAAAGATTTAAAAAACCTTTATGACTAAATCAATACATACTTCAAATTGAAGAAAGTGAGTTATCACTATGAGATACATAGCTGAAAATATCTACGCATAATCGTAAAAGAAAATCATCAACGGAATTCATTAAGAAAAATTCAAATTGAAAAAACTATGCACTTAGTTTTTATGTAACTTAAAAGTCTGTAAACCTAATCTTTATATTATTTAACCCCTCATGACAAACATCCACCTCCATGAGATTTCTACTGAGCAAGTAATAACATAGATTGTTGTCAATTTGGAAATTTTTAATTAACGTCGTACTAGAGCAACACAATGGGCAGTTGAAGACGGTCCGGGATCAATACCCTAAGGGAAAGTTCCGAGGACAACACCACGTCACTTTGAACCACGGGAGACTGTTGTCGGACTGAGGGCTTCAATGGTCATTGTTTGATCCTCCAAGACTTTTCAAAGAAATATCTCGTCCATCAAGATTTGACCAATTTTATTACTGTCCAGATATCCCAAAGTACTGTCGATCGATTTTTTGTTGATGACGAGAAAAAGATTTGATCCTTTTTTCTAATGACGAGATATCTCGTCCATCAAGATCCTGTTACTTTTCCTAGTGACAAGATACGTTATCGATTCAACCAAGAGTCGGTTTAAAATTATATTGAACATAAGTTATTATACAAGATATTTTTATTAATGTTATTGAGAATTTCATTGAAGTAAATATAATTTTACAATGAATAAATAAAAATCAATCTGTAACTCTTAATCCTCATGGTGGCTCTCTGGACGAGATATTTCGTCGTTTGCAAAACTAACCATATTTTCATGGACTAGATATCCTGTCATCGGAAGAAAACTGAAAAGATTTCGATTTCGTCATCACAAAAAAATTGGCAATATTTTGATGGCAATATATCTCGTCATTAGCGAAATAGTTCAGATCTTGATGGACGAAATATCTCGTGAAACCACGTGTATGGTTAACAAAGCATGAATGCCTCTATCGCAATGTTTTCTATCTGACAATTCCAGCGAGATTCGTAATTGCTACTAACAATCCAAATAAAAGATCAAACCTTACGACAGTCAGAATGAAATAACGTTCCGTTAACCACAGAGGTCTATTTTCTGGGACAATTATTTGAAAGCGTTTATTGCATTTCTAGCAGAGAAGAATATATAATTGACTCGCACCTAACTCCAAGTGAGAAAATCATTTTCGTAATTACTTCGGGATTCAATTGGTTTTGAGGTAAGTCGAACTGCTGGTAACAAGTTCTGCCATCTGTTTCTGCCACAGCTTTTTCGGCTCATTGCCATCAGATGCTACAAGGCAGAATCATTATTTGTTGGAGTATTCTTCGTCTTTTACTCCCCTTAAGGGCCAACAATAAATTCTACTCACTTTCTCATCTTCTGTAGATGCATTCTACCCAACATAAAACGCTTGTATTTCTCTTCTTTTCTTAGTTTATATCATTTTAAAAGAATTTTTCGGCTCTTAGTTTATCCTATAAATAGCTAATTTTCTTAAAAGATATGTAAAACAATTTAATTATTGTGGTATAGTTATTGTGGTATAGTGTCTTGTTTTAAGATGTATAAACCTATTGAGTTATTAGGGTATGGTTCTCAGTTTATATTAGCTATCGTGTTAAAAATGACTTGCAATACAAAATCATTTAATGATTTCACCATATTTCGCTGAACATTTTCAGGGTTCAAGGCTTTGAATCAGTTGCATTTCAGTTTGTAACATTTGTATTTTACTATAAGGTTTTTACTTCATCACCTTAAGATTTGCTTTCTTGATTGAAATTCATGGACTCACTAAAGGTTTACGTTTTCAAGGCTGCTTCTAAGCCAAGATCCCGACAATGATCTGAAACTACGACATCAGTTTTATACCCAAATGCAAGTTTAAAATAAATTGTTTGCAACAATAAAGGATTTCTAATTTTTAATTGGTGTCATTGAAACACTTAGTTTCATCTTGAGGAACATAGAAAGTGTATTTAATTTGGTACAGTTATGTAAACGCAAAATTATTTTTCTGGTATTATAAATACGCTGCTTTTATTAAATTAACTGTTCTAATAAAACTTCTCACTTGGTTTGAAAGTTAGAAACTTGAAACTACTTAAGTAATTAAGTAATTACCAAATTAAAATGTGATGTTGTTGAATAGTATGGTTTTTATAAATACGAACGTGAGTCTTAAAGTAGAGAATGATGTGTAACTTGAGGTTTTAAATAATTGCGATTGCGAACACATTTTGAAGATATTTATCTAATAAGAACTTGGAATGTCTCAAGAGTAGAGAAATATTAAATCATAATTAAGTCATAATGTAACGTGCCCAATATAAAGTAAAATGACTTACAGCATATATATATATATATATATATATATATATATATATATATATATATATATGCTGTAAGTCATTTTACTTTATATTGGACACGTTACATTATGACTTAATTCCTATTTCCTATTAGATCACCTAAGGTCATGGTTATAATATATGTCCTGGTGACTGAAGTGTTCAACTGTGCTAACTGAAAATCAATAAATAAATACTTTCACAGAATCATGATAGGAAGTTATGAAAGCATCGATTTAGGGCTAACACAAATTCATCCAAATATATTTTTATATATTTCTAGTTACGTACTCTGTTCTTAATATGACATAATAGCATTTGCTTAGTGGTAAAAGTACCATCTTTGAAAATTAGATTATCTTTCAAAGCAATATTTTTTTTTTAAATAGTTCAACTTTTCAAATATAATTTTATGTGTGTTCAGATATTGGTAATTTGGAAAAAAGTTTCACGATACATTCTAAACAGGTTATTTTTCAAACGGTATCAATAGATTTATTTTTTCAACTAAACGATGTTTAGGATAGTATGGAGCTGTGAGAAATTAACATTTTTAAAAAAAATACCTAAACTATAATGCAGTTTAATATCAATGCTGAATGTATATTCAGACTCAAAATGTTTTGTTGTTTTAGTCTTTCAAATCTTAACTACAGGGTTGTTTATACCGAAACTTTTCTTAGATTGTTATATTTTCGTATGTGGTGCTTATTGTTTGTAAGCATCCTTCAGCCGATATTTATAAAATAGAGTTTTTTATATAAGCTAAAAAAAATAGCTCCAACCTTAATTATTGTATCAATCATACTGGGAAATGAAATGTGTATGGAAGTTTGAGTTGCTTACCAATTAATGTTTTCTGTGTATCAGAGCGGAAACAACACGTCTTCATAAAGAAAATATGGTGACGTGACAAGAATGGCTTGAGTTGATACTAATGCCATAACTTTTATTGGTTTTCGTAAGAACTGTTTTCATGAAAACGTTTTATCGCGCAGCTATTTATGATCGTTAAACATTTTCTTACATGTTATTCATTCCATTACCTTTATTTTTCTGTGCTTTAACAAATGCGTTAATAACAGAGTTTTCCCATAAATCCTAATCCTCAATTACTCACTGTGGCCACACCAAAGAATATATACAGTACCTTTTTTGAAAATTGAAGAAAACAAGGAATATTATATATATATATATATATATATATATATATATATATATATATATATATATATATATATATATATATATATATATATATATATATATATATATATAATATTCCTTGTTTTCTTGATTTTAACTATAAATTATTATATCCAGTAATTGTTAATATGATTGTAGTAATAATCGAGATATATACTTCAAATATTCCTCCTTTTTACATATTTATAAAACTCTATATTATTCATTACAAGAGGTATAAAATAACATAAACATTCTTTTGTGATCTATATACCAAAATAGCAATTAATTCTGCAATTATTTTATAACATTAATACAGCAGTTACAGGTTATTCACTATAATATTTCAAGTACCATTATTTGTGAAGATAAAACAGGAGATGTTAAGTAAATAATAAATGATTGTATTAACCCAAAATAACACTGAAATGTTATTTAACTGATATCAGTTATAAACTGTTATAATCTAATATATGCACAAAGTTCTACACATCTATGAGAAGTTAATGCACATTATATTTTAGTACAAATGAAAGAGTGTCGCTTGATTTTTGGAATTTATTCCATTTATATCAATCCCAAAATTTATTTTAATAATGTTTAGTGACTGGCTATGAATAAAGATTTACCTACCCTGTGAATGTCATTTATTAAATCGTTATTTAAAATTGTTGTAATTAGACCCACAAAATATGTAAATCCAATAAAAAAGCTAAACTAAAATGATTTTTCTTCAAAACTTTAAGAGTATTCTGAAAATAAACATTAGAGATATTGAGTTGTCTCTACGGTTTTATTGTAGTTGCACACTACTTGTACGAATATTTTATGCATTCAATTTACTTAATGTGCATTACCTTTTCCTCCATACTATTCCTTTCAGTACTTCACTGCTATTTTGTAGTACTTATCATTTTATTCCATGTAATCCCTTATTCAATAATTTGTTGCGTTGTATATTATCTGTAGGAGTTAGTGTCATTTTGTTTTAACAATTCCTTCTTCCAGCACCTAGTTGCAGTTGCATACTATTCATAATATTTCTCATTTTATACCATACGTTCCCTTATTCCAGTACTTGCTGTAGTTTCACACTATTTGAAGGATCATAAACATTACATATATCAGAATAGAGCCACTATACAAATCAAACAAGCTCTATATATCTTAACCTTCTGAGGTTCACACGCCTAATTTCAACTTGTAACCTGTAATCTTCCCTTCATAACTCCTAATCAATTGTTACATTGACCAATGAAATCTTTACAAATGGATTTATCTTAAGGAAACCTACAATATAATATTTCAAAACGATTCTAATGTAACAAAAGTACCAAAAGAATTGTTACAAATTATTCTATTCTAAAGAAAGAACCAGCAGTCTTTCGAAATGTTTACAGCATCCATAAATTCTTTCCACTAATACATGTGGTTATTTATTCATTATGTGTGTTGGTGGGATACAAGCAACACTACATTCAAATCTCGCGACGCGCAGAGGATTAAAATCTCAGCAACCTTCATTTACGTCGGTTATCTTCCCATCTTAAAAACAATTTTTGATAAGTGTTCTAAGAGCCACTTAAAAAATATAATCCCCAATAATTCTTCATCACAGCTCGTTTTGCTCTAGCACAATTACTGCTATAGCCACAGATAGGATTCGTTACCATGGATACTAGAGCATCCTCTATCTGCACGTCATTTGGAATTAGGCTTAGGTGTTTCTGCCAGGGAATAACAGACTTCTGGCACTCCGCATAGTGCGATAAGTCTGCAGCCTTCACTGTGGCTTGCAGTTTGAAGAGCTCCCACTGATTATCACCCGCGTGAATTAGAATGTGCACAATATGAGATTTAGCTGTAATATTACCATTATCTTCGGAAATTAGTGACGACTATTATTGATGAAATTCTCGCCGAATAATAAAATGGAACACTCAACGCAGTTATTGAGTTCCACTGTTTCATTGCAGCTTCACACTATTTGTGCGATTTCATTAAATATTTCTCTCCGTGTAATTTCTTCTTCCAGTACTTCGTTACAATTCCATACTATTTGCAAGATTTGTAATTTTAATCTGCAAAAGGTTTTTCCAGTAATTCGTTGCAGTTGCGCATTATTTGTTAGATTTAATATCATATATTTCCATATAATTCGCTGCAGTAACACGTTATTTCCAGGAGTTAATGTCACTTTTCTCCATACAATTCCTTCTTCCAACACTTTATAGTTTCGGTATTCTATTTGTAAGAAGATTTATAATTATTTTTCTTTGTAAAATCTCTTCTTTTAGCATTTCGTTGAAGTTGCACAGCATTTGTAGAAGTTGATGTCATTTCATTTCATACAATTCCTTCTTCCAATCTTCCATAGTAGTTGCACACTGTTTGTAAGAGGATCTAATATCCATTCTCTCCACAAAACTCTTTCTTCTAGCTTTTCGTCGTAGTTGTACTCTATAAAATCCCTTCTACGAAAACAGCATGTTCTGCTGACAATTAAAGAACTATTTGTTGGAAGCGCACTATTTGTAGCAGTTAGTACCACTTTACTCGAGACTATTCCTTTTCCATCAAGTTTTAGTTGCACATTTATTAGTTTGTAGGAAGAGTTAATATAATTTTACTTCATACCTTTTCTTCTAGCACTTCGCTGTAGTTGCATACAATTTTGTAAAAGTTAATACCTCTATTATCTCCATATCATGCGTTCTTCTAGCACATGACATTTTGCTGATAATTACTCTATTCTAATTACGAAGTTCAATTTCACTCCTTAGAGATTTTCCATTCTATTCGTAATACAATGTTTAGAAAGTACAATGGAATGCTTAAAATTATTGTTAACTCAATGAATTAGTTTACGTATTCTTGAATGTATTCAGCTAGAATGAAATTTGTTCAAACCTAAGTCAGTGTATACCTTTCACTCTAGGGAAACTAGTGTCTTGGTCTTAATTTTCTAAAGAGAATTACTTGACATAATGCTGCCTTTTAATAAATGTGATCTTCTCTCGTGCACAGCCCCATTCCAATGAATATTTCAGTCAGAATGAATATTTTAGACAAAGCTTTTTCATGAAATATTAATCTAATACAATTATAGCACTAATTAAAGTCATCAAACTGACTCAGCGTCAAAACCAAATGTGTCTTTTGTTTCATTGCGAATATTTATGCAACGCATTGAGCAACAAATATAAAGATAGCGGCTATCTCAAAGGATAATTAAATCAAAATGAAACTGGATTTAATTACTGCACAATGAAACGAAAAGACTCAATTAAAGGAGTCTGCTATTGTTCGCTCAACTATTTATTATCGCTTCCAAATTTCTAAATAACATATCGCTTGTTTGAATTTAAGTACTTGCAATGTTCTTCAACAAATGCTTTAAATTTACTTAGTTTTCTTATATTTGTTTATCCATTTTCATAAAGACTAATTTAATTTAATTAATCTGATGACTCTTACATCGTTATATTTCTGTCAAAATAAATTCGTATCTCCATCTTATAGCTCCCAATACTATCTTGAAATGAATTTATATATATATATATATATATATATATATATATGTACAAGTACATATTTGTACAAAACAAATATATGTTTGTAAATATATAATATATACAAAAACAAATTTTATTTTGATTCGAAATATTAACTAAAAAATTGTTCAAAGACTAGTAAAATTACAAATCAGTCAAGTGCTATGAAAGAACACCCTTATTATAAAAGCAGTAGACTTATCACTAAATATAACTGATATAACTCAGCTTGGCCAAATATGGCCCTTAATCCGTAAAACTTAATGCAACCAACCAACTCGACAAGCTGTGTCAAACAACGTCAAGTAAATAAATATAAACATAAGATAAGATTTTGATACAGAAGACAAAAATGCATCCAGAGAAGAATCGGATTTGCGGTGTCTGCAACTCGTAGGAGGCTAGTGCAGTAGGCATACCCCTCAGACACAACAACCCAGAAAAAGCATGGTGCAAATTTCTCAATTTGCAGCACCAAATGCAGAATAAAAGGCGACAGGTCCTATATTGACTACCAACATCAAATGGACAAGTCAATCCTCGTTAATACGGCATAAACTTTCATCGAGGATAATGAAGAAATCAAAAGTGTTTCCTTTCAAAAATAGAGTAAATTAGTTATGCTTCTTGAGAGAAAATGAACTTCTAAACAAAGAATGATTAGAGGTAAGTAATTAAAGTAATTAATTAACATCGCATTAGAGACACACAACAGGCTATTGGAGACGTTCCGAGATTAATCACGAAGGGAAAGATCTCAGAACAACAACTTGTCATTTTCAATCAGATGACGATGTGGACACTGAATTATCACTCAACTATAAAAACTTCCTCACCAAATTAAGGTAGAAACGAAAGAATGATTAGAATAGCCTAAATTAAACTTGAAGAACGTATGGCAGAATGCAGTATACATTAGGAAGTTCATAGCTCAAGATATACTAAACCAAAGAAATTAACATGAAAAAAATTTTAAAACATCAGATTTCCAGTCCAGTCAAAAACCGTCTTATACATAGGAGCTGGTTCACGTTAAATCTGTCGTGGCCACAAATATCCTTACGTTGGCTTGGCGTGGAAGTTTGGAGAGCGGGATGACTGCTCAGGTGTTGATCTCGTCATCTGACCGTGGTTCAACGTTAAGAGACTGTCCTTGATTCTTTCCCTTTGGGTTTGAACTCTGACCGTGGCCAGTAGCACATTCTGTTGCTACAGTGCGACTTTAATCAATTACCTACTTACAATCCGCTTGTCACTTTTAAATGTTTTACGCCATAAAGGTAGAAATTTGTTTATTGTAACCTTCTCAATCAACGATGAGGAAAAAATTACAAGAGGAAAGTAAATTTTTAAAAGACGAATAAACTTTGTTTCCGTTACACACCGACATTTATATCATATAATTGAATTGGAGAAAATAGCCAAAAGAGAATAGACAAAACTCTTTGCTAAGATACGTAAAACGGTTACTCGTCAAATTGTTCAATCATTAATTTTGAAAAATGGGGGAATGCAGTTTCGAAATATTCATCCATTAAGTGAAAACTGTAACAAACGAGCACATCAAGTCTTTTAAAACGATATTCGTAAAACATTAATCAAACCAAAATGTGTCATTGTATTCGCGTTTAATTTTACTTATCGAAAATACTGGATTTTCAAACAATATTACTTATTCCGCTTTCTTGTTCTTATGTTCTCCTTTTTTCTTTCATATAAGATATAATTCATAGTATATTTGTACAAATGATTGGAATAAACACAACCTCTGTAAAATATAGAAACCTTCCTAAAATAAAAGGTACCATTTTTAAAACAGATCCAGTCGAATATGTAATTTCATTTTTTTTTAAATTGATATAGAGATATAAATTCAACTCGTAGATAATTTAAAGCTCATATTTATGCATCCTATATAGCAAAACTCTTATTATATTTAAAAATAGACAAAGAATAACGTTAAATCTTGGTAATACAAACATAGCTAGTTAAAACAAACGAATTGCTTTTAAATTTTTTATAAAACCAGATAAAATTCAATTGCATACAAGTGAATACAAATACACTCACTGGCTAAAGTTAAGCACGAAAGGTAAAATGCGAAACAAATGACAAGTTCAGCTTTCACTGACACGAAATGCGGCAGGAAAGTAGCATATAGGTTTAGACATGAAACAACACAAATAATTAAATACAAAGATATAAGATGAAACTATAAGATGAAGTCATGTTGGAGTCATTAAGTAGCTGGGAGTGGGAAACGTGCAGACACAGCACGGCAGAAGGCATCCCAACGATTTTTAATGGGATTAAGGTCGGTCGAGTACACCGGCCAAACCATACGCGCAATCCACTCACTTTCCAGGTAGACGTTGACGATGACAGCTCTATGTGGGTCGAGCATTATTATCCGTTAAAAAGAAAGAAAGACCAACTGCTGCAGTGTACAATTTCACAGTGCGTTCTAGGACTTCATACCGATACCACACAGCCGTCACAGAACCTCGTCAATAGATGTGCAGGTGGGTGCGATATCTCAACGAAAACCCGGTACACACCATACTGCTTCCACCTCGGAATGCGAGATGCCGAATGATGCTCAGAGACGATTGCGAGTGCCTTGTTTTCTCCAGACCCTTACACGTTTGTCATATAGCTCCAGGGCAAATCCCGACTCATCCGTGAACATAACGTTAGCCCAGACACAGTCCAATTCACATGTTGCCGACATCACTTTAATCGTGCCTCTCTGGATTGGACGGATAGAGGAACACAAACTCGTGCCACCCGGGCGTACAGCCCATTCATGTGTAGCCTTCGGCGTACAAGTAGTGGCAGATATCGTCTTAGCAATGGACTCTGCAACCATAGATGTCACACATAACGCCAGTGCTCACTATCTGCCATTCGTTTTTGTTAGGATTTTGGTTCGTTTGATGAACTGGCCTCTTGTTAAGAAAAAAAACTGAGCTTTGAAAATAAGACGTTTATTCTTGACTAATGAAAATTAAACTAATATATACAGAAGACTAAAGGATTAACATAGCCTGAGCCGGGGATCACACATCCACCTTACACCAGACACAACAGGAAGACTCCTCCTTACCCGCGCACTTTTTACCCACCCCGCACTGTAGCCTTTCGGTTGCAGTTACGCGTGGTGGACTCACATTTGGTTGCAGTTAGGAGTGGTGATCTCACAGCTATCTTGAAGCCATAGAAGCAAGTCTGTCTTGAAAACTAATCACACGAAAGTTCTAAACACTTTTTATAATCACGTACATGAACTCGTGGTACCCGGGCGTACAGTCCATTCATGTGTAACCTTCGACGCATAGTAGCGGCAGATATCATCTTACCAATATACGCTGCAACCATAGATGTCACACGTGTGGAGATTGCACTTCGATTCCGCTTCGCTACCACAGCAATATATCGATCTTCCGCGAGAGTCGTAACCCTTGGGCGGGCGGCCACAGGTCTTCCTACAAATCTTTGCCTTGTTTGGAATTGTTTCCATAATCGTGAAATGACGGAATGATGAACGCCGAAGGAAAGAGCAACATCAGTGCTTGATTGCCCTGCTTCAAGGCGTCCCATGAAACGCCAGCGCTCACTATCTGTCATTCGTCTTCTGGAAAAATTGTCGTGCGAAAGTTCTAAACACTTTTTATCAGTACTTACATGCAACTCCTCTAACCCTTCACAATGCTGGCTTCTTCTACGACTGCCTTTTTTGTATATCTCTTGACACGAAACTGTGACTGTCTGCCACTTAACACATTTGCATACTTCCATCTACCTTTGCAGCAAATTGCAGTCTCTCAAATTTAGATAGGCATCTGGAAATTCCTCTCCGTGTTCAACTTTTGGCAGTGAGTGTATTCTACTTATTTATACTTTTGACAATACTAGAGGTGCTCTTATACAGAGTATTTTTGTGCAATAGTATTATTTTGATTTAGAATAAATATTTAAAAAAATAAATAAATAAAACATTTTTATTTAATTTTTTTACATGATATTGCTCAATTAATAATGTGTACCAAATGACCACCTCTGCTGAAGCTGTAAATATTTGCTCTTACCAATCACATTTTCTTTTATGTTTGAACATTTTTGCGGGGTAATTTGTCCATTTTCTTCGTCGAATGTTTGCTTAAACTCTTGAATCGTTTTTGGCTTGTTAACTCGCTCCTTTACGTAAGCCTATAAAAACTTCTTCTGTATCAAATCAGTGCAGACCAATCGACATCCCAGATTTTGACATTATACGGCTAGGAAATGCTTCCCTTAGAAATCGCATAGTTTCACTATCATAGTCATCTTGTAGAATCAACATACGTTGCAAACCTTTTGTCGGTCAATTCCAGACTGAAAGAAATTTTGTAACAACGCACAATATCTTTCACAGTTGACAGTAACCGCATATTCATTAGTATCCTCTAAAAATGGTCCAATAAAGCCCGCACTCAACACAGTTGATGAAAGTATCTTATTGTTCTATATTACATGCACTTAACCTTATAATTTAGCAATAATATGAAAATGATGATTTTTACATTCCATGAAAAGAAAAAATATTAGATTCAACTTCGCTAACATAAGAAGTTGTATTTCTTTATTGTTACATTGATTTACATACAGGATTATTCGAAACTCATGGGAAAAAATTTAAGGAGTGATAGAAAACATCTAAACAAGCAATTTTTACCATACAATGCATGAGCGGAGAGCAAGCGGTGAACCACTAGACGGCGCTGTAATGGAAAGCATAAAGCGCGAGTTTTCTTACACATCGTCATTTCTACCGTTGATTTCAGAAGGCATGGCTACGTATAGTAATCAGGAAAAGGCGGATACGCATTTTATGTATGATCTTGCGAATGGTAATGCTCTGGAAGTCGAAAGACTGTACTGGCAGCGTTTCTCGAAAAGACACGTGCCAGACCGAAAAATGTTCGAGCGATTGCATCGGTGCCTGTACGAAACGGGATCCTTTGTCATCGGCATGCATAATACAGTGCGTGGCAGAAGTGTACGGGCGACACAAGTTGTAGAGGACATTCTTCAAAGAGTGGAAGATCGTCCGGATATTAGCACGCGAAAGGTTTCCCATGCCGTAAATGTGCCCCACTTGATTGTTTGACGAGTACTACGGGACGAAGGATTACACCCCTACCATGCACAGAAAGTGCAAGCCTTGATACCTGCAGATTATGCGCCACGTGTCGAGTTTGCGCGTTGGTTTTTGCAACAGCTAGATTTTAGTGCACATGTGTTATTCACGGATGAATGCACCTTTACTCGTGAAGGCATTTCTAATACGCACAACCTTCATATGTGGGCATCAATCAATTGGTACGACTCACGTCCTCATGCGTATCAGAAGCGTTTCAGCTTAAATGTTTGGGCTGGAACTGTGGGTGACCATTTGATCGGCCCACACCTTCTGCCATTCCGACTGGACGGCAGAACATACCTCACATTTTTGAAACAGGTATCGTCAGACTTACTTCAACCTGTTGCAGCCAACATGCAAGCACGTATGTGGTTCTAGCATGACGGAGCACCACCCTATTTCAGCTTGGATGTGCGGAGCGCTTTAGACGCTAAATTCCCAGGGCGATCGATTTGTCGGGGTGGGCCCAAACCTTGGCCGGCACGCTCACCCGATCTCTCCTGTCTGGACTTTTTCCTGTGGGGCCATTTGAAAAGTCTCGTCTACGAAAACCCCATCGACTCCGACGAGGACCTTGTTGCCAGGATTTCTGTTGTTGCCGGTGCCGTCCGAGACATGCCGGGTGTGTTTGAAAAAGTGCGCCGCTCGCTACGTCGCAGGTGTAACGCCTGTATTACCTCAGGCGGTTGCTCTTTTGAGCAGTTTCTGTAATTTTGCAACATATGCTGTCGATAAAATTATTTAGTACCTAGTCTATCCGTTTGGTGTTTCGTTCTTTCATGTGACAGTAACGGCGGATACCTCCTAGCGGTCCATCGCTTGCTCTCTGCTCATGCATTGTACGGTGAAAATTTCTTGTTTAAATGTTTTCTGTCACCCCTTACATTTTTGCCCATGAGTTTCGAAATACCCTGTATGATCTCCAACGTATACGATCAATTTAAACATTGTTTCATTGAAATGCTTAATGCTTTACTGTATTTATTCTTACACTAGCAAAATACACGACCTTACTCGGTTTGAATTGGTTTACTCTAGATTGAAGAGATAATCAAAATATATAATGACTCTTACGTTTTTTGTAGAAAAAAAATTCATTTTAACATCTTTCGCCATCTTTATATTTTCTACAACTTACTTTGGACACAAATCCTACACATGCATATCCATTCATGTAATACATTTCACATACATCGCACAATAGCTGTATGACAATGCTACAAAATGACGAAAGGTGATACTAAGGTTACTACTATAAAAGACGATTTATAGGAAGATTTGGAATTCCCTTTCTTAAGTTCTTTTCATGTTCAACTCAATTAGTTAAAATTACGATTTACGGCGAGTGCTCTCGCACTCATATTCAACAAAACAATATTTTTTTACTTGTGGCACTCTTGCCTCCGGTATGCGACATTGTGAAATTTCGCAATCTTCTCCTGTCATTATTGCAACGAATTTTTTAATGTTGGAAAAAGTTCTAGTTTGGATTTTTAAACATTACTATTCTTTCAATAACGGCATTATTCTTTGAATAACGGCATTATTCTTTCAATAATGGCATAACTACACTTAAAATTTACTGAAAATTTATACTGACTTACCTAACATTTTTAAGTCTAATACTTTGTGGTGCTGTTGCGTGTGATGAGAAGGAAAACACATTTATTAAAATAATAAATATTTAAAACAGGAAACAGCGAAATAAAACAAAATAAAAGATGTCGCAAAAAATTGTTCTAAAGATATTAATTTGTGATTCAATTTTATCTCTTGATCTCGCACAGTTGCCACAACTTACAACTAAAAGTGCACAAAATTTAGAAATGTGAAATTAATTCAGAGCGAAAGAACCAGAATAAATATCACTGCTCGCGCGATCTTGTTCATTCTCGTTTCGTTGAAAAATATCGTCTGTCCCAAATATTCGGAAATCGTTTTCATTGCGCAAAGAATAAAAATAAGACTCGAAATAAATAAAATATCAGAGCTAAAATTTCACCATAAAATTTGTTTTTGAAAAATAATTGGTTTTCAGCATTACTGGTAAAGCAAATGAAAGTAATCGTAATACTCAAACTACATTCCAATTTTTCGAAAACTATCAAATAGTGGCTGATTTAAGTATACTTACTCAGGTGTTTTAGCTTGAAACTCTTCTAAATATAACAATAAAAAAATGTTTAATATTGCATTCACTAAACTAATAAATAATGTATAAAATAAAACACATTGTAATCAAATATCTGGAATACAATTCATGTGATGTCTACACAAACACACAAACACAAAATCGAGCATAGAACAGAAAGACGGACAGACAGACTTTCGCAACCAATGCCACTCACTAAATGAAGATAAGTACTCACTGTATGCAAATTTCCATGAAAATATCTTAAACCGCGTGGACGTGTATAGGGCACAACATACAGACAGACAGACAGACAGACACCAAACGAGATAAAGGCGGATTCGGCATCAGAAGGGTCCAAAACGGATAGAAAACTTGAAATGGGTCGAAAATATTGAATGTACAAACAAACACTCCATTCTTATTTATATAGATTTAGTCAAATATAGTCTCAAATGTATATGATTATTGCCAGCGGTGTAGTCGTAGATTTAACAGTGTTGGAAACTCTAATATGGGTAGTATTGTTGGGAGGGGGTTGTAAGACAGAATAGAGTGATATTTTACAATTTTTTTCGTATTTATTTCACGTAAAAAAATAAACCTCCACTGAACACCCCCTGATTATTGGTAAACATTGTTTTAGTGACATACTTAATGTTTTACAGTGTTTATCTTTATATTACTTCAAATATATTCTCTAACGTATATGATCATTGTAAACATTGTTTTAGTGACATACTTAATGTTTTACAGTGTTTATCTTTATATTACTTCAAATATATTCTCTAACGTATATGATCATTGTAAACATTGTTTTACTGAAATGCTTAAGGGCACAGGAAACATAATTTGGCTCAAATTTTCGATTTTTTAATTTTGGGCTTAAAAAATAGCGGGAATTAAGACGATTCCAAAAATGTATAACTTGTATAGGTTTGAAAACTATAAACACATTTAAACAGACGTTTACGAATGTAAACAACGCCTGTCACACACCCGTTGGCCTAGCCCTCTCCCAGTAAAATCACAAGTACGTACGTTTAGACTTGCACAATGTTTCGGCTAGTTTTCAGCCTCATTTTTATTGCAATATTGACAGTAGGTTTTTCTTACTTTTTACTTTAATCTCTGTGAGTAGAATTAAATGCTTCTTTATACATCACCTGCACAATGGACATGTCTTTTTCAAGACATGTGCATTGAGCAGGTGATGTATTTTTGAACCGAGCTAAGGGATTGAACCACGTGTTTTATGATTCGGTAAAAAATACAGCTTCATATATTGATTAAAAAGTTCCTTTTGCTTGTTTGCAATGGCGAGAAAAAAGTTGTTTGGTAGACGCAAATTTAGTGGAAATCGGTTTACTGTTGTGAGGAAGGTAAATGCTGCTGATGATTCAGTGACCGAAATTAGTGCATCTGAGAAGAAGATTGACACAACTTTTCCGGAAGCTATCTAAAAATGCCAGAATGAAGTTAAAGCTGTTGAAACAAAAGAAATGTGATTCAGAAAAGCTGAATCAAAAAGATTATGGTGATGGAAAATTTTAATCTAGTGAATTTTAAGCATAGTAAGTGTTTTTATAATTTTTTTCATTTTTCTCAAAATGTGTTTTTTTTATGCTTTGGTACACTTTTCTTAAATTCTATTGAAGCTACACTTTTCAAATTTTACACACTTGTTCAAACAAGTGTTTTCAATAAAAATACCTATTATTTTAAATTTAAATGCAGAACATATGGAAATATCAGTAAAAAAAGTTTTAAAAATCCTGTTATTTTTGAAATTAAAAAAAATCTAATTTTATTTCTATTAGATTAAAATTTAAAATCCTTCTTATTATTTTCAAATGGGATATCTTTTGTTGGCAGGAATCTTTGGAGACAACACTTGCAATAGTTTTTGAGAAAAGTGACCAAACTGGGATATTGTGAAATTTTTTTCAAATAGTTAAAAAGTAAGTAGCTACAGAAAACAAAATTATGAAGGGAATACATTTTGTTACAGTTAATTATAAAATGTAATGCGCATATTTTCAAGAAAAATTTTTTTTAGTTATATGGTTATTTTTAAATTGTATATGGCTTGACGAATGGGTGAGCTTAAAATTCATGCATTTTGTCTATCGAGGTGGTCCGTGTGCCCTAAATGCTATACTGTAACGGATTTAAATATTAACTGTATACCATAAATGGTGATGAAATCACCCAGTGAATAACCCAGCATTTTAGTTTCGAATTTTTCTTTCATTTTAATTCACTTTTTAACACCCATTTTTCGGACAGATGCTTAAATTTTTATGAAACCAGTTTTCCCCTTTTTTAAACTATAATGTCATGGCATTCTGAATGGAACAATTGCTAATCAAAAAGGCTCCAATTAGGAAAAGATAACTTTGAAAGCAGTTTCCCCCATTGACAAAATCTGTAATTAGTTTTCAGTTGAAAATAAATCATTGTTCATTTTGATTTTAAATACTCGTAAAGATATTTTGAAACTTTTCCTTGCTCAAACTAACGCTCGCGCAAGTAAAAGTTGGAAAAAGTGTTTAACTAGGTAGTCTAAAAAAACTGACGAGAAGACATAATCCCGTTTTAATTATATGGTAATGCATTCCGAAGAAAAAGACTTTGGAAATGTATTCTCATTCATAAAGTTCATTTAAATATCATTATTGCTTTTCTAAATGCCTTCGAGGAAAATTTTCGAAAAAAAATTGTCCCGGTAGATTAGAAAAGAAATATGAAACGCAGAACCCGTTCATTTCACGTATATTTTCTTTTTCCTTTCAAATTTTCTTTCTCGATTAAAAGCAGTTGACAAAAGTCGCCACGTTGGCAAAGTTCATATATGTTGAATAAAACTATAAATATATCTTAAATACTTAGAACGAATACTGCTTGAGAAGCTAAAAGCAAAATCCGAAGTAGGAAAAATGAAATTATTATGCTACCTACTCAGATTTTCTGAATTCTTTACCATCACATGCAACATTTCTAAACAGAAGTGGGCAACTTTTATAAGTGCTAAAGTTGCCAAATCTTTGATGCAAAATTACCTCACCTGCGAACTAAAATATAATTATTATATGGTGTATTATTTGGTATTATTGGTGTATCATTTGGTATTACTTATGTATTATTTGGAATTATTGGTGTATTATTTGGTACTATTAAACCTTTACAGATTATTATAAGTCTCATTAAAGGAATATAATTAGAGAACATTGTAAGAGTGATTATTGCATGTCATAAGATAGATGAATGCAAAATTCAGTGACACTTATATATATATATATTAAGTGACAGATTTTTATTTCTTCTCTTACAATAGTATATTGTTTAAATAAATCTGTTATTTTGGTTTTTGGTTTGCATTATGCTTTTACTAGCTAAGTCATTGACATCATACTCCACAGATATGAATTTTTGTAAGCTTTTTAGTATATCTAATTTACAATTGACGCATATGACGAAGATATTCATTACGAACACAAATAGGACTATTTGAGGTTTTCTATTTTCGTGATCGTTAAAGGTATAGTTAAATTTTCAGCAGATTTGAAATCGTTCGAAAACTTTTACGCCAGATTAATACCTCAGGAAGTCCGAATTTTATGCGAATTTTCGACATGCCCGAGTCATATCGGGTGGAGGGGGGACTCATTCTTATTATTTTTTTTCTTTTTAATGTTCTAGTATCAGTAAAGACACGAAAAAAACTGTAACGGGCAACGCCGTGCTGGTCTGCTAGTATCTGACAATTTAAAAAAAAATCGCATAGAGTTCTCCCTGCTGAAACAGGAATGCGGGATCTTTTTCCAAGTGATAACGTTAAATACGGGATTTTTTAACATTGAAAGTACTGGAAATTATTGGGACCAATGAAAATTCACGTTAGATGCGGGAAATCGTTAAATGTGGGTTACGTTAAATCGGAGTTTATATATATATAACAATCCTAAGAAGTCACACCTTCTTAACATCAGCAAATGAGTTACCAATAATTTTGAATTTTTATTTCTCTTTGGATATTTTAAAAATTACTTTTTATGGTGATACCTAGGCTTCTCATCCGAAAATGTTCTTTTTTCTTGCCTCTGTTGTCACGCATTCCAATGGTTCACTATCTTTGTTCTAGTATTACATTATTGTTGAAGTGATTAATAATATGGGCATGGGAGAATACAAAAACATCCCCCTCTGAAGAATTCGAACATTAAGCACGTGTGTATGAAATTATTCCAAGTGTATATAATTTATATAAACGTCTAAATTTTTAAGTAAATAAGGTTATTTTACTAATACAAATAAATATTTCCCTAAATCATGTATTCAACATGTATTTTGTGATCCTCATGTCTTTTCAGTTTTTAGTACAAAAATAACACTCAGTCAAACATAAAAAGTAGTATGAATAATACATTTTTGCTGCATTACGTCTGAGCTATCCACATTGTCCAAAATTTGCTCTATAGTCAAAATTTTGTATTTTAAATAGTGTACAACTTTTTAAATATACTTAAACCATATTTATTAATGTGTTTAATGTAAAATTGCGTTAATCTTGCCATAATAGTTTCTCCAAGTTAGTTTTAAAAGCTAAATGCGTCGTTTCATTGGTTGTTTTCCATCCTATAATCAAGCGTGTATTTTGTTTCTGGCATATGAACTAAAGTCAGATATATTTAAGGAATTTACCAAAGACAAACTCAAAAAATCTGAGTTTGAAAATGTAATAATTCAATTTTTCTTACTTCTGATTTTGATTTTAGCTTCTTAAGCAGTTTTTTATAAAAGTGAGAACTTTTATCAACTACTTTCGATCCAAAAGTAAAATTGGATAGGAAAAATATCATATTACGAAATAATTAAACTTATTTAGCCATTTTTCATAGAATTCTTTTAAAAAGCATTGTCTTTAGTAGATATTATTTTATAATGATTCTGAGGAATGAAACTTACTCATGTGTGCATTTTTACTCCTTAAAATATATTAAAAATCTCTAACATCGAGACATTATTTGAATATTACTCAATATTTTCATAAAATTTGAACCAACCATTAATTTGAAAAATATTAAGAGGACATACCATTTAACAATTAATAGGCAGTAATTATGTGAAGGCAAAATAAATCAGAGAACATTTTTAAAAATGACCTGATATAAAATAACCTGAACAATTGACTGTATAGTATTATTAAAGGAAATATTTTGTTACTTAAGAGGTTTAAGATAAGCGCTGAGTTCCGTCTGAAGATTATCAGAGTTAGGGCAGAGTTGCTTGCACTTGGAAGGATTTTGGTTTTGAATAGAAATTTTTTTTGAGTAATGGATTAGTGGTTTTCGTGTAAATGGTCTTGGAGCACTGAAAGAGGTTATTCTAACTAATCAATTGTAACGTACAGTGAAGTTCTAAGTGCGTGATCACTTCATTGATTAGTTTTCTAAGATCACAAGGCTTAAAAAGTTTACTCAGAAGTTTGACTGTGAAAGTGTAACAATAAATTTACCAAACTTGGTTTCTAACATTGTATAACCATGAACAACCTAAGTTTTCCAGACTAGCAGTGCAAAATTTTAAGGACTGATAGATGAAAATACAGATTTTGACAGAAATGTTGTATAAATACAGGTGCTTCACAGAATAAGGATTTTCAAAAGAAAGATTTGAAGGTAATAGACCCTTGAGATGTTTTGGCTACGAAGAAATTGGACATTTGACACCCTCTATGCCTCAAGTCATATAAAAATAATGGCAGTTCAGCTGCAGTAACCAATGTCGTGACGACAGAAAACAGTTCAGATAGACACATCACTCATAGAGGTAATGAAGTGAAGAAAATTCTGACAATCGAAATCAAGTAAGATTATTTGTCCGTTTCTGATCTTGTTGACACAAGTAGTTAAGTTTGTTTCATACGTGAAAATGTTTTCCTTAATATAAGTAGTTCCTAAACATTGTCAAATACTCCTGAGTTGTATCCAGTATTGGTGCAACCCAAGTTTTGGACTTAAAAGTCTCTTTTGTACAAGTTCACGTTGATGCTCCTAACTTCTCTCTTCTATTCCATGTTGTACCACCTGGTCATATAATTTGAAGTTGTAATAGAAACTGATATTCTTGATCAAGTTTAATTTAACTTTAATAAGGATAGAGTTACGTTTTTATAGAATTGGAACCAAATAACTGCCTAATGTACGTAAGCGTTCAGCATGGAGTGTAAAGGAATAGATCAAAATCAAATTCATGATGAACTTGTGAGATATTGTGTAAATAAACAAATTTCCATTTACGAACCAAAGAAAACCCAAACTACTGATGTTTCCTTGAAAATAATTTTCACAGATTACATACCTGCGAAAAACGCTCCCGTAGCTTACTATTTCCAGGTAAGCAAGAAGTTGATAGTCAAGTAAATGAATCATTAGAAGAAGAAATATGACTTAACTTTTCCGAGTATGCCAGTTCTGTATTATTGGTGAAGAAGAAACACAACACATAGATTGTATGTAGACTTCTCAAAATTAATCGCAAGCTGATTAAAGATAGATTTCTCCTTCCACTAATATGAGTTGTTCTAGACCATTTTCACGATTTTAAGGTTTACATTACACTTGACTTTAATGGATTCTTACAAGTTAATATACACAAAAACACAGTCCAACGTATTCGTCGTTGATAGTACCATATGACCAATATGAGTTTTTGAAAGACCCTTTTGAGTTACGCATGAGTCCACGTGTGTTTTAGAAGCACGTTTGCAGCATGTTTAGAGATCTCATAAACTACGCGTTATTGTGGTAGTCTATATGAACGAGTTAATAATCTCATCACCAAATGAACATAAAGACTTGGATACGTTGAATATAGTAATCTATATAGCTGATGTAGTATGAACTTGAGTATGGACTTAAAATAAAGATGAAAACTTTCTACTTTTAATACCATAAATTAGAATGTTTAAGTCACACTCTAAAGTTAGAAACTATTCATCCATCCTCTGAAGAAACATTAAGCGATCAAAAGTTTTCTGTTCCAACTGTGAAACAAGTGCAAAATTTTTTGGGTCTAACAGTTTACTTTTGTAAACATATCCCAGGTCATAGCAAGGTTGCTAAACAATTTACTTATGAAAAACCATTCGTACGTATTTGGAGAGGATAAACAGAAAGAGCAACAGAAACTTAAGTACTTACTATCTTAAAGCCTAATACTTCATATTTTTAAATGACACTTTCTACATATGAGAAGCAAAAGTGCTGAAAATGAGCATACTCTTCCCCAGACACCACTGTAAACGATGAAGGAAACGCAAAGTAATCATTGCGACATAAAAAGTTTGTACATATAGAATTAAGAAAAATCAAAAGATAGTGTAGAATAGAATTAAAAATCAGACATTCCCCACACGATGCCACTCCGAGTTGTCCTCTTCAACAACGATGGTAGTCAACGATAACTGCGTTCCAGCCGCGACGCAAATTAACTCAACTTCCCACCTCAAACTAGCCGTCTACGATTAGGGTTACGGTTGAGTTCGGTTGAGAAGAGAGCAAGTTTGTTTAAAGAAATTCAGTCGACCACGGTGTAGTGACATTGTTCGACTCCGACTGTAAGGCTCTGGTATGATTACCTAACTTTCAGGTCATGATTTGTACAGGGTGACCCACAAGTCACTAGACGATTCAAAAATAAATAACTCTTTAATGTATTAAAATTTCACTTTTATTCTTTTATAAACAATAAATATACTTCATTGAAATTATTTTTAATTAGTTTCGTAGATCGTAATTGTTTGTCGCTTGTTTAGATGGTGGTTCCCAAAATGACGAAAGTAAGCCCTTTGGATTAACACAATTGACCGTTTATTTTGTAGGTAAAATTGGATTATTTTTATTTCTTGTTCTGTCGTGAATTTCTACAAAACTCTTTTCCACGGATTATATATAAATAATCTGTAAAAATTTGATAAAAATTAATAGCGTAAAAGTTATTTTTTTTAAACGATCTAGTCACTTTGAGGCCACCCTCTAAAAGCATAAATACTGTTTAAGTGAACTTTTTAAGTAAGTTATCAAAGTTAGTCACATATATTTTATATTTACCATTGAAAATCATTTGAAAACAATTCTACAGAAGGATGAAGGGTAGTTATAATTAATAAGATAGTTAATAAAGATTGATTTAAGAAATTACATTCGGAATTGCGGATATTGCTCAAACGTAATAGTTGATTGTCAACTGTATAAAAAATTATTTTTAGAGTCATTAGAATTCCAATAAAATTGGGTGCTATTTTAAGGTGTTAAATTTATAATATATAATTAATTTTATAATTTTTTATTTAAATATTGAGGTTTCACTAATCATCTTTGTTACTTTCTAAATTATTTTTTAGTTAAATTTTCTAGATAAATTGATTGCAATGTATCATTAGTTAAAATTATTTTTATTAAAAATGATGAAATCGTCTATATATCTGAATTCATTATTAATTTATAAACCGAAGTTTATTCATAACAGTCAGAAATAGATATCGAGAATGGAACGATAATTTCACCATTGGAGATACCTTTAATTTGAGTGAAAGTTTGCTCTCCGGTATAAATAAAATGATTAAATATACATATTTTACTAGAAATTCCCAGTTAAAAATGAATTTGACATCTTAATTCCCTGTAGTGTTTGTTCCTCTATTGCAAATAACTATTTGCCCAAACTGTCACCAGTTCTGTATAAGGGACAATTTCTTTAGACTAGTACCATCTCCATTCCTTTTGGAGTAAAAAGACAGTATTTCTCAGTGAGATTTCTCGTTCTTAGCAAAATGAAACAGATCTTCAACGAGATATCTCGTCGAAACACTTCTATTTGAAACCATCAATCGGCAATAGCTAAGATAACGACATATACTAATCATTCTAACATATCTGTCTGGTAAAATATTAAGTCATAGAAAAGTCGATACTTTTTAAATTTTTTGTAACATAAATTGATTCATTTGAACGATATGAGTTTAAAATATTAACCTTACGCATCCAATCAGTATAAGGTAAAAAAATGGGGTACACACCCTAGTAAAGGAGAAAAGTAATCTCTATCTGTGTGTTTAATATGCATCTATTTTTTTAATTTGTGAGCCTACAAATTTGTGTGGAATACCGGACATTCCTCGTTGCCCAGAGAACGCAGATCTTGGGACGTAAAGTCGGAACTTGCGTGCTCATAACACCCCACGCATGACTTAACCAGCGATAGCAGAATTTCCCACCAAAATAGGGAGAAGGACGAAGAGGAAGACTGCAACAGACTTTAACTGTTCTGGTATAAGACTGGCCAAAACCCTGTCAATTCATCAAATTATGCGTATAGTTTTTCTATTTAGCTCATATTAAATTCCTCTTAATTTTAACTCATCTCTTCATTTACTGAATTATTGTAATCGTGCCAAACATTTATTCGAATGTTAATTACACAAAATCAATTAACTCAAAAGACACGATAATTATTAGAGTAAGATAATCCTTTACAACAACACCTTTCTAGTAAGTTTTTCAATTTTCTCTAGTTTTTCTGTTTAGAATTCTAAGTCCCAAAACTATTCCCACTTCATTAACAACTAGCCTTTCTTCTATTATTTTTCTTAGGGAATGAGGATAAATTTGCCTAAATATATCTAAATCCTTATTAAATCCAGTGAGAAGGATAACTTCGAAAATAATATACAAATATACGCTATTCAATGTGACATACATAATTATATTCTTATATGGATAAGACTAAATTCGACTAATTTCATAAAACCTCGTTGATATTCCTTTTCGTTTTATTAACACACATAAAAGTTTACTTAAAGGCTGTTTTAACTTCACAATGGAGTTTAAAACCGCTTCGATCAATTCATTTTCATCGCTTGAAAATCGACAGTGACATTAAGTATTAATATAAAACCCAATAAATCATAATGTTTTGAATTTATTGGTATTTAATTGAAATTATCACCTTGTGGTAATCAAAAATGCACATGTGGAAAGATTGATTAAAACCAATAATGTGGTCGCACATTCTTTTCGTTTTTGACATTTCATTCAAGGTTTTTTTAGAATTGCAGTGCTGGTGAAACAAATTAACCGATAGAAATTTTAATGACATTTTTGCAGTGTTTCAGAGGGCGATTTTAAATGATCGAAAACATATTTAAACATGTAGGAGGCTTATACTCAGTTCCACATCCTATCAAATTCGTACCTAATATACGTCTAGGATTGTGTTCGAGATTTTAATCTAATTTCAACACATATATGAGACACGAGAGCAGCAATAAAAATTGTGTTTTCTCAAACAGGGTATATAAGCGCGTTTGGTATATATATATTATCTACATGTTTGCTCAGTTTAATTTGTTTACAGTAAAGGACTTCACTAGAATGCAATTTAATCGAGAAAATGTAGCTTAGCAAACAGTTTGCAATATAGTGCAGCAATATTTGTATTTGTTCTAAAGTATTAGAGTGAAAAGTCAGAATTCTAGAAGGTCTTAGTGTCGAATTTCAATTATACCAAGCACAACGGTATAGATATTTGAACCATCCCTTCAGCTGAATTATATTGAATTTAATCACTCTTTTTTTAAATCCTCACACACGGGTCCAACAAATCTAATTTGTGAATGTTTAATTTCAACTATAGTAACACATGCCATTTATACTTATAAAACCGTCGCTCAACACTGAATTATATTAAATTTAGCTATGTTCTAAAAATGTTGAAAATAAGTAGGTAGGTGAATAGTTAATTAATATCGCACTGGAGAAACACAATGGGCTATTAGCGAACGTCTTGGATCAATCGCGAAGGGAAAGATTCAAGGACGTAGCCTAGTTCAAGCGTATAGATTTTAACCATGGTCAGATGACAAGAACAGCACTTGAGCTGGCATCCGACTCTCCAAACATCTACACCACACCAACGTAAGGACATTTGAGGCCACGACAGATTTAACGCGCACAAGCCCACGTGTATATGACAGTCTTTGGCTGGACCTGGTTTTGAACTCGCAACCCTCTGGTTGCTAATTCCTTTGCTGTTCCAACTGGGCTACAGAGGGCTATATGGAAAAGGGCGGGGACTTGATTTGTTTAGACAAGTTTAAAACAAAAAATGTATTTGTGAACGTAGGCAGTATGTTTTAAATGTTTTCATTTAAACATATTTTCATTTTAACCGTCCACGTGAATCTTGAATATGTTACTCCATCTACCTATTCTTAACTAATTTATTATCTCAGCTAGTCTTAGGCTGTGTCACTTGCTATTACATACAGTATGTACCAGTATATTCAAATCTTCAAAGCCCTATGCTTTAAATTCCGTTCATTTAGAATCCTAACAGAGCAGTTATAATTTTTTTTAAATTTATAGTTCGAACATTTTATAATGAATTTAGTTTTGATTAGAATCGATATTTCGTAGATTACCATACCTAAATTTATAATATTTGCATTATTTATCATTTTAAAGTAACGCATCGTTGTGAAAGTAATATCGATCTTTATGTAAATTATAAGCCAGATATGTTCATAATAATGCTATAACAATTCGAACTCAGTTATGAAGTACATCTGTATGGTTCCAATAAGTTTAAGATTATCAGACGCTCTTCATTATTTAAAGTAGTACTTTAAATAATGAGTGGGTACTTGAGTTTATTTAAACACATACATCCACACACTTTAAATAATAGTGGCGTACAATAGCAGTTCCCAAGTTCACGTATACTGCATAGATGTACACCATAATTGAATTTGAATTGTTATAAGCATTATTATAAAGAAATTTGGCTTACAATTTACATTAAGAACACACATTTTACTTGCATATTAATGAGTAAGTAATATGTCCTTAAATGATAAACAATACAAATGTAAAGGATTTGAGTGTTGGGATCTATAAAATATCGATTTTAGTTTGAACTAAATCATAAATTTTTAAAATTTCATATGAAATTTATGTTATTCAACCATTAAACAAAGAAATTTAATTTGTTGTTCTAGGATCATCTATCTGGTGAAATAAAACAATGTAACAATGAGAAAAATTATAATTTAATAACACAATTGGTGCACCTAGTTCTAATATCCCTGCTATATACAAATAAATTACATGCCTTTATCACATACACCATTCCAGTATTACTTGAACACCGCGTCTACATAAAAAATTAACGTAGAACAGACGTTTTCCATTGATCTCCAATCCATTTTACTAATCTTCATAAACCTTCTTAATAGGGAACAATACTCATTAAATACTTATACAAAATCCGAATACCGAAAGACAGAATAGAGCTCTGTGTTGAACACAATGAATAAAGTAACGTAGAACACAAGGAATTCCACTTTTCAAGAAATCCATACTTTTATCTCCATTGTATCTCTTTATGAGTCACGGAATTGTAAATAGCTCAGCATTTGATATTTAGCAAGCAATTCCTGATCGTAGAAGCAGGGATAGAATATCATTTCAAGGGAAGTGGGTAGAATAAGATATGAGATAATCAGTTGGTAGAAATAAACATCTAAAGAACTGCACTTGTCTTGTTTCTTTGCGTGTTGGAAAGGGAATGGAATTTTACGTGTTTTTATTTATAGCTTATGTCACGACATACAGCACTTTCTAAAGCTTAAAGGCGAAGCCCTTAGAATTAAGTTTTACTCAAGTTCTACTTTATCTGAAAAGATTCAGAGCAAAAAAGCTCTTAAATGGGTTTTGTTACATCTAAAAAGGGACCCTAATGCAATTTGTGAGATTTAAAATACCCTCAATCGCTTTTCATGCTTACATTCCTAGGGAAAGTGACATGTTTAGTAATTAGATATTTATCTTGCTTCTACTATTGTAAACTTTGTATTCTGAAGCTCTTACATGCTGCAAATATATCTTAGAACTTATCAGGTGAATAGATCAGGTAATATATATTATAATTCGACTAATATGCATTGTTCTGTAATACATTTGTTTGCCAACAGCTAAGATGTAAAATGTGTTACGAATATCAAACGAGTTGAAAGATCAATTGATAGCTTTCTGAATATAAATATAGGCAATTTATGAGGAAAATCTTAACTTTTCTTTCTCAAAAGTTGAATAGCTTTACTATCAAAAGGCATTTTGTCCTATTTTAGATGTAAATACAAAAAGCCTTTATCAAGCGAACCAGTTACCGGAATAACTTGATGAACTAGACGTGAAATTAATAGATAGCACAACTACGGGCCTGATAAAACTATTTGAAAGCCCGTATGTGGTCTTCAGGACTGAGATTAGTCGGTTCGCTGTGATTTATTAAACTTAGGCGTACGGGTTTTTGTGGACGGTAATGGTTAAATCTGACCCATACACGACAACAAGGTCTATTTCTCAAACAACTAAAAACAATTTAATTTATTTTCCTCTCCACTACAGATAATATGTTAACTTGTGCCACTTTTTAATCCAGGTTAACTCTATCCGTAAATTGAAACTTTCACGAGAAAAGTGGCTCAATTCATTGCTCTATTTCGATATTTTATTTTTCACAAAATAAATTACCGTGAAAGATATTGATTACCTTGTAGAGCTTTCAAAGGTATCGACAAATATGCCAAAATTCCAACATCTCTCACTCGTTTTCCCCAACATTTACATCATTAGGGAGGTTTCAAGAGACTTCTGAGAATGAAAATACCTACCAATACCATTAATAAACTATGCTAAAGTAATATATTTTGAGAAAGAAAATAAATTTATCCGATTCATTACTTTCTTTAAATTAAGTTACCAGCTTATAAGAAAGGGGAAATTTTGCTTGCGGAGCTCTTTGAATGGGAGAGAGAAGTTATGCATGTGAACACAACTTAATTCACTTCAAAATCACTTTTATTACCTCCGAGCCACAAGATTTACAAGAAGTGTAGCTATTATTTTCACCCCACAACATACATTACTAAAACAATATATATCTAATAGCTCGAGAACTCTATGGTTTCTTTCAAATTTTAGTAAAAATATTTTTATAGTTTTCGTGGGATGAAATCCTTTAAAAAGATTCCAGTGGCCCTTGTAATAAAATTAGTTGGATCAAATATACTGGCTCATTATGTACAATTGAATCATTGGAACTATTCAATATCTCCTTTACTTGCATTGTGAAAGGATAGTTGGTAATTTGAAGGGCTGTTGGTCATGAAAAGCATAACTCAGGCAGGAAAGATTGCGTGTTGTATAGTAGAATCACTCGTGTGAACCCCACAAAGAGTTAAAACTTCTGTAAAGATGTTTTCCTGTGACAGCACTAAAATATGTGGGGCAGTTAGCATATACTATATACCTATAATTCTACTCTAAAAACAGTACGCACAATTAAATAGATTAACGTCTCAGATAGTTATTTTAACCATACTGACCTCTTGACGAGATATCTAGTTACTTACAAAACATAAAAGATCTTGAAGAACGAGATACCTCGCCATTTGAAAAAAAACTGACCAGATCTTGATCTTTCTCATCGTCAAAAAAATTGGCAATACCTGGATGGCGAGAAATTGCCATTATATCATTAGCGAAAATGGTCATATCTTGATAAACGAAATATATCATCGAAACCACTTGGAGGTTTAGTGAAAAATCTGCTCGGGTGACGTTCAAAATGCTGTTGTACTATAGATAAATAAAAAATTCAAAAGGAGGCTACATGTGAAGACAAAATTGCAGTTGAAAGAATATGGAGCTTCGCTTGATACTTCGCTAAGATTCAAGATTTTCCAAAAAGTTTTGAGTTTATAAAGCTGTACGTTCGGTGAACTTTTAACATTTTATCATACTGTTATATAAACTCGTTATATTTTGAGATGAAAGTATTGTTGACAAGCTATTTTATTCTAGCGTATACATGGAATCAAGGTATTAAATCATCCGCACTCAAGCAAATGTAAAGTAATTATTTCTTTACTTTCCTGTGTGATACTTTATATTATTTCAAATGTGTTAAGTAAACTGTAACAGATTATGAAATATTTTAGTTATAAACATGTTCTATAAGTTCGTAATAATTTAAAATTTCATTAGATTGTTAAATAATAACGTTACATTTGAGCTGTAAATATTATTGACAAGCTATTTTATTCTAAAGCTATGCATGGAATAGAAATGGTAAATCTTTCACTTGTAAGCAAATGTTAAGTAATTATCTTCATTACTTTCCTACATGACGCTTTTTTTTACGTAAAATGCGTATTCTATATTATTAGCGTAATTGTTCCTATTAAGAGTAAATTTTGCTGTTACAAGTACCGAAATATGAATTGTGCTTAGTCAATTTCGTATTATAAAATATAAAGTCTAAATTTTACTTACGCGTGTATTCACGAATTCCTTTCTACATAATATAAAGTATAATGAATATTTTACAACTGCATATGTACAGGCCGTAGTTATTTCTAGTTCTGTAAGGGGTTTCTGTATATTCTATTACATGTGGACACAAAAGAGTGAATGACCCAATCGAAAATGGAAATCCAAAGTTTTATGCAACTTTTCCTGACAGTACTGTTTCATTTCTATTTAAGGAAATTATGTATACAGAAAAGACGAGGCAACAAAATAAATGTTTGATTATTTATTCAAAGGGCATGTCATGTTCAGCTTACATTTTGACAGTCAGAATAGGATAGAAGACAACTGATTTATGTCTAGAAACATTTAAAACCCATAACGAAATCGTAATTGCTACCGTCTATCAATTTCATCTGACACACAAGAGTTGCGACGGAACAAAAAAGTTTAATACATACAGAAGCCCACAATATTCAAGTAATGCTTTTCGGGTATGTAGGTAGTTTAATTTGCATCGCACTGGAGCAACACAATGATGTATTGGCGACGGTCCAGGATCAAACCCGAAGGGAAAAATCCGATGACAACACCTAGTAATTTTGAATCACAATTAGATGACGAAATCACACCTGAGATGGCACTCCACTCTCCAAACTTCGACACCACACCTTTGTGAGGACATTTTGGGTAACTACAGATTTAACATGCATCAGCCCCTTTGTACACGACGTCTATGGTTGGATTCGAATTAGAAACCCTCCGGTTGCTAATCTATTACTCTTCCAACCGGGCAAACCGTGTTTAGCTATTTTATGTTAAGTTTTGCTTTAACACTGAGCAGCACGAGAGTTTCTTTTATGTAGTGAAGTATTGATTTTGCTCAACGACACATATAATGACCAAACCACATCCTTAGGCTCTGATAATCCATCGATATTTTTGTAACCTTTGGAAAGATTCAATTGGTCGTTTTGTTATAAACGAATCCTTTAGAAACATTCCTGTAATAGAATCATTTGAAAAGATTCTTGTAATAGAATCCTTTGGAAAGATTCATGTAATAGAATCCTTTGGACATATTCTTGTAATAGAATCCTTTGGAAAGATTCTTGTAATAGAATCCTTTGGACATATTCTTGTAATAGAATCATTTGGAAAGATTCTTGTAATAGAATCTTTTGGAAAGATTCGTGTAATAGAATCTTTTGGAAAGATTCGTGCAATAGAATCCTTCGGAAAGAATCTTGTAATAGAATCTTTTAGAAAGATTCTTGTAATAGAATCCTTTGGAAAGATTTATCATTCCTTTTTGGAGAATAGAATGCTCTTAAACGATTGGGCAGACTTAGCTTGGTTGAAAGAGTAACGAATTAATAAACAGAGGGTTGCGAGTTCAAATTCAACTAAATACCGTCGTGTTCAAAAGCAGCTGGTTCACGTTAAATCTTTTATGCCCTCAAATGTCCTCAAGTTGGAATTGTGTGGAAGTTTGGAGAGTGGGTTACCAGCTAAGTTGCGACCTCGTCATCTCGTCAAAATTACGTGGTGTTGTTCATAGATCTATTCCGGATGGTTGGATTCCAGACATCGGCCACCAACCCGTTCTGTTTCTCCTGTGCGATGATAATTAAATTACCTAACTTACCTCTTAAACGATTCAATTGAACCTCTCCTGAGAACATAATCCTTTTGGAAAGCATTCATACTATCCTTAAAAATCGTTGTGTTAGAATAGAAGCAATAGGAAGGATTCTATGGTTGAAGATAGCGCTGTTGGTCCGCTTTCTTACCCTATACCGTAAAACCCCAAATCCAATCCAATATATTGTTCAGGAAGGTCAAAACTAGTTGGAAGCCATGCTAGGAAGACTACAACTTGCAAGATAGAATAATGTGTGAACCCCTCAGTGGGTTCAAATGTATTCACTTAAAACTAAGTTTAGCTTTCACTAAATCCATTCTTTTAATACTTTATTATAAGTGTTTTAAAGAAAGTTAAATAGGATTCAACATTGAATGTATAGAGCAACTTAACTAGATACTTTATATAATATACTTTATATACTGATATATATATATATACTGAATTAAAATATAAATTGGGCAAAGCAGCAGCATTTGCAATAATCCATATAAATGACATTTCAATTTGGAATTTCCCAAATTGCTCAGTATAAGAGAGCGAGTGCATTGCAAAGGTGGCACACTGCTGTTATCATAAATATTATTTTCGAAAACTTAGTTCAAATCGATTGACATTGCATGCTTACATCAAAAGTCAAGTTACTTGTTTACGTAATAAAATTGACGTACTGCAGTGACAGGAAGTGACAGAGCATTTTCTATATTATTTCTCTTTTCTTTATTACGTTAGATGGCAGAACTGACAACTATTACTGAGAGATATTCCGCTGAATCTTGGTACTACGTCTACACAGAAAACTCTGCTATGGATGTCGTAAAAGAGTCTGGGGTTGGGGTGTATTTGAGGCATTAACGATTAGAAACGCCAGTAGGAGTCTACTGCAACACAATTTGACACCTAATTAGCTACTGTTTCCATAACACAAGAGGTTATCAGGAATAGAAACGAACCTTTTTTTTTTTTGGTGGCTCTCAAGCCACAATCAAATAAAGACAATTACATCTGCAGGTGCTCATGATCTATTTCCATCTATTCCATATAGATTATATTATTATCGGTGAAGACATATCACACTGCAGTGGATTCTCAATCTTTGTGGTGTTCATGGTAATGAATTGGTAGATGACTTAATTAAGGAGCAAGTACTGAATAATCCCAATCATGTCCTACCATTGAATACTACTTAAAAATGTTAAAAATATATAAACCAAACGTTCTTCTTAGTATGCTATAACTAAATAGAACGACTGGAACTCGTTAAGGGCAAAAAGTTAGTTGCCACAGGATCTACCGAAAGCTATAGGAATAGCTTATTCTTTTATTCTTACTGGACACCGACTATGTACAAAATCATCTTTACCGATCTGGCTTGTAAAACTCTTCAGCTTGCTCTCTGTGTCGCCTTTTGGACATCACAAAAACCGACATCCCAGTATTACTTTTATAGTTAGGTATTTTATTTCTCTTTCTAGACTACATTGGACTGCCAGACAGAGACTTACGGCAAAAAGGATAAGTACTGGAGTAGGATACAAAAATATTACTACTCGACAAGCCTTCTAGTATCTATGTACTTGAAAAAAGTGTCCGAGCAAATCGAAATTGCAACGTTTCTTAATGGTAATAAATCTAAAACAAATTGATTTTATGATATAAAATTCCTAAGTGAAACTTTATTTGGTGGTCGTTTTGGGTGTATATAGTGTTTTTTACTAACAATACTTTGTAGTATAAAAATAAAAACAGATCTCAGGACGAGACACTACATTTATTATATTACAAAGAGAAAAACGGTAACATGCATATTAAGCCATCAACAGAGAACATCTGCTCTCATTTTAGTTTTTACACCGACGCTACCATTTTTAAACTCGGTGAATACACAGGCGGGAACACACGCATTCGCATATGAAAATAACTGATAACAGCCCCTTGTTCTTTTAGAGAGAGAAAACTGTTGCTATACGAAAAAAACGTTGAAAAGATAGTACAAAGTTTCATACATTTTTTTTTAAATCGAGAGCTGATTTTAACAAATTTGGAAAATAATGTTCTAGTGTTTTCTGATATCAAAAGCATTTTCAAACTGAAGAAACTTAATTTTTTAAATCAATTAACTGGGACTGCGGATGAAATTCTCATTACACATATTTGTAAAATATTGTTTTCTTAAGCCATGACCTAAGAAATAATAACAGCTCTGAAAACTGGAGGTAACAATGCTAAATAAATTTAGAAAACCCATTGTTTTAATTTAATAAATATTACTTATTCCTAAGTTTTCATAAAAAAGATTTGTACGCCTGTTTAGGTTGTATACGTTCAGTTTATAAATTTATGAAAAATGGAATTTCATTCGTCGAAACTTTCCTCTAGGACTACATAGTTTGTCGAGCAGTTTTTCAGTTTTGGAATCTGAATAAACATGAAGTTTGCAAAAGACAGCCACTTGTCCTTGTATTATTCAGGTCAATATCGCAGAAATAAATATCCGATGTGCACCTGAGACCATTGTACTGGATATGTTTCTCTCAGGCAGTGGAAATGAAATTAGTTTTTGTATTCCGTGAGCTAAAAGAATATCTAATGTTTCCCAAAATAGTATTCAAAGCAGTAATTTATTATTTTACAAAAGAAACAATATCGTGTTAAATTTACGATCGCAAAAAGGTATTAAACATTAAATGAACCGCAGTTTCTGAATCAGCATAAAGGCTGCCTCGCATCTTTTAGCTGGCAATTCTATGTTGTTTAAAATAGCTAAGCAAATACTTTCACTTTACAATTGATGCTGACATTTATGCAAACATTCAGAAAAGCATAGAAATTGAGGTACAGCTACAGTTTACGTTTATAAGCGGTGGAAACGGCTTTGGTGATTTTTTTTTTTTGGCGAACTTCTATAGTCGCCAAGGAAAGAATTATTTAAAAACTATTTTTCTTTCAAAAATATTTTTCTTTTTACAACGGAAAGTGAAAGCTCGAAAACACATTTGAGAACGTTTCGAAAAGTATATTTATAAAAAACTTTCGCAAAAAGAAGAAAACTTAAGCACATTTCAAAACACATTTGTGAACTAGCAGAAAAACTAATATGCGAATGTTAGGTAAACTAACTAGGTAAACTAAATCAGAAACTTATCAATTACACTAAATACATTAGGTTGTTTGAAAAGAAAAAGATTTGTATAAGAAAAAAGCAAGTAATATTACAACCTGATCTATCAGAATTGTTCCGGGAAAAAATAATAAAAAACGAAAATTCCACAATTGGTAAAAAAAACTAATCTCTTAAATGTTTTTCGTGAAAAATATTATAATAAAATAAAAATTCCACAACTGCAGAAATACAAATAAATGAACCAATGGTATGACAGAAAAAAAATTTTAAAGGACCAATGCAATCAAAGGATATTTTAAAATCAAAATAACCTTATGGAAGCAAAGAACACATTTCAAACGAACCAATGAAATCAAACTACTTTAACGGATTTTGGAAGAACTTTCTAGAATATTCAAAATTAAAATTAAAAATAACCGTTTGCTGAGGTTGCCATGAAAACCACAATAACCATAAAGACTAAAGGGTTGCCTTAATATACCGTAACTTGCTACTAGAAGTGCGCCAAAAAAATCGCCAAGGCCGTTGCCACCGCTCATAAACGTAGAGTGTAGCTGTACCGAATTTGAATAGTTAACCAAAAATTACTCTTTGAAAACAACTAAAAGCATTAAAAAAATATTAGAGGGATCTGTAAAAATATATCCCGCGAACTTACTGCTACCGAATGAGCCCCAACCGCGAGTGTTTTTAAATTTATGTGACAATATTTTATTGCTCTCTAACCTTCCACGGTTCTCGATGAGATAGCTGATCCAAGATCTGGTTAAGTTTTCTAAGGATGAGATACATCGTCGAGACATATCTGCCCTGTTATTCCAATGAAGATCTAAGCAGGAAAAAAAATTGTCTTTTGCCGAGATGGTTGGTAGGTATTTAATTAACGTCGAACTGGAGCAACCCAACGGGCTATTGGCGATATCAGGGATCAAAGCAGAAGGGAAAGTTCGAGGACAATACCACGTAATTTTGAATCACGGTCAAATGACGAGGTCACACCTGAGCTGGCTACCCACTCTAACCACTCCACTACCCGACGAGAAGAAAAGCTATTTCTTTTAAATAGTTGAAAAATCAATAAAACATATTAAATATAAAAATAATTGTACAAGTGATAATAAACTATGAAGAGTAGTTCATGGGAATTATTTGATAGTTCAATATAAAATATTTAGAATAGAGCGCAGCTTTGATCGTACGAACGCAAAAATCCATACCGACACAGCTAACGTCACTATGAGTTAAATACTACCATAACCAGTTACACACCGCCCACTTTGCACTTTCAGGAACTTTTAATAATGTAGGAGCTCTATCGGGTACTTTATTAATCCAAGTAATGTGCGAGATTTCGAGTAGTGAAGTGTTGCTTTTACCCCACAAAACACTTAACCCTCCATGTGGTTTTACGAGATACCTCGTTCATCAAAATATGAACCATTTCGCTAATGACGAGACTATATTGTCATATATTGCCGATTTTCGAATAATGACGATATCAAATCTGCTCAGTTTTCTTATAATGACGAGATATCTCGTCCATTGAAATTTGCTAATGGTACCTCGTCGAGACAACATTCATGAGGGTTAGTGACTAAATAGCCACATCTTTATCTGGACTCTTCCAACGTGTAGATAAATTCTATTAGATCTTTCTTTAGAACAGAACATTTTTTTTGAACGATTCTGTGTTGGGTCCTATCTTTAAAAAATAATCTTTCATTGGAGCTATTCTATCGGTTCACTCCTTGGAATAAAATCCTTTGTAACGACTCTATAGGACCATTCTTTAGAATACAACCCATTGGAAAGATTCTGTTGATCCTTTCAGTAGATTTGAATCCTTTAGAAATTGTGTGTTTCTACTGATTCTTTCTTAAGAATAGAATCATTTTGGAAAGATTCCGTTGATCCTTTCAGTAGATTTGAATCCTTTAGAAATTGTATGTTTCTACTCATGCTCATTTTATTCGAACAAAATTCTTTGGAAAGATTATATTAGTCAAGAAAATTAAAATCTGTTAGAATTTATGCAGAAAAACTGGAAGTTGCAAGGTGGAATAAAATAGAACCCCTCAGAGGGTTAAACTGCAAAAAATACAAAGTGGACTTACTTGGAGAAATTACAATTGAGGTGTAGCACCCTGTCTATAACCCTCCGATATATCAAGCACGAGTTGAGAAAAAGGTTTTTAAAATTTTAAAAAGCACAATTTTTACATTAAGTTACATACTTTTAAATTAAAATTAAATGAAGAATTCAGTCGCCAACAAATATTATGTTTGGGTACAAATCATAATCTAACGTTACCTTACAAAATAAATTTTTGTCTTTCTGGGACGCAGACATTATACTATATCTGTGCAGAAAAATATCAAGTGTAAAAGGGGCTTTGCCTCACAGTAATGATGAATATGAGCTTTGATGCTGTCTAGGCATTGCGAAGATGGTACATTTGCATGGTTGTTTAAGTCACATAGATCAGTAAGGCTATTAGTGGTTGCAAACAAGGTCGATTGAGTTTATAGAGCGATCTTATGCCCGTACCTTAAATATGAAACCAAATCTGCAGTAAAATATTTTTTTAAATAGGCTTCCATGAATTTAGTAAATTATTCTCGTCTTAGCTTTCCAGACAACTAAATCTCAGACGCAAACTTATAGCCTTAACTGCCCTTCGAACTTTCAAGTCTAAAGAAATAAATATATTGAGATTTCCTTTTTGTGCTCTTCTCAAGTGAAAACTTATCGTTGATCAATAAGAAAAGAGGGAAATGCGGAGGCGCGAGATAAAGAGGAGTTACTGTATTTAAACTGGTTAATTTTCCTTAAGGACGAAATAACTCATTAATAACCAACTGCCCTACTACTCCAATGGGAAATGAAGACTCAATTTTAGAAATTATCCCTTTCCCAGAACTGGTGACAGTTTGGAAGAGGTTTTTGCACCAGAGTCTGGTGACTACTGGACAGTTTTTAATTCGAAGATAAAACACCAAGAGGGTTTAAAATTTAAGTTGAAAATAATTTATCATTTGAAGTAAAATAATAAATACTGCCGCCATTTCATGGCCATGCTTGAACACTGAATTGATGTCTACAAAGTTGTTTACTTGTCTAACGGTGGCCAAATGTCAAGAGGATTTTCACGCACTAGCTGACCTCCTTTTGCAACAGTACACGAAAAATTTGATCGTGAAACGTACTATCATTAGATGGCACAATACATTTAATAGTGTTTTGTATGAAATACATATATTCTTAAGAGACAATGAAATCCTCCATAGTTGCCTTTAGGTGAAGCGGTAGGGATGCAATTGGCAAAGGAAGCTAACCACTTAGAAATGGACGAGGAGAAATAATCGAGGATCACTTCCCCATAGCCAATTGGCGAAATTCCTGTAGTATATCGTTCTTTCCTTGCCATTGGAATGCTTTTGGAATGTGTGTGCAACATGTTGCAGGCTGTTTCTGTTTAATATGGTGCTGTTGCGTAGTAACCTCTGTCTCGAAATTTATTTTTATTACATACGGTAGATGAGCAGAAATCTGTTCTGTTCTGATACCAATACGTTAATTTTGTGGAAGCTAATAGATACCGTCTTAAGCACTCAATAATAAGTCTGACACTTACAAAAGTAGGTAGTTAAATAGCAGATAAAGGTAATTTTTTGTTCTTAACCCTCCAAGTGATTTCGACGAGATATCTTGTCCATCAAGATCTGACCAATTTTGTGATAACGGGATACCTTGTCATCCTTACTGCCGATTTTTTTTTGTTATGACTAGATCAATATCTGGTCAGTTTTCTAATGTCGAGATATTTCATCGATCCAGCTCTCTTAAGTTTTATTAGGCCAAGATGCCTAATCGACACGATCAACAGAAAGGTTAAATGGTAGAATAAAATGGTATGTATACATTTGCGTTGTTTGTTTCGGAACTAAAGTATGCATACCAATTCATGGAGAGATATTCCGTGTCATTTCACAGTTTTACGACCTTGTTTGTAACTCTGCTGATCCTAACTACTTGACTTGATCACTAACTTGACTGATCCATGTGGTGTTCACATCTCTCTCTGTGCAAGTGCTCCATTTTTGCATCAGGACCGTGATAGCCCTTGGTTTAGCCTAAGATCGTCGTGTACATGGAGGCTGATGCCCGTTAAATCTGTCGTAACCTCAAATGTCCTCACGTTGGCGTGATGTGGAAGTTTGGAGAGTGGGATAACAACTCAGGTGTTGTTCTCGTCATCTGACCATGGTTATAAACCACGAGTTGTCCTTTCACGTCGGGAATGACTCCCGGACGGTCTCCAATAACCCGATGTTTTGCTCCAGTGCGATGTTAATTAACTACCTACCAACCTACTATATTTGCATCAATTAGCATCAAAACCTAAATTGATTAGTACAGTGAGATAAAAACTCAGACGAGATATATTTATGTACATGTAGGTAAGTAGTTAATTAACATGGCTTTGAGATAACGCAACGGGCTATTGTCGACGCTCTGGGGTCAATCCCTAAGGAAAAGGATCCAATGACAGTACTTCGTACGACTGAATCACGGTCAGATGACGAGATTAACACTTGAGCTGGCTCTCAACTCTCCAAACTTCCTAATGTGAGTGCATTTTAGGCCACGATATATTTGCCCTACACCAGTCCCTGTGTACATGACGGTATTTGGCTGAACCAAGATTGGAACTCGCAACCCTCCGGTTAGTAAATGAAGAGCAAACTCAAGAATAGTGCGTGTCCAGTAACATCATTGAATATCATACTTCAGGTTTTAATAGTGTGCTGGTGCGGACTAATCTTTCATTAGAATTAACCAATATTTATGTGTTTAGGATACACTGCAATGATGCATAGATTAAAATCAAGGATCTCTGAATACACTTAGGCAGTTTTAAATCCCACATTGATCAGTATTGTGATTGGTTGATTGATTTTATGGTGCAAGGGGCCGGATTTGAAGCAGATGCGTCATACACAAGATAGACAATATCAAGTAATGGACATACACATACACACAAATAAAGTTTTACTGACACAGAAGAGAGAAATACACCCAGATATGAATCGTACCTATCTTAGGTTGCTAGCGTAGTGAGCATTTCCACAGAGGCCCACTTATCAGTACAGTGAGGCAAAGGCTTTATACGAGATATTGTTGTGTACAGATACTACGGACATGTGTCCTAGGGTCAAGAATGCACTGTGTTCGGTATGGTGAGCATGTTGTTTTAAGCCGCGCAGAATAATATTGCTCTCTGCTTACAAATGAATCCAAATCTGTCCTCGAATCAAACGCATACATGAGATAGTAAGAACAAGTAACACTCTCAAAAGGCCCAGTAACAGCGTTAATGGTTTTGACCATAGTAAAAAAATTTTATTTTAATTCATCAACCTTCATGTGTTCAGGATGCACTGCAATGGTGCATAGATATCTATCAAGTTTCTCCGAAAACACATAGGTAGCACTAAAGCCCACTTTAATCTGTTCTGTGAGACAAAGATTTTATACCAGATATCGTTGCTTAAAGGTATTAAGGACTTGTGTCGTAAAATCAAAAATGCTCTTTGTGCAATATCGTGAGCTTATGATTTGCACTCTCTGCTTACAAACGAAACCTAATTTGTCCTGTAATCTACCACCGATATGAGAAAGGAAGGACAAATAACACTATCGATTAGCCCAGTAACAGCGTTGGACGTCATTATTTTTGGTCGCAATAAAGATTTTTCTTTAGATTACACCGACTTCATGTGCTTAAGGTAGGTTGGTAGGGTGGCTGAACCGCTCTAACCACAGAGATCGCTAAGGCGTTGGCTGGCGACGCCGAAAGTCGGCCAGGTGCTCAGGCTTCTGTGTCTAGTTGTGGTCCAGAATTGATATCGGCAGACACCCGCCGCTTGGACCGTGAGGTCATTTGATCAAGCGGAATGCCGGTTGGAGTTGGGGCTATTTTCACAGGTACTCTCGGTTTCCGTGTAACCGGAATAGCCGATGGTGGGCGGTGGGTGTTTTCGGCGTTGGGCCGAGTGCTGGTTGATTTTATACGGAGGTGCCTGGCTGGGGCTGGCGGGATGCTCCTGGCGATTCGGATTATTTTCCGACGGCTGGTTATCGGTTCGGGCCGGTAAGGAAAAGGCTGTAGGCTCGCTCGGGAGTAGTGACCCGGAGGGTAGGGGCAGGCCGCTATCCTTCCGGTCAAGTAGCGGCAGGAACCTCTTCGAGGTGCCACCTGGTAACTAGGATGGCTGGAGGCTTATCTCTCCGGACCTACTTTAGGCTAATACCTGCACGCTTACGAATTTAGGCTATCTGGCAGTCGGCAGAGGTCTACATATCACCATGGATGATGGACCCGGTACTACCGCCCACGGGCCGGGCATTAAGGTGAGAGAACAGTCTGCTGTCCTGCTGGGCAACTGAGGAGGGAGCGCCCAACTAGTAGATGTCTCGTAGGTGTAAGCTTCCTTCCTGTGAGTGACGTCTCGCCACTCAGTGATGAGAACAATCCAGCTCGACTCACGATGTGGGGCCGCCAATGCGATGAACGCCAATGAGTCTGATGGCTTCTCTCTTGAGGCAAGCATGATGAGTCCAGAGTGTGAGCACGGTGGCCTCGTGTTGAATGAAAACTATGAGCTGGGACGGACACCTTTTGCTTTGGGCGGGGGCTGTGCAGGCTGTTGGGGGACTCTGACCACGTCTCGGATAACCTGGCGCACCTAGCACTCATCCCACATGCCCGGGTCTAGAGATCTTCCCTGCTAATCCGCTGTGGGTTTTTAGTAACTCGGTACGGAGGTAATTGTTTCCATTCAGAAGAAGAAGAAGGGTAGGTTGGTAAGTATTTTAATTAACGTTCCACTAGAAAAACAGGCTATTGGCGATAGTCCGGAATCAAACCCGAAGACAGAGATCCGAGGACAATACCACGTAATTTTGAACCACGGTCATATAACGAGGTCACACCTGAGCTGGCATCCCATTCTTCAAACTTCCACACCACGTCAATATTAGGACATATGATGCCTTGACTTGCACCAGACCCCTTTGTACAGGACGGTGTTTGGTTGGATTCGAACTCGCAACCGTTCGGTTGCTAATCCTTTACTCTTTCGACATAGCTAACGAGGCCCTATGTGTTTAGGGAGGTATTGTAATTCCACATAAGTGTCTATAAATTTCTTAAAAGTGTGTTAAATTTGATACAGTAACAATCCACATCGGCTTACTCTGACACTAACCACTTTCTTGTGCATAAATCGTATGTGGTGTGGAAATACATGCATATACATACATACACACACACACATATATATATATATATATATATATATATATATATATATATATATATATCATGGAATCTGGTAAGTTTTCTTCGCATGACGAAATATCTGGTCTTTCAAAATCTAGCCCGTTTTGGTAATGATCAGACGCACCTCGTCGAGACAACTGAAACCCCAACAACCACTAGGAGGGTTAATATGCGAAAAATCTTTGCGATATCCTAGAGACAGCTGTCTCTTTTCACTCTTCCCTTCCCCCAATCCCACAGGCAACGTGAGTTGCTGGTATAAAGCACAGCAACCATTACCCTGTTTCACCCTGGGTGACTTAATTGAAGCGATGAAGCGATGGCGCTAAGCATGTTATCAGGTCAAAGGAGACTTCATTCTATACTTAACATAAATTGCCCCTATGCATCATTCAACGTATGCTAGTAGGCAGTTCATCTCTATGCTAGTAGGAATGTAGGAGTTTGAAATCGCCTAAATGCATAGGTTTTGTCTAAGTTGTATGCCTATGTAGTTCGATAACACGCAAGCTCAAATCGTTCTATGGATCTCCTAACTCAGTAGCCACACCTAAAATAAAGAGTTTAATAATAAAATTGAATAACAATTTTTAATGACTCTAGCTAAATAATTGGATCAGAAATAACTTATGTTTTTAAGTTAAGTGAAATTATAATTTATATTTCCACTTCGATGGTCTTTGAATTTTTTTTCTTTCAAAACTTATGTGTAATAGAATATACTTACTAATAAAGCATAATTTTAATATCTTAATAATTTTTTTAAGGACATAATTTTAATAGAATGATCAAGCATAATTTTTTTTCTTTCAAAACATATTTTTTTCCGGAATGAGAAGTAAAAGAACAGGGAATTGAATTATTAGGATTTAGTAATATGTGTAATAGAATATACTTACTAATCAAGCACAATTTTAATATTTTATTATTTTTAAGGGCATAATTTTATTAAATTAAATTAAATAATTTTTTACTCCATCTAGCTAAATAATTGGATCAGAGATAAATTCATTATATTTTTAAATTAAGTGAAATTCTAATTTCCATTTCCACTTCGATGGCCTTTGAACTAGCTTTTTTCTTTTCGAAACGTTTTTTATTCCGTTTTGAAAAATAAAAGAATGGGCATTAAATTCGAGTTTGACTAATATGTGTAGTAGAAAAATGCACGTACGTTCGTTAAGCTAAAATTCTTGTTTAGATAATAAAGTAGCGGTTTTACTGTAATTATTTCGTGGTAATTAAGTATCCTCTGGGTACCAAATATTAATTATTCTTAACTAAACAGTATCTTTCCTTCCGTGCCTGTATCCATCAGTTTATCGATGCAAAACTGTTTAATTTCTTTTCTTAAACATATTTCGGTTCTATATATATATATATATTTATTATATAGCATTTTTTGTATAGCAACATGGGGTCGGAAATGCAAAGTGCAGGTGGAAAAACAAGAAATGAAAAAAAAAGGAAATGAAAAAAAAGTTCTATATTTACATAATATTACAGTAACTGCTCAAATGTGTCACCACCAACATCTAAACAGGCCTGGTAGCGCCTATGAAGTGATTGGCGTATTCTTTCGAAGATACCATGTGTTTCACATACTGTTGGAGCTGCGACTGACAGTTTTGCAATGAGGTCCTCATCAGAATCAATCGGAGTCTCGTAGACGAGTGTCTTTAAGTGTCCCCATAAGAAAAAATCGTTACTTGATAAATCTGGTGAGCGTGCTGGCCAAGCGATTGGTCCACCTCGTCCAATCCATCGAGGGCCAAAGGTGACATTGAGGTAACTACGAACATTATTTCAGGAATGAGCTGAAGCCCCATCGTGCTGAAACCACGTGGTATTTCGAACAGCAACTGGAACACTGCCAAGTAATTCTGGTAATACCTCTTCCAGAAAGATTCGATACGTTCTGCAGTTAAGTCGATTTGGGAGCAAGTATGGGCCAGTAAGGAAATCGTTCACAATGCCCGCCCACACATTAACAGAGAACCGCTCCTGGAAAGCATGCGGACATGTAGCATATGGGTTAGAGGTAGCCTAGACATGGGAATTGTGCAAATTAAAAATTTCGTCTCATGTAAAGCTGGCCTGTGAAAAGTGCATTTTCAGAGAAGCTCGGAGTAAGTGTAATCTGCTGCAAAAACCAACAACAGAAATCTACGCGACGAGGATAATCAGCTGCCTTCAGTGCTTGCGTTCTCTGTAAGTGGTCTTTAATAGTGCAAAATTTTCCAAACAGTGCTTTTACTCATGCCTGTAGTTCGTGCAATCGATCTTGTGCTAGTGCTTGGATTCTCATCACTCAGAATACCTTCTTCTATTTCTGGATCTCGTACATATCTCCAGCGACCCGCATCCGGTTTCGTGACGTGAAATGAACCGGTCTCGCAAAGCTGGCGGTTTAAACGCGGAAAAATTTTGTGAACAGGCATTGTTCTATTGGGGAAGCGTTAATGGTACAACCTTATCGCCTCTCTTCCGTTACAATTCGTAACCCCGTACATAAGATGCATGTCTGCTTTCTCAGCAAAGGTAAATTGCTCCATCACGCAAAAATAACAGCAAATAATCGTTTCCAACAGCAAAGATTCTAACAGAAAGCTAATTCTCTAACAGGAAATAATCGTTTCCAACATCAAAGATTCTAACAGGTAGCTAATTCTCTAACAGCAAATAATCGTTTCCAACATCAAAGATTCTAACAGAAAGCTAATTCTCTAACAGCAAAGAATCGTTTGCAGCTAGCGTAATGTCATTCAAACTCAATAAAATTGTTTTGGAGACGATTTTATAATGCAAATTAAATAAACTTCTACTGTTCGATGTTTTTCTTCCCAAAAATTCATCTTTTTTTTTTAATCTACGTCACTAAACGTTGCTATTGTCTGCTCTAAAAATATTACGTCAGTAAAGAGCTTTTTTTTTCAATTCCTCAGCATTTATTGGTTTTCCATCTGCAATTTTCATTTCCGATCCCATGTTGCTGTACAAAAAATGCTTCTTTATATGTATTTTACATACCCTTAAAGTTTGGCCCATGGATCCAGGGACATCCTGTATATGTCGTGGTAGTTTCTTTTTTAATTTTTTTTTATTCTTATTTCTATCCATTGTAGTTTTAGCTATTTGAGAAATAACTGCTGTTATCGTCGGGATGAGGCTTTACCCTCCTGGTGGTTGTCTCGACGTATTAGTTGAACTTGATGGACGAAATATCTCGTTATTAGAAGAAAACTGACCAGATCTTGATGTCGTCGACATTAAAAATTGCCAATGTTACTGCCAATGCTGACGAGTTAGTAAAATCTTTAGTAAAATTAGTACGATCTTGATGGACGTGATTTTTCGTTGAATCCACTTGTTGGGTTAACCAGCCCATCACACTAAGTCACGTCGTCAATAGCCCGTTGTGTTGCTCTAGTACGACGTTAGCTAAAATTACCATTACCATTATCACACTAAGTCATACGGTAAGAAAATGACAGTACACGATAAGATAAATCAATTGTAGATAATGTATTGATCTCAAGCCATCGAACTAGATACGGCTCTAAAAATATTTATATCAGGTCTGCAGTGCAGATACGGTCCTCTGAATAGGTTTACCCGGCCTCCAGGTTTACGCGACCGCATATATTTTAATCACGCCCACAAACCAGGTATTTGGATATTTTAATTAACGTCCCACTGGAGCAACACAACGGGATAATGGCGACGATCCGGAATCAATCCCCACTGGAAAGATCTGGGGATACACCACATAATTTTGAACCACGGTCAGATGACGAGGCAACACCTGATCTGTCACCCTATTCTCCAAACTTCCACTCCAACGTGAGGTCATTTAAGGCCACTGCAAATTGAACGTGCACGAATCCCCTTTATCGACGACGGTCTTCGGTTGGATTCGAACTTGCAACCCTCCCGCAGATCAAATACGGCGCTCCGAGCATGTTTACTCCACCCACAGTTCAGTTTCGGCCCTCCAAATACTTTTACCCGGCCCTCAGACAAGCCTTTGAGACTGGTTTACTAGGCACGCAGACGAATTATGGTACTCCAGATAGATTTATTTGACCCGAAGACGAGATACGGGCCTCCGAAAAGATTTCCCCGGCTCGCTGGCCAGATATAGACCTCCAAATATTTTTACCAGGCCCACAGAAAAGATGCCCGAATAGGTTTACTAGGCTCGCAAACCAAATACTGACACCAGATATTCCCTGTGGATGTTTATTCATAAAAAAAAAATATTCTATAAAGTAGAAAATCGGCGCCTAGCGTTATAAGGCAAATAACTAAGTTGAAATTTGTGCAAGGGTGGGTCTCATTTCATTTTCTTGTTATTTTTGTTGTGGCTTTAAGTCCGAGAATGTGAGCTGCAAAAAATAGCTTAGCAGGCCCCCATGCCTTCAGTGGATTTGCCAAACCCGATCAACAAAGTATTTTCCTGTGAAATTTTGCAATCGATTGAGATCTCTTGAAATTCGGAAGCGATCAACTTTTTGAGCTTCGCCCGGCTTAGCCCTCCGAGCATAAATGTTTGGAAAATAATGTTATTTACATAATTTTAACTGCAATTTTTTTAACCGAGAAGGGAAGAAAACTCATTTGTTTACAATCCCCAAATCGTTTATTTTACGTTTAGCTGCTGTGGCTTTACATATAATACGCACAATATATTCAGTTCACGCTGGAGTGATAGCCCGGTTGGAAGAGTAGCGAATTTGCAATCGGATGGTCGAAGCTCGATCCCACCAAAGATACCCAAAGATCCAACAGTGTAAGTGGGGAGCAATGTACGTTAAATCTGTCGTGGTTTCAAATGTCCTCCCGTTGGCATGATCTGGAAGTTTGGAAAACGGGGTGCCAGCGTGTTGTCCTCGGATACTCCCCTTCATTACTGATACCAAACATTTTCCAATAGCCAGTTGCGTTCTGCCAGTAAGACGTTGATTCAACTATCTACCTCTCCGTTAACCCCCCTCTCCAAGTGGTTTTGTCGAGTTACCTCTTTCACAAAGATCTAATCGGTTTTGCTAATGACAAGATACCTCTTCCAAACAAAACTGTCCAATTTCTCCAAGGAGAATGCATATCGAATTAGTAAAAGCAAATTGTCGATTGCCAAGAAACTGGCCAATACAGGGCAGATTACCTAAGTCTTTTACCGATGATTGCAAAATCAACAAAGTATCTGTAAGGATTTACTGTCGATTGGGATATTGTGAAATTTGAGGTCAATCAAACATTTCGAGCTGGTGCCCAGTTTACCGTATCGAGCACACACACACACAATGTTAGGATATGTAATACACATAATATATTCAAATAATTTATTTTTATCATAGATTCGAGCTGAGTGTTTCAAACTAAATTATCTTCATCTTACCGATGATTGTAAAATCAACAAGGAGTCTGTAAGGATTTGGTGTCGATAGGGTTATTGTGGAATTTGAAGTCGATCAAACTTTTTGAGCTCTGTGTCCTATTTACCATACCGAGCATAAATGTTAGGTTTATATATATAATACGCACAATACATTCAATTAATCTATTTTTATCACAGAGTCGAGCAGAACGTTCAATCTAAATTACCTAAGTCTTTTACCGATGATTGCGAAATGAACAACGTGGAAAGAAAACAATCGATTCGAACTTTTTACTGCTGTTGTTATGTTTTGTAAATAGCGCTTCAAGTGGAAACAGAGCTGGGGGGTACAAATATGCGACACGATTTCATCCGGAGGTAGGGAAATAATCAATTCCTAATCTGCTGGAATCCGGGGACAACTATTGATATCCACTTTCTCTGTAATCATTGCACTCTTTTAGGAGGGATTATGCCGGAAATAACCAAGCTGAACGGAAAAATTTATCTACAAATAAAGAAAAAATGATAAATTACCTTTGCGAGAGACAACGCCATAAAATATTAATTTCCGAACGTAGAGGATAAATGAAAAGTTAATATTCCCTCGCTGGCTAAAAACAATGAAATAAAAAGTAGTTTTAGCTCCCTTAAAAAATGCGCTAATATGCGCAATGATACGTAAAGATATCTTCATCTCAGAATTAAAAAAAACCCTTTGCACTTCATTATTTCAATTAATGATCCAGGCTTACCAATTTCGCGAGCTTTTTTGCACCCTTTCAGCGGTTCCAACCGCAAATTTCCCAATTAAGTCACACTTAACTAGTCTGTCATTTTTCTACTTAATGACAATGATATGAGATTAAAGGAGTAAATTTGCTCGGATATAGATATATACTCGCCATTCTGTTAACTTAATTGATATAGTTTTTATGAAAAAATACGGAATGTTTCTCTCTTTAAAGGTAGAAGTTTCGAGTTGCGATTTTTTAAAGGAAAAACCTTTACATTTATTTGTCGGGAGAATTTGTTTATTTACTGATTAGGATTTAATCTATTTTTTGAAAGATTGATATCAATCCATTGTGAATTTAGTTGATTACTTGAACCAGTATTCAATTTCTTTACCAGGACAGGATTTATTTTCAAATTCATTTAATATGTGCAGCCAATTGTATTATTAAACATACGAATTTTTATACTAGTCTTAATAGCCTTGAGGAGTTTTAATCTATAATTATCGTAGTTTGTGTGTGTTGAGTTCTAAAGGAAAAACCTTTACATTTATTTATCGGATACAATTTGTATATTTATTGATAAGGATTTTAATCTATTTTTCTTCCAAGATTCATGTAAATTAATAGTGAATTTAGTTGTTTTGACTTGAATAAGTGCTTAATTATTTCACCGTGACATGTTTCTTTGAAATTTATTTATGTGCGTCAAACTATATTATTAAGCATTACAATTTTTTATTCCGTCTTAATAGTTTGGGAATTAATCTAGAATCATCTCTTAGTTTGTACTTGTGTTCATGGACTTTTGCCTTGGTAGCAATTTTGTATGTTAGTTTCTAAAGTCACGATTCCCAAATGGGAATATGCATCAGTTTTCTATCATATATCCTCAGTTAAGCAAATCGCCTCCAGCTGTTTCGTATATTTTGAGGTTCTAACCTTTATAAATAATAGTGTTCCACTAGTTTTTCCCGCCAGTGTATTTTTCTTCACCTCTCCCTTCCTCCGACTTACGTATGAACTATACCTAGTTTTCGAATGACAGGTTATTTTACATCTTTAATAATATCTGTATTTTTACAACATTGTCAGCTCTAAAACCATTCCATATACACTGCTATCCAAAATAATAAGGACTTTAGGGTAAAATAATTAATATGTAGCAGCTGCATTTACAAGCTCAAGCTAAGTTGTTATTGTACTGAAGAAGTGCTAATGCCTCGAAAAATAAAACCATTAAAAGCTACTTACTGTGCAAGTTTTTACATACTGCTTACTGTGCAATGTCTGTGGAAAGTGTTTAACAAATGAAACGAAATTTTATTATCAAATACGCAAAATAAATAAAACAACAGAAAAAAAAAATCGAAATAATATATTACTTATGATTATTGAATTTTTGTCATTTTCCTTATAATTACTTTTAACAATATTTTTTTTAAACACTAATTCCACTGTTACCTGTTTCCAAAAGAAAAAAATGGATTTAACCCTTACGAAAAAAAGAGGTTTTTATAAAAGGTCGATAAATTTAGTGTTAAAAAGCTTCTTCTAACACCCTGTCTATAGTAATTTCATTACCCCTTGTTCACTTAGCAAGAACTGTTAAATTAAACTCTCACTCTCTCTCTTTGCTTCACAAAATATTTAATTAGAATAAACTATTAGTTAGTCCTCCAAGAGGTTTCAACAAGATATCTCATCCATCAAGATCTAATCAAATTTTCTAGCGACGAGATGCCTCGTCATCAAAGTATTGCCGGGTTATTTTAGATGATGAGATCAATATCTGGTCAACGTTCTTCGAATTACAAAATACATCGTCCATCAAGATGTGGTCAGTTTTACTAATGACGAGTGAGACACCTTGTCAAGACAATCACCAAAAAGGGTTACTATAAACTATTTCTGTTGTTTTCTGGGTTTTTTTTTATCATCTCCAAATTTGTAAGAGTTAATTGTCACGAGTTACACTTTTTAAATTAATATTATCCAACTTCGATCTATCATTCTAACTTTAGATATACGTTTTGCTAATTTTTGCATTTTCTGGAACGGTTTTCGATGAGTGTATTGTGATAAAGGGGATGTTTAGTGCGTTAAAAGCTTCTAAACCACTACCTTTAGCTTTAAGCCTGATGGCTGTTTCATCCATCACTTTTTGCTTAATTTTCGAATAGGTCCGCAATTTCCAGTAGCTCAGACTCGCAATCTCATTTCAAGAAAAAGAAACGTTAGTTTTATGTTTACCTTCAGTGAAATAAAACTCCTCGTAAACGGCATACATGGGAAGAGATGAAAAAACTTACGTCCCCAGAGATGAAAAAGCTACAAAAGAGCGTTCACCTGAATTGGCGTGGGCTGAAAAATCATCTCTTTGAAAGCATATTCCGTTACGTATTCTTGCTATTTTTCGTGTACTTCCTTCCCCCTGAGAGTCGAAATTATTTTTCAAGACCCGAGTAGAATCGTTATTTGCGCGAGCAGAATATGCCGCTTTTATAATGTCACAATTGTGAGTCGAGACTCAACTATTAAAGTACTGAGTGATAAAAACGCGTCTGATTTGCCAAAGATGAAGGGGGACGAATTTCTGAATTTGTAGTAAGCATTATCTCACTTTTAAGTGCTAGTAGACACGAGCATTAGTCGACCAAAAATATTTTTAAGACCAGTGTGGTATCGTTACTTACGCAAGCAGATTATGCGGCTTTTATAATGTCGTATAATTTTCTGAGTAGTCTGAACTATTAAATTAATATTGAGTGTTATGTAGAAACGACTGATTATCCATAGATAAATAGCGACGAATATCTGCACTTTGTATCATGTATTTTCTCACTTTATTAAGTGTTAGTAGGCACAATAATTAGTTGACCTTGGGACTATTTGTGTAGTTCCTTCCTCCTGCGACTCAAAATTATTTTAGACCCGAGTATAATCGTTATTCGTGCAAGTAGAATATGTAACATTTATAAAATCACAATTATGAGTTTGGTCTGAGCTATTAAAGTACTAAGTGACAAAACGTCTGGATTCGTCAGAAAAATCAATGGTGACGAATTTCTGAACTTTGTACTGAGAATTATCTCATAGCAAGTATTAGTAGACCGAGCCTTAATCGATTCTGATAGTATTTGAGTAGTTCCTTCGTCTTGAGACTCAAAATTATTTTTTAAGATGAGAGTAGCATCGACCAAACTGAATATGCAGTTTTATAATGACAGACTTGTGAGTCTAGCCTGAACTATTTAAGTACTGAGTGGTAAAAACGTCTGATTTTCCATAGAAGATGAATGGCGATGAATTTTTGAACTTTGTATAACACATTATCCTTTTATTAAGTATTTTGAGTTTAGTTTATCCTTGGTACTATTCGTTTATTTCCTTCCTCCAGAGACTCGAGTTAATTTTTTAAGATCCAAGTAGAATCATTATTCGAACAAGCAGAATATGCAGCTGTTATAATGTCACAACAGTGGGTCTTGCCGCAACAATTAAAGTGATGAGTGATAAAAGCGTCTGATTTGTCATAGAAGAGGAATGGCGACGAATTTCTGAACTTTGTATTGTGCATTATCTCATTTTAAGAGTTAGTAGACACGAGCATTAGTCGACCCTGTTACTATTCGTGTAGTTCCTATCTCCTGAGACTAAAAAAAAGATCAGAGTATAATCGTTATTTGGACAAGCAAACTATGCAGCTTTTATAAACCCTCAGAGTACAGTCTAAACTATTAAAGTAATATTGAATGATAGAAATGACTAATTTGTCAAAGGTTAATGGCGACGAATTTCTGAACTTTATACTATGCATTATGCCTTTTAAGTTTTCGTAGACACGAGCACTAATCGATCTTGTTACCATTCGTGTATAATAGCTTCTTCCTGATACAAAAAATTATTTTTTAGCATGGTAGTACCGTTATTCGGGCAAGAAAAAAATGCAGCTTTAGTGTCACAATTATGAGTGTAGTCTGAACTGTTAGAGCAGTATCGAATGATAAAAACAACGGATTTACCATAGAAGATGAATGGAGACAAATATCTGAACTTTGTATTATCATTATATCTCTTATTAAGTATTAGTAGACACGAGCATTAGTCAACTTTAGTACTATTAATGTAGTTCTTTCCTCATTATACACAAAATGATTTTTTAAGACCAGGTTGATAAGTAGTTAATTTTTACTTCGCCCCTGACAGTCGTCAATGGCCCGTGCATTGCTCCGGTGCGACTTTAACATAATCCATAGTGGAACATAATCCATAGTGAACATATAATCCATAGTGAACATAATCCATAGTGAACATAATCCATAGTGAACATAATTCATAGTGGATATACAGAATGGTATAAGAATTTTCATAGGAAAATAAATTAATCGCTTGCATGATTAGCTTTTACTTCAAAACTGCAAGCGCTATCATCCACTTGTTTTTCAAAGGTAATACAGAAAAATTACTCAAAACACTCGCGCGCGGAAATAAACAGCAAACTCTACTACACAATACCTATACTGTATGATCATAGGAATTCTCAATCAAAAAAATTATTCGCTTACATAATTAGTATTATATCTGAGCTGCGATCACTGTCATATACTTCGTGCTCAAATAAAATGTAGATGAAATAGCAGAATACGTGTAAACAGCAAAATCTCCCAAACATTACACAGGTAATATATATTATGATTACAGGAATTCGTATAGGGAAATCTTAATCGCCTACATGATTAGCATAACATTTAAGAACCAATGTCATCTACCCCGGTTTTTCAAAGGTGCGGAACATCCAGAAAAATAACTCAAAACTCATTATCTACTTTATCTTCAAATAAAATGTAGATAAAAATGACTGTGTATGGATAAACATGGTTAGCACAACATTTAAAGGACAAACACTGTCATCTACTTGCTTTCAAAAGTGATACCGAAAAGGAGAAATAAGCGGCAAAATCTCTTACGGAATAAATACCTAGAAAACATTCATAATGATTACAAGAATTTGCGAAGAGAAATAAAACTTAAGCAACATCAGCCGTTACTTCTCCATTCCACTACACAGGTGCCGCAATCCATGTGTAAACACCTCTTAGCGTCCGACGCTTTGCACGTTTCGCTTAAATAGCAAAGAAAAATGAAGATAAAAACAGATCTCTGTCAATTACGCTCTCAGGCAAAGAACCATTCTATCCTTCCGTAACTAACGACAAAAACACTTCTAGTCCTTCTATTCCTTCTTCTAGCCCGCACAACCGTAAATAGGCCGCAGCTATCTAGCCCAATACGTAAGTAATCGGTAATCCTTACCGTCATCATTGTATTTTTCTTTTCTTTCCTCTCATGTGTACTGTCTATTTATTCTAGGATTTGGTTCCTAGGAGCAGCGTAAAGCAGATTTTTCTGCTCTATTTAGGAGAAGCCGATTCCATATTTGAGCCCTTCGTTTCCAGATGTCGGCTGTCTAATTTCCTCTCATGGTCTGTTGAAGAGATTTTGAAATTAACCTTGACGTTTAAAATTTGATCCGAATTGGTTGAAAGCAATTTGAATCGGCCTTTGTCAAAGAATACGGTTAGGCAGATTTTTCATATAGAGCTCAAGAAATATTAAGAAAACAAAAAATTTCGGTGCGTCAGTTCCAAACTGTCTAAGGAGCTTATTAGTTTATGTCAAATGTGGCAAACAGAAGATTCTTTATTCAAACACGGGGTTATGTCAATTTGTAATTTTAATGAAATTCTAAAAATTAAGAAATTTTAGTTTTGGAGTATAGTTATTTTTATTACCGTCATCATTTTCTTTTTCTAGAATATACTTCCCCGAAGCAACGTAAAGCAGATTTTCTGCTCTATTTCGGAAAAGACGATTCCACATTTGAGCGTTTCGTTTCCAGATGTTGGTTATCTAATTTCCTCTCTTGTGATGTTGAAGAGATATCACGATTATCCTGGATGTTTAAAAGTTAATGTGAACTGGTGAAAACAATTTGAGCTGACCTTTGTTCAAGAACACGGTAATAGCGATTGTTTTATGTGAACTCAAGAAACATTAATACACAAGTTTTCTAGGCAGGAGCGTCGAAAAATTCAAAGGCCCTTAAACGCTTGTATTAAAGGCGAAAAATATTTTTTGTTCTATATTCAATCACGCGAATTTATAAATTTGTACCCACCTAACTAAACTTATTATTTTTAACGAAATTTAAACAATTAAGAAATCTCAATTTAAACATGTAGTCATTTTCTTAAATATACCATTTGCCAATATTTTACCTATAATTTATAACTCAGCATTGGAAACTAGTGAACTTATTGCCATCACTGATATTTTTATTTCAAATAGTATTCACTATGGCCCATCTTTTATTCCGAAGCCCTGGTAACCCAGTTGGTAGGGTCTCGCATTAACTACGTATCTGTAGGATTGAAAGCTCGAGACTAGATCCAACTAAAGATCGTTGCGTACGTGGGGTCTGATTGCATGTTAAATCTGTACTGGCCTCAAATGTCCTCACGTTGGCGTGGTGTGGAAGTTTGACCACTAGAGTGCCAAGTCAGTTGTTGATCTCGTCATCCAACCGTTGTTCAAAATTAAGAGGTGCTGTCCTAGGGTCTTTCTCATCGGGTTTGATCCCGGACCGTCGCCATTAGCCAGTTGTGTTGCTTTAGTGGAACGTTTATTAACTACCTACCTACTTGCCTGGCAAGTTAAGTGTTCTTCATGGTCGTATTGCTGAGGAGTAACATATTCCGAATGTGATGGCGTTGAGTTATATTAGTATACTAGCCACTGCGTGGCTAGCACGGCGTTGCCCGTGCTGTGCTTTGTGGGGTTATGTGTGTCCATTGTGAACGTTTGCCAACCCCCGGTGTTTGCTACGCATTTCCATTTGGTTTGCTTCGCAAACCAACACCATGGACAACGCCTTGATGGCCTCGTCATTGTGAAATGAGGCCAAATTGGAATTGCGAAGAGATCCAATCGGTGTGACGTCACAATCGTGCTCTAAAAAAGAAACAATAACAAAGTATTGCAAAACCGTGATTCAGTTCCAAGAATGAAGAGTGCACAGTAAATTAAAGATACTTATATTATAGATTATGATAATACAAACTAAAAGTTAATATGCTTTAAAAAAAGCAATAATTTTTTATAAAGGATATCCAGTAATCGGTCGGCTTGACACTCACAGTAAATACGGAATTAGTCAATACCGATTGGAGACTGTTGCCATTCGGAGGAAAACAATAATAATTCAATATCTCATTAAATAATTTTAAAATGTTCTAGATTAAATTTTAAAATTCGGGCTGGAATATAAAATTGCAAAACATTCGGACAACCTGTGTGCTAAATTTCACTATTGTAAGTGCCATAGATTCGTCAGGACACGCCGAACAGAGACGACACAAACTTCTTTTTATAATAATATATATATATATATATATATATATATATATATATATATATATATATATATATATATGTCAACGCAAATTAGAATAAACGCTAATCGTCACCAAAGTGGCGATAAACTACTAATTTCTGACGTAATCCTGAAAAGTACCATGTGAGGGTATTAGAGTAGCGGAAGTAAAATCTTCCCATTCATTGAAGTTTATTTGCTTACATTTAAAATCTCTCTCATTGAAAACACTTTTTATGTGCTTACAAAGAAAACTGTTTAAATAAATCCATGGGCATTTTCTTTCTGTTCGATTTCCTCTTGATTGAATTTAAAATATAAATTGACAGGTATTGTACCTAATTCATAACATCAAACAATTTTTTCGAAGTAAAATAAACCTTCCTAGTAGACCAGCGCTGAAAGACAGAAAGAAAATGTAAAAGAAATACGATGACATAAAGCTCTGTACCTATTGACTACACTGCAGTTTGTTTCGTATTGTAGATTGACATCGCTTGGGAAGACTCCGAAACGTTATTATATTTGTTAAAACATCCAAAAGTTTAAATAAATCAGTTTAAAACAAATATTCAAAGAGGATACTTTTCTTTCCGTTTTCTAATTCTCGTATTTTTTTAAAATTGTGTTTGAATTTATAAATGGGGGGGGGGTAAGATGTTTTATAATGCAATTCTAAAATTGTTGACATGCATATGACAATGGAAGCGATTCTTTGTTTTGTTTGAAAAAAGATTAAAAGCATTTTGCGTTAGGAAACTGATGGTATAAGTACGCTTTTATATTTATGAGCGAGATTTTCAGTGTAAATCAGCAAACCAGACGGAATGCAAAGATTCTTGTGGTTTCCAAATGCTCTCGCATAATACATATGGTGGTTACTTTAACTCTCCAGGTGATACAGATTCGTGTCGAAAATCACCTTGTACTGTCCAGCCTCGGATTTAAAAACCTGTTCCAAACTGATGCCAATTGTAAGCAACAAATCATTTATTTTTTCCTGCTGGATCTTCATTCCACTAGGAGTAATAGAGAAATTTTGCTTCGAAGATATGCCTAGTCATTAACAAAATTGACAAGATCTTGGACGAGATATCTCTTCAAACCACTTAATGGGTTAGCTAATCAACTTCCATTCATTATTTTTTTGGAATTGTTATTGGTGGAAAAACTGACATCGTTTTCAAAAACAAGTCAAGTGGTGTCGCGTTTGGAATATGTACATAAAACACCGTTCCGCCACTAAAATAGTATAGCAACCTACACTTAGCTGGGCAGAAAACGGCTCTCGTACAAATCCAATTCGACCGCATGCTAAAAATAAAACTGTTTTAAAATGGAAATGTGTAAAAGCTGCATTCAAACTGCGAAGAAATCGATCTCCAGAGCTAAAAAAAGAAAGCCTACTTTGACAAACGTGTTTATTTACTACATCAGAGGATTACCCAAGAACATGACATCATTTACTTTGATGATGTACGTTTGCAAAAGAAGCACTAAAAATGAAGAATAGAAGAAGCACTAGAAATGTCGGATCGATCTGAAAACTTGAGACCTCAAAGAATTACATACACTCCGTGAATTTTGTCAATCCCCATACCCATACCGTATTTCCAACTTCTGAATCTCGCGACTTCTTCTATCCTAAATGGTTTCGACTTCTGAAACGTAAAAACTACTTTGAAAATTGAAATGCTCTGCACGTAATACAAGACCACGAAGGGTAGAATTTTTCCCTCGGAAATATTCTACCTGCACTTTCCCATGCCAGAGGTTGCAGTTCGTCGCATATTCGAATAACCAAAAACATAAAAACTTCATACTCGAATCCAAACAGGCTTGATCTTTCGTTTTATTTTACTATTCCGAGTCAGCTTGATATAGATATGTAAGAACAGACGGTAGTAGATGAACGATGCTACTTGATAATTTTTCAATCATCCTAATTGATTGAAACGAGTTTAACCCTTTTGGTGGTTGTTTTGACGAGGTATCTCGTCATTTGAAAAATCCTTAGCAGTTCTTGATGAACGAGATATATAGTCATTAGAAGGTAACTGGCCAGATCTTGAACTCGTCATCGTCAACAAATTGCCAATATATCTTGAGGATGACATTACCTCGTCATTAGCAAAATTGTTCAAATCTTTATTGATGAGATATATCATCGAAAATGTCGAAAGAGTTGAACTGGGGTTCTTATCGGGGGTTTGTGGATTTGTGTAAAATTTATTTAATTTCATCGATTCAGTTTCGAACTTTTGACGAGTGATAAGTATAACCCAAAAAATAATTTTGGAAGTTAATTGTTATTACAAAATCATAAATAGTTTCTAAAAGAATTTCAAAAGTCATTTTGGACCCAAAAGAGTAATTATTATTGTTGTTATTGTTTCAATCCAAACTATACTTAATTTTTTTGTTGGATTAACAAAACATCTATATTTTATGTAAGTCACGCAAAATGTTAGTAATTTTCTTAGTTCTTTACGCAATTCTTGACGGCGAATGAATACCGAATATTCAGACACGTATACTACATTCAATAGTTATGATTCTTTAGTTAAGAAATATTGGAAGCAAGAATTCGATGTTTGAAAATCTGTAAATTCAGGGTAGTACTAGTTCAAAATTATCTGTCTCTTTTTTTAAGTCAGATGCAAATTGTCTCACCTGTAAAAAGTTCTGATCTGATTATATGTTAAATAAATTAGGTACTAGCTTAGTACTTATCTAAAAGCAAAATTATACTTAGAAATAATGTCTTGAAATAATAATTTAAAATAATGTATTGAGACAATAATTTAAAATAATCTCTTCATACAATTAATTTATACTTTACCAGAAATTTTTTTGCATCTCCGGGGCAATGGCACCCCCAATTGGGCCATGTATGGCCCGCACGACAACAATAACATCATTTACCAGAAGAACAATTAACCTTATTTTGTTTGAATTCAATAGCAAGTGTTTTTTTGTTGAGTATAAGCAAGCAATTTTCCCACAAGCGTATCTGTAAAGGTTACATTCTTCTCTTTCTGATTAACAAATATATACATTTTACAAACTACACAATCAACTCTTAATAGTTTGTATGCGTTCAGAAAAAACTGTAATAACTCTATCTTGCTTAACAATCGCTACACAATTAAAAGTTCTACATCTAAAGAAATATCAACAGTCAATCTGATTTAGATTATTGGTTTAGAAATTATTAAAATTGCTGTCAAGAATTTTTCTATGCATAGACATATGTCTGTAAAAATAGTAATCGATTGATTTAATAATGTAGGAATAAATACCATTTATTTTTATTATTGTATTGACATGTCGCTCACTCCTTTCAAACGTCAAATCTCAAAAAAGGTGATTTTTCAGGAGAGTGATTTCAAGGTTTAAAAGTAGAATAAAATGTATTACAAATAAATATTACTTCTGCTCTAGAGGTTTAATATTGAGCGGTGAGATATGACGATCTTGCGGGGATATTCTAACTTTCAGGGCATTCTGAAAACAAGCAAAACTAAAATCGCCTATTTTTGAGGTCTGACGTTATTAAAAGGAGTGCGTGATGTATTCACAGTAATAATCTCATAATCTTTATTTAACGTTCTGTTTTTTATTTATTAAAGCTCAACACTATTTTTATATTTATAAATTACAGATTTATATCTGAATTTATGCGTACATACATTTTGCAAGTTTTTGTTCTTTTCCTTCGAAATGTTTCAATGAACTAGTAAATTTACTACTGATAATTGTGTGTAGTGTTAGTTGTATACTACACTCCCTTAAAGAAATTTGATTAATAGTTAAACCCAACGAGAGATACGATTGATTTAAAAGTCAAGTGGTCTAAAACCACATGATCCCTACCTTAATTTATTAAAACTACTTATAACATCAATAATACAATAAATTTCGAATACATCGATGCAAATAGCACTGCACAAAATTTAACTCAGTTGAATCGTTTGAAATATTCCAAGGAATACATTTGTTTCAGCTTTAAGGGCATTTTGTAAGGTATTATTTTAAGTTATACATGCCCCATTGCGTAGGATGTATCATTAAGCACTCTATCCTTTTGCATCATTTTTCACGACTCTGCTGAAGTTCATAGAAGCAAGTTTTAACTAAACCTAAAACGTACTTGAATTTCTAATAACGTTCCTAACATGCCAATATCCTTTCCCCCCAGCCGCTAACAACAAAGGATTTAATCTGAAGCTGTCTGACAGACAATATCTTTAACCCAAGAGACGAAGCACTCACTTTTCAATTCCAATCCTTTCGAAATCCTCTTGCTAGAAGGTTGCCAAGCAACGGTCAGTTTCCTAAAAGTATCCAGCGAGCCTCTGCCGCAGAACGCTGCTCATGCAGCCGCAAAGTACTAGATCTAATAGTGATGGACATCGGCCAGTGGTTGCTCTGACATCCGAATGTGATGGTCTTATAAATGAAATAGCATTAGTCAGAAGTAAAAGATTATTACGTGGAGAAAAGACGGTGGCGGTTTTCTTCTTACGAACCAAATGTTGTGATGGGAAACAGTATAAAGATTTAATAAAGAGAACAATCCGGTTTCCAAAACAGGATATTTTGTAGATACCTTGATATGGAAAACCGGTATACAGTCGTTTTGAGAGTTGCAATGGTTGATTTGATTGAGTTTTAACCTCCAATTTAATAGTGGACTTGAAAAACGTTAAAATGAAGTATAAATGCAATTTTATAATTAATATGTATAAATAAAGCATGGTCGGAAGTTGCTTTATATTTAAATGGAGGAAAGAGGGAGAGAGGGTGATTTTTTTTTTACTGTGGAACAAATGTTGTTTTGATGGGAAACAGTATGAAAATTCAATAAAGAAAGCAATCCGTTGTTTTCAAAAAGAGGATTTGTTGAGTCGTTTTGAAAATTACATTGAGTTGATATGATTGAGTTTTAACTTCTAATTTAATAGCGGTCATGAAAAGTTTATAATAAAATTTATATGCAATTATAATATATATAATAAATATAAAACTGAAGCATGGTTCAAAAGTTTATTATTAAATTGAGAAAAGAGAGTTGGGGGATGAGTTTTCCTTCTTTGGACCAAATGTTGTTTTCAGGGAAACAGTATTAAGATTCAATAAAGACATCAATCCTTGTCAGGTAAAATGGTTTGTAGTGTCTTTTTGAGAATTACCATGTGTTTATTTGATTGAGTTTCAACTTCTAAGTTAATATTGATACGAAAAACATTTATAATGAAGTATAAATGGAATCTTTTATAATAAATATAAATTAAAGCACGGCTAAAAAGTACGTAGCTTTTTAAATGGGGAAAAGAACAGTGTGTTCTTCGTCTACTGAATCAAATTTATTTTAATGGGAAACACAGTATTACGATTAAACAAAGACATCGATCCTGTTTTCAAAAACCAGGTTTTTTAATGTCGTTTTGAGAATTGCAATGCGTAGATTTAATTGAGGTTTAACTTCACGTTTAATAGTATAGATACGGAAAACATTTATAATGAAACATGAATAGAATTTTATAATGAATTTAAATGAAAATATGAGTCAGGAAAAATAATAGTAAATGGAGGAAATACTGTGTGTTTTTCTTCTTATAGACCAAATGTTGCTTGTATGTCCATTACTTGACTGTCTTGTGTCTGACATAGCTTTGGCCAAAGTATGACACCTGCGCCATAAAAGCCAACCAACCAGTTGTATTCATTGAGTAATTTCTGACGTAATTCATAATCAATACAACTATTAGAATGACAATCTACTAAATTATACTTTTTCCTAAATTTCAAATTGCATGGGTTCTTAGCCTTCTTCCCCGTTTTATTACAAAACCTAATATTAACTTTAAAAAGAAGAAATCATTTTTGTAACAGTACGTAAGAAAACATTATGTGTGCAAATACTCATAGTGATTATTGATAATTTGTCAATATAAACAAGTTAATTAAATTGTAAAAACGTTATATTTAAACTCCATCTTGTTTTCGTCTTTTGATTTTGAACCTTTAAAAAGAATAAATCATTTTTTTCTAACAGTACGTAAGAAAACATTATGTGTGCAAATACTCATAGTGATTATTTATAATTTGTCAATATAAACAAGTTAATTAAATTGTAAAAAAGTTATATTTAAACTCCATCTTGTTTTCGTCTTTTGATTCATTCTTTCAAAAGTCTGTTATAAAAAAACGTATATAATATATTTAAGTTCCGATATCAAAACACTTGTACTCTGATTTGAAAATACTTTTTGTATTTAAATATTTCACAACAGATAAGAAAATGAAAGAACTCTGTCTTTCAGAGTACCTAAACAATTTTTTTCAAGTGTTAGAAAATAAAAATTACCCGGCCCAAAACCAAACCAAAAATCCCAAATCACAACGTTACTTAATTAAGGGGTGTTATTGGAAGCTATACTTTTAAGTCAAGTAACTACATCTATCATTCTAAATAAGTACGTGGTTCGCATATAGAAATCAAATTTATCAATTTAAAAAGAACCTAAGGATTTGATTTAAAACTGAATGTATGTTGGAGTGAAACAAACTTTAAATTAGACTTTGCTGATCTCGAAAAAATATCACAGTAAGGGAGTACTTGAACTAGGACATTTGCAAAATTGAAACTTTTGTTTTAAGTAATGGCTTTCTAGAAGTTGCTTTTAAGCAACTTAGATACCTGTGTAACATTCGTAGAGAGTAATGATTTCTTTTTTAAAAACTGTGTATACATAAAATCGACAGTTTACTAAAAAAATGTAATCGATTAAGTTTGCTTTGTCTGCACTGATGCCATTTATTTTTAAAACAAGCTTCCTTATTCTATGTGCTGCTGAACAGAATTTTCAAGAAAAAATGTGTTTGCTTCAAAATAAAGTAATCTCGAATGTCGTAACAATATAATTTGCTAACCTTTCATAATGATGTTGAAATTCGAAAACATCGCATCCTTGGTGCCAGAGTGCCACAAGTAAAAAATATTGATTGGAAAACTGAGTACAAAAATATTAGCTGGATGTTCGCCAATTTTAATAAAAATGAACATACGGGGCATTCGTAATCACTCCAATGCTCAAAATCGACTTCTGAAGTAGTCACCTTTGAAAAAACGTATGAAATTTATCATACAGTTATAGGTGCGATGAATATGAAATGGATTTTACGGATGAATGGGTGCATCATGTATGCGTATTTGTGTCAGAAGTATACTGTAGAAGCTATGGAAAAGTGAAAACTTTGTAAAAAAATTATATTTTGTGTACTTAGATGATGCTTGCATTTTTCTACGAAAGTGATTAGTCTGATCACTTTTTAATCAGCATTTAACCAATTCAACCCGAGCAAAGCTGAATTCTACTAGTTACTTTATAAAAAGTCATATTTATTCAAAAAAAACCTTGTCTGTACAAATAGTGGTAGTGGTAAATGATAACTTATCAATAAATTGGTTAATAACTTTATAGAAACATTTATATTTCATTTTATTTTCGTCGTTTGGTTTATTCTTTCAAAAGCCATCTATAAAAAATAATATTTATAGTTTATTTCGATTCTGATATAAAAACATTTTTATTTTGATTTGAAAACATTTTTTGGGATTTAAATATTTTACAACTGCTAAGAAAATTATAATTGGTAATTTGCAATTTTTAACTAACGTCGTACTAGAGCAACACAACGAGCTATACTAAAGAAATGAAAGAATATTGTCTTTCAAAATATCATAACATACTTTTTTCATTGCTAGAAAATAAAAATTTCTCGCCTCAAAAATCAAACAAAAATCCAAACAAAATTGCTATAAAATACAATTACTATAATTAGTTCATTACTATGTAAAAAGTGTTATATTTAAGTTGTATTTAATCACAACTGATAAGAAAATGAAAGAATATTGTCTTTCAGTGTATCGAAACATTCTTTTTCTATTGCTAGAAGATTAAAAATACCCGAACCAAAAACAAACCAAAAATCCAAAATCACAACGTTATTTAAAAGTTGAAAGCAGAAACGCATTTATTAAAAGTACTCACGCATGAAAACAAAATACATATGTTAATTGTGAAAATATACTTTAATAAAGACGAGCAGAAAAAAATTAATTATAGGAGCACTCTCAACAAAAAATAATACTTGATCATCCAGGAAAACGAAGTATTATCCTGGAGGATCATTGAACAAGTGTTTGAATTCCAGGTAGAATTCTCCAACCAAAAAAGATGGTTACACTCTAGCTCGAGTGTTTTTCTTTCCTTTCTGACAGCTCAAGAACATGATTACTACAATTTTTATTAAACAACCCCCAGGCTATGAGCCGGCGCGGCTGATGAATTAAAAACTGCAGAATATAATAACCGCTGAAGCAGGATACTTTTTTTATATCACTTCGTCGACAAAATCGGTTGTGGTAACTCGCTACTTTCTACATTTTAAGTGCGTAGGTGCTTCTTTTTATAATCTTTTCATTGTTCCGAAGTGTTTGAATGCGATTTTTTCCGGTGTAGGGTTCAGTACGGTAGCAAAAAATAACCAGCACCGGAAAAATGAATTATTATTGAACAATTTATTTTAAGCAGTTGTTATTTTTAAATTATTGGTTTGTCATATTTTCTCAAGTATACCAACTAGATGAAATGGAAAGGTTTTTTATTTCTCCGAGATTTCGTTTTTTACTACGACTCAAAACGTAGAATATATTTTTAGGTTACCCTAAGCGTAACTAACATAATAGAGTAAATTTGTTCCACTCGTTTTGGGCAATTAAAAAGGTTTTAGTGTTGTGTTGGGTCATCCATAAGTAATACGGTATTTATATTTTGAATAATGCAATGTTTTGGCAGTTACTACGTAATCGTGCTATGTGTATTTTACTAAGATTTGGAACGTGTTTCAAATAATTGTGTGTGCACGTTTAATATTTCATACGTACAATTAAAAGAGCTGCTTGGGTTTTATGTTGTAATTGCCATATTTGGCCATACTGTACCAAACACAATACAGACAACGTCAAGAATTTGGGAGGGAAAAGTAAACGTTATCATGCTTATCAAACGTTGTTCATATTACAGCTGTTTCAAGAAAATCAAACTACATGAAAGAGCGAAAGTAGTTAGGTTGATTGTATTGAGTTTTATGGCACAATGACCATATCTAATAAAGCTTCGTCGCACAAGACAATATGCAGCAATGCACAAACACACGCATTTAAAGTCTTACTGACACAGAATAGAGAAATACACCCATGGAAGCATCAATCCCGCGCAGCCTACAACTCCCAAGCCCATTGAGCCACTGTGACCCCGTGTATTAAGAACGATTAATAAGGCTAAATTTCTTTAAAGTGACACGGCGCTATTGTTGAAAGAATTCCCATCTAAAAATAAACTAATAATCTAGTTAACAGAAATATATTGTGTTTTCTCACATAGCACGAGAAACCCCACAAAATTAAAGACTATTTGAACGGAAAATTATGATTTATACACCATATTCTCCAGATTATTTTGAACTTTCAAAAACAACCATTATGGAAAATATTTGAATTCGGAATATGTCTGAAGAGAGGCATATTTGGATTAAAATAATAGAGTTTCTATCACCAGAGTAATGAAAATTAAAAATAATGATTAAAACAAGTTGTAAACACAAGCATATGCAGTGATCACAAAAGTATTCGTTCACTTCACGTTTTTATTATTATTTCCACGAACATTAAAAAGATGTATTCAAAATTACGATTTAAAGTTTTATATCATGTTCGAGGAGAGCGCAATTTGTTCTTTGGATTAAATGTAAGATTTTCCATGGTTTTGACACGTGTTGCAAGATGTTAGTTGATTGATAACGTCCATCGATCTATTTAATCCATCATATGTTGAAGTAGAATACTTGAATTCAAAGCAAAATTTTAACTACGAAAATTCACGAATAAGAGTTCTTAATATATATCAGTGAAAATTACCCCAAATATTTCGCGTTCCAGATGACTGCCCAACGAACTTGGACACAGTTACAAGATTAAAGTAATATTATTATTATATTTTGTCATATATCCGAAGTGAATTTTCTTACCGATCCACCGATTCGTAACAAACCGTTGAGCGTCTTTGAGAAGTGAAAATTCTATTACATCTATTCTTAAATTTTAAAAAATGAATTTCTCGTAAGAAATGCTTTATTGATTTATTCCGTGTTGTTACGATTACTTGAGCATCTGTATTTCACTAAAATAGATCTGAGAGGTAATAACAGTGCTGAAAAGGTTGTGCAATTTTTAACATTGGTAAGATGAAAACATTATTTGACATATCATTAATTCCGGGACATGATTTCCTTACGAATGATACGTTTTTCTTTTGCCGTTTACTTGTTGTCTAAGTACATTTATAGCAGACCAGGAGACGTAGAACTTCATATAAGAATTGTTTCTCCTCTGCATTCCCGAACACAGGTTGACTGACTGTGTGGACGATTTGCAAAAACTCACTTGGGGTCTTTACAGCATCTAATGTATCGCTATACCTGAAGGCCTAATGGACTGTCTCTAAAGATTTATAATTTTTCCAATCACCCCAAAGTATAGAAAAAATGTATCTAACTGTTATAGGTATAGAAAAGAATTTCACTGCATTCATGAGAAGAGGCTGACTGACTATTTAGAAAATTCCACATGAGCGAAAATACTTGAGCGTCTTATGGGCCTCTTGGAATTGAGGCCATAATGTGTTTTCGTATTTATAATTTTTCCAATCTCTCCAAAATATTAAAAAATAAGAAATGTTTGATCCTAACTATTGGTTGAAAGAGAATTCTTTGAAATAGTTTATTGTAAAAAGGCAAAAATGCTTAGAAATCATACACGGAAAGTTGCTGAATAAACGAATATATGCGAGTGAAATCCTGAGAGAGTTAGTTACGATTATGTTCCAGGTCTAGTTAGCTTTCTTGAACAAAAATAAACTATCGTAGAGCGACAATCAAACCAAATCAGCTAAAGCGAAATCCAGAAAAGTTTATGCTATTTATATTGAAAAGCAATGCAATCCGTTTTTTAACTATAATAACATTTACTAATATTCCATTGGTTCTCTTTCCTTAAAATATAATCCTTTGGAAAGATTACGTTGGTTCTTTTCTTAGAATAGAATCCTTTGGGAAGATTCTATATCTATTTCCCTCAGTATGGAATCATTTTAAATGATTCCATTGGTCCTTTCTTAAAATATAATCCCTTTAAGAGATTCTATTGGTTATTTCTTAAAATATAATCCCTTTAAGATATTCTATTGGTCTCTTTTTCCTTGAAGATAATTGTTTCGAAAGACTTTATTGGTCTCTCTTTTTTAGAAGATGATCGTTCAGAAAAAAAAATTTTGTCCTTTCTTCTTCTGGCAGAATTCTTTGGAAAGATTTTATGGTCAAGATGATTAAAACGGGTTAAAATCCATACAGAGAAAACTGTAGGTCACAATGAAGAATTATGAGTGTGAACCCCTCAGAGGGTTAAAAATTGTTTTTAAGAAGACTCTTCTGTAAAACAAACTGGTCACAAATATTGTACGTGAAATGTTTCCTGAATGTCTACTATAGGGTCAAGTTGAATAAATATATGTATTACATGTAGTATGCATACATTTTCAGCTAATTTATAAAAGAAATAATTTGTTTTCGTTTTAATGTATCATTATTTAATCTTTATACTAGTGGATGTAAAATTTAAAGGTCTTATACCTAAAATAATCAGTCGTACTTTTTCTTTTGGTTGCTCGAATTTTAGGTAAAATTATGTTATCCTCTCTTTAAGTAAAACAAACCACTTACAAACTAAATCAACAGTGCTAATGTATCGATTAAAAAGTAAGTCATGTACTAAAATATACTAATAATAAATTATAAAAATATGAAACTTTTTTGGGTAACTGCACAGCCCTATGAGAATCGAAGCTAACAACAAACTGCTTCTAACTGAATTAACGCATGTTTATCAAAGAATTAGCAACATCTTTTTTTAATAGAATAATTCCCCTTTTAACAGTCTTGAACATTCTAAAACAACGCGATTAGCAAAGAGCATCTGCAAAAACTCATCTGCACAAAACCTCTAAGACTATCGCTTAAAACCTTTAGCGAAAATTTAACTCAATTCCAAATTAACCTGCTCATAAAGAGATTAAATACTATTCATATCCGAATTAATTAAAGTTAGAGGATTACGAGATTACGTAGCGACACAGGAAGTAAACTGACACAAAATAATTCATGGATGAGTTAAATTAGTCTATAAATCAGCATCAGGGTGTAGAAAAAGAAAATTACCAGAATGAATAGCAAGAAAAATTGCAATGATTCGTGTGAATAGTGCTAACACGTCGAAATCTATGCTTTGAATTCGAAGCAGCGTATTTATCATACTATTTTTGTTCCCGATACTTTCGAAATTTATATATTTTGCAAATGTTGCGAAAATTGAATAGGAAGATTTGTTCGTATTTGCTTATCTTAAACAGTATATTAGACAGAAAAATTAATAAAACTTATAAATTTTGAACCACTAGACATATATCATATCCGCTTCATGAATTATGAACAGGAATACTTTATTTATTAACACGCTTGGACGGGAATTGAGATAAAACTTTTCAAATATGCAAATTTTATAAAATCATTGTATTATTTAACCATATATATATATTACAGAATGATTTTTTTTTTCAATTTCTTCTCCAAAGATGCGTACTATAAAATATTATATTTAAACGGCCATGTATAAATTGCTATAGAGTAACATAAAAATGAAAAATACTTGGCAATATAAGCGATGCAGAATTCTTACCTATAAATCTTCAACATATAAAGCAGGTTTGTTGATGAAAAGGTAGAACTTCATGTCATGATGTTGTTTGAGTTCTGTGTTATACTTTTTCTACTGATAGAATAATAGGAAATTGAAGCTATATATATTTCAAGAGAGAAATCCTACCCTACTGTCCGATATCTTTATTCTTCTGTATTATTATATTGTATCTGATTCTAAACAAATAATTTTGAATTGTTTGCAATAAAATTGAAGGTAGGCAGTTTATGTTTATATATATATATATATATATATATATATATATATATATATATATATAATATATATATATATATATATAATATATATATATATATATATACAGGGTGGTCCCGAATTCATGGTACAAACTTTAATGGTAGGTACAGGACATTGTAACAATGATTTATTGTATAGGAATGTATAGTCGCAAGTGACGCGGTGAGGCGAAAACAGGGGAAATAACGGCCGAAAGGAAAAACAAAGATTTTATTGAAAGCGTTGTTGACAAGTGTCATGTTTACAGTAATTGTTCAAAATTGCGTCCACCAGTATCGATACATGCTTGACAGCGTCGGTGGAGCGATTGGCGTACACGTTCAAAGATGCCTGGTATTTCACGCACACCTGCAGCAGCTACAGATAAGCGAGCGACGAGATCCTCATCTGAGTCAACTGGAGTCTCATAAACAAGATGCTTTAGATGTCCCCATAAAAAGTAATCGAGGCTCGATAAATCGGGAGATCGGGGTGGCCAAGGGACTGGTCCACCACGCCCAATCCATCGAGTACCAAACGTGGCATTCAGGTAATTCCGTACATCAATGCTGAAGTGTGCTGGCGCCCCATCGTGCTGAAACCACATGCGGTTACGAATGGCGATCGGAACATCATGCAGCAGTTGTGGTAACACTTCTTTCAGAAAAATAAGATAGCTTCCGCCAGTGAGCCGCGTGGGTAGTAAGTATGGGCCAATCAAAAAGTCGTTCACAATACCAGCCCACACATTAATACTGAAACGTTGTTGAAACGCATGTCGACGCGTTGCATGTGGATTATCGGTTGCCCACACATGGGAATTGTGCGCATTAAAGACACCCTCGCGTGAAAATGTCGCTTCATCTGTAAAATAGCACATAATCTACGAATCCGGCTGCAACGCACATTGCTGCATCACCCACAGGCAGAAGTTCACGCGGCGAGGATAATCTGCCGGATTCAATGCTTGTACTTTCTGAAAATGGAAGGGGTGTAAGCGATTTTCGTTTAACACTCTGCATACAGTCTGATGACTCACACCTACATCACGCGCAACAGTTCTTGTGCTTGACTCGGGTCTATCAGCCACAATGTTCAAGATGCTTTCTTCCAGCCTTGGAGTGCGTACAGCTCTTACTCGACCAGCGCCATGTCTGTTGACGTCGAACGCACCTGTGTCACAAAGTTGGACGATGTAACCGTTGAAAAATTCTATGATCCGGCATTCGTCGATCAGGATACTCCGCGCGATACATTCGTAACGCAGCTCTGCCGTTACCATTTGCACGGCCGTACATGTAATGCATGTCTGCTTTTTCTGCATACGTAAAGTCACCCATCGTCTACGGCAGCACAATTGTGAATGGCGCTTTGCCCTACTGCGATGCATCATGTTCAACAGCGGCTAGACATCTACTGCCCTCTGACGGCAATGATACCAACCGATCACTCCATTTCTCTTTCCTTTTATTTCCCCTGTTTACGCCTCACCGCGTCACTTGCGACTATACATTCCTATACAATAAATCATTGTTACAATGTCCTGTACCTACCATTAAAGTTTGTACCATGAATTCGGGACCACCCTGTATATATATATATATATATATATATATATATATATATATATATATAAATAGACACACACAAGAGGTGTTCAAATGAAACGGTACGAACGGAAACGTCGTAACAACGTAACCGTTAACATATTTGCCTATGCCGCTATGGGAGAACGTAGCGAGACATCTAGGGATGCAACTGGAATCTCCGGCGTGGTTCGGAGCATTTGCGGGCGCCCCGCATGCGCAGGAGAGAGCAGAGGCTCTTATAAAAAGCCCCGTCCAATTGACGCGGCAGTGCGTATGAGGACAGGATGGCGTTCACATTGCAAAATTCGACGATTGAGGAGCAGCGAGACGTTATCCGATTTCTTACAGCGGAAGGTGTAAAACCGGCCGTTATTCATCGCCGGATGGTGACCGTATAAGGAAAAGACTGTGTGTCCTACAAGTCAGTGAGAAAATGGAGTGCCCGTTTTGTGCAGGCCGTGATAATTTGGCTGATGACCCGAGACAAGACCAGGCAAACACAGTCATCACGGCCGTTCTCATCGACAAGGTGGACGACCTAGTGAGAAGTGATCGACGTGTTACATTGCGAATGTTGGCGGTGAAGGTGGATGTCAGCTTAGGAACAGTGTGGACAATTGTTCACGACAGGTTGCGTTATCGGAAGGTGTGTGCGCAGTGGGTTCCAAAGCAGATCACCGACCAGCAAAAGAAACTGCGTATGGGGCTAGCACTTCAAACATCTATTTTGGTATCATGAAGACCCCGCTTTCCTGGAGCGGATCATCACAGCTGATGAGAGCTGGTGCCATCACTACGAGCCAGAGACAAAGCGGGAGAGCATGCAATGGAAGCATGCGTCGTCACCTCCCCCTAAAAAGTTCAAAGCCGTGGTGTCAGCAGGGAAGATGTTGCTCACCGTCTTTTTCGACGTCCAAGGTCCGCTACTTGTTAAATTCCTCAAGCACAGAAGAACCATTAACTCCGATTAGTACTGTGAGACACTCCGAAGCCTACGCAGGTCCATCAAGAACAAAAGACCGGGGCTGCTCACGGAGGGTATGGTTCTGCTCCAGGGTCACACACGTGGAACTGGTCAAGTTAAAGTGGTAGCAGCTTGACCATCCGCCCTACAGCCCGGATATGTCGCCCTGCGATTTCTATGTGTTTGGTCCCCTGAAAAAGCATCTGAAAGGGAAGCGCTTCAACTCGGACGACGAATTCAAGGACGCTGTGAAGGACTGGGTCTCGTCAAGGCCACAGGAATTCTGGAAACAAGGAATCCTTCGACTCGTTAATCAGTCGGATCGTTGTGCTCAGGCCTATGGTGTATACTTTGAATAAAGTCTTCGTTTATACCCACAGTGTCGTTTCGTACCTTTTCATTTGAACAACCCTTGTATATATATATGTTATACGCTACTCTATATCTCTATCTACCCTATATATATATATATATATATATATATATATATATATATATATAATTAACGTCACACTGGAGTGATACCATGTGCTAATAGTGACAGTCAACCCCGAAGAGAAATGATGAAGAGGATCACATCTCATAATTTTGAATCACGGTTAAATGACGAGATCGAGCTTAACACCTGAGGTTGCAACCCACTCTCCACACCACGCCAATGAGAGGACCATTTTGGGTCACAACAGATTTAATATACACCAGCCTCACGCACACGACGGTCTTTGGTTGGATTGAGCATAGAACTCACAACCCTCCGGTTGCCAATCCTCTACTCATCCAACTGGTCTACCACTGCACCATAAGATTAAATAACCCGGCACGGCGGGGTTTGCACCCCCTCCTTAAAGCACAAATATTTGGAATAATTGAAATTGTATTCTATCAATTAGAATCTCTAATGCCTAATTCTAAACAAAGAATTTATATGTTTGAAGCTAGATTAAAAACCTATATTGCTCACTATATTTAATAACCCCTCCTTTAAGAAATAACTTGAAAGCAAGTTTAATTGAATATTTTGTTTTCGTCAATGAGCCTACGATGCATTCATTGCAAATGCTCAATAAAGGAAAAGTAGCAGTTAATTCTGTTAGCAATTTTTTTATACAAAAATAAAATTGAAAGATAATTTTATTAGCTTGACAACAACAACGCTTTACAAAGCTCTAGATAAAAAAAAATTCTCATTGCAGAGCATTTATTTGACGATGCATTGTGTCTGTATTCAGAAGAAAGGAAAAGGAGTGTACAGTAAAAAAGTATTTTCAATGTTTTTCAAGAGAGGGTTAATTAAACATAGCGAGCAATATCGGTTTTTAAACTTCCAGAGTACATCGAAAATCGTTTCAGCTAGACAGACTGCGAAATATTTTTAACACAATATATAGAAGTTGGTACATCTTCGTAAAGTCTATGCCGCGATCGATGCTTTGTAGATATCGGAATTGAGGTAATTTAGTTTTTATAAATTCAGAAATATGTTTTATTGATATCTAGGTTAGATAAATATGCTAAACCTTTACTAAAAATACACTGCTGGTCATAGAAAATGCAACATCTTGAAGGAAGCATCCAATACTCTTAAAATTTGAACTATCATGGAAGGATATGCAAATGATTAACACTGCAGCGTATATACAACTCATGTCGCCAGAAATGCCCCATGTAAGCAGAACAGAAAAGGGGAACAGAGAGCTGGTTTTAAGTATTGAAATTGTGTTTTTCTCGCTGCTCCTGAGTTAAATCTTAATTTTCCTAGTGGTTATCTAATCGAGGTTATTTAATTAGATTACTTGTTACTTTAATAGGAGATGCACAAACGTGTTGAATTACATGAATGAGATGATTCAGTAAATAAAAGTATGAGTTTATTTTATCGAAATTCCTTATGTAAAACTAACCAAATCTTAATGGACGCGATATGTCGTCATTAGAAGAAAACTGACCAGTTTTGATCTCCTCGTCTTAAAAAATTGTCAATGTCTTGATGCCCAGATGTCTCGTCAAGTATAAGCAAGATTTTATCATACCTTGATGTAAGAGATTTTATCATATCTTGTTGATAGAAGAGATATCTCGTCAAAACCATTCAAATAGTTAAGGAAGGGACACGATGGTCGCATCCGAGTTTGATGGCCCCTGGACGATAGACTGCTTGACTCATGCGTTATGCACGACGATACGAGTTCTTCACTTGGCGTTATGGTAAAGACCACCATTGGACTACTCTCTTTCCTTCCTTCCGAATGGAAGCAAACCCCTCCGTACCGGGTTATTGAAAACCCACAGCCGATTAGTCACTGGCTAGGGAAGCCCTCGAGTAATTAGACTACTCTCGCACACGCCTAGAACCTACTGCCGTTACACTCAGCAGCCACCTCTACATCTCTGAAGTTTCTAATCCTGCTGCCCTCATCATGCCCTGATTCCTGTTGATATTCGGGGCTTGACTGCGGCCAATTTCCAACAGGACAATGATTGAAACTTCAAGTGGCATGAAACATACAACCATTTCTTAATTACCACCAGGTTTCAGTCCTTTCATGACACGCCTGTTCACCGGATCTGTTGTCCATCGTACATTTCTGGTCAATGATCCCGCAACAACTGGTACACCACAGCTGCGACAGATGAACTTTTTAATGTGTGGATGCAACATCGATCAACTCCTGACACTCATCCAAGGCATCTATCTTTCAATACCGAAACGTTTATCAGAAGTTATTGCCACCCATGGTGGGTACACAAAATACTGATTTCCTCTCGTTCCTCAAGTCTAAAATAGCTTTAATCTTAATCACTTGCCCCTCGTGTCTTCTGTTATTTGCATAACAAATATGGTTTTAATATCTCTTGTCCGTCATGGTGTTGCATTTTAGATGCAGCAAATATATTTGTCGAGAAGAAATTTTATCGAGTCTGAAAGATAGTATAAAATTTATGAAACTTTCTAGCCATGCATTTAAAACAATTGAATTCTGTATAGATCAGTTATGGTTTTAATTAAAATATTTAATTGTGAATATATATATATATGTTAAACTTGTGTTACTCTACGCAAAAGTTAGTTGAATATCAAATTCATTTAAGACTTTTAGATGTTTTGAAAGTCCACATAATACTTAAATGTATTATATATCTACAAATAATAATTGCTTCCTTCAACAAATATTTCTATTAAAAATGAGAATTAATAGTACTATTTTTATTCGATATATGTTAAGGGACATCAACAGATTTGAATATAAAGCACACTATGCAGCATAGTAGGGTTTCTATTGAATTATATATTGTTTCATCTTCCTATGATGTGACATCCAAATACGTAATATCATATTTTTATGTCACTGGATCAGCCAGTAGTGACATAGCCCTATTATCTATGTTGATGCATTAGGTATATAAACAAGATATAGCATCTCGAATACCTCCATTCGCCCATATTATTATCTCGTACCTGATTCTAAATAAATATTTTCAACTGTTTACTATAAAATTAAAGGAAAAATATGTGTGTGGAATAACTGAAATTGTATTCTATTATGTATTACCGAGTACCCGACTCAAAATATGTAATTTTATTTGTTTACAATAAGACTAAAATGAAACATTTGGAATAATTTGAAAAGTCTGTCATATTCTGTCGTAACTAATTCTAAGCAAATAATTTTATTTGTTTATTATTATAACTTTAATACATGAATAATTCAAATTTCATTACTCCTCAGTTTCCTCGTTTAGAAATATATTTTATAAACATCTGTGCCAAATTTCCAAGTGGTACAGAATAAAAAAAGTTGTTTCCTGCTCAGATTCTTAAGAATTTAAACCGTAAATTCATAGGTAATCAATTTCTCAATGCAAATATACTATCTTACTTCATGAGTCTAGTAGAAGGAACAATCTTTCTAATGCTAGTAATTTATAATATATGTATAATAAGTTCACATTAGTTTCAAAACTGATAAAAAAATTAAGAAGTTTCTATGTACTGATATATTAGAAAATTGTAATGAGGAGGACCTTAAAAGTCATTCGCTTTTAAAAGGTTTTGATCAATCAATTTCTAAACTTGACAAGTAATGTGTACTGCGTAGCTTGATTTCTAACACTATATCTTTAAAAGCGTAAACGTGACATATGATTCTGGTACTAAAATTTGGGTTAATTTGGTTTGTCTAATATTATTTTTAATATACATGAAAAATACCAAAATACGTATACTTTATTTGCGAGGTACAATCAAATGTATTCTGTTAGAGTAATTCGTAAACTGTGACATTTATATTGCATTAGTCATAAAATTTGAATTTTACGAATCCAACTTTTAATGTAGGCTCTTGTAAATTTTTGTAAATAAAAATATTTATTTCATTTCTTGTCCCATAAAAACACGTTATAAAGTTTCCAAATTTGAACTTTGTTTTATTTCCAACTTTGTTTTATTTTGCTTAAAACATTAATAAATAACCTTACACAAAAGCTTTGAAAATAGAGCTTGTTTTTCATTAGATTGAGAGTGGGAACACACAAAATTGTGTAAACACCACAAAATATCCCAGTAGTGTTTTTTTTTAGCATAACGCTTCATTAAATTCGAATGGATGGAAATTAATCGTAGTAACTTGTTTACATGGAAAAATATGAAGTGAACTTTCGTTGGTATACTGATATTTGTGCACCAAAATAAAAGCAAGGTCCTCCTCATAAGAAATTGATAATACATCCGTGTACAGATATTTCTTATAGACATCTTCAGTTGACGATGGTCGTAATTAAGGACCATGCGGAAAGATGCCCCTTTAACTAAATTAAACAAAGGCCAAAATTGAATGGAGTTGCCAAAATGTGTTGCCAAAATTTAACAGGGGCTTTAAAAGCATTTTGCATTCATCATTTAAAAGTAATGTTACACAAAATCGTTGAAGAAGTATTGTTTCAAAACTTTTTTATCTTGAAAAAGTGAAGTAATATGGAACACGAAATATCCCAGAACTTTCAGTATAAAGGTTCATTAAATTCGAATGAATGTAAACAAATCTCAGTAATTTGTTTACATAAAAAAAGGTACGGTTACCTTTCGTCGTAGTCTTATATGTGTACCAAAATAAAACAAAATCTTACTCATAAGAAATTCTAGTATATTTGTGTACTTTTATAGACATCTCTGTTGACGATGATCGAGCATAATGATCATGCGGAAAGAAGTCCTTTTAAAAGCATTTGTTTTAAAGCTGCCAATATTGTACACATTCTTAAAAAGCATTTTACTTAAAACATTTAAAAATAACTTTGCACAAATGCTTTAAAAAAGTATTGTTTCGAAACTTTATTATCTGTAAAAAATTATGTAATATGCAACATGAAGTGTCTCAGTACTTTTAGAATAACGCTTCATTAAATTCGAATGTATGTAATCTAATAGCAGTAGTTTACTTACAAAGAAAAAAGCGTGTGGGGTGTTATTTGTGTAGCAAAATAAAAACAAGGTCCCCTTATAAAAAATTTCTAATATTTCTGTGCACAGGTACATCTTATTGACATCTCAGTTGACGATGGTAGCGCTTAATGATCATGCAAAAAGATGCCCGTGTATTTCAAACTTAAGACTTTTTTGTTGAAAGCGCGCGGTAGCTTTTTTTATGGTATAAATATTATCTTCAAAAGTAAATTCAGTTGAAGCCTTTCTTCTGGTCTGTGTGAATAATGTAAGACTTTAGCAGTCAAGGGCTGGATACCTTTCTGAAAAAATATTGTTGGGATTTTGCCAAAGGGATATTCTCTCAGAGTTGATGTTTTTCAACCCGCTTCAAATTTTGTTATTTTATTTTAGCTTCCTTTCTCGCGATAACCAAAACCAAAACATACATTTTGAAAGGAGAATCCTTAAGTATATTTCGCAGAGTCCCTAAGAGAAATGGGTAGACAATAAAACTGACTTACATCAGAAGTCCAGAACTAAAAGGTTTACTTTGAGATGCGCATCAAAAATTTCTGAGATGAAAAATTCTTAAATTTGTATTTTTTTTTTATGCTAAGCTTCATCCATGGTACTGCTGCATTTTAACGGCAAGGTTAATATACGTAGGCTATGAATAGATTTTTTTCTCCTACAGATAATTAGTAGTTTTGTTACGAGAAATGTTCCTCTCTCTTACCATAAAGTAAAGTGAAAGTTTTATGAGTAAAAACCTATTTTACGTAAGATTAATGAAACTGAGAGTTTATTTTAAAAAAATATTTCCTTTATTTTCCCTTCAAAATTGCACATTAGAAGGTGAGGAATTTACAATATTTCCCATCTTTGTTATTTTAAAGGGATTTTTTTCCCATTGTATCTCTATTCCAAAATTTGTCCTATTTTAGTAAATTAAAATATATGGTGTATTGTTTCTGTACAAAGATCTTATGAATACAGTTAAATTGAATTAGTTGATTCTAAAATTGCGTTAGTATCTTAACACTATAAGCTTATCAGGCCCTATAACTTTCAATCATTTGCATCAATTATCCCCTATAAAAAGACAACACATTACTTACATAAGTATAACTAGATTTTCGAACAAGAAAACCTATTTAAAGAGTTTGTGTACAAATTTTTAAAACTTCTCTCATAACTTCGTTTTTAAAAAGCTATTTTCAAAGAGCGGACGTGATAGTTCTAAAACTAAATTTTGTATTATTATGTATATTATAGTTTAAATTACTTATACTATATTTGAATAAAATATTACATTTGCATGTAATATAATATCGTCACCAGATTGCAGGAGTTAGTCAAATCAATGTTTTAATTCTTCAGATAAAAGGAAAACAGTCTGTGGCGAATCACAATCTCATATATCCCTACTTTTTTTATTAGCCTATAGATAGAGCTTATGTAGTGAAAAAGGTATGCATGTAAATAAGGAACAAATATCTTTAGTTCAGAAATTTATGAAATATAAATTTCTGTGTCCAAAAAGTATAAAGTTTTACAAATGGTAGTTTTTATTTTTATTTAATAATTTAAGCAACAGTCAATTTTTTTGGTAATAAATCACTACTATAATTACTCAAGTGTTTTGACGATATATCTGGTCATATTTGCTTAGAAAGAGAGATACCGCTTAGATACAAAACTGCCCTATTACTCCAAGAGGATAGGTAAGTATATTTCAACTAACGTCGCTCTGTGATAACACAACGGGCTTTTGGTGACTGTTCGGGATCAAACCTGAAGGGAACAATCGAGGACAACACTACATAATTTTGAACCACGGTCAGATGACGAGGTCACATCTGAGCTGGCACCCCACTCTCTAAATTTCTTCACACGTTTATTTTCAGCCACGGCATCTTTTACGTGCACCAGCCCCTTTGTAGACAACGATCTTAGGGACGGCTCTACTACAAGAGAGAATTACGCGATCATGTAAGAAAAATTTGACTAATTATCTTCATTAGAAAAGAAAACTGTTCATATCTATATCTCCTCACCAAAAAAAAAATCGGCAATATTTTGATGACCAGAAATCTCGGCATTAGTATGATTGGTCATATCTTGATAAACGAGATATCTCGTGAAACCAATTAGAGAGGTAACAACTCACGTACGCATCGATCACATAATTTTCTACTCGCAATCCATACAAAAGATCAAACCTTATGACTGTCAAAAGGAGAAATTATTAAAAAAACAGAGGTTAATTTTCTAGGGATATTATTTGAAAGCACTTATTACATTTTTAGCAGCGAAGAATATAATATAGACTCGAACCCAACTCCAAGTGAGAAAATCATTATCGTAATTACCTCGGGATTTATTGATTTTGAGGAACGACAAACGCTACAAATTCTGCTATCTGTTTCTGAACGAGATATCTCGTCGAAACCCCCTTGGAGGTTTAAACTGTGCATGTTTAGCGAGCAAAAGAGCAGTTACCGTGCATATAAGGTCATAAGGTACTTCACATACCATTTGAATACAATTTTATTCTGCCGTGATAGTATAGCACATGGTCTTACCTGATCTTAAATTCATTGGACAATTAATCGATAGGTAGAAGATATAGCCATCCTTTCTGGTTTCCTCGGTAAAGAAAATAACTTTCAATTCCTGACACGATCCACATTCCGATCGACATAAAAACAGAATGGCACCTTTTTAGTGGTAAAAGGTCTCCCAGATTATAGTACTAAATAATACTAGTAATCCACTCAGGAGCTTGTTTCTGATCGAAATTTTTAAAGTGTGTCTACGGAGAAAAGATACATGGATAGTAGTTTGTTTTTTAGCTTAGTAGTTAGGGCATATATAGTGGAACAGGTTTTTGCTTTTCCCTAGGACTCTTGGATTAAAAATTTAGTATACATAACATTGCACTTACAGCGAAAGAGTCACAAGTAAAACTCAATTTATGCAACGCTTTGACTTGAAAAACACATACTGTTGTTAACTATCTGAGCGTCAGATATTTTCGAATGGTGTTCTATCGCCTTTATTCGGTGATATTTACACAGCGTGATTAAATAGTCGCATCTACTAGTTGAAAGAATCCTTGGAAGGATTATGTAGCATCCTTACAATGATTCTATGCATATTTATTGTTAAAAACATGAAACTCTGATTAGAAGATATGCAGGGTTCGTGTATTTTTGGTTAATGGGTAATTTTTCGAGTACTATTCCATTACCCAGCAACACACATATTGACTAAGTAGCCAAATCTATTAGTTGAAAGGATTTAATAGAAAGAATCTAACCCTCAAAACGTCAAAAACTGGTTATACGTCATGCAAGTGTTGGGTATTTTTCAAGTAGTGATTTATTGCTATTACCCAACAATACACATCTTCTGGAATCAATACAGAAAGAAGAGATCCGAGGACAACACCTCGTAATTTTGAACCATGGTCATATCACAAGGCCAACACCTGAGCTGGCTTCCTACTCTCCAAGCTGTCTCGCCCTACCTAGCCACGATGCAATATGAGGTCTTTCGGCCACATATCCCATTACATTTGAGAACATTCCCGGTGTCATTAGTTCAATTCAATCGTGAATGTTTTGTTTAAGCTAGTAAATTGTTGACGGTTTGTGTTAGCACAAACCCATTCCTTCAAGTGGCACTGTAGGAAAAAATTATAGAAAAGACAGACCACCATATTTTGAAATTATTCGGTCAGTAAATGCCGAATTCGTTCTGTGGTGTGAAAGTTTGAAGAGTGGGAGGCCAGCTCAGGTGTTACCGATGTCATTTAATCGTGGTTGAAAATTACGATGTGTTGTCCTCATACCATTGTCTTCGTAAATGATCCCGGATCGTCCCCGATTCCCCGTTGCAACATAGCACAATTCTGTTCACGATACTAATAGTAGGCGCATTCTTAGAATGTTCTGAAAAAAATATTCCGAAAAGTCTCCACTCCAAATTTCACACCAAACTGTTGCTCACAGATAAAAGGTGGGTATGCAATTCATTACCGTCGCACGGGAGAAACACAACGGGTAATTGGCAACGGTCCATGGTCAATTCCGAAGAGTAAGGACAACGCCTCGTAATTTTGAATGATGACAAGAACAATACACCTGAGCTAGCACCCCACACTCCAAACTTCCACACTACTCAAACGCGAGGTCATTGGAGGTCACTACACACTTCACTTCCACCAGCCCCCACAAACACGACGATATTTTGTAGAATCAAGTTTTGAACTCGCTATGGTTGCTAATCCATTAATCTTTTTAAACTACTGCGGCGTAAATTTCATGTTCATTAAATATATAACGCAAGAGTAAACTAAAACTGCCTAATATATAAGTATTCATATATACTGACTCATATGTTCTCAGATATGCTCATTCATATGTGCTCATATATTCTCACTCGTAAATTTCACATATGCTCATTCATTCTTTAATTCGGAGCCGACATGGATCAAAAGTTTCTCAACTACCATAGCAACGTGGAAGTTTTTGAAGGCGCAGGTTCAATTCATCCATGGATGTATTTCTCTCTTATGTGTCATCCAAACTATTTCTTGTGTTTGTAATATCATTTACTTGATATTGTTTGTCTTGTACTTGGAATAGCTTGGCTAACTTTTACCCTCAGGCTACAAAACCCTATCAACCAACCATTCTTTAATTGAAGTAGCTAGCTACAATTATTATGCCTAGTGTATAAGTATATGCGAGTCATCTGATTATACCTGTCGTTAAAAAAGCATTATTCCTCTTCATACCCCCTAACCCAATTATCTCGCAAATAGAAAAGAACGTACAAGCTGAAACTCAAACAAACCAAATACCTTCGTAATATTCGATTTAATTTCCAGAATACGAGTTGCCCCATACCTATGTACCATTAAAAATCATTATTCCTCCCTTTCATTTCTCTAATACAGTTATGCAGATTAGCCATTCCAATATCTTATCTTAAGCTCATTAGGCATATTAAAGCCGCACCAAACATAAAATTGGAGCGGGATAATACTTAAGCTCCCGTTTGCGAATCAATATACAACTATTATATATAAAAGAATTCCCCAATACGCAAACTTTAGGTTTACGGGCGGCATTTTTCTGAAGGTCTCTTCTTCAATTAAGGTGAACGTCAGTGATCGCGTCGCCATAACAACCCCGTTATCAAGCTCCCTCCTACCCCAAATTACATCCCGGCATTACTACTCCCCACCCTCACTAAGTCACCCGGACTTATACTTCCAGAGAAAACAAGTACTCCGTATCGCAACGGTACCAGCTTATCGCTGCACCAGCTATTAGTGGGCCGAATCAATGATTAAGCGCAAGGGTCACCCCCTTCGCCAATTCCTATATGGGGCCGATTATTTTTTACCAGATTCAGACCACAAAAAGCCAAATTTGAGATGAAATTAAAATCCGAGAGAAAGGAGAAAAGCACCAAGGTTTGCCGTTTGGTCATTGTTTGCTCATGGTGGCTAATTTGACTTAGGTCTCTTTTCATAAATAGATGTATGTATATGCTTACGAGTTTTAAATGTAATGAAGCTAATATACACTTCATAAGAAGTAAGTACACCGTATCTCTACGATACCAGCTTATCGTGGTACCAGCTATTGATAGGCCGAGTCAATGATTAAGCGCAAGGACATTCGCTTCGCCTATACCTATATGGGGCTGAATATTTTCCATCAGATTCATACCACAAAGACGCCGAGTTTGAGATCAAATTAAAATCCAAGAGAATAACCAGAGAAAAGCATCAAAGTTTGCTGTTTGTGGCTTATGGCTGTTCAGACATTGATTGCTACACGCGATGGCTAATTAGTCCGTTTTTTTTTTCAGAACCAGATGTGCATTGAAGTGCCAAAATTCATGGGATACGGTTTGCAAATTTACAAGTGGCACTCGCATCGCGTTAAAAGGCTAATAGAATCAGATGGTTATTATTTTATCAGTGATGTAATTTGGACTCTCTTTAATGTCTTGTATAACGTTGTAATGGCAACCCGACGAGAATTAACCGGGTTTGAACGTGGAATCATAGTTGGAGCTCGACGCATAGGGCATAGCATTTCAGACGCTGTTGAGACTTTTAACTTTCCTTGCTCCACAGTGTCAAGGGTGTATTTAGAGAATCTCGTGGAAGGAATTACTTTCCAAAGTGCAGTGGTCAGTCACGTTTACTGAATGATCGAGACCAGCAACATCTGAGTAGAAATTTCCGTGTTAACAGACGAACGAAAATGCGTGAACTTACTCCCACATTCAATGAGGGATGCAATAGAGGCTTCGCTTTGTGGTCCGTGCAGCCAAATTTGGCGTTGATGGTATATGGCAGCAAAAAAAACGACTTGAATACCTTTACTTAGAGCCCATCATCGGCTTCAGCGCTGCACTTGGGCCCACGAGCACATACATTAGACTCTAGATGACTGAAAGAAGGTAGAGTGGTCCCATTAGTCATGTTTCCAATTATTACGACCTGATGGTCGGATTTAGGTGTGGCACAAACCCCATGAGACTATGGATCTAACTTGTCAACAAGGCATTGTGAAAGCTGGTGATGGTTCCATAATGGTGAGTAGAGTGTTTACTTGGCATGAATAATTGAGTCCTCTGGTCAAATTGAACCGATTATTGATAAGAAATCTCAATGCCCAGCTGCTTGGTGATCATTTGCAGCCTTTTATGGATTTCTCTTACCCCAATAACGCTGGGATGTTCCAGGATGATAAGGCTTAGTGTCGCCGGCCCCATTTTGTTCACGATTGGTTTAAGAAACATTCTGAACAATTCCAGTACATGATTTGGTCACCTAGATCACAAGCCATGAATCCCGTAGAGCATATCTGGGATATGATTGAAAGAGCCATTCGTGCACAAGATCCATCACCTAGACAACCACGCGATTATGGGCGGCTATCGAAATAATATGGTTGAACATCTCTCCTGGGGACTTCTGCCGACCAGTTGAGTTAATCCCACGTCAAGTTGCTGCACTTTTCTTAGATAAAAGAGGATCCATACGATATAAGAAAGTTATCTCATGACTTTTAGCACTTCTGTTTATATTATACTAAGAGTTCCAATTGTAATGATGCTAATTTACACTTTGAGAGAAAACAAGTACACACTATCGCTATGATAGTACCTCATCGCGGCTACAGCTATTAGAAGTACGATTTAATGATTAAGCTCACTGACGTCCCCTTTGCCAACACCTATATGAGCTGTTTAATTCATATCATATTCAGACGCAAAAAAAAATTCAGGAAAACGTTAAAATACGAGAATAATCAAAGCAATGGAACACAGAAAAGTATATAAAATAATCAAGGTTTGCTGTTTGGACATTATTTGTCGCATGGTGGCCAATTATACCGTCTGTTTTCAGAACCAGGTGTATATTATGCAAAGAGTTCCTATTGTAATGAAGCTAATTTGCACTTTCGGAGCAAACAGAAACACCGTATCGCGACAATACCAGCTCATCGCGGTACGAGTTGTCAGAAGGTCGAATTAATGACTAAACGCACGCAGATACCGCTTTCGCCAGTACCCATATGGGGCCAATTATTTTATATCAAATTCAAACAATAAAATGTCACATTTGAGATGAAATTAAAATGTAAGGGTATAACCTGAGAAATGCCCCTCAGAAAGGCACCAAGAGTTACTGCTTGATTTGTGACTGTATATTCATTATTTGCTACACGAAAGTTAATTAGACCAACCGTTTCCTGAAGCAGATGCATATTATTCTCAAATATCGCATGTTGTGAAGCCTGCTTATACACTTTCAGAAAAAACGCATACACCATATCACAGTGATACCATCGTATTGAGGCACGAACTATTAGCAGGTTGAGCCAATTATTAATCACGCTTACCTCTCATTTGCCAGTATGGATTAAGGTCTGCTTAGTTGCTGCTAGTTACAGATCGCGAAAATTCACCTTGGAAATCAAATTAAAGACGTAAGTGTACAATTAGAGAACTACCTTACACAAAAGCATCAAAGTTTGCTGGGGGGATTGACAAACGGTCATTTCTTGTTAGACGAGGGCTAATTAAACCGCCGAAGTTTCATTAAACATGTGTTTAAAGTTTCTCGTGTTGTGAAACCCGCTCACTTTTTCAAAACAAACACATATACCATATCGCAACGATATCATCTTATCAAGGCACGAGATATTAAAAATCTGAGGGAATAATTATGCATGCATACATTTCCTTAGATAAATCTGTTAGAGCCTTCTTAGTTTTTGTCCAATTTGGATTGGAAAAACACATATAAATCAAATAAAGATGTAAATTTACTATTATAGAATGACCACACAGAAAAGCATGAAAAGTTGCTTATTTGGTTCGTCACAACACTGTCATATATTGGTAAACGAGGGCTAATTAGACCGTCACAGTTTCCTGTATCGGATGAATATTATGCTGAGAGTTCCGAATGTATAAAGCTTACTTGCCCATTTAGAGGAAACGAGCACACCGTATCGCAATGATAGGAGCTTATCGCGGCACAAGCTATTAATTGGCAGTCAATCATTAACAAATACGTCCCCTTTTCCAATAATTACAAGGGTCTGTTTATTTTCTATCATATTCGGACCGTAAAAATGCCTTTCAAATCAAATTACGCAAAGATTCGAAAGTATAATCGGAATTAATGTACAGAAAAGCTTCAAAGTTTTCTGAAGCAGATGTGCATTATGTTGAAAATGCAGCTTGTTATGAAGCACAGGCCTTTAATGGAACATACTTTATCATGACTTGTCTAACTTCTGTTTAACGCAAAAAAAAAAAACATCTTACAAATTAAATTATATATGCAAGCTTATAATGAGAGAACAGACTCATAGAACTGCTTCAAAGTTTGCCGTATCTGTGTACTTTATGTTGAAAAATTGGTATGTTATGAAGCAGACAGGCTTTGAAGGGAATATACTTCATGCCTTGTATAAGTAAGCAAGACAAGGGGAAACGGGAGATCAAAAACTGTAAAATACTCGAGTGTTTTTAATGCGTTTTTGATGGAGGTATCCGCATTCTGAAAGCACTTAAGCTTACTTTTTAACGTTAGAAACTTCCAAAAGAAGCATCTTTTATGCATTCTTTAATGCTATAAAATAAAAGATGCACAGTTAAAGGATATCTATTTTCCGTCAACTTGGATATTAACTGAAAATTATTAAGGAATGAACTGAATATGACTCGTTAAATTTCAAGATTCATAATTTGCTGTGTTTCTACTCAATCAATTCTTAAACAATGTCTTAATCATTAGCGAAGGACATTTTTAAGCAAAGTAACATTTTAATTTTTTTGTGTGTTTCTGGTTAATAGTTATGCAATTTAAGTGCTAACAACCAACCTAGAATGTCATACATTAATGAATTATAAATTAAAATGTTAATTCTGATATTATGTTATTAGTAGTGATGTTTAGACATAGAATAAGCTTGAAATATTTTAAATCTAATGTCTGCGAGAGGTAAAATAGCCGAATAATCTACGTTTATTTGTACAACAAAATTTAATTTTTATAATCCTGCGATAACACCTATTGTCCGTAATATGACTTAAATTTTGAGCACTAAATTTTTTTAACATTTCTTTTATTAAAATTTTAGGTTTACCCTCAAATTTAATCATGAAAAATTTTATTGAATTAAAGTTAAACTTTTTTTTTATTTTTTTTTTTAATATTAATTGTTAGATTAAAAAATTTATATTTGTTACAGTCTAAAAATAATTTTATTACATTCAAAATATTTTCTTAATAAATATCAAAAATTATCTTTATTAAATACATTATTTAGTTATCTTTATTAAATTTTAAAAATTAGATAATATTTAAAAGTTATTTAAATATAATGTTTAAAGTTTTTTTATTTTGTAGTACGTTTTATTAAATTAAAACAAAACAATTTTAATTATATTTTTTAGTTCAAAATTAGTTTTTATTCAATTTAAAAAATATTTTAAGGTTAATTTTATTGATTTAAAAAGTATTATTAGAATTTTTTAATTATTGTTCAAATTAAAGTTATTTTTATTAATTTTTTAAATATTTTTTTCAATTTAGCTTGAAATATTTTTATAAATTTTTTGCTGACTTGCAATTGATTAAACACTATTTTTATTTATTTTTAAATTTGAATAAAGTTTACATCAAATATTCAAATATTTTTTTACGACAATCAAGAAACTATCCCCATTCTGCTTTCACAGTGCTGTCTGTTTTCCAAACAATCCCTCATTGCCTACTCTCGGTCTCAGAGTCAAATTTGTCACCCTGCATAAAAAATGGTTGCGCTGAATTAGACCGTGAAAATCTTTGAAAGTCGGAAAAGCAGGAAACGGCATCGTTCAATAAACGTTAACAGTGCGGAGGCGAAAAACTAATAACAAAATATGTAGCTCGCACGTAAAAAAACTGCCCCTGCTATTGATATAAGCCTTCGTATTTTGGTTTGCCGCTACGCCAGGGGTGACAAATTGCTTCATCAAGTCATGCCTCAGTTTTGGCAGAGTTGGGGCGTTGAAGCAAATAATGGGGGTGTTTCTGCCACAAATCATGCTCTGAGAAGACGGGTTGATAAAGTAGATTCTAATATTGTAAAAAGTTATTTGTATTCGGGGCGAACAAGGTTAGAACATTTTTCCCCGTCATGAAATTTTTTTCCCAATAATAAATTTTAGCCTTGTTTCTAAAAATGTGCTATGCTTTATTCTTTAGCAGTGTATTTTTTTATGTTCACAGAATACTGTGCATGCATTTTAAAGTATCCTGTGAAAATAAAACTATGCATCACATACAAGGTGACTTGAAATTCCCTGACCAAATTTTAAAGGGCGAGGTGTATTAAACTAAACATTTTTGTCACAGAATATTTGTCCCCCAACTGTTGAGCTAGATGGCGTGTTAGCAAACATTTCTTTAAAACTCCGTCATTCACAACGCGTATTTTGCACGGGATGGAGCATCACACGTCTTGTAAGATGGCTGACAAGCATTTGCAGTATGGAGCTAATAATGGAAACGGAAGGGCTAGCTGCTCAAACAAAACACTACTTCACCACATACATACAAAATTATTTGGAATACCTTGACCAAACTCTAAAGGGTTGAAATAGGAATTAAAATAAACATTTTGTGTCAAAGAGTACATGTCCGCAACTATTGCAATCGATGGCTCATTTGTCATCTCTCTCCTTTAAAGCTCAGTCATTAACAAAACGGATTTTGCAAGTGTTGGAGTATCACATGACGTACAAGATGGCTGTCAAGAATCAAAGCATCTATTGGAAACGGAAGAGAGAGATGCTCAAACATAAAAAATATACATCACATGTAAAGTGATTTGAAATTCTCTGGATAAGCTTTAAAGGATGGTAAAGTGCATTGAAATAAACAATTTTTGTCAAAGAATATACGTTGCACTAGATGGTGTATTTTCAAATAGCTCTTCCTTTAAAATTCCATCATTCACAAAGCTTGTTTTCACGTGATGGAGTATGACATGATATCAGATGGTACGTACGTTAGATGACAGACATGCATCTAACTTTCGCGGCTGCTAATGACAACGGAAGGTCTTCTCAAAATTTGCACCGCAAAGGTTTCCCGCATACTGTAGAGGATTTGCAACGTCAGCTGTGTAAAACTGGTCAGTTCCTTGTCAGCAAGCATGTTTGAGCAATCCAAAAATGAACGAAGACATTCTACACGAGGTTGAGAGGAATCCGAACACAAGCACGTGAGCTGTTTCATGCGACCAAGGTATGAGTCAATCCATCGTATAGAGGGTTTTGCTTTCGATGCAATGCTCTTTTGCAAATGACACAATATCTGTTTTGACAAAACTACCCTACTATCCAAGAAGAATGAAAATCCAAGTAGGAAAACAAATTGTCCCTTGCCCAAATCTGGTGAGGTTTTTGTATCAGAGGCTGACTGGCCACTACAGGACATTTTTCGACGCTAACGTGAGCCGCCAGGTTAATGTGCACAATTGTCATGTTTGTCATGTCATCATCACCCGGTCACATGCTTTCCAATGTGAATACGAGGCTCACATTGAGTCTAATTAACATGTCCGTGCAAGATTCTGTCTGCTGCTGGATTTGTTCGTGAAATACATAGTATATGAAAATAAACGGCAATCAATGCGTTCACGCTGTAGGACAGGATGTATTACTGTTTCAATTTACACTCAAAAGTTGTGGCCATACATTTTTTGGAAAGCATGCTCTTTTTGATGTACCCATTGAAATTCGGCCATTCGAGAGATTTATTTCATTTCAATGGTTTAGTTTTGAATAATTTTTGACAAGTGGGTTCATAAATTATCTCAAGTAGCGCCAATGTAAATAATTTTAATTTTTTTTTCAAAGCTTCATAAATTGTTTCAAAAGGGGTTTTGGAAAAACCACTTTGTAGCAGAAAGGGAATTATTATCGTTGTTTTGTAAATCATACAATTTATGCCTACACTCTATAACAAAAAAAATCGACTCACCAAGAAGGAATCATCCGATTGCTTTGAAATTTCGTATGCAAAAATGTTTTGACCAAATATGCAAATGATTAAAATTTGGTTTCCAATGAATGAATAGTCCGATCTCCAGCGCATCGGAACTGCGTATCCAGCAGATGTATATAAGGAGTTGTTCTTGAACTATTGTTAAAATTTTCTGCTGCATTGCGATTTAGGATACCTTTTAACGACTGAAAAAATACCTCGCCGCAGGATTCGAGCTCATTACGAGCAACTTTCAGAGTTTGAAAGAGGTCATTGGATTGAAAGAGGCAGGTTGGGCAAATCGGAGAATCGCTCGTCATGTGAGTCGAAACGATGCAGCGATTAGAAGATGCTGGCAAGAGTGGATGGACAATGGCAGATTTCAGCGTCATGATGGTAACGGTCGACGTAGGGCCACAACAGATCGCGAGGACAGAGTGATTGCCAGATCAGCTGTCACAGCGCCTGATTCATGGCTATCAGCCATCAGTCGTGCGACCCACACACGAGTGTCCACCATGACCATTCACAGACGGCTGAGAGAGCGAAATCTACGCTCGTACCGACCGTTACGCCACCTGCCACTCACCCCTGCACACTGTCGAGCCAGATTACAGTGGTTCTTGGCTCGATCAGGCTGGAATGATGCTGATTGGGGACGCATAGTCTTTAGCGACGAATCCCGCTTCCAACTGTGTCCTGACGATCATCGAAGACGTGTCTGAAAACGCCCAGAGCAGAGTGCCGATCCTGCTTTCACTATTGCACGCCACACGGGCCCTCAACAAGGAGTTATGGTCTGAGGTGCCATTTCCCTTGATAGCTGGACCCCTTTGGTCGTCATTAGAGGTACTGCACAGCGGTACGCTGATGACATTCTGAGACCTGTTTTGCTACCGTTCCTTTTGCAGTACCCTGGGCTTATTTTTCAGCAAGACAATGCCAGACCACATACGGCACGTGTTGCTATGAACTGTCTTCAAGCTTGTCAAACACTTCCTTGGCCAGCCAGATCACCAGATCTCTCTCCCATTGAGCATGTCCGGGATATGACGGGAAGGCGACTGCATCCGGTAGGGAATGTTGATAACTTAGTCCGACAATTGGAGCAAATTTGGCAAGAAATTACGCAGGGGACCATCCGGGAGCTTTATCGGTCTATGCCACGCAGTGTGGCAGCTTGCATCCAGGCTAGAGGCGGGTCAACACCTTATTGAGCTCGTTACTGTAACTCTGAAATAAATCATTCAATTGTTCTGAAATTTTTATCATATGGTATTCTGTACGTAATTTTCCTATTCACCAATTTTTGTCTCCATCGGACAACTCCTTTTTGGTACGTCGATTTTTTTTGTTATAGAGTTTTTTTTGTCAAATCTCCAAAACATGATATTTTTCGAGTGAAACAGAATTTTAGTAATTAGGTTTATGTGCGCAGTGAGATTAAACAGATTGAACTTCTTTAGACAAAACAAAGTAATATTTTACACACTGTAAAATTTGAAATGATCTTTTTATCAAGTATTAGAGGAAATCAAGTAAGAGGAAATGCGAGAGATTGGAACCCTATGTTAGTAAGAAACTATATATTTGAAGTTTGGAGACTCATTCTCGAAGGTAGGTAGTTGAATTAGCATCAGACAAAAGCAACATTGCTAATGGTGACGGTCCTGGATCAATCCCTAAGGGAACGATCCGAAAATAACACCTCGTAATTTTGAACCTTATACCACTTAAACTTGTGCATGAAATATATATCTTGTACGAGATATCTATATTTATTATCCATATCACTATAGGGGACGTGGTGTTGCAGTCATTAAAGCTTAGTTAAAATTTAAAAAAATTACCTCAGCAATGAAATATTTGTGGTTAGCAATCACAAAATTTTACGGGGGGGGATTACACAACCGAGTACAAAAACTGATATGTGATTAACATAACTCTAAATTCTTTGGATAACTGACAATTTTTGCCTTTGAAATCCATCTCATTTTGCTTCTTTTGTTTGCCGATTTGAAAATATCAACTGTCGGGTTTATGTTCATCTTAAATTAAGCTAGAATTTCGGCCTATGGCTTTTGGTTTTGCTTGATTCCCACTCAAACACACACGAAACGCATTCCTTTTCATCTCTTAGAACCGAATAACACGAAAATAATTCTTCATCCTGTAATTTGATTAGAGTGCTCTTTTGAACAAAATTCACAAAGGTTGGACAAAAAAAGTGATCAGGAGATGCCATCAGATTTCAAATTCAAAACAATTGATGACTTAATTTGTTTTTTTGCTTAAGTAAAACTATTTGAGGAATTCGTCAATAAAAAAACTAAAGCGGGAACTCATCCGAAAAAAAAATTTTATTTCTTTTCAATTTACACTATTCGAGTTGAAAAACCTAAGACCCTGGAAAGCTTTTCCTAGTTACACAACAATTCTTTCAAATAGTTTTTCTGCTGTAAAATTATTTCGTTTCATCCTCCAAATAAAATATAAATGTGTATTTTATGAAGTAAAAAACTTTACGGGATGAATATTTTTCAAATTGTTATGTATAGGAACGAGCATACTTTAAATTTTACGAAAGCAAATATGTAAAATTCTTTTTTACGTGTTTGCGTTACTACATAAAATGTTATTGCAAGAATATTTATTTAATGGGAATATGTTTTAATATCTTTCATAAAGAATTGTTATACGCATTGATTTTTGCAATTCGAAGAATATAGTTTATTGTCATCTTGAACGAGATATCTCGTCAGTTGAAAAAATATATTTATCAGTTCTTGATCTTGATTAAAAAATTGACAATACCTTAATGTCGAGATGTTTCGTCATTATCAAAATTGGTCCGATATAAATCGATGAGAAATCTCGTCGAAACCACTTGGAGGCTTAAACATGCAAGGTTTATGTTTGATGGTAAACAAAATTAACCCCCCAAGTGATTGCGACGAGATATCTTCTCCATAAAGATCTGTGGTGGCCACAGCAGAGTTTTATTAAATATACATTTAATACCCGCATTTTTTTCATAAAAGAGCCATGGGTTCTCGACCCATGCACTAAACTGTATTTTTTTAAATTTTGACTTTAAAAATCCAATTTTTTCACAATAGGTCATTTGTTTGTTCATAATATTATTTCAGTGCGAAAATTTCAGAGTAAGCTAATCATTAATTATCTAATTTATAAAAAATTAGCTAATTAGCATGTTTTTAACAGTGAAATCTCAAATTAGAATTTATTCTAAAAGACAATTTCTGTTGGAAATTATTCCGACAATTATTTTTCATTTTTTGACCCTCCATCAAATTGCTAGAGGGAATAGTATTTTTGACAGTTTATTTTTTTGCCAATAAAGTCGAAAAATCAGGATTTATCTGGAATTTCAACATTTAAGAATTCATTTCTTCACTAATGACTCTGATGAGAGTCGAAGCATACACTGCATTATATAGATTACAAGTATAATGACACAAAAGTAATTATAACAGATGAATTCACTGTTATCACTGTTTGACCAAAGCATCAAATTGCAACTGCAGTTCTTCAGAAATTGAGTTTACAAAGTTTTAGAAACATGTCTGTATATGTTGACAGCACCTAATAAAAACCATTGTAACAAGAAAATTATTTTGAATATTTACAAGATCTTCGCATCGTTTGATTGCTAAAGAGATGGAAAATATTTTTAATTAATAAAAATTCGATATCAATGTTTTTTAATTTAAAATCGATATGGATAAAATATTGATCGAGTATCGATATTCTTGTTAATTTTCTCGATTTCTAGTGTATACATACACCTTAAGTCTAAAATGCGGACTTCGATGGACAATTTATTAAACATATTTTTTTAAGTCGTAAATAAAATTGGATGTGCTGTTATTCTTGGATACAAATGACTACAGATACCGAGAACAATGTTGCAGTTGCACTCAAGTAACTAAAATATTTGATTACTGAATGTTTAGAATTAGAAGCCTTGAAAGGGTGAGTGACGAAAGGTGCAAATGAGAAAATTCTTTCAACGCCTAGTAAAACACTCAAGTTCTTGAAACCTTATAAATAGTTTCACATTACCTTACGTCCGTTCGAGGTATTTCAGATGATTAATTCAAAGCACTAAATGTGTTTTAGAGAAAACTAATTGCACTGGCAGGTTTTAGTTTGAGTCACAATTAGACAAGGACTTGGCTTCATAAAAAGTATGGGGTAGAGAAGTTTTAAATCGTAAAGGATGTTCAAAAAAAGTTCAAAAGAAGCAAAATATTTGTAAATGTTTATACATAGGCAATTTTTAGTACTTTAATTAATTTATATTATTCACAACGGTTAAAAATATATATATTACATGATTGTTACAGTAATGTATACTGAGAACACAAAATCTTAATGACTACATCTACTGATGATGAGAACCCGTGGATTTCTTCAACCTTTAAAGAAAATCTTCCACTGTTTCTTTCCTTTGAATAGAATCCATTCGATGGATTCTACTGTTCCTACCCATGGTTTTGAAAATATTTTATCACTCCTTCTTAGGATAGAATTCCTTGGAAATATTCTATTGTTCCTTTCTTAAGAGTAGAATCCTTTGGGAAAATTCATTGTTCCTTTATTTGTGAGAGAATAATTTTGAAGATATTTTATCTCTCCTTAGTATAGAATCTCTTAGAAGATTCTATTGTTTCCTTCATAAGAATATAATCCTATCAAAATATTCTCATCATTTCCTTAAAATAGAGTAATTTTAATATATTGTATCGCTATTTCTTAAAATAAATCCCTCAGAAATATTCTACTGTTCCTTTCCTAAGAATAGAATCATTTGTAAATATTCTTTTCTTCCCTTTCTTTATATCCCTTTCTTTGAATTAGAATTCCTAGGACAGATTCCACTCCCCCTTTTTTTTTAAAGAAATATTCTATTGGTAAGACATTCAAGGAAGACTGCAATTTGTAAGGAGGAATCATGTGTGTGAATTCCTCACAGTGCATAGTCGTCATTCTTTTTAGGTCGTCAAAATTCCTTGATTCCAAGAGTGACGACGCATCAAAATTTTACTGTGTAATGAAACGAAAATGGCCGAAGACACAAGAAAATTTGCTTTACAATCGAGTGATAACATAAATGTAGCACACAGTTTTGTTCACCTTCAATTTATTTTACAGATAATAATGACTGTTTCACACACAAATCGCTTGTTGGAAATTGCTGCTAGGTTTCGGAACAACCACAACCTAATCGCAAAAAGCAAATTGAACCATCTAACGCAGCCTAAAGAAAAGCAGTAAAAGGAATTTAAAAGTAGAAAGAGTAGTTCCCTAAAAAATAACTTCTACCGGACACTTTTGAAAGAAACGCATAATCTGTCTGAATAATTTACCAATATTGAAATAAATAAATTTATCCAAAAACACAACTGGCAAATTTTTTGTTAAAAATGTTTTTGATTTTTCTTTTTTTTTAAATGCATCATTATCTTCATTATTTAATTAAATACAAGAGTATGATCTCTGTGACCAACGAAAAGATATTCCAAAGACAGATCACGTTAACATGGTGTGGATGGTAGGTAGTTAATTAACTTCGGAAACGTGCAACACAACGGGCTACGGTCCGGTATAAATGCCGAAGGGAAATATCCGAGAATGACACCTCGTAATTTTGTACTATGGTCATCTGACAAAGTCAACAACTGACATCGCATTTTAAATTAAAGGAATGACTTTTCAGCAGAGTATACAAAATAAAGCGGCTATCAAATTTTTTTAGAAATCTGTCACAAAAATGGAGCAAATATATATTTTTTTTGTTTCATGAGAAAAAATTAACTTCTATACAAAGAATTATTAGAGATAATGACTTACGTAACATCGCACTGGAGACACACAACGTGCTATTGGCGACGGTCAGAGATTAATCCCGAATTGTAAGATCCGAGAACAACAACTTCAACCACGGTCAGATGCTGAGAACATCTTAACTGACCCTTTACTCTCCAGGCTTCCACACCATGCCAATGTGAGGGTATTCGAAGTCATGACAGATTTAACGTGCGCCAGACCCCGTGTACATGGCGGTCTTTGGTTCTAAAAGTTAAAAAAAGGCACCTTGTAAGAAAAGCATTGTTCAGGTGGGCGTAACTCCTCCAAATCTTTTGGCATCATTTTAGTACCAGCTATGAAATATATACTATGAGAACGGAAAACCACAATTCCAATCTTTCCAAAGATTAATAGGGGCAGCTGTAGGCCGGTTGGAAAAGTAACGGATTAACAACCGGAAGGTTACGAGTTCGAATCCAACCAAAGACCGTCATGTACAAAAGAGACTTTGGCATGTTAAATCTTTCGTGCCCTCAAATGTTATCATTTTTATGTGGTGTGGAAGTTTGGTGAGTGAGGTGCCAGCTGAGGTGTGTCCGCGACATCTGATCGTGGCTCGAAATTGCGCGGTGTTGTCTTCAATCTTTCCCTTCGGGATTGATTCTGGACCGTCCCTAATACCTCGTTGTAGTGCTCCAGTGGGTCGTTATAATTCAGTATCTACCATACCTACAAAAGATTAATAGAAAGAAAGAAAGCTTACATATTTTGTTCAAAATCACTGAGAATCAGATAATAATAAGATACCGAAAATGCATGACTGGTTATTCCGTTGTATATGCACGGAAAAATTGAATCCCACTAGAGTCAATTTTAAAGCACATACTGGCACTTAAGGCCAATGTATGCTGCGGTTGATGTTTTCACTACGGCAAACCTGTGTATAAATAACTTAGGCCTCACTGAAATTGACGGTTTAATCGAAAAACGAAGAGTGTAGGGAAAAAAATTCGATATAAAGACCAGTTTCTGAGTTAGAAGAGTGACGTCGCTCTCATAGAAACCTTTCATTCGAATATTATATTTATCGGCTTTCTGAATGAGAAGAATATCTGAAAAATAATAAAATTGGCGAAAAATACTTAAGGGGAAGAAAGAAATAGAGGATATTACCTTTTCCCCTAAAAGTTACATGATGTTGGGTTGGGTTGTCATCCTGAAAGCCTTTTTGATAATAAAGTTTATGAGTACCCTACCAACAGTTACTGTTCCCAGATTTTATTGTTTTCGGACACTGCATCTTTCCTTTCGATGCTTAATGTTATCAGAATTTTTGTGTAAATGACTAGCATGTTTTGAAACTGTAGCAAGGCGTATGAAAGATAGTGCAACTTTTTTCTACCTAAACATCGCACCTGTATCCTTCTGGGTATAAGGTAGATTGTACTGCTATGTATGCACTTAAGTTGGTAGTTTCGCGTATTAACAATGTTAGGTTTTAGAGTTCGAGACTCCTTCCAATCAACAACGGTCCAGCACGTTTGGGCTGTTGCTCGTTAAATCTGTCATGGCCTCAAATGACCTTACGTTGGCGTGGAGTGGAAGTTTCGAGATTTGAGGTGCCAGAACTGGTGTGACTTCGTCATCTGACAGTGGTTCAGAATTACATGGTGTTGTCCTCCGATCCTTCTCTTTGGGTTTGATCCTGGACAGTCACCAACAGCCCGTGCATTGCTCATGTGTGACGTTAATTAAACTATCTACCCACTCTGTATAACTTCTAACCAATTTTGACCTTTACTACGAATAAAATCCTTCCTGGGATTCCTCCAATCAATGTGATTATTAAATATACTATGTGCGAGGTGGTGTAAGAGCAATAATACACTGCTTGAAAATCTCCTGACTCTCAAGGGCTTAATATTAATGACGTTATTTTATCGTGGGTTAGCTGAATATTTTACCTAAGGAAATTCCGAGAATTCAGTTTAGCTAAGAAGTATTTATCGGTCTACTCAGCGGTATTATATATGTATAGAGTACTTAGATAATAACGTTGAATCTCCGAAATTCTACCCTTTGGATAGCCTCCTTAATCTGCTAGAATTACATGCCTTCCGTAGGGAAAGGGATGAATCTAGTCAGACCATAAGACGCTTTATTTCGAAGATCCTATTGTGAGATTTCATGAAAATTGGGATCTCCACACTGATGAGCTAAGGCACATGAAATTTCCAGCCGTGTGAAATATAGTTGCAAACTGAAAGCAAGGACTTTTCGAAATTTTCGTCGTTTGTATTTGATAATTCAATTAATTACTTTATGTTTTATCAGTAATAGCAGACTTCAACCATGATTGAATACAACATAATCAGTTTGATAAAGTGGATAAACTTGCTCTTCTAAGGGTTCTTTATCAGCTAAAATTATGGCAAATGCATAGGGAGATGAATTAATCAAATCGGACTACATTATAAAATTATTTCCCAGTGCACATTTTGAAGTGTCATGAATTGATATCTCCACACTGATGAACAATTCAGGCATGTGAAGTTTTCTCTGACAGCATTAATGAGTCGCGTGAAATATAGTTACAAATTGAAAACAAACTCTTCTCCAAGTTTTCATCCTTTGTATTTAATAATTCAATTAATGTGTGATTATGTATAGCACACTTCTATTATTATTGCATTCAACATAAACAATTTGAGAAAGAGGGTAAAATAACTCTTCTGGGGTTCTTTATCAGCTAAAATTATAGCATTTCCGTAGGGAAAGGAATTAATCAAATGAAACGGTAAGATGAAGATTATTTTGCAGAGTACACATTTTTTAATTGTCATGAATTGGTATTTCCACAATGATGAGCTCGAGGAAATGATGTTTTCTCTAATAGGCAGGAACGAGTAGTGTGAAATATAGTTAGAAACTGAAAACAAAGACTTCCAAGTTTTCATCGTTTATACTTAATAGTAAAATGGATTGCTTCATGTTTGATTAGCTAGAGTGCCCTTCAACACTGAGTGAATTCAACGCAACCCATTTGAAAAAGAGATTAAAATTCTTGTCCTATATAGGGATCTTCATCAGCTACAATTATATTACTTCCATTAGAAAATGAAACTCTTCCATGGGGAAAAGAATAAGTGAAGTCGCATCATAAGCTGAAACATGCATTTTGAGGTGTCGGTACTTGTTTATTGCAGAGGAGGAGCTGCTATAGCAAATGGGGTTTCCTGACAACTACGACGAATTGTGTATAAATGCAATTACAAACTGAAAACAAACACTGAAGTTTTCATCCTTTGCTTTTAGAAATACAATTAATTTTTTCAACTTAGAGTAAGCGGAGTGAGCTTCAACACTGAGTGAATTCATCGTAACCAATTGTAGAAAGAGGGTGAAATGCTCGTGATACTACATCCAATTTTAACAGTAGTTCAGGGATAGAAATGGACATGCTTATAGTTGCGATGACATCGTTGCTTTAATGCAGCGAAAGAGCTTAATCCAGCTAGACGGCTCCCCTTTTTTAATGCTAACTTTTTTTTCCGGCTCTTCCTTTTCTCCTTCCATTTAATGGAGTCACCTCAGTACCTTGATTAACAGAAGCGGCTAAAACGTTTCGCTAAGTCCTTTTCAAGTCGAGTTATTAAAGAAAGGGTAATGTATTACGGCTCATTTAACATTCTTTTGTGAATATCCCGTGCCTAGAGGAATTTGGTCAGACCATTAAGGCCAGGTTTGTTTTTACTGTGGAGAAAAGAAGAAAATAGTTTTACTTCAAGACAGAAACCATGACCATGGATAAAACTATAGGACATTTTATGATTAAATGGGAAAAGTGTCGATAGTTGCATATGCTCACAGTAAGGCAGTTTTCCAAAAATATTTGGCACAGCCACCCTTGACACAAACAATTTTCTTAGCGCGCCCTCTGGAAAACTCTTTGCAAGTGTAGCTGTGCCCACAATTCCAAAAATATTTTGAATTTCGCTGAAATATTTATATAACTGTGTGTAATTTTAGAACTTCTTAAAGCTAGTCTGGAAATAAAGCAACTTGGAACTGAAATTATAAAAATCTAATTAATAAAAGAAAATTACAAAGTTGCTCAGAAACACGCTATATTACTTACTATTACTATGTATTGATATAAATCAAATCAGTAAAACACAAAATAATCACTAATGCGAAGGATGAGCCAGACGCTGTGCGACCAATTTGTCCATATTAAGTTCTATTTTCGTCAGAAGCGTTCTTAAATTAGTCAACTATCAGCTGTTGGTTTCGTTTTTAGTTAAAAGCATTGTTACCACACTATAAACTAAACCGCTTTCAAGTAATCAGCATGACTAGAATGCAATCAAAAATTCAGCTGGAAGTACGTGCAAATTACACGTAAATAAGTTCACATTACTGTCAGCATTTGTCTTTATAATAAGTCAAATACTCACAGTAATGATCTAACATGTTAGTCGTGTATTTTCAATATATAAGGCTTAAAAACTAGTTTAATATTGATGTCCAAATTACTCGGAAAACTAGCGCTAAATACACTGCTAACTGTCTAAATTACAAGCACTTATATTTATCCGTTTTATTTCCCTACACATGTTTTTATAAATCAATTAAACTAATTATTTATAACTAGTCTCTCTCTCTCTCTCTCTCTCTCTCTCTGTCTGTCTCTCTCTCTCTCTCTCTCTCTCTCTGTTGCGTATACTGTTTTTCCTAAAAAATTACTAATTAATAGAAGTTAACTGTCAATGAGTTTCAATTTACATAAAAGTAAATGGTTTTTATACACGGATTTGAATAGCAAATTAATACCTACTTATTTCGTTACGTTTCATGAGAATAGAAACTCATTAACTGACATTTATTTTTAGTAGACACTAAATGATTATTTTCAGGTTGATAAGAAATATAGTTGATATAAATAATAGTAATCTGTTTAAAAGGTATATAATATGATCAGAATGCTTACAATTTTTATTTTTTGACCAAAAATCTAATAGTTAGTCTTTAAACAGTTGTTCGGAGAAAAATATTTTTGTCTGTTAATTAGTTTTTGCTCTTAGCTGACAATATGACTATTTTGTAACGGTTCGAGATTTTATGCTTAAATAAGCCACTTTCTATGCATATCGAAATAAACTTATTCCTTAACCCTCCTTGGTGATTGTCCCGACGATATATCGTCCCATAAAAAGACTGATCAGATCTTGATGGACGAGATATTTGGTAAAAATGATCATATCTTGAACTCATCATCATAAAAAAAATCGGAAATATATTAATGACGAGATATCTCATTATTGGCAAAATTGGTGGATTAGCACTTAAAGGGTTAATCATTGACAACGATATGTGAGTATATTGTTCCAAGATGCAATGAAACCCAAAATATTTTATTACTTTATTTTTCTAAATAAATAGGGGTGGCAAAAACGTTCAAAAATAAATTTTCTTTGCGATTCGCAACTTGTTACCTAGCTTACATTTTTGAGACGCCCGTCTCTTAACAAATACCAACAACCCCAATCTGGTGGTTCTTTGTTGATGAATCAAAATGCAAACTTCTTGAATATCACTCATTTCAATGCTCCTTAAAAATAAATTTATTTCAGTACCGATGGCTTTTAAAGAAATATAGCTCGGAAAAAGAGGAAGAGTCCGTTAAAAAACTGTTTCTTCTTCCCCACCTGATGTTTCTCTTCTCGCTATAAAAATCTTCTCAATTTTTATCGTTTTGTGTTAGGGAAGGGGAAAAGCCACAAAAAATGACTGAATTTATTGGGTAGCAGACTAGTAGCAGGCTCTTTATTTTCCTTTCGGATCGATAGGCGCCATTAACTGCCTCATTAGGTTGCAAGCGGTGGCTATTATGCACTTTTCGTGTTTCGCCAAATACGGTCGCCAACAGGTTGCATGACTCTGGCTCACCAAAAGATCGGAAGCAAAGGTTTCAATTTTTTTAATACGAAGCCCCTCCGAAAGATTGACTCTTTAACGACACTTTTTAAGTGATGAGTGATCTTAAGAGTACTGAAAATTATTTGAAGCATTTTTTTTATCGAGCACTATTTTGTTCAGATAATGGACTTAGTTCTGTACATGTTTTGCTTTTCTGCACTGGAACTCGAAAAATTATTTTAAATATTAGTTCATTTTTCTTTATCGAGCACAATATTCTTCAGATTACGGACTTCAATCTGTACACATTTTGGTATAAATCACCAGAATTAAAAAAATTAATTAGAATATCAGTTCAGGTCCTTTATTCTGAGTACAATATTGTTGAGATTACAGTCTTCATTGCAGACAACAAACTTCATTTTGTACACATTTTTATTTTATGCATTAGAATTATAAAAAGTATTTTAAATATTAGTTCAGTTTTCTTTATGGAGCACAATATTGTTTAGATTACGGACTTCAATCGGAACATATCTTGGAAAAATCATCAGAATTAAAAAAAACTTAATTAGAACATTAGTTAAAGTTCTTTTTTCCGAGTACAATATTGCTGAGATACAGACTTCATTTCAGATAACAAACTTCCTTCTGTACACATTTTTATTTTATGCATTAGAATTAGATACATTTTGCTATAGTTCTCTAGAATTAGAAAAATAATTAGAACATTAGTTCAGGTTTTTTAACTGAGCACAATTTTGTTCAGATAGCAGATTTAAAATATCTTAGCAAATATTTTTCTTGAGAAATTTTAACAAATATAGATAAAAAAATAACTCTGAGTAATATTTTAAGCAATAATTCAAAAAGAGTTCTTTGAGTTTTTTATACTATTATGAATTTCAAAATACATGAGTATATTTTTAACTAGTTCGTTGCATTCAACCATCATGACCATTCTCAAATTTCCGTTTCCTTATAAGAAAAAAATCTCTCGGATTTTAAATGAAAAAAGTCTTGCTAGGTATCAGTATTTTAATGCCAAGAGTTGTTTTCAACTATAGTTATATCGAAACGACAAACATGAAGTGAAATAGACCTAGCCAAAATATTATTCGCACAAACAGTAATACATTACAGGAAATAGCAACTTCACGTACATATCATACTCTAGTCATGCGAAGCTAATAAACAAATTTCATTCCTTTTATTCCCAGTCCATTTTTAAAATACATATTTCGAACCGTAGTAAAATATGTATTCAAGACATGGACTTCTTAGCGCTCGGATATTTACTCTCGAGATATTTATTTAAATCTATTTCTACTGAGACATACTTCTTACTTTTAGAATTCCTTTTAATCTATTGAAAAATATGTTTCTTAGGAGCCATTTGTGAATGTCTTTTACAGTTAAAACTCGGTCCACACTAAATATCTTCCTAAAATACACAGTATAGAATAATAAACTTCTCTCAATAGCTGCGAATTTCATTTAATTTCCATTGTTTTCATTAGATACGATCTTTCTTTCTAATCACTTTATATTTAAATTAGAAAATATTTTCTGTTCCTTTTCGTAAATGTTTATATATGAAATATTAATTTTTCAAAAAGTGAACAGTTAAATATTGAACATTAATTTTGTTCATTTAACATTTAAATATTAAACATTATGCTTATATATTAAACATTCAAATATATTAAATTTTATATTAAATATTTAAATGATATACATCAATTTTATGCAGGGCGTCCATAAAGTCTCTTTACAATTTCAAAATTTGTAGTAAAGGCAAATTAAAAGACAGATAAGTGGAAAATATTGCAAAATGAGACGTATGTATTCAACTTTTTTTGCCACCTTTAATACACCCATATATGGGCACCATTAATTGCAAAAAGGATATTAATACGATACTCAATTTCTTGCCATATGTTCGATGTATTATACCCTCATCAACAGTGACAATGGCATACACAATATCTTTAACCTAGCCTCATAGAAAGAAGTCGAGGGGAATGATATCTGGTGATCGAGGTGGCCAGGGATTTGGGCCACCCCTTCCAATCCACTGGTCAGGAAATGTTTCATTTATGAACCCACGAATATGCAGTCTCCAATGTGATAGTTTATCGAACAAAGGTACGGGACATCATTAATCTAAAGCAGAGGATAACTGACCATTATCACCATTGATGAGGTATGCTACAGCGAATATTGCAAGAAATCGAGTACCGTCTTTATGTATTTCGTGCAACTAATGGTGCCTATAAAGAGTTGTATTAAAAGAGGTAAAAAAACTTAAACATAAACCTCTCATTTTGTAATAATTTCCACTTATCTATCTTTTCATTTGCTTTAGTAATAAATTTTTGAAATTGTAAAGAGAATTTAAGGACACCTGAATATTAACCATTTAAAATAAGAACAATTATCAAGTATCAAAAATTAAATTGCTCACATTTCTGGCTGTATATTAAGATAAAATTCTTCTTCAATGTTAAATAACATTAAAATTAAAGGACTATAAATATGAATGATTATTATGCTAATAAATTAATATTACTTGAATTTGCTATGAAATAATTTATGAATGGTCCCATGTAATGTTGAAATAGAAAAGTTGAGTGATAAGTTCAACAGTTTTAATAGATTTTCATGTGTGTGTGTAAACATATCATATGTATATAAACATGGAATCAAACGAGTTATACTATTTCTTGGTATGCACTTCATACACACTATTTAACGTTTTTTTCATTTATAATACACCATTCTATATTTTTAAGAATAGAAGTAAATTATTACTTACAAAATGGACCTTAGTGTTCATTAATCTTTTAAATAAGCAAAATATTGCATGAAACAACATTTGGGCAATTCCATATATAACGGACGTATAATTAGACAATAAAAGTATTTCTCCCAATTACATAATTCATATATGTGAAAAAAATTGGTATTTATAAAGAGGATAACTATCTCTAAAAGTATCAATAAAAAACATTTTTATTTTAAAAACAGAAATAGAGGTAATACATAATTTGGAGAAAAACGTACGTATACCTTTAGACAAAAAATTGTGTCACTCAGAGCACAAATGACAAATTGTCTGATGTTTACAAAAGAAAATAATGAAAATTTGTTTTTATGAATGAGGAAGATTCAAAGATATTACAAATACATAGATTATCTAATTTGCAAACAACTTTAAATTTTAATAAAGATTCCAAATGTTGTTGTTGTTGTTTCTTATGCCTACACTGGCAGACCGGAGAAGTGCCAGGCCCGTCGAAGACGGCAAGAGGCTAGGGGGGTGCGTCTTCCATGTTATTGAGCCCCATTGGGTGGAAATCCGACTTTGCTCGACATACATGACACATCCGTTTTATAGGAAGGTCCCTTTCATACATCCATTCACTCACACATATCGTAATTTAGATCCCAATCAGAGGCCGATAACCCCCTGAAAGATTCCAAATTGTAACATGTAGTGTAACGGACGTATCATCGTCTGAAATATTTACACTGCTTTATGGTTACTTACTGTACAAAATATGTTACAGTAAATTTTTACCATAAATAACGGAAAAATAATAATAATTAAACATTACCATAATAAATGGAAAAATAAAAAAAATCATTATCTAATGAAATTTATAAAAATTTCGTGGTACCACGCAATGACAAACATTTTTAAGTTAGAAATTGTACATATTAAATAATATATCAAATGTCAATGAAATCGGTTATTGATTGTGGGTTCATCAGTTATGTCCCACAATATCTTCTATATTCACCAACAGAAGTGTCATCATTTTGCAGCCAAAAAAAACTTCCATTTTTTTTAAGTTCTTTTTTTTTAACTTTACACCGATTGGACTATGGACTGAAATCACTTGTCCGACAGTTTTTTTGGTCCGCTTTCTGCAGTCAGTTTTATAATGACACAATTGCTGAATGTTATACTGTCATTACTGGATACAGATTTATTTTGGTCTGCTGCATTTTTGTTAACTAATGAGAAAAATGTTTTTGATCTATAAAGTAAAAAGACGTCCCAGATTTTCCGTAAATTTCTGAAACCTACACAATATTTTCAGAATTTGCCATTACACTAAGGATTGAGTGAGTCTTTGGAATCATTCATATGCTTTTAAATCCCTTGTTCAATTTGTTATTGTTGCCTTCAATTTTTCTTTACAAACAAAGATGATATTTGTTTTCTGAGTGCTTACCCGAACACAGTAAGAATATTTTCTGCATTCAGATTTGTTAATTATCTTGATTTAAGTTTTTGCCACACTTGAAATTTCACTTGGCCAACTACTACACCATTAGGTGCGCCTTTGCCATGAGATGTGGCGAAGAAATGCCAGTTGAGTTAAACTCCAAAATCGTCTTCTCTACACACATATGTAATATTGAACAAATTAAACTTATGTGTCAAATGTTGCGAAGCACCATCATTTCATATATTGCCACTTTCTTTAGTTTTTACAACTCCACTATCCAATGAATTCCATTGATACCATGTTATTTCTTTGCTTTTTTTTCTTCTAAAATTTAGTTTGTGGGACTCAAAATTGTGAAGATTTTCACATCTGACGCAAATGTTTAACATCACAATCCATATTCCATTTGGTGTTTCCAGATATATTATTTAAATTTGCCATGCCAAATAAGAAAAATTACAAAGAATAAGAAACAACATGTCAACACAAATATAAGTAAATATAAGTAAAGGGGGGTTAGGCACACGCAAATTATCTTTTTCTTGATTAAAAAAATATTTTCCACTCAATTTTTTTCTACCAATGAATGTATTAATAATTTTTTATTCTTAAATCAATATAACTTTTTTCCTAAAACATTTGTAGAACCACTATCCATATTATACAAATTATTTGTTTGCTACACAGTAGTGATACGTCCGTTACATATCAACGATACGACTGTTACACATTTTTATAAAAATATATATATATTTAAAAATTAACTTTTATCATACATTACTATGCCTGTTGTGATTTCTTTACTTCAATAATGTTGAATTTCTATACTTGCTACTAATGTTGTCAGAAAACTTTTTCCAAAACATTTGTAACGGACTTATCATATGCAGGACATAGAAAAGTTTACTCCTCCCCAAAAATTTAGTATTAATAATACTTTCATTTTTATCAGTTTTTTTTATGGTATACTATCATATTATTACTGTAGATTTAAAATATTCAGATATTATATGTTCCTCTTAATCAGAAATATAGTAATAAATATGTTATGCCTAAACCAGGTGCTATAGTAAATAATTTTTTTATCTAATTTTAAATTATTTTTGCATTATACAACGGTATAAAGTTACTATTCCTTGATTGATTCAAATATCCAGATAAATTACCTTTATTTTAATGTATAACAATTATTATTTTACATTTTTTAAATTTTTTTTTGCTCTTCTGGTTTACTTATCTTGGAATTGCCCATTTGTATCAATTTATTCAGCATATGGTCGACTTATTTAGTTGATGTTTGGTTTAGTTATTTGTAATCTGTAAATGATTAATTTCAGTACACAGTAAATAACATACGTCCAATATTTTCAACCAAGACAAAAAAATTTCTTGCCAACTCTAAAAAATAGTGGGAGAATTCTAATATGAAAACTTCTTTTTTGCATAGCTCAAAGGAATACTCTTGTAATATAATCCAAATTTATAATTCTAGTTTAAACCTGACAAACAGGTGTAAATTTTGTGTGTTACCTTTTTCAAAACATAGAAGCAATCAATTATTAATGCTATCGTAATCTGTTGTAAACTTTTTCCTGAAACTTGTAACACACAATATATATGTATTTAGATTAAGATCTTTTTGCTTTCTAAACTACTTTCTACTACTAAAAAAACTTTCTACCCTCGCTATATCTTTTCATAAAACTGACCTGGCCTACGTCATTTAACATTATAGTTCTTGCATTTTATATTCTTTATATTAAAGGAACACAAAACACCTGTAAATACGATTTTTGTTTCGTAATGTAGAATGTTTAATACTGATTCTACAAAACAAATAAAAAAAATTTAAACCTATCATAACACGGTTTTAACCTACGTCGGAACTTATTGTTAAAATATAAGAATAATATATCAACAGTGTTTAATAAATGTTTATATGTTTATAAATAAATAGCTCGCAAATTTTTAAACGAAATATTGAAAAATATTATAAAATACAAATTTTGATGTAGATAAATTAAATAACTCGTAAATTTTTAAAAGAAACATCGGAGTGCTTAAAACGCTAACATTTGTAGCATTCTCAATCAACCTAAGCTTCGGTTGGCACAAAGGAAAATGTTAGGTATCATAATAAAAAGACCGTGGACAACTTTTTCAGCTTTGTGGGGGGGTGTAAATAATTTTTCTTTTTTTGACGCTGCTTATTTTTTTTCTTTACCGCTCATTTTCTATTTCCGCATGAATACGAGGACAATATTTTTACAAAAGTCTTAACTATTCTCAAACAAAAGCATGCCACAACGAGGTTTGTACTATTTAGCCACCAAAAAACCGAACAACGAACCTAACGAATAACAATAAGCAAACGTATGGCGTGGAAAACTAACAAATTCATTTCTTTTCAGACTATAATTGCTTTCATGCCGAAATTGAGAAACACAATATTGAATTAAGGATTTTACAAAAACGAAATCTTTTCACTCTCCATTCCATAAGAGCATTTTTCGTATTATCAATTTGCTGCAAGCTATTCTTGCGATCAGCTTTATTCGCGCATAATCATTTTGTTTTCGTATAAAGAGAACCAAATTCATACGAAGCATCTCAAGCTGAACTCTCGCTAATTCAATTAACCTCTTCGCATGAAACAGAATAAGGATTAAATATGCTTACAAAAGGGCTGTTGTGTTTCGCTATCCTAATAAAATATTCGAAAACGGTTTAATTATTTAGAAGGCCCAGCATCGAAGTTAATGAAGAAATCAGGGAACTAAAAACACGCTCTGCTAATAACTTGATCCTTATTTTGGGCTCGCTTTTGAACAACTTTTCTTTTTTCGAGTGAAGAAAGAGGACTAACCTTAAAAATCAACTTTTGTTTCTGGGGGAGTATTTATTGCTAAGGAGTATTTATGGCTTGGGAAATAAATACTCCTTCGAACTCTTCACTTGCAATTATTATCAGTGTTGCTATCTTGCACTCACGCTACTAGAAGGATCAGTTTTTTTTTATACAATTAGCATTAGATAGAGTGAACACGCAAGCATAATTGATGTTTTCCCGTCTCGGAAAAAATGACAACTCATGCCATTCAACACATATAAACATCTTTATAAAACTTGAAATGTTAAATCTCTAATAAAAAAGAAACGGATTTGTATTCAACTCTGGTGTTCTACCAGAAAGAGAGGGCATATTATTTAAAATATAAAAAAATATATAAATTAATTCCTACAGTTCTCATATACTGCCCTGAACATGCAAATTGTCGACTTAGAGCAGAAACTCTTTAGCTGACATTTTTCGGGAATGAGTTTATTGATACGACAAATGCTTTTTTTTTTTTCATAGTGAGAAATATATTGTCTGTTGTAAACTGAAGAAAATTTATAAACTATTATTGATGTTTTGTAGACATTTCAGAGCTATGGAAATGAAAGCGAGAAATATATACATATATATATATATATATATATATATATATAATTTTAGTTGAAATTTTGAAAATTTCAAGTGTTGCACTAGCTCGATTGGAAGAATAACGGATTAGCAGCAGAAGTGTTCTGAGTTCAAATCCAACCAAAGACCATTGTACATATAGGAGCTGGAGCACGTTAAATCTGTCGTGAACTAGAGTGTCCTCACTTTGGTGTGGTATGGAAGTTTGGAGAGTGAGAGTGCCGGCTCAGGTTTTACTTCGTCAAATAAAACTCCTTATTTATAGCAAAAAAAAATTTAAATAATATTTATGAAATAATTTAATTTACTTATGGAATATACCAGTAAATAAATTTTTTTGAAGAACTTCTTTGCCACTAGGAATTCAACTTAACGTTGAAAACCCATATAAAGATTGAAAAATTATAATTTCTGACTGCAGTGAGCTGTCTCAAAAATTTCAACTAAAGTTTACAGATAAAAAATACATTGTATATATATATATATAACCTAAAATATTAATAAATAACTTACTTTACTAACACGTGATGGTGATCCATGAGTTTTCCTGTTGCATCTTCACCCCAGTGAGGAATAAATTCATATATTCCTTTACTGTATTGCTGAACGGACACAACAGCCAGTTTAATTTCAGACTTACTACAAACTGTTACTAGGAACGCGTCTGCAGATGTCGCTTTTAATATCCGCTATGGGTGCGTGGACTGCATTTCGTATGTGTTGCAGGAGGAAAAATGCTGAAAATGGCAGACTGTTTTATGAAACTTTCCCTTTATTAAAAGAGAAATTTATTTTATTTTGTTTTAAATCCAGATTATCAGCAGTTCCCCTCATCCCTGCTGGATATGGAATGGGATAACAAAAAATTAATAACAAAAACAACCAACACACTAATACCCTGAAGTCTGAACTAGGAGAAAAAGTAACAAGACTATATGTATATAAATCGAATTGGGCAATTTTCGACGTAGCTATTTGAGAAATAATATAGGCTCTGATTTGATAGTTTAAATGTTAATTTTTTATTAATAGTACCACCATCCCCTTCTGGTTTATCTGATAGCCGTATCTAGCCTGCACGCCGGGTAAACCTATTCAGAGGGCCGTACCTAATCTGCAGGCCCGATAAAAATATATGGAGGACCTTATCTGGCAGGCAAACCAGGAAAACACTTATGAGGAGGCTTTACCTGATCGGTGGGCTGTTAAGATCTTTTCGCAGGCTCGTATCCGGGCCTGTTAAACCTATTCGTAGGACAACACCTGGTTTGTGGACCTAGAAAAAAATATTTGGAGGACCGTATCTGTCTTATGGGACCGATAAAAATATTTGGAGAGCAATAACCGACCTAATATCAATTTATTCGCTATAGCTTATTTATCGCTATAGCTTATTTTATTATTGTGGTCTTTCTGTTTAAGCCTAACCTTGATGAGAATAAACATTCCTCAACTATCTAAAATACAGCATTTCCTTTAGAAATTGAAATTTTTCTTAGATTGGTAGTAAGTTCTAAAGTATCTAACACATTTTACTTAACTATCTATGAAAATTCAAGCGTAAACATATAAGCTTGCTTATGTATATTTAAAGTATAATAGTAAGTGGTATTATTTTAGTACATCTCCAACGTATTGAAATAAAAAAACAATGAATCGTTCGCAACTCATATCAAAAACTTCAGAAATATTGTAATGCATCTTGTTCCTGACATGAAATTATGATATGCATTATCTGCATTTGAAGTAAGACAGGAAATGCGAGAATAAAACGCTATAAAATAATTTCATATACTTTTTAACTTTTCTTACGAAATTATTCTTTGGATTATCTGTATATAAAGTAACGTATGCGATATGAGAATTAAACAGTAGTAAAAGAATTTCATAGTTCATTTTACATCTCGAGATTTCATAACACTAAAAGTTAAGAATAATAATGGAACTGTTTTGGTATTAAATGCAATATATCTCTAACATTTTTTAATAAATAACACTTATCATCATAACTCGTATCAAAACACTCATGAACATTGTAATGTATCGCTGTCTTCCAAAATGAAATTTTAGAGATGATATGTATTATCTATACATAAAGTAGCGAAAGGCAATGTGAGAAAATAACATAATAAAATAAGGTTATATAGTTTTTTCGTCATCTGACCGTGGTTCAAAATTACGTAGTGTTGTTCTCGAGTCTTTCCCTTCAGGGGTCGATTCCAGACGGTCGCCAATAGCCCGTTGTGTTGCTCCAGTGTGACGTTAATAAAACCAATACAGTTATTACTTTTTTAGAGATTTCAAAGCACCAAAAGAAGTTAAGTACAATTAAAAAACTGTTAGATATTAAAATCAATGCATATCCAACGTATTTGAATAAATAACACCGAATAACTCGCAACTCATATAACAACCTAAGGAACATTGGAATACATCTGCTTTTTTAATACGAAATTTATACATTTTATAACTTATATGTAAAGTCCATAAGTAATGTGAAAACAAAACACTGTAAAAAAGTTTTTATGGTTATTTTAATTTTTATCAATGACTTCAATGAGCACCAGAAGATGGTATACAATTGGAATTACGATACTGTTACGAAACAGGAATATGCAATTCTTCTTTTATGAAACATTCAATGTCATTATTTTAGTTTAATTGTTCATCCCTATTCAGCGAAAAACACTCAGTAATTTATGTAATATTTCTTTGTCTGAAATTTGCTGTGTAACACAGGGTTTTTTGAATATGGAAGAAACAAACTTAAGATAATGGTATATTCAGGTAATGGTTCATTATTTTACTTCGCTTAACATGTTTTCATGACCTAACATTTGCACAAAACTAAATGCGGCTTACAATTAACTATTCTCTGAAAAATTGACAACAAATGTTTGTAAGAAATTATCAGTTTACAATAATCTATTTACAGCAAATGATTATCGAAAAATTTTGAAACTTCAATACATTAAGCCTCTGATTGTCACAAGATTTCACAATAGTTTAGTTGGTGGGGTGTGGAAGTTTGGAGAGTGGGGTGCCGGCTCTTATTATCTGACCATGGTTCAAAATTAGGAGACTTCGTCCTAGCATCTTTCCCTTCGGGAATGATCCCGGGGGGTGCCAATTGCCGGTTGCATTGCTCTAGTGCCACGTTAAATAACTACCTACAGAGTAGTGTAGTATTGAGTTCTCCTCAGAACACACATTATGACTAATCACCATTTTTAGATAGAAATAATCCTAGGAAAGATTATATTGGTCAGGAAGGTTATTATTTTGGTTATTAACTAATCAAAAGTTATGCGAGGAAGACTTCTGGTTGCAAAACGGATACATCAGTGAAAATCCTCCTGGAGTGTTAAGAGAACGTTAAAAAGTATTTTATTCAACAAAACAAATAACTTTAAGGGTGATTTACTAATTATTTGTGTTGAAAGATAAAATAAATAAGCGAATAAAGCGTTTATCACGCGTTATTAAATTTTGACATGACATGATTTTTATCTGACTCTATTATATTCGTATTAATCAGGTGTGCACAACGTACGGTCTGCAGGCCAGATGCTACCCACAAAGGTCTTACACATATTAACATTGAACTAGACTAAATCAGGTTGTTTTAATTGTGAGAGATATTTTTGGAAACGTTTTGTGGGTTGAACTTTCGGAAACGAAACACAAGAACGTCGCGGTGAAATAATAAAACTATTAAATGAAATCTATGAAGAAGAAAACAGCACGTTACAGGAGGATTGGCTTTCTCAGACAGAATATGTCTGAGAAAGCCAAGTTTATTTCGATGGATAGATTGAGGAACATGAATCATTGACCTTCAACTGGAGATAATGGATCTTCAATATTCACGATTCAAAATTTAAATTACTTTGTTTAATTCATTTTTATAAAAGTCTGAAAATGTAAGTTTTAAATTTCGATAGCTAATACCCAGATAATGTTATACATATGTGGAAGCTTATCGTTTAATGACAAACTTTTTCAGTCATGAATAATGAGACCATACGTCCCGTTTCGAACGGGACAGTCCCGTTTTTAGGTAGGCTGTCCCGTTGTCCCCAAGAACAGCTTCGGGACGCAGAAATGTCCCGTTTTCAGAAACGGGCAACAGATCAACCCACTGTAATAATTTCAAAAAAAAAAGCTACACATTTTAAAAAATCCGACAGACCTTATCTTTTTGTAAGTATTTGTAATCACTTTAGGCGTCTAGGATTTTGGAATTCACATTGTAAAACAATAGATTGTTATTTTCCCCTCATACCTAGTCAGAAGCATGCTAGCTCACTCCTCGATTGAGAGTACGCGTAGATAGCTCGTGCATCTTTCTTGAAGATTGGTTATTGTTTCTTTTATCGACGTGCGTTATTATAGTCAATTTAAATTTCTTGTACGTGAAACCTTCATTTCAACAATGCATAAACGTAAGTGCACTTTTAATGTTAGCTTATAAACTAAGTACCCGTTTATAAAACACAAAAGTAAATTTTAAGCAATCCTGCCAAGAATTTCATTCTAATTTAAAATCAACAACAAATATACTTGAGCAAATTTACTCTTCAGAAATATAAAAGACTACATAAATTATTTATTTTAACGTGTTCATTCCTGTTTTCTTTTCATTAATGTGTATATAAAAACTATAAAGAAATTTGTATTTTCTTGAATACTCATACTATTACCTAAAAATTAGTAGATGTCCCGTTTTGAGGGAAAAAATAAATGGTAACGTTAGTCATCAACCAAAGTAAATCAGTTTGGTATGACATCATTTTCATGGATAGACTGAAGAACAGGAATCTCCGACCTTCAACTGGAGATAATGTATCTTCAACAATCAAGGATTTGAAATTTAAATAGCCTAAAAAAAGTTAAGTCTGAAATTTCGATAGCGACTGCCCAGATAATGTTAAATATCTGTGGCAAACCATTGTTGTAGGACAAACTTTTTCTCAATTATGAACATAAATAAATGAAAATAGAGAGTATATTTAAAAAACGAGATTGTTTATCGCTTTTCACCTGTATTTTGAAACATATTCTACACTAAAGGATACAATATTCAATGTTGGAATAGCTTAAATAAGCATTTCATGCATGGAAAACTGCTAATTGAAATCATTATTTCGGCCAAAAAAAAGTAGAGTTCGCATTTTTCATGTAATATTATTATTTAGAATCTTGGGAACATGTGCGTCTTATTTAAACTTGAAATTACCAAGATTGGCCAATTATAAGCCATCAACAGACGCGCCTAGGTGTAGAATTTCGTCTCCTCATAAAGATGATAATTCTGTATAGCCGATTTAAAACGATTTGACATCAAAATATGGCGATTAAAAGATAATCACATTCTATAGCACTGATATAGCAGATTAGCAGAAAAATAATTTAAGTACTACACTCATGTCCATAAATTAAGGATAATTCAGAATCACACGGAAATCGAACTTTAAAGTAAAAATTTCAACTGTAGAATTATCACACACATCTTCAAGAATAATATCCAAATTCCAGGAAGCCATCAGATGATGCCGATAGTACGTCAAAATGATGAGAGTGTAAGAAAGGTGTATATAAGGAATGGTAGCAAAGAAGTGAAATTGATCACAAGCGTTCTGTAAGCCGCTCAGTGCCACAACCAAATAGTTATGGCACAGAGGACGCATGTCGATAATTTTTTACGAGGTAGAATTATCGGCCGCCTAGAATGTGGGCTTACTCAGACGGAAGTTTCAGTGGAACTTGGAATCGCCCAAAGTGCTCTAGGCTTTGGCAACGTTTCCAAAATGATGGAAATGTCAGTAGCCGTTACAGTACAGGTGTCCACCGAATTACAACGCCGATTATTTGGCAGTAACTGCAAAAAGAAGCAAACGGAGCACAGCATCCGACCTTTCTCGTCAGCTATCTTCAGCCACGTGTACGACAGTTTCAAGGCAAACAGTTTACAGACGCTTGGTACATGTTGGTCTATATGCTCGCAGGCCTGTAATATGTGTTCCGCTCACGGCAACTCACTGTCGTCAGAGGTTAGCCTGGAGTAGAGAACATGCAATGTGGACATCGTCATAGTGGGCTTGTGTGATGTTTTACGACGAGTCCAGGTTTAGATTGAAATCTGATTCACGGCGGACTTTCATATGGAGAACGCCAAGTACCCTCTACCACCAAGACAACATCATTGAACGACACCGTTACGGTGGTGCAGGTTTGCTCGTTTGGGGCAGAATTATACTGGGCTCCAGAACAGATCTACATGTTCTAATAGGAACTATGAGAGGACAAAGTTATCGGGACATTATTCTGGAAAAACATGTACGTATGTTTAGGGGTGCCATGGGAGCAGAATTTGTGTTCATGAATGACAACGCCCGTCCTCACCGTGCAAACATTGTAAACGAATACCTTGAATCTGAGGATATCACCTGTATGGAATGACCAGCATTTTCACCTGATTTGAATCCGATAGAGCATGTGTGGGACATGCTTGGCCGACGAGTTGCAGTCCTTCAACCACCTCCTACATGTGTACCGGAACTTCGGAGAGCATTGCTTGCTGAGTGGAGTGATCTTCCCCAAGATCAGCTCGATAATTTGATCATCAGCATGCCTAGGCGTTGTACGGACTAGGCGTTGTACTTTATCGTCTGGGATACATACAATGTATTAAATATTATACCAACCATGTCATGTTAAGTTTTTGTGAGGTCGATATTCTTTGTAATTGCTCCAGTGAGCAAAAATCGTAGTTTTTATGAAAGGTAGCATACATACACCATCTTTTTTGTTCTTTATCTTTTGTTTAATAAATGGGCTTTATGAATAAGTCACGTTTGTTTTGTTTCTGAACCTTTATTTGCCGGAGCTGGCATTATCCTTAATTTATGGACATGAGTGTAAATGTTGCCGTTAACTGTACTGAAATTTTAAGTGCTGGAACAGCTTCACCATCTGACGTTGGTTCAAAATTACTTGGTATCTTACTCGATCTTTTTCTAGTGGGATTGATCCTGGATGACCGCCAATAACAATTTGTACGATGTTAATTAAAATACCTACCTACCTTGGAACAGCTTTTTTGAAGGTGGTTGGCGTGCTATCTATAAAACTATCGAATGAGCCAATTTTAAATTATTGCAGCCTGTCAAGCAAACATCCTTTTATTGTTTGATGTGCCAGAAAAGTACTTTTATCGCAAAAACTTCAGTCAATTTTTGAGCTAAAACGACGATTCCGAATTTTCTAAAAAACTGTGGTACAGCTTTGTTATACTGACTTTTTTGTCGCAACACTTTTGGAGCGTTTTTTGTGTAACGAGTTGTAGTAGGTAACTTTGTGGAGGTATTTTTTGGCGCGTGTTATGCGAGCAATTTTTATGTCGCCAAGTGAAACACCGTTTTAGGCTTAGTGGAAATTAATTTTAAAAAATTTTAAAGAATTTTGTAAACAGAAAAAAATACTCACAACTGACTATTCTTACTTCTACTGGGTGTTTATGAAAAAATATTTTCTTTTTATAAAATACTGTTAAAGACGTTTGTCTAAATAATATCTAATATGAATGATAGAAAAGATCACATTAATTCTAGCAAACTTGTGGACTTTAGCCATTGTAAAATCGAAAAGTATAATGGTTTATCACTAGGCTATCATAATTATGAAAAAACGGAGTTGCCTTTACCTGCCACATCTCGTTACAAAACGCACGCCAAAAACGATCGTAGCGTCGCCACAAAAATACATTTATTTCACCAAAACTTTTTAATCTTTCTGGTTTGTCAAAGGATAGCTACATTTCTCTGAAGTAAACAGTCGCTCATTTGTTTTTGTTAAAGATCACTTTGACTTGAAAAATCATACCACCAGCGACCACTAAACTTCGTGCGACGTCATGGTAGAGGAAGTTTTACAGATATGATTCTTCATGAAAATTTATAAAAAATTTCTTTGAATACCCGACACTGTAATACATAGATGTAGAAAGTTAGAAATTATTCGATTGGATAGTTTTGTCAGTTAAATGCTGTGATTTTAGCGAAAAAAAAAGAAAATTTACACTTTAGACCTATATCTTTTGGCGCTTCCTCTAGAAAAGTAAATATAACTAATAAACTTGTCTTTATGAGAATTTATTAATAATGAATAATTTTAACTCATTTACTCTATCAGAGGGCCAGAAGGATAAAGAAACAACTCAGCATTGTATTTTAGCCTTTTGTAGTTGTTTTCATTAGTAACTTTAATAAGTGTAGGAGTCAAATCCAAGCAAAATGTACAGCCCGTTGTGTTGCTCTAGTACGACGTTAACTGAACATTACCAATTAAAAAGCAAAATGTACGAATTTTATTAAAAAACAGTTTTAAAATGTTTCTGGGGATAGCCCAATTAACCTTTTAGTTCCAACTTTCACCAAGTTATTTATGTAATATAACTAGTTTAGCCACATAAAGTACATCAAATTAGAGTTTTGCATGCATTTAATTTCGTTGACTGCTGAAACTATTGCCTTATTTCAAGTTGGTAGTCAATTTACGTCACACTAGAGTAATATAAAGGGCTAATGATGACAGTCCGGTGTCAATAAACACCGGAGCTGGTTCCCCATTGTCCAAACTTCAACATCATACCAATGTGAGGACATTTGAGGCCACGACAGATTTAACTTACACCAGCCTTCATGTATACAATGGTCTTTGACTTGAACCAAGTTCCGAACTCGCAACCCTCTGATTGCCAATCCGTTAACTGGGCTACAGCGGCTCTGCCTTATTTCAGAGACTGTAATTGCTAATTTTTAACTAACGTCTCGTACTAGCGTAACACAACGGGCTATTGACCACGTTCCGGGATCAATCCTCTAAGGGAAATATCCGAGGGCAACACCACGCAATTTTGAACCATAGTCAGATGACGTGGAAACACCTGAGCTAACACCCCACACTCCAAACTTCCACTCGAACCCAACGTGAGGACTTTCGCACACGATAGATTTAAGGTACACCAGCCGCCTCTAAACCATACGCTTACAAACATCCATGCACTGACCCAGATTCGAACCAGGAACCTTCCGATCTAGAGGCTAACACCTTAACCACCAGACCAGTTGGTCGGCATTTCAGAAACTGATATAAATTAAATGAATTCAAACTACACGTGACCAACCTGAAATGACATATTACACGTAAAACAGATTGCATTGAAACTTTTGTACAGCTCAGATTGAAGTTACTTGATTACAAACTAAAACTGAAATGCTCAAATTAAAACTATTGTGAAGAAATGTAACATTATAGAAGATAAGTTATCCTTTAATTCCCCCGATAGAAACACCTAAATGTTACCACTTTGTTGTTAACGTCAAACGGGCATCTGCCAGTGTTCTTTAGTTTAACGTAGAATTAGAAGAAAACGTGTCTATCGAAATTGTTTTGAAGTCGTTCGTTCTTTCATCATTATCCTTGACCAAAAATCTCATTATGTAAGAAAATATTACGTTTCCCTTTAATAAAAATAATAAAATAATATCCGTATCCATTCTAGCAACCCACTTCGTTTGTATAGAATGCGTTAAAGGCAGAATAACATTCCTCATGGCTGTCTCGACGAAGTATCTCGTCACTAGCAAAACTGACCAGATCTTGTTGGAGAGATACTTCGTCATTAGAAAAAAGATGATCCAGACAATATCATCAAAAAATGTCAATATCCTTATCATTTGGTATTCAAGCGTCATTCTTCATGACGAAATGTCTCGTCTTTAGCAAAATTAATGGACGATATATATCATCGAAACCCCTTGGAGGGTTATATTGTGTAGATTTATTATAGGTAAGCTAACCTCTTCGTGTATATTTGCAAAAGGCAAGCGAGGACAAAGATTACTGATCTCAACTCGAGACTTTATTATTCACTTCAACTGAGTGATACATCTCCTTTTTATACCTTTTCCGAAAATGAATCGAACATTCGAGAATTCGAAAGTTCTAGAAATTAACATAAGTATATTACTGAAGAAGTGAGAAACAAACAGAAAGAAAACTTTAAAATGAAATCTACTTTTAGGCCACTTGCCTCTAGTGGGATTGGAACTCCGTACCTTCCGATTCGCAGTAAGGTGCAATACCGACTGAGCCTCGATTTTCAGACGAAGTGAATAAGTTTCGCTACAATATGTATGGTGAGGTGACCATACATATAACTCTCCATACCTGGCCATCTGGCCAGGGGTAAACCAATTGGCTACAATTCATATCTTACACATACGGTCATTTATCTTAGCATGTAAAGACGCCACGTGATCCCATCGATAAAACGTTACTTCTCCTATATTAAATTTAAATATTAAAAGGTTTTTTTTAATTGCATTTTTGATCAGTGCTATCTTCGAATTTGAGTGAAAGCGTTTGGTAGACCTTTTTCGAGAGCTGCCTCTTGACTGCTGCTCAGCTAAACCTGACCAGAGGTCCGTATTTGGTGTAGAGGAAAATATTTGGAGTCGCGTATCTGGTCTGTGAAGCTAGTTAAATCTATAAGTACGGTGGTAACTCAGTTGGAAGAGTAATGCATTAGCAATTCGAGGGCTGGAGATCGAATCTCAGTCCAACCAAAGGTAGGAAAGAACGCAGGGGGTGTTGTGCGTTAAATCTGTTGTGACCTCAAATATCCTCACGTTGGTGGAAAGGTGTGGAAGTTTGGAGAGTGGGGTGCCAGCTCAGGTGGTGACCTTGTCATCTGATCGTGGTTCAAAATTACGAGGTTTTGTCCTCGGTTCTCTTCCTTTAGGATTGATCCAGGACCGACTCCAATAGGCGGGTGTACCTGCTCCAGTACGTTAATAAGCTACTTACCTACCTGTTAAGAGGGTCGTATTTGGTTTATGAAGCAGGTTAAATCTGTTAGGAGGGCAATACCTGGTCTGCGGGCCAGGGGTAAACCCTTTGGCTACAATTCATATCTTACGCATACGGTTAATTATCTTAGCATGTATGGTTTATAAACGCCAGCTGATCCCAAAGAGAAGAATAGTTATTTCTCAAATATTAAATTTAAATATTAAAAGTTATAAGAAATTGTATTTTTGATCAGTGTATTTTCGAATTCAAGTGAAAGCGTTTGGCTTTATCATTCATTATAAAACCACAACGAAGTGTCAAACTAAATCTATCTATGTCCTCTTCTATATAGAGAATCAAGGGAACACAACTGTCAAGGGACCAGCAATCTTTATGGGCCTGAGGCTAGAGTCTGTAATGATGTCGAAATCCGCAAAAAAGGCACTCATTTCTTCTATACCGCCATCGAAAACACATTATTGGCGCATGCTATAGGCTGCGCCAATAATGTGATTTATGAAAACCATTAAAATTGAGTTGTCATAGAGGCATACAGGTGTTGTGAAAAATATAAAGGTTACATTTAATTTTATTTACTGCACTATTAACATCACACGTCATTAAAATTCCAAATAACATAAAGTAAAATCTTATGTGTAATAATTTATGTTTCAACCCTCCTGGAGGTTGTTTTGAAGAAGTACATCATCACTAGCAAAATATAACAGACTTTTATAGACGAGATATCTCGTCATTAAAACCAACTGGATTTAGGTCTTCTCATCAAATATTTTAATGACGAGACATCCCTTCATCAGCAAAATTGGTCAGATTTTGATGGACGAAATCTCTCGTCGAAATTACTTGGAGGGTTGAAGAACTCTAAACAATTATCATTCAAGAAATCAGTCCAATAGACCTTATTTTGTATCATCAATTGCACAGTAGGAATGTCATCAAGGTGGATATGTATAGTTTGATCCCTCCCAACTTCTTATAGGCACAGTGAATTAAATCTTTCTAATTTCAATTCCATCACGTGACATCAAGGTGATAATATTCCTGGTGATTGGAGCTTATGATATCAAATACGAACATAATCCATTGACTATTTTATATTTGTTTTGTAAAACCTGGAGATTTTTAACCTTCCAAGTGGTCACGACGAGATATCTCGTCCATCAAGATTTGAATAATTCTGCTAATGACTCTATATATTATGATATTGATATAGACGATTTTTGATGGTAACTAGATCAAGATCAGGTCAGATTTCTTCTAATGACGAGAAATCTCGTCCATCAAGATCAGGTCCGTTTGTGCGAATAACGAGATACAGGGTCGAAAAGGTTAAAGTGTTGGTGTCGTAAAAGCAGTTACGAATTATTTGCATGGAAAATTTCATCGATGGCTAAACTAGAAAAATTTCAAAACTGTAGAAGTTTCAAATATATTTCTTACACGGTATCACGAAGATTCAATAGTTTTTTTTTCTCGAAACCTCAGATGTGAATCAATTACTTCTTAAACTTTCAACAATTTAATATCACGATGCAGAATGTTTTAACGATGCTAATAAAGAGAGCTAAGTAAAATATTTCTTAGACTCTCAAATTTGCCTACATCAAATATTCCAAGTTTTCAACTTCTGAATACTTCACAGGTTTAAAACAAATATCGCATTAATCTCTCAAAGTGTTTGAAGGAATGCAATATCCAATGCAGTTTTAATACGACAAACAGAAATTCCAAACTGATCGATTAAAGGAAATCTACATTAAACATACAATTGTCGATGTATTCATTCTATTAACGCTGTTTTTATTAAACCATATGCAGTTAATCAAACAATTGTTCATTTCATTAACCTAAGTTTCATTTTGTTACATTTATTACTAGAATTAAGTATTCAACTTGTTAACCCTGAGTGGAACAAAGGCATAATTTCAGCTTTCAACCTGTAGTCTTTCCAGCAGGACTTTTAACACATTTTCACCTTTATATCAATATAATCTATTCAAAGAATTATATTTTAAAGAAAGGACCGAAATAATATTTTTAAAGAATTCTATACAAAGGAAAGAAGCTATAAAATATTTTCAACTCATTCTATTCTTGAGAATGGTCAAATGTAATCTTTCCAAATCATAATTGTGATACCAGAAAAATATCAATAAAAACGTTCCAAACAAAGATTATATCCAAAGGAAAGAACCAATAAAATTGTTCTAAAGAATAATGTATTCTTAAGAAAGAAGTAATATAATCTTTCTCTGAAATTGAAGGAATCCATAGATTCTCTAGAAATATATGGTTATTTAGTCATTATGGTGCTTTGTGGTATAAAACCAATACTACACTACTCTCAAATCTCCCGATGCTTAGAAGGTTAAAATGCAATCTATGCAACTTCAAACCGCTCTTTTACTCTAATATAACATTTCGGCTCATGTAATTAATTGAGAGAATCTTTCTTTAAAGAAGAAAGAATACATAGATTCTTATAAATATATGGTTATTTAGTCATTAAAGTGTATTGTGGGGTAAAAGCAAAACTACACTACTCGCAAATCTCGCGACGTTCAGAAGGTAAAAATTCAATCTATACAACTTGAAATCGCTCTTTTACTCTTATATATCATTTCGGCTCACGTAATTAATTGAGAGAATCTTTCTTTAAAGAAGAAATAATACATAGATTCTTAGAAAGACATGGTTATTTAGTCATTAAAGTGTATTGTAGGGCAAAAGCAACACTACACTACTCGCAAATCTCGCGACGTTCAGAAGGTAAAAATTCAATCTATACAACTTGAAATCGCTCTTTTACTCTAATATATCATTTCGGCTCACGTAATTAATTGAGAGAATATTTCTTTAAAGAAGAAAGAATACATAGATTCTTTGAAATATACGGTTATTTAGTCATTAAGGTGTGTTGTGGGGTAAAAGCTATACCACACTACTCGCAAATCTCGCGACGCTAAAAAAAGGTTAGAATGTAATCTAGGAACTTCAAAAAGCTCACATCAATATGCTTTCTCTAATAAATCATTTTGTAATTTAAATCATAGTAAGAGATACAGAGATTGAGGTTTTGTGCTCAAAACTTTCTTCAAATTAAAAACACCCTCGAAAATAGAAACTTTAAGAATCACGTTAGTTTGTAAACTAATCTTAATTCCCCGCGAGGATGTGATAATACGCCTTTGACTTTCAGTCGTGTAAATAATAGGCTTTCGAGAATGCCGGTCACATTTGTATAAGTATCACGTACGGGCGATGCCTTTTTGAATTCCAAATTCACCAAGAGTCGTAGGGCTTTAAGTTACCCCCTCTTTTATAGCAAATTAAATCCGTGCAAAGTCGTAAAGGAAAAGGAAATTTTAAACTTTCGATTTAGGAAACCGTCCCCTAAAGCAATAGATATGGTAGCGGTCGACATTTTGCTCTAGAAAATGTCCCGAAAGCGCTTAGAATTTACATTAGTACGCTTCGACGTATGTGTGTATAACCAGCTCGTCAAAGCTGTTGGGCGTTTTTTTCGATCTGCTTTTTGCTTCTCTTTCTTCGTGATGTCGAAATTTCCCCGATGGAGGTTAATATTCTAAAAATGTCAAAGAGATTTTCTTCGGGGTTATAAAAGGATGAAGACATATGTCTTTCGTTTAATTTCCTTTTCATTTACTTACTTGACTTGAACCACTTAGGTTTTTTTAATTTCTTCTAGCGCGATTGCGATTTGCTTTGTATTATACTTTAAATAAATTGGATCACCTTCATACAAAGTATTAGAGGTAAACTGGTAAACAATTTAGAATATTAACTCATTTTGTGCCGAGCATATTTTTATTTCATGCATAAAATTTGAGGTACAAGAAATTAGTTTCTAATTTCTTGAAGTGAAATTTTAACAAATTAAATCATTTAATTTAATGTCGGAAAATACCCGTAAGTAGATTTTTATAAATATCTTCTTAACGGCTAGTAATTCGATCTTACATTGAAAATCCATATAATGATTGAGAAATCGTAAATTCTAACTATACAATCAGTAAGCTATATCAGAAATTTAAACTAAAATTTACAAATAAAGATGCATTATTTATAACCTAAAATATTAATAAATAATTAAAAATGGTTGTTTTATTTATTTTATGGAGCACATATTTTTATCATCCACAAAAGTAGAGATTATTTCCTAATTTCTTGAAGTGGGGGAAGTTAAACAGATTAAATCATTTAATTTGTTGATGGAAAATAACAGTAAATAGATTCTTATAAACGTTTTCTATACGGCTACAAATTCAAACTTACATTAAAATCCCTTTAAAGATTGAAAAATTATAAATTTTAATTATACATTCAGTAAGTTGTCTGAGAAATTTCAACTACAGTTTACAAATAAAATTCTTCGTTAATAACTTAAAAAGTTAATAAATAACTCTAACTGATTGGTTTACTAACTATTATTATTTATTATTTATTGTTTTTATTATTATTTAATTTCTTAAAAGACCATTTTTATATAACAATCCTTTTACATCCTTCTATTAAATAAATCGGGATAACATTCATGCAAGGTAATAGGAAGTAAGCAAATAAATAGTTTATAATGAATTAAGTTTAAGCTTTAAATTATTTATTATTTGTAGTTTTTATATTTTATTTTTAACAAGAGTATAATAGAACAGAATAATACATGACATTTGTCTTTAACATTTTGTAATAGCTTTCAGAAATTGGAGGTACTTATACAGAACTCTCGCTTAAAATATTCAAGTTTGGATATCTACTCAACTTCAAAAATTAATGTAAAAACAAATATTGGACTGGGAAATCAAGTAGAACTTATTCCTTACATCCTTCGCTTAAAATATTTGTTAATGAAATATTCTCTTTAACAATTTTCGTGGTCGGGTAAAACAACCCAAATTCTAAAATTAATTATATATATAATTAAATATTATATATATATATATATATATATATATATATATATATATATATATATATATATATATATATATATATATATATATATATATATATATATATATATATATATATTCGCTTAAAATATTATTTTATGAAATATTTGTATATTCGAGAACAGCTTTCCAACAAAATAATAGTTATAGGGCATCTAAAATGTTTCCTTATAACTCATGCATTTGTGCATTTATATTTCCACAAAGAAGGCAAAAAAGAACTTAATTTTATACGTATTTTTATAACAAATCTAATAGTGTTTTAGTTATTAATTTCATTAATCTGGTTGTTGTGTAAACAACGTAATAAATACATTCTCCTATATTAGCACACACTACAAATCAACATGTTGTATTAAACATTTAATTGTTATAGGAGGGATCATAAAACCCTTAAATTTAGCCCTAATTCAAACAGTAGACTTTCGTTTTGATTTAGTCTTTTCACGTCATTTTTCAATCTATTCCATTTTAGTAAGGATTTAAGAAGGGTCATTTCTAGCATTCTATGAAAGATCAAGTCATAAAGGAGACAATTTTATTACAGTTAAATGAACTCAAAATAAATTGCAATTGTTTCGAAATCAAATTCTCTATTCATTTGTGTTTCACCATGCAATTTCATCGCGGCATGTTGACTAGTAGAATTTATAGGGGCAGAAAGTATTGATTATAATACAGGAATTAAAATTTCATCCTTACTAATTCCCTTCGCAAGTAAAATATGAAAGCAGCAGGTATTCAACATATATGGAAATTCTAGAACTTTTGTTTTTTAAAACTGGACTTTTCTAATTTTGAAGCAAACACGTTTCACGAGTAAGAAAAAATAATGATTCACTTCGAAATTCATATTCTTCTTAGGGAATGCTTATTTCGTGGAACGACTCTTTCTCTATTCAGACTCTAAACGATACTCGTCCAACTGAATTTATAATCGGACATAAAAGTAACACGTGACTCAACCTAGAAAGGTCAAAGTAATTCTTTTTTTAACTCTAGACTATTTAAAGAATGCTAATCATCTCATTGTTCTCTTCCAGTTTCTTTAAAAGCTCAATTAGCAAACTGATATTTATATTCAAGTTGATTTAGTGACTTAAAGAAAATTCCATAGACTTACATTTTTAAATATTTACATTTTATACTTTTGCATCTCAACGAACGAAAGATAAATTCTCAAGGACAGAAAATTATTTAGACTATATTTTCTCAACTCAGTGTTGGTTTTCAGCTCCAGCTCAATGATAAAATTGATATTAACGCAATGGTAAAGTCAATCTGTAAATGACGTTAAATATATGACACATCCCACCATATTGCTCTTTCTTAGTTGTCCACTTTCCACATTTCTAAACTTGTAGGTATATAGGTAGTGTAATTAACACCGCTCAGAAACAACACAGTGGTCTATAGGCGAATATCCGGGATCAATCCCAAAGGGAAAGATCTAAAGACAATACTTCGTAATTTTGAACAGATTCAGATGACGAGGTCAAAACCTGAGTTGGCACCCCACTCTCCAAACTTCTACAACACTCCAACGTGAATTAATGTTAGAAAATTTAACAATCCTTTTTTCATAGCGATATAATCGGATCTCTCCCTTTGATATTGGCCCCGGACCTTCGTCAATAGCCAGTTATGTTGCCTCTGTACGTTGTTAATTAAAATACCAACCTTGTCTAGCTATAATTTGAAAGGCGGTAAATATTTAAGTTTGATTAAAATCAATGCGATTAATATTTATTAAAGCGATACGTATTGTAACTCCTTTTAATTGATTATTTAATTTATGATGAATCTAAAATAAATTTCAAATTAATTTCTTTTATCTATATTACAATACTTGTGTATTACTTTGAAGAATTATTCAAGAGAATGAATTCTTAACGAATTACACTTTCCGTTTACGTAAACCAGGGCTCGAAATACCCGGGTACACAGGTGCACTGTGCACCTGAAAATAAAATTGTGCACCTAATTTATTCCCTCTAGGTGCACGCAGTAATTAAAATTCCTAAATACACACTATGCAAAAACTTTAATCCAGAAAATGCTAATAGCAATGAAGGAAAAATACAAAAAGAAGGATGGACACTAAATCTTATGGTTAAAGATCTGCCATAAAAGTAGACGTTTCTGATTGCCCACCAATGTCTGATGATGACTGAATATTTGTAAGTAATAATTTCGGAGGTAAAAAAAAATGTTTAAATATTTTTATTTACTATCTACTAGTAACATATCCAAACATACCCAACTAATAAAGTAATTTACATTACATTAATGCTCTTGTATTACGTTTTTTTAAATGTGCACCAAAAATATAATCGGTGCACCTAATTTAAAAACTTAGGTGGACCTTGTGCACCTGTATTAAAAAATCTATTTCGAGGCCTGACGAAAACTTATGAGAGAAATGAATTTCGTTTCAATCCAAACTGTTCTTCTGCATCTGTGCTGTTATCGAGTACCCAAGACAATGGAAAGAAATCTGTTCATCCCAAAAGACTCGTTCCTTTGCATTCTGTCATTAATCGAAGAAACCTGAAATCTTGAGATTAGTTGAAAATTGCTCACATGGTCTGAACTTTTAAATTGTGAAGTTTGCTCCTCAATTTACCGAAAAGAAAGATCCTGGGACGACACCTTTTAATTTTGAACTACGTTTCAATGCTGATATTAACACTTAAACTGGCACCTCACTCTCCAAACTTCCGCACCAGGCCGGCGTGAGGTAGTTGTATTTACGTCACAATGGAACAATACAACAGGTTGTTGGTGACGGTCTGGAATCAATCTTGAAGGTAGAGGACCGAGGACAAAGCTCCGTTATTTTGAATCACAATCAAGTGAGGAGGTCAACACCTGTGCCGGCACCCTACACTCTAAAATTTCATATAAATCCAACGTGAGGTCATTTGAGGCCACGACAGATTTACGGGCACCAGCCCCCACGTGTGCTATGGTCGGTTGATAATCCAACTGGGCTACAGCTTCTATCGGTTTAAGAACAGAAAATATTTTAATGTGCTTCATTAGAATCGAAAGCTAAATATCACTTTTTCAAGAAACTATTGGTTTAAGATTGGGGTAAAATATTTGGGATTCTTTAAGGCGTGAATGGGGAATTTTAAAACATTGTATAGCAAATTTAGGATTCTGTAGAAGGACAGCAGATCTTGAAAATCTTCAAAAAATATACTTTACTAATGTAAAGATTAATTTACATCAAGCTCTATGGATAGTAAAAATAATTTTTCTAATATGATCGTTTTTGACGAAGTTTCATTGACAATATAAAATATACAATAGATAAGTATAGGTAGATCACTACAAATATGAGTTTTTAAGGATAATCCTTAAAGAATTTTTACGGATAATCCTTGGAAAATTTTATGGGTAATCCTTAAAGAATTTTTATGAATAATCCTTAAAGAATTTTTATGAATAATCCTTAAAGAATTTTTATGGATAATCCTTAAAGAGTTTGAATGGATAATACTTAAAGAATTTTTATGGATAATCCTTGAAATCTGTTGTATGCAAATGAAAAATTCTTCATGCTTCTTGGTTTTGAAATTTGGATTTAAAATATTGCTTAAAGCATACTTTTTTACAGAATCTTAGGTGTTCCTTTGCAAAATCTTTTCTTTACAATTCAATAATACTATTTTCAAAAGGTATTACCTACCATTTCGCAAGATAGGTAGGTATTTAATTAAAACCGCACTGGAGCAATACAATGGGCTATTGGCGTCGTTCTGAGATCAATCCCCCCCCCCAAGGTAAAGGATCCGAGGACATAACACCACGTAATTTTCAACCACGGTCAGAAGACGAGACAACACCTGAGCTAGCACCCCACTTTTCAAACTTCCACACCACGCCAACGTGAGGGCATTTGAGGTCACAACAGATATAACGTGCACTAACCCACCTTTGTACACGACGGTTTGGGTTGGATTCGAACTCTCAACTCTCCGGTTGTTAATAGGTTACTCTTCCAACAGGGCCCCCTCGCCTCTTGCCAAATGGAGACACAAAAATCGTCAATTTTTCGAAATTTTTTTTTATTATTTTAAGAAATTCTCTGTGTTTTTCTGCTTAAAATGACGTCTAAATCATGTTTCTATCTTAATTAGAACTAGAGATACAATAATTTTTGTGGTGCGTTGTTTTGAAAATCTAACACTCTTAACAGGTGTTGTCATGGCAACAACATCTGTCTTTAAAACTTTAAATGCGTTTTTCTCCATGATACTTTTTTTCAAGATTTCATGTATTCAAATTGCTATAAGTCGAAAAGCGATAAAGTTTAAAGGTTGAAATTTGGAATAGATCTTTTTCAAACATTATACTTTAATTTTTATTCAGCAAATTTGAAAACAAATATTTACTTTTAAAAATATCACTTTTTATAAAAAAGTACCTTAAAATTTTCAAAAATTTTCATTCAAATATTTTTTATTTTTTATTAAATTAATATTTTTTAAATTCCTGAATCATAATTAAAGTTTATAAATTTGTGAATAATTTACTGCAAGAATTTTGAAAATTGATCAAGAATATTTTGAATTTTAGCAATTTAAAATGACCCCTCTTTTTTTCAAAAAATTTTAATTTAAAATTTTTAAAAAACTTTTGGTAAATTTTTGTGTTGTAATTTAGCTTATTATTTAAATAATTAATCAGTACAAAAAATTCAAAATTCTAAATTAATTAATAATAAAAAATATTTCAATGTGTCTCGGACCCCCTTAACTTTATTTCAATGTATGAAACTACAGGGTGTCCTAAAAGTTCCCATACTCTAACTTCAAAAAATTATTGCCCGTGTTTTTTTTTTCTTTTGAATTATTGAATTTTATCGTCTGTTTATAGTTTTATTGAGTCTTTAATATTTATCGTTTGGTTTCTTTTCGCGCTCAAGTTGTGCGATAATAAAGTTCCACGTCATTTTGTTCTTTATTGCAAGATGAATTTATCACGCATTCAGAGAATTGCGCTGTTTGAAGCTTATTTTAAATATAAATCATATGAAATATATAAAGAATTTTGGCCACATAAATATCCAAATGATGCAATACCGAATAATGATACGCTATATCAACTCGTTCGATTTTTTTGCCTTTTCGTGCTTAACGTGTCAAAAATGTTAAAGGAACTAAAGCCACCGGACAATGAGAAGCGGCTTTATTATTGCCGATGGTATTGCGATCTTATTATTGCGATCGACTCGTCTCAAGAAACCTTAGGCCATCTCGTTCCCCTGATCTGAGCATACCTGACTTTTTTCTGTGGGGATATTTAAAGAACAAAGTTAATGAAGATAATCACCAAACAATAGGTGATCTGAAAATTGATTGTTCTCAAAGGATTCAAGAAGTCATTCCCAGCATCTTGAAACGCGTTTTTTTTAAATATGCGCAAACGACTTCAGCTTTGCCTCCAAGAAAAAGGTTGAAATTTTGAACATTTATTGTAAATGTAAGTTCAAAATTTTTTCCTACGTTAGGTTAAAAGTGCTTTTCACCATAGGCATAAAAATAATGATTTTTAATTTGTTGTTTTTGTATAATAACAGTACGGGAACTTTAAGGACACCTTGTATTATGTGCACATTAAAATAACGACAAGATATGTAAAATAATGAGTGTGTGTTTGCCAATTTATAAAATCTTTTTAGTGCATGTTATATAATAATTTCCGAACTTATTATTTATGATACAATAATTTTTTTAGCATAATTGTATGTAGTATATTCCAACCTATATCTACCATGACGTACTTTTAGGTAGACAAAGTTGCATTGTCTTCCACGCGTCTTTCCAAAAATTCAACTAATGTAACTCACGGATTTCGATCATTTCAGTTGCACAGCGCCAAAGCTGAAGTAAGTTGGGTCGGCTCAACGCGTTTAAATGACACCCAGTTGCCTATGACACTTCGATTTCAATTGAACTCCCGGCTACGAGACTCTAAAATCTGTTATACAGCTGTAGTGAAGCCCTAGGGGTCGTTCGATTCTTTCAGGGAGACGAACAGCTATTGCCTAAACTATAGTTTTCGAATTCAATTTCCCACAGATACATTTTTCGACAATAACAAAATTCCAATCGATTCAGATGCCTAGAGTAAGTTGCTTACGCTCTACAGTTGAGAAATAGAGTGGCGGTAGCCCAGTTGGAAGAACGACGGATTAACAACATAAGTGTTGCGAGTTTGAGACTCGGTCCAGCCGAATACCGTCGTATACGCGGGGGCTGATACAAGTTAAATCTGCCGTGGATTTCAATTTCCTAACGATCTGGAGTGGAAATTTGGAGAGGTGCCAGTTCAGGTGTTGTTCTTGTCATCTGACCGTACTTCAAAATTGTTCGTTGTCATTGAATCTTTCCCTTCGGGATGGATCCTTGACTGTCCCCAATAACCCGTTGTGTTGCTCCAGTGTGACGTTAATTGGCTTTCATCTACCTACAGTTGAGAAATATTTTAATCTTCTATGGCCCTATGTAGAATAAAGTATTATTGAATTGAACACAAAAATTATATTTGTTCTAAACGTTCACAGGGCGCCAAGCAGGCAGAACTTTTACAACTCAGTCGGTGTTATCGAGATTATATTTTAGGGTTTGTATTTAGTACCAGCGAACACAATAATTTCATGTTCCCGGCAAGAAATTGTAATTATATTAAATACGTACTTCGCTTCAATTTAAGAATAAAGATTCCTTGAGTATGTTTAAAAATATTATTATTGGATCATCCCATACGCAATGTTGCCTTTGTTATAGGACAAACTGAATGATGCAATGTTTAACAGTGATTTCAATTTACTATAATTATATCAAATAAATAATCGCTTTGTGTTTCATTTTCTATTTATGAATTAAGATTGCTTGAGCCATATTTAAAAAGATTATTGGATTATTATATTGTTTATCCCATAATTAATGTTGCTTTTTTTACTTGTCAAAACGAATAATGTCATAATTTAGTTTTTTCATAACCGTACAATGTGTGTGTTTTATTAGAATTTTCAGTATTTTAGCTTATAGTGCGTCGGTTTAATTCTTCATACGTGTATTTCAGAGTAAGAAAACTAACAGTTATTATGGTTGTCAAACGTTATTTGTGCTGAGCTGCTTCCAGAAAATATAACCATTACTAGATAGATGTATTGTGAACAACTGAAACAGCTCTGACAAGCTATTATAGCCTAAAACACTTGCACTGGCTAATATAAATGCTGTCAACTACCAATCGAACTTCAATCAAGACCCTACTGTCATTTTTCACGTGAGCTATATTCAAAACAATCTCCTCTTCTAGCCATCAAAAATAAAATATACCAGGAATTATCTTTGTACTGTCCGAACTATAGATTCTACCACACTGCTTTGCAATCAAGGAATCTCCAAGCTTGGTCACACACGTATGTCCATAAAAAGTACCAAATATTTATAAACACCAAATAACTGCATGAGCACTCAACCGACTAATGATTGAGTGTGCAGTAATTTTTTTCAGCAATATCAGAAATTTTTATTTTTAGCGATATTTTAGCAACCATTAGCTACAAAGATAAAACTTGGAGATACTACCTTGACTAGCACGGTACTACAATAAACCATGCAAGAATTTATGACAAAACTTCTGTTCATAACACTGGATTGTAACTCTATCAAATTCCACTGTTATTTTCACACGTAATATGAATCAAAATATCTTCCCTAATCTGCCTCAAAAAAAATACAACACAAGATGTATAATGCGGACTCGTAAGTTGTGTCATACTGCTTTCCAATCAAGAAAGCAGAATCTTCCAGCTTAGTCTTTTAGAGTTCGAGGTCACATATTCATATATAAGTATCGAATACTCAAGAACACTAGATAACAGTTTGATCACTCAACCAACTGATTGTTAAGTAATCATACTGTTATCTGGCTGATATTACTGGTAAATTAAAGCACATACAACCAACTGATGATAAAATGTGATCTAATTTTTCCAGCAATATTATTTTATTTTATTTTATTTTAACGGCATTTCAGCAACCAATTACCCTAAATATGACGCCTGTAGAAACTACCTTTTCTTTCACGGCAGTACAATAAACCACGCAGACATTTGTGACATACCGTCTGCTTCTGACCCACACTAGCAACTACACTACACTACAATAATGGACCGGACAGCAAGATGTGATAGTATAAGGGAAAGAATACATTATTTAAATGGTATAGTCCCCCACGTGCGGCAATTACACTAGCAACCCTTCTGGGCGTACTTTCCACAAGGTTTTGATACACAGCTATAGGTATTTGTGTCCATTCCTGCTGCAAGAATTCCACCAGCTCAGCTGTAGATTTCGGACGTAGTTCCCTAGTCCGTAAGCGTCGCTCTAACTCGTCCCACAAATGTTCTAAGAGGTTTATATCGGGACTCTGAGCAGGCCAGGGAAGACTTTTTACGTCCATATCTTGATACCACTACTTGACAGAGGCTGCAACATGACATGGAGCTCTGTCGTCCTAGAAGTAACATTCGTCCGTTCCATAAAATTGCCAGAGCGTAGGAAGAACCTGATTGTCCAAAATGTTCATGTAGGCGTCGGCGTTCAATTTACCAGGAACAACATGGAAAGGTCCCAGTCCATACCACGAAAAACACCCCCCAAACAAGTAGTCGGATTTTATGCAAATCCGCTGGCGTCCGGTCCATTATTGTAGGGTAGTATATCTATCGGATTTCGCTCTTTAGACGCTAGTGTCATTTTCATGCGATCTCTATTCAAAAAAATCTCTTCTCTGAGTGAAAAATAAAATACACGACTTCACCTATGCACATCGTACGAACTATAAGTTCTGCTACGTTGCTTTCCACTCAAGGTAGCAGATTCTCCAAGCTCAGTATTTGAGTTGGTGATCACCATATGCATATATAAGTATCAAATACTTAAAAACACCCCAGATGATAGTATGGTCAGTCGACCAACTGAGGATTGAATGTGCTCAATTTTATTTTTAGCGGCTTTTCGACAACCAATAACCCTAAAGATCAAACCTGTAGATATTGACTATCACGGCAGTACACTAAACCATGCAGGCATTTGTGACATACCGTCTGTTACTGACACACGCTAGCAACTACCTGTCGGACTACACTCCTCACTGCAGTGTCGTTTCCTCGCGGGGGAGCCATACAAAATAATCTCCCTTCCCTCCATCAAAAATAAAATATGACTTGGGAGTTTACCTGCGCAATTATCCGCAACGGCGAACACGGAATTTCGGAGACGCGGATGAACATTTCCGCACCGTTAAATCCGCGCCTTTAAACTTCTTTTCCGGCTGCTGCCTGGTTGAAGATTTATCTGCATCAAAAATCCCGAACCAAAGTCTTCCGGCTCACAGCTCTCATTTATGCCCAGATCCCCTTTCAGCAGCCCTCCTCATTACATGGCGAAACCTCCTCCTTTTTCCATTATTATTATTATTACATCTTCAACATTCATCTATTTATTTATTCCTCCAATTCCGTATCCTTTCATCAGTCCGTGTTTGATGTTCTTTAAAGCCCTCGTGGTGAAACCAGCGATGACTCGCCCCCATCCGTCAGAAGCTTAAGAGCTTTTGTTGGAATCTTTTCTTCCGGTATTGTACTGCCCCTGCTTCATCTGTGAGAATTAATTGAGTTTCGCAAATGAATTGACTTTTCTTCCAGCGAAACAACTAATGACTTAATTTTTAAGAAAGATTTCTTCTTCGGGACGATGGTGTTTTAAAATAATATGAGGAAGAAGAGGAAGGGCCGTGTCATTATCAAATTGCGGGATATTAAAATGCATAGGGAACATCACCGTGTTTTAATTGTTTTCAGTCATTTCGATAGTAGATTCAATGGATTCTCGGGGAAAATCAGCACATTAAAGATTGAGATGGGATTGTAAAGTTCTTTTAGTACCGTCTATACAGGGTTGTACGAAGAAGAGGAATGGCCATCATTGTGAAATTCCGGGATATTAACGTGCAAAAGGGATAGGTTGGTAGGTATTTAATTAACACTGAACCAACAGAACGGGCTATTGATGACGGTCCGATATCAATCCTGATCCTTAGGGATTGCAATCCGGCACGATTTTCAATCCGGCCGGTTCCGAACGGATTGACGCTAATCGGGCTGGATCCAACCGAATTGGTATTTTGTTAATAAGTCTATCTAATCAGTATGTATTTTTCCAAAATCGGCTGAATGGAAGTAGGTAAAAATGATATTATTTCAAATTTACGAACAAAACGTTTATTTTGCATTAGAAAATCAACTTTATTAATAATTATCCATAGGTAGGAAATCAATCACCAACAATAAATTATCGTAACTACTGGTACTACTAGTAGCTCATCTTTAATGACTTGGTTTAATTTTTTTTTTCATTTCCTGTAGCATAAGATTATTTTTTTGGCATAAGAAACGTATTGTCAGCTTGTCTCGTGTTTTGATCTTTTTTTTTTATTCTTTAAATAAAGTAATATTCCTGTTATTATAGTGCAACGACGTTCTTTTACCCTGACACGCAGTGCCTCAGATAATTCAACGCTCCATTCATAAAATGTTAAAGCAAACTTTTGTCTTTCTTTCTTAAGGTAATCAAATTCACTAATCATGTCAGCTTTTACGGTATTTGCATAATTTGTAACTATAGATCTTATTATGTTTGGTGAATTTGGGAGTTGAAATCCACTCTTTGGAAATAAATATCTCAAATCTGAAGATGTACAAAATGTACTGAGGGTGTAACCATCTTTGAAGACATTCTGGAAACCATAGTTTCCGTATTTTTTTCCTTTTTGAAATAACTGTCAATAAGTTAAGTTTTTTTTTTTTTTTTAAATTTTATTTCTTCTTTGCAAATAATTTTAATTGCCTCTGTGTCATTTCCGTCTTGTTTTGATGTGGATGCTTTTGGAATTAAATCAGAGTAAGGGCGTTTTAATTGGCTATTCACAGAAATTATGCTGATGCAGTGTTTTGTTTCTAAATATACTTTTAAACCTTTGTAAGTTTCCTTCCTTGGCAAAAAATATCCTTGATCATTTAATTTATTATGTTTTTTAGAATTCTCCAAATTGATGATTGAAATATATAAAATCGATTAATTCACAATCGATTGCTTAATAAACGATTTTGCGGCTTTAAAATTGGGTTTTTTATAATCGATTATTTATTTATTTTTAAATTCGGGTTCATTGGATCCGGACCGGATTTGATAGATATTGCTGGATCCGGTAGGTAATCAAACTATGCCGGATCCGCCGGATCGGATTGCAATTCCTAATCATCAAGTTTTTACTTTTTAGTCATTTGATGGTAGATTCAATGGGGGGGGATTCACGGAAAAAATCGTAGCATTAAAAATTAACATCGTTTGTTATGTAGGGTTGTACCGTCTTTCTAGTAAGTAGTCCGTTTGGGGAGGTATCGTCTATGCAGGGTTGTATGAAGAAGAGGAAGAGTCATTATGGTAAAATTGATGGATATTAACTTTCATAGGGACATCACTATGTTTTAAAGATTAAACATGAAGTGAAAGTCTTTTTAGTACCGTACATCGAGGATTGTATGAAGAAGAATCTATTTTGGAGCATAAAGAGTGGGTACTTACGGGTTTTTTTTATCATATCGGCAAAAAATAGAATATATTTTTGAATGCCGCAGAATTTTAGTTAGTTGTTTATGTATGCCAAGAGATGGGGGATAAAACAGTTGAAAATCACTGGACTAAAGTTATAAAGTCTATAATTAAGTAATAAAGTCTATAAATAAGTAATAAAGTCTATAAGCAAGTAATAAAGTCTATATTTAAATAATAAAGTCTATAAGTAAGTAATAAAGTCTATATTTAAATAATAAAGTCTATATTTAAATAAGAAAGTCTATAAGTAATAAAGTCTATATTTAAATAATAAAGTCTATAATTATAATTAGTAGTAAAGTTATATAAAGCTTTAATTATAATTATTAGTAAAGTAATATAAAGTCTGTAATTAAGTAATAAAGTCTACAATTAAGTAATAAAGTCTATAATTAAGTAATAAAGTCTATAATTATAACTATTAGTAAAGTAATATAAAGTCTGTAATTAAGTAATAAAGTCTACAATTAAGTAATAAAGTCTATAATTAAGTAATAAAGTCTATAATTATAACTATTAGTAAAGTAATATAAAGTCTATAATTATAATTATTAGTAAAGTAATATAAAGTCTATAATTAAGTAATAAAGTCTATAATTATAATTATTAGTAAAGTGATATAAAGTCTAAAATTATAGTTATTAGTTAAGTAATATAAAGTCTATAATTATAATTATTAGTGAAGTAATATAAAGTCTATGATTATAATTAGTAGTAAAGTAATATAAAGTCTATAATTAGGATAGTAATAACAATAATGTGTGTGTACCCCATTTTTTATAACATCATTTTAAAACTTTATGTCAGTGGTTTCTAAAGTAGGTTCAACTGATCTCAGGAATTCGCGACAAAATTTTAGGGGTTCCGCGGAAAACATGCAATGTTTCACGAATCGAAGAAACTTGCAAGAGAGAACAATATGTTCCTTTATTCTATCCTATTCTTTGATGTTCTGAATTCTAAACCTTATAGTCCCTTAAAGAGATGGTAGAAGATTCCAGTTATTTGAGTATTTATTGATTTAAAATATACTTGAAGTTGGGAATGACTTAATATCGAAATATCAATCATTGTGCAGAGATAATTCGTAAAAAGTAGGTTCATCCCCACTGCTCCATCCATTGGTACCAATTAACGATTTTAAAGGTACTATCTTTAACTAAACTCTGAATCTGAAGATAAACCAATTTTTTGTTTTTACTAAATCATTTTATTGAAAAGTAAAAAGTTTGCTTTTGAAATATTCTAAAACACTAATTCAAGCTCATCCCGCGAACTGTTTATTTTTATAATTGGAAAAATACACAAAGTGTACTTTATACAGCAAACTCGCGTTATAACGACCTTGAGGGAAGCTTCGCTCAAGGGACATTACATCAAATGGTTGTTATATCGACTATTCCGCTTCCTATTTGAATTTTTTTAGGCGGCGGACAACGGAATGACAATTTTCACGCCATATAAAGCTTTGCAATTTCAGAAGAAAATCCCCCCGCCTTCCAAAAACAACTCTTAATGAATTACAGTGTCCCGTAACATATGAAATATTGTATAGTAAAAGTTAAAAAACGAATAAAACCAAAGTCAAACACTGAAGATAAAAATACTAAATTTTAATGAGACGCACTGCAGAAATGAAAGAAAGCAAAAGGGGATTGTACATATTAGTAGCAGTTACATACTCTATATTTTCTTAAATTCTTGTCTGGTGTATTAAAAGACGGGGATTTGACGTCAAGACCATAGAATTGCCAAATGGTGCTTTAAAAGCCTCAACAAATCAACGAAACCTAAATCACCTCAACGAATCAGGTAGATAGATAGCTATTTTAATTAACATCTCACTACAGCAATACAACGCGTTGTTGGAGTTGTACTGGTATCAATCCCCAAGGGAAAGATCCGAGGGCAATACCACGTAATTGTGATTCCCTCAACGAATTAGGAGACGCTGCAAAATCGAGGTCGCTGTTCCGAAATAATTGCCTTTTCCGCTGTCGTTATAAAATTGCGTTACAGCTGTAGGATAACTACCAATGTATTTTCAATTGACCGTTATATCGCAGTGTGTCATTAAATCGAGATAGGCTATACAGCATGTGTAGAGATTGGTTGGTATTTGAGTTTTATGGCCAAAGTATCATATTTTGACCAGACTGCTCCAAACAACGAAAAGCAAATGGACAAAATGAAAGTTTTATCAACTCAGAGGAGAGATGTACTCCCGAGATGAGATTGAACTTACGCCGCCTATTCACATGTTGCTAGTGCAGTGGGCAAAGCCACGGATACCTATCTACTATATCGGAACTAAGTATTCCTATTTACCTGTACTACTTTCAATGTATATAATAAATTAATTAAATGTTTAAGAATTACATATCTTCACTCAAAGTGCAAAACGTCGTAAGTCTAAAAGTTGCATTTTTCAGGAGAGCAAAAAAAAAAAACTAATCGCTTTCCTTATGATTTTATTTTATTATTATTATATACATTTAGTTGTAACATTTTTGTATCAGCTGATGACATAAGAGATTTTGCCACCAGGTGGAAATTACAAAAGGCCATATATATAGCAACAACAGAAGAAAAGGTGTAATTTTTGACACACGACCTTTTGCATTTTGAGTGACGATATAACATCATCATTTCCATTTCATTGAGCAAAGTAGTATTAAATCCAGAAATTATCCCCATAAGACCAAACAAATGCCACCAGATAGTTTACATCAGCTACAAATCCTTACTCCGAGGAATATCCAACTATGATATTGTCCTACTAATAGCGCTTCTAAACATCCCAGATAGTTCCCGAAACCAGATTAGATTTCAGCTGCTTTGTTTTCATTTCAGTGAAGCGATTGCACGCTGACAAGGAAATGTCTGCTACTCAATTATGTTCCCTTCACAAGTAATTAAACATTTGAGCTTTTGCGATTTCATGTGGAAACGTCAATTGCTGAGCGAGATTGCAACATTGGCAATTACTGCAAAGGCACAGAAAGTGAAACGATTGAGTCTTCTGATTTGAAATTCCGTTAGTGATTCTAGTTTAACATAAGTATTCAGGTAAACCTTGCATCTCCTCGGATTAGCGCGCTGCGCTTCAGCAACGACGATTACTCCCGTCCAATGAGATTCCTTGTTTCAAAGCTTCAGTTAAGCTATTCCCCTGTGGAGTCGTCATTGACGCCTTCAGCATTCAACGGCCGATGTTTTATGTATGAACTATTACTATTCGCTAAGCGAACTACTTATCTAATTACGAAAAGAAACTATCGGCGCAAATCCTGTGCGAAATATAGAGGATGGAAGACGTTAAAGATAGAGTGAGGACAGCTTCCATTCAAATCCAGCACTGAGGTTGACTAAGAAACTGAGAATTTCAAGAATATGTCGCTTTGAATTCAATGCCACGGGCTGTTTGTTATAGTTTGGAAATTACTTTTTGTTTCGGAATGTGAAATTTGATTAAGTCCGGTCAGTAAGTATGTAGTTTAATTAACGTCGCACTGGAGCAATACAACGGACTACTGTCGACGGTCCGGGATCAATCCTGATGGGAAACTCCGTTCTCAGAAATCAGAGCATGTGTTGAAAATGCTTTGTCTTCAATAATATTGGACCATTAATGTTCCTACCTTCATTAATGCCTTCAGCAGTCAACGTGCTATGTTTTATTATGAACTACTTCTATTCGCTAAGCGAACTAGTTATCTAATTACTACAAGAAAAACCTCCGCGAAATTTAGAGGATGAAAGACGATAAAGACAGAGTGAGAACACACTTCCATTCAAATCCAGGAATGAATTTAGACTAAAAGCGAAAAATTGCTAGAATATGCTGCTTTGGATTCAGTGCCACGTTCTGTTTGATATTCTTTGGAAATGATGTTTTCTGTTTCTGAATGTGAATTTCTCAGAAATCAGAGCATGTGTCAAAATAAAGTTTTCTCCTCAATAACGTTGGTCATTACAATTCTCGCCTTCATTGAAGTCTTCAGCATTTAGCATCTGATGTTTTATGTATGAACTATTACTATTCGCTAAGCGAACTACTTATCTAATTACGAAAGCAAACTATCGCCACGACTCCGGTGGGAAATATAGAAGATGGAAGGCGTTAAAGATAGAGTTAGTACACGCTTAAATACAAATTCATGATTAATCCTGATTAGAAGCGAAGAATTTCAAGGATATGCAGCTTTGGATTCAGTACCCAGCGTTCTTTTTTATGCTTTGGAAACTATTTTAGTTTTTGGGTTTTTATCAAGATTTAAATGTGAACTGCTCAGCAATTGGAGTGTGTCAAAATAAAGCTGTCTTCAATAATGTTGGACAGAATTTTTTCCTTTATTCCTACCTTCAGCATCCAACATTATATGTTTATATGCACTAACTATTACTGAACTAACTACTTATCTAATTACTAAAAGAAACTATCGCTACGACACCGGTGGAAATTATAGAGGTTGGAAGAGATGCGAATATAGAGGTGCATAAAGTTCTAGAGTGTTGACACGCTTCCTTTGAAATCCATGAACGGTCCTGACTAGAAGGAATATCAAGATTGTGCCCCTTTGGATTCAGTATTACCCGCTGCTTGTTCTACTTTCGCAAAATGTCATAATTTTAAAGTTTCAGTGCGTAAAGTCTTCGGAAATGGAAGCATGTGTCGAAATAAATATTTGTCTCTAATAACATTGCTAACAAATCAAGTTTATTGTTTTAAGTAAAGTCCCACAGTGTTCAAATTACATATTTATATCTGTTAATAACTTTAATTTTGGTTGTATATGTTTTTATTGCTGTAGTAAAATGTAATAAATATGTAGAACATTTTTACAAAACAAAATCGTCATATTATTATCTCGACCTTTTTATTCTTCCATCTGTTTTACAGATGTCTAACTTGTACACATCATTCCCTTCCAATGGCAAAATCAAATTAACTTTGCAGAACACACAATACAACGTTTAAAATTCTATAACAAAATCCTTCACCAAAATATTTCATAGCTTAATATTTTCACTCAGTTGAACTTACAGAATTATCATTACTCTTAAACTATCCATTGAAGTTTTAAGAAGTATCCTATTAAATATTTCCCTGTTGAACCATATTCAAATTACAATACAAATACAGTATTTGAATCTCTCCAAACGATTGGATATCAGAATACATCGCGTTTACTTGCTTCTATTTAAACAAGTTAAGATAACGTCTTTTCTCGTGCATTAAATAGAGACAGAGTAGCACTTCTATTTACAAGCTTTCTAGTATACTCAGTCGTTTTTTAATTCTACAATAAAACTCTTAACCAGAACCTTTCACCTCTTTTTATTTTAATTCATTTGAACTTGCAGAATTATCATTACTCTTCAATCAACCATTGAATTTTAAGCATTAGGCTAACCAAATTTTCCCTATAGTTCCACATTCAAATTACAGTACAACTGCAATTTTTAAGCCTCATAAAGCCTCGTATTTCAGAATACACTAAGCTTACTTGTTTCATTTCAAAATAGTTAAAAGAACATATTTTCTCACTCTGTATATAGTGATAAAGTACTGTACTCTCTATTTTTTTATCGAAACTCTTTTATCCTTAAAAACAGATTTTATATTATGCTGTGTTTTCGAATCCAACAGTGCCTTTGGGAAAACCACGGTGGATGTTTTATCTGCTACATAAACAACGCAGACAAGTTTAACCTGCTATTTTTATATTACACTCAAAAGTATTCTTGCGTAATTATTGTTTGAAACAGAAAGTTAATTAACTCTTCGTCAAACAACAGAGCGAAAGAATTTTTTGGAATTATACATGCTTATTTTTTTGCTTTATTAAATGCACAGCAAACGCATTTGCGTTTTGTTTGATATTTATTCAAGCATAAGGCTTAGAGCTCTTCATACAGGGATTTCGGAGGATGAAGTATTTTTCCTCGTGTTTGATTCAGCTCGGTGAAGACTAAAAGAAACCGAATTTTCGACGTACACGGTTTTGTTTAATGGAGGAAGTACCAATACGGATAATGTTAATTTACCTTTCTCGGAATACATTGAATATATCGGTCTGAATTTTTTTGTAGTGACATTTACTTATATATATATACTGAATCAAGGATATGTAATTAGATTGCATAACACTTCTTAAATGAAGGAAGGGATTTTTAATTGCTATATTTTCATTAAAAACAAATAGAAGTTTCAATGTTCTACAAGAACTGTATTTTTCAGTTTGCTTAAATGCTTACAGAGGCTGTTCACACATTTTTTAGACAATGTACATTGTATTCACAAAACTAAATTACATAAAATTCTTGTGTTTTAAATGTTCTATTTGATAGCCCTTATTCTGAACTATCTTTCGACACCGTAATTTCCAGGATAATAATGCCTTTGAAGTGTCAAAAGAGGTATTCTATCCCATTCCTCTTGAACAGCTTTACAGAGTCCTGTAAGGGTTGTGGGACGACGTTTGGATAATGCAGATTTTAAATGTCCGAAAGCACAAAAATCCATAGGTGATACATCGGGAGATTTAGTAGGGATATCAGTGAAGGGTATAGCCTTGATACCGGTTTTTTGTTCCATTTCTTTTAGGAAATTTACAGCGGATTTTGATGTGTGACTGCTAGCTTTGTCTTGATGGAGTTCTACAGATTGATGGCACTGTGGGTAAAGCGATGGTATTTCGAAAAATTGGCGATGAAATAAGTTTCTGATAGTATTTGGAGTTAATCTTGACATTTTTTTCCATTCTCTTTATTTTTAACTTGCCATTATATGAAAAACCAGCAACAATCATGAATCCCTTAGAAAAACTTTCTTTCGATTCTGTGAACAATGTACTTAATTTTTTTCTCCCCTTTTATGATAATAAATGGCTCTTTTTTTTTTTTTTTTGCTGCAATCATTTAAATACACCCATGATTCATCTATTGTGACAATTTTTTTCCATTTTTCTTTGGATAAGTGTTTCTCATATATAATTCGGCAGCGTGTCCTGCGTTCAGCGATATGCTTTGGAGAAAGACGATGCACATTGCGTTTTTTCGCTTTCTTAAGATTTAAATCAACGTTTATCATTTTGTTTACAGTGGACAACGAGCATTTTAATGATTTTACAACTGTCATTTGACTAGGGGGATTTTCTTTTAACATTAAACAACGTACCTTTGCAGTAGTCGAAGATGTCCGTTTCTTCCTTGGACACTTGTTTGGAATTTTTGTCCCACTTGAGGCTCCAATTTGACTTTTTTTTCCTTTCTTGTTGACGATATTACCTATCAACGCTTTAGATATCACAAAACCATGACCCTCACATCGTTTTTGGATAACGGAATATGAATATTTCTCTTCCAAAAGAGCATAAATATAGCCTGCTTCGTTAAAAACGCCATTTTGAATAAAAACAAACCTCTCAAGCCGCAAACTATAATTTTGACGTTTAAAAACATAGTACAACTGCAATTATTTCTTTTGCAGCAAACGATTTTTTGTTACCGCTAACCAAAATCGTCTAAAAATGTGCGAACAGCCTCTGTATATACCTAATTTACTTTTTATTGGAATATATTGAATATACCGGTCTGAATTTCTAAAGAGATAATTACTTATATACTGAATCAAAGTTTTTATATATTCTTTAATGGGGAACAGTATTTTTGAAGCTACATTTTCAATGACAACTAGTAAGTCTCAATTTCCTGTGACAGCTGTATTTTTCAGTTGAACATTCTAAAATTTAAAATCTTTTAAATTTAAAAATGAGATACATTTAAAATTCTAATTACTTAAATGCTCATACACCTAATTTACTTTTTCTCGCGATATATTGAATACATCAGTCTAAATTTTTTCGTATTAAACGGTATTTACTTTATACAGAATCAAGGATTTATAATTTAATTACATAACCCACTTCTTTAATGGAGGGCAGGATGATTTTTGAATGCTATATTTTCAGTGAACAAGTAGAAGTTTCAATGTTCTCAAATTGTGTTTTTTAGTGTAATTCTCGTAAATGTAAGTCTGTTTGAACATAATTAGAAGACCCATTTTTGTCAATATGGCTATTTATAAAAGTTTTATGGCCTACAAGATATCTTAAAACTAATACGTCTATAGTAAAAAAATTCACAGTTCTTACAAGACTACGTATAAAATGACTTATAGTTAGAATGATAAGTTTACAAATAATTGATCTTTTAATTTAAAAATAGTAGAATCTTGTTTGAATGCTGTCTGTAACCGAATTTAATAACAAAAAATTAGTGATTTTTTTAAAATTAATATATTGAAATTAGTTTATTTTAGCATAAGTTATATGCTTAAATTAAATTAAAACATTTTGAATTAGATTCACTATGAGTTTAGTAATCTTACGGCCCGTAAAACTCTGAAATTAGTATTTTAGTCAAATATCTTCTAATATTACTCACAAACACAAAAATTTAGATGGTTGAAGCGTTAAAGTAATTTCATTTTTAAATAACATCAATGTTACAAACATTCTGAATCTAAAAAGAACTCACTCAAAATAAAGTTTTACAGAACTAATACTTCATTATGTGTTTAATGTAAATATAAGACTTAAAAAGCACCCCTTCAGAATGTTTTATATAACTAACTATAAAATCACAAAATTCTTGTTGAAATGTAAAATATTTAGTCTACATTTAACAATTATACTTAAATAAAATCTGTAACGTTTGTAAAACTTGGTGGAGAGTTGATTTTTAGGACTTAAGGACTTAGAACTCGAAGATAGTGTTCAGTTTGAGAAAATTGAATTTAAAGTTCCCAACTTCAGTTCACTCAAATAAATTTTATTTATGTTTTGAAAAAAAGTCTAATAGGAGTCAAAAAATAAATAGGCTATCCAAATCTCTAAGTCTCAAAATCGATATATTTGAAACTTGTGTTACAGCTACCATAAATTAAAACACAATTTTAAATTCACTTCGGTATTCTGGTACAATAAAAAACAAAAACCACAATTTACTCGATTACTTGACCCTCCAAGTGGTTTCGACGAGATATCTTCTACATCAAGATCTGGTCAATTTTGCTAATCACGAGATACCTCTTAATCACACGATACTGGCAATTGTTTTACCATGATCAAGAACTGATTAGTTTTCTTCTAATTATGAGATAGCTCCTAAGCATAAATATCTGGTCAGTTTATCTAATAATTGCATTTTTGATGAAATATCTCGTCGAGAAAACCACGAGGAAGTTTAAATAAAAAAAGAAATCACTTACATGTCCTGGCTATTTTAAATGGATCTTCACTGTCCACGAGGTCGACTACAGGTTCTACCTTAAATCGAGCCTGGGTATCGTTATTATTGTGAATATGAAAAGTATATTTTAGAGCAGTCTGTAGTTCATCTGTACCTGGTGGAAATATGGCCCCTGTAAAAACAAGACAATCAATGAAACTATATGTACAATATTATAGCATATTACAAATTTCATTCATTTTTATGTACGCTTAATTCACTATATAAAGGGATAAACAACTGTCAGAATTATCAGAATAAGTGTATCTTTTTACCATGAAACAACTATGTTTGATACGCAATTGTCGCTTTGTTGTCACGTTCTCAATATCTTCTTTATTTGATCGAATTTTCTTGTTTCAATAATTTGGTACAGCCGTTTCTGGATGAGTAAATAAAATGTGAAGCACCTAATATTTAATTTAGTTCCTTCTAAATTTAATTCCTAAATAATCTACCTACAACGCAGAAATATTTGATTATGTTTCTATTCAAGAACCCAAACAAAACTAGCAGTCTTTTTTTGAGTTAACTCATAGCATGCAATAGAATTTGAAAATTAATATTTTAAAACTATATGCATAGCAACCTTTACATATTTTGAGGTAAACATATAGGAAATATAAAAGTAGAGTGAGAATAGTAACCTTTTTATGTGCCCAGGTTCATGTGACCCAAATTAATAATAACGTGCATCTACTGGATGGAGTCTAACATTCATTATCTGATTGGTCCATGGAACATGGGATAGCAGAAGACGCCCATTCATTGGTTCATCACCTGATAGGACCTCGAGAAATAGCAGTAAACTTTGGCGATTTCATCATTTTAGTCGCCACTTTATAGAAATGAGCAATCACAACTAACTTGTGCTATGATATTATATTGTCAAACTAGCCGATAGGACGACAAATCGCCCAACCAAAAAACCTTTTTTTTTTCAAAGCAGTCACGTGACTACTAGTCAACATGTTCGCATTTTTGGAAGCTCTTCTCAATACTTATGTGTTAAGTCTATGGATGCAACTGGATTCAAAAAGCAAAGGAAATATACTTTTGGAAAATGGATTTACAAATCGTGACATTTACACAGCGTGTAACTGTCATGTTACACAAAATAAATAAACTCGAAACAAATGCTGATCATAAAATTACCATTTCCTGCAGATACTTCCATATCGCATTTTGAGATCAAGTTAAATTGGAATTGCTGGCTAGTAATAGCTTGGTGGCTATGAAAATCGAACGCATGCCACCCACACACTGCCCATTAGTGCTTCAGATTCAGAAAAAGGATTACCTTTCATCAAAATAATACACCCTGCGTTCATCTGATAGTTAAATTCCTAGGTAAAAGCGTGAATAACGCCACCCACGACGGCTAATCACATGTCAAATGCAGCCTCTTGGTTCCCTGCGGTTGAATTGGATTCTAAAATTAGAAAGATTAATCGAAATGAAAATTGATGAATCCGAGTTTTATCTATTGATTTGAACTTCTCATCCTTACAATGCTCAAAATAAGATCATTTTGTAATACTTAGAGGGCTCTTGGAATCGGTAGGAATTGTAATCTGTGACTTTAGCTCATCATGCATTGTTTTTTATTCTGAAATTTAATGTATTGGAAAGCTATTCGTTACTGGGAATTCCTATATTTGAACAAATCCTCACCTGGTAGTGCCTGAAGATACTGTTGGATGTAAACATTCCTCTCCAAGACAAGAGCCCAAGTCAAATCTTCTTAACCCTCCAATCTTTTTGACGCGATATTTCGTCCATCAAGATTTGACCATTTTACAAACGACAAGGTATGCCTTTGTCATTTACTGATTCTTTTATGATGATGATATCAAGATCTGGCCAGGTTTTTTCTACTAACTAGGTATCGCGTCCATCAATATATTGTTATTTTGCGTAGTGACGCATTCTCTTGGCCACTTTTGCTGATGATAAAATATCTCGTCATCAAGAAATCGCCATTTTTTTTATGATGACGAGATCATGATCTGTTTACTTTCCTTGTAATGACAAGAAATCGCGTCCATCAAGATCTGGCTGGTTTTGCTAATGAAAAGATATCCAGTCATCAAGATACTGCCGATTTTTATTAAGTTGCGATCTAAATCTGGTCCGTTTAATTCTAATGAAGAGACACGACAAGATTTTGATGAACGGCAGATCTCTTCCATAAAGGTCTGGTCAGTTTTGTTAAGGACTACATACCTCGTCAATACAATCACCAGGAGTGCCTGTAGTTTTAATGTATAACTTTTATTTTTAAAAATGCTTATAATTGGAGATTTTTCTTAAAGTATGTGTGAGTATGAGACAAGCATACTGAAATCAAAGAGGATATTTGTGGTTTTGCATTGTTCATTTAATCTAAAGTATAATACTCGCTTTTGCTGTAATTTTGACGAGAAATCTTCTGTCATGCTTGAAAAACTACCTTGGTTATCAGACTTTATTTTCTTCAATTATAGACCCATCTAATTGATGTGGATGTATTAATTTGATTATTTAAAGTGCAATTGATTTAATTAACGAAAAAATAATAAATTCATGGAGGTAGTGTGAAAATTAAGTAAGGTAAGAGAGTGAATATTTTGAAAGTAATTCCAGTATAAAAATTGCAAGTAACGCAACTGAAAAATTCGTAAGCAGCCTTCTTAATTTCTGCTCATGGTTGTGAATGATAAAAAATGATAAAATCTCTTTTGTTTCTCAAGTGTTCAAAAATAATATGATAAATTGATTCCAGAATAATTTATTCAGATTTATTATATTCTTGACTAAATGATTGAAGAGAAAAAAAAAATTTGCAACTTGTTTTTCTAAATAAATCATATCTTGATCTCGTCATATCTGATCGAATATTTTAAGGTTGAGATACCTCGTCATTAGCAAAATTGGGTAGATCTTGAAAGATACTTCTCATCGAAACCACTTGGATGGTTAAGGTAACCCCGATATGTATGATGCAACAGCATTTTGAAATCAGAAGTAAAATCTTCGAAAGTAGTCGAGTTTGTTTTTTTACTCTAAAAATCCCTCTCAGAAACTATTTTTAGTATGTATTTATTTTAGTGTGTATGTATTTTTAGTATCTATTTATTTTAGTGTGTATGTATTTTAGTATGTATTTAATTTTTTGTTGTTTTTTTATTTCACTACTTTTAACCGCATTGCTTCATGATAGACATGGAAAAAACCTCCAGAACCATTATATGGTATTATATTTAAGTTAACAATGTTATATTTTTGCAACCGCATATGAACATATAATTATTGACCAGAAACATTCCATTGACCATTAACTTTCGTTACATTTCTGATGAATAAAGGGAACAATTAGTTTTACCTAATGTTGAAAAAAATACATGCCTTTTTACACTGAAGTACGCGTTTACTGCAATGCGAGTGCCTCGAAGGGGATACTTGCCTCACAGGTTGGGTATGTATAGTTTTTAATCTTAGCATAAATTAAATCTTAGCATGTGAATCTCACTTGAATTACATATAGTCTACAAAGTGAAATTCACTTTGCCTCCATTATGGCAAGGTAACTCCTCTGGACGCCGTGAAAAATTCTAACAGCATTGGGTTTCATCAAAATAGTATGTTATTTAATTATAACCTAAAACTATTCAACTATTATTACAATTAAAAACTTGGGAATCAATTCGCTTATTCAACTTTTTAAAACTTAACAAAATTGAAACGGTTAACGTGAACAAGTTTTGCAGTATGGCATGAAGCTGGATCATGTTGGAAGAAACAACCATCATTGTCGTAGAATTGCCATAGTGTAGGCAAGGCCGAATTATATAGAACGTCGAGGTACACGTAAGCGTTGATGGTACCAGGTACATAAAGCAATGGGCCAAGTCCTAACCAGGAAAACAACCTCACACTAAGACGGATCCTCCTCCGAATTATTTTTACTTTACTTTTGTCCTTTTACTCCAAATACTATTGTGCATATAGTGTACATAAAGAGAGAGGTGGGTAGATATACATACATAAGCGCCAAATTTTATCTGAACATTTATAGTACATAAGTGTAAGCATTTATAAGGGAAGTTGGGGCACAGTTTTACAGTAAATTTTATTTTAAAGTGCCAGCAAAATTAGCTCCAATTTGTTTACTATCTTGTTAGCCATCTTGTTTTCCAGAAGTCAATGTGTTTTGGAAGAACTTGCATCATTAGTTACATTTCTGTAAGCAAATCTCTTTGCATGTTAAAAGTAAAATTTCGTGTTTGTAATTAAATTCTCTTTATTCATGAGTGGTGCTCATTTTATAATGAATAATAATTAAGGAGTAAAGTCAATTGTGTTTAGATTCTGTTTACTTAAAATGGATGATCTATATTATCATTATATAGTCATAGAAAAATTTTGTTACAAGCTATGTCAGATGGGGTACAGTGTTACGGAATTAAATGGGGCACACTGTTGCATACATAATTTGTCCAACTAACGTATTACAAACAAGCATATGTTTCACAGTGTAAATTTTTTATTACTCTTATAGCTCTACATTTTTCATTTTAAGATTTTTTATTATAAATATGAAAAAAATAAATAAATTGTTTAATTATTCCTAAAGTTTTTCCTCCATATAGGTTTGCATATCTTTTTTGTGATGTTTACAATCTTTCTTTACAAGCTTAGCAGTTTTCTTTTGTTTATTCATTCGAAACGTACACAAGTTAACAAAATTACTTCTCTTTAAGAAGTAATGTCTTTCCCTAAAGCCCCACCCTGAAAAACTGCACAAAATAGATGACGGGTGAAATGTTATATATTTACTGATACGCCAGTTAAAATTATGATTACAGAGGAAATATTGAAGAGGGGAAAAGCACTGGACTCTAAATAGAACGAAATTCCTAAGAAGCGAGCCAATGAACCTGAGGCATAAGCCTACCGAGATATATCAACAGAAGATGCAGATTCACCATCTTATGCAGATAGTGATAACATCTCTTTTTCAGAATTGCAATCAGACATTGCTGCAGACGACAACAATTAACAATGGTGATTACGTTATTGTTGAAGAAGGACACCTAAAAGAACATAACAAATTCACTCGATTGGGGAAGTTGTGAGTCAGAACAATGTTGATTTTGAAATGTTGTACGTCAAAATAACTTTTCCATCTTATAAATTTTCACGAACAAAGGAAGTTTATTAATTTGAAAAATCAAAAATCATTGCTAAACTTCCTTCCAACAGGAGGGACATTGAGAAAAGCACAAATTCTGACTTTCCCTGCGGAATTAACTTTCTATCAAAATCTAAAATAAGCTTACAATTTTTTAATCTTGTTTTATCATCTACTTTGTAACTGTATTCTGCAATAATTCCTAAAGTTTCCCTCACATTTAAAGCTATTCAATTATGCGTAAACTAACCAAAAGTGGTATTTTATTTAAAGCCTGCTTAAGGAATCATTATATATCTTTATTTCAATTAAAATGAATTTTGATAAAAGCTTATTCCTTATATTTACTGTTGCTACTATAACGTAACAGTGTACCACGACAGTGGGGCACAGTTACGTCACTACCAATAACATTAAATACTGGAAATAAATGTTATTATTATTTTTTTAATTTTAATGATTTGTAAGAAGCATTTAAGAGATCAAAGATAATTTTAAGGGTTTTGTTTGCTTTATATAGATGCACATCTTGATGCCACAGCTGAAAACAAAAAAAACGTGTAACACTGTACCCCACCTTCCCTTACATATAAAGTAAATAACTATCTGTGTCGCCATAAACTGAAACCGCAAAACTCTGTCTAAAGTGAGTATATAAGCATTTATACATATAAAGTAAATAACGATATGTGTCATAATCGAGACTGAAAGCGCAAACTTTTATCTTATTATTGCAAGTAAATAAGAGTTTATACATATGAAGTAAATAGCTAGTTTTACCACCATTGAACTGAAAACCTAAACTTTTATCTGAACATTTATAGAAGCATTTTAAGTCTTGCTCTTTAAATGTTCTATTGCCTCTTGTAACAAAATGTAACCTAAGAGTGAAAACCCATACTACCCGTACTTTTAAGTTTACTAGACTCAATAAAAATTATCAGCTGGATGTTGAAGTTAAAAACCAATGTCTCTTACCAAACATAAAAATGGTATTGCTTTCGAAACAAGAACTGTAGCTTTTTATGAAATTTTCATGACATCATCTGCTAACAGAACTATTTATCGTGCAGCCCACCATAGCAACCTGTAATAGGGAACAAAAGGAAATGCTCCTTTTTACTCTTTTATACCTTTTGAAATCCAGTGGACCCTTATTTGCTTTAGTGTAGCAAGGAAGGAAAACAGAAAAGGTATAAGGGGGAACGTTTACATTGTTTGAAGGAGTTTGTTTTTGTGTCTTACAAAATAAAAAAGACACGTTTGGCGTGAAAGAACTTGGCATGCGATATTGACTTTCGAGAAAGAGTAAATTGTTGGGGAAAACTTTTTCTTCGACATGTTGAATTGGATTAATGCATTATGTAGAGACATAATATTTCTAAAAATATATTCGAATCTATTCAGGAGTGTCAACCTGAAAAATTATAGATAAAAATTTCATCAGGGTATTTTGCTTTCATGATTTGAAGAAAAGCATAACACTTTGAGCGAAAGCCACGAAAAATAAAATGTAGCCTAGAGAATTGTAAAAATTTGTAACTGTACAACAAAGGATTCATCAATACTCAAATGCAAATATTAATCTTTACACAACACCTAAGAATCTTTGATATTGAAGCTTCTAAACAATGGTTTGGTTTTTCGTTCTATCATTATTGTTTGCTATACTAAGGCTTTTTGGATGTTTTGCTCCATTGAAATAGCTATCGACAAAATATTTTACAAATTTTTAATCTTTATTAGTCATATTTTGAAGCTTTTTAATTTTTATACCAGTTTGAATGAGGTTTCATCTGCTTATATAGTCATTTTAATGCAGTTTTATAATCTCTCCCAAAATAGCAACATGAAAATATTCAGGAGTTATCCCCATAAAATGTAATCGTCCAAAAACTGCTATGTTTACTCGAATACTTTACAGTATAAATGAAAACAATTGTTTAATTTTCTCAACTTTTAGATTAAATTAAATATCCATAAATAATATAGTTTAATTAAATGGTAATTTCAATGCAATTATATGTATAATCTGCTTCGCGAAGCAGCAGCAAGAAAATATTCAAGACTTACATAAGACATAATAGCCCTAAAAGCGGTTCTGAACACTTTAATGCGTTATAATATAAATGTAGGCGATTGTTTTAATTCTGTCCAGATTGCCTCTACCATAGAATCTTCGTTACTGGAATTCAAAACCACTATCATTCACCTAGTTAAGTTTAATTATTCACCTAATTAATTAGTATGATTTTATTAAATATTAACTGCAATGTACTTCTATAATGCAGCAGTTTCAATTCAACAACAATAAAATATTCAAAAGGATTTATCCGCATACGATTTAACCGCCAAAAATCAGTTCTAGTCCCTTAAATGCTTTACAGTCAAAATGTTAAGCAATTGTTTCAATTTTCAGTTTAAATAAAATTTTCAAAATGCTTATAAAAAATTTCAATTAAATATCTACAAATAATATATAGTTAACTTAACTTTCCAAGTGGTTTGGAAGATATCTCGCCAAGCGAGGTCTGACCAATTTTCCTATGAAGTTAAATCTTGTCTTTCAAGATCTGACCAATTTTGCTAACGACGAGATATGTCGTCATCAAATTGTTGTCGATTTTTTTAATGGTGACAGGATCTATATTGGATCTTTTTTTCAACTGACGAGATATCTCGTCCTTCAAGATACCTCTTCAAGCCAACCACCAAGAGAGTTAAATAGTAATTTAATGCACTTTTATAACCTGTATCCAGAAGAAGCACAAATATTTACGACTTGTGTGCATTCAATTTGTTCAGCATAAAAGTTTTTTGAACCCTTGGATGGGGGGGGGGCTTTATAATCTAAATTCAAGCAATTGTTTCGATTCTTTTCAATTTGCCCCCACCATCCTATTTTAAATGCAGTAATCGAAAAACATGATACACCTAATTAATCTTAACCCAAACCACAATCAAAGTCCCAAGGCGAATACTCCATTGTGACAGATACTTTCTTCATAAATAATGTGATTTATTTGAACAATAATTTAATGCCCTTTTATAATCTGTGTCTAACGCAACACAAATAAAATATTTACGACTTACGTGCATACAATGTGTTCAGTCTTGAAATGTTTTTGAACCTTTGGATGCTTTACATTCCAAATGTAAGCAATTGTTTCGATTCTTTTCAGTTTGCCTCCACTACAGTATCTTCATTACTGGAATCGGAAAAACACGATCCTTTGCCTAATTAATTTGAACCCAAAACCACAATCGAAATCCCGAAGCGTGTCCCCAACCGTGACAGATACTTTCCTCGATATAAACTCCTCGCAGTCTCGAAATAAATGTTAATGCTTTCTCATTAAATCCCGCGATGAATGTAGAACCGCTAACCAAATGCTATTCACTTTTATTCAAATAAACTCGGGGAGTGCAATAAATACGAGATACTCTTTAACTCCATCTCCCACACCCAGGTGAGTAACTTGAATGGTCCGTCCCATCTTATAATTATATGGACAAGATGAATATTCAGATGGGGAGATATTTAAAACGATCCAGATAACAGCAGCCTCAGCAATTAGAACGAGCAACCCTATCAATTAATTAGTGAGCAGAACGCAATATTTAAATTCTCGCAGATAGTTCTAAGTGAACCGTTCACATTTATCGACCCTGAGTTTTTGGCAGTGATAGCTTTCAACATCGTTTCCAGTTTCTACAAAAATTGTTTAAAGGTAATAGCGATCGTACATATTCTACTTCAACCGCCGGTCTAAAATTGCCGCTCACATACCACTGGACTGCGGGATTTCATTAGAAAGTTTTTCAAAACTTATCATTAGGTATGAATATTAACTGAAGTAGTCTTGGCAATGTTTCGAGCTGAAAAATTTCCGTATGTAACTTTATATTCCGTGGTGGTTTCATGCAACATAAATTGTTAAGTGGATATTTTTTTTGCTCAAGCTGTGCCAAACGTACCAAGTAAACAGTCATAAACACATAAGGAAAGTTTTTACTGACACAGGATAAAACAGATACAACCATGGAGGAAGTGAACCTGACAGCAGCATAAGTTAAAACGTGAAATTATAATATTAGTTAACTCAATTACATTCTGTACAACTAGTGCTGTTTTTTGATGGAACATCCGGTGAGTTATTTTATCACTTATATTCAAAGATCTAATACAATTTAATAAACATATTAGATTATAACACTAGTACACAAATCTTGACTCAATACATTCTATGCATTTAGTGCTGTTTCTTAATGGAATATCCAGTGAGTTATTTTCTCACTTACATTCAGTGATCTAATTCAATTTAAATAAACATATTAGATTATAACATTAGTACAAACGTTAACTCAGTACAGTCTGTGTAAATAGTGCTCTTTTCGGATGGAAAATCTCCGTTGAGTATTTTGCAAACTTATATGCTATGATCTAATGAAACATAAATTAACATAATGGATTTGATGTATAATATAATGTAAACTTGTCATCTGTATATAATGTTATTATAGATAACCGTGCTGGAAATGATAGCGTTAAAGATCATTTCCGGTTTCGCCAAAAATTGTGTAAAGATAAAGGGATCATTGTGTATATTCTATTTTAACCACATTAGTCCCGAATCGATGATTTCCCGTGTATGACGGGACAGCAGGATTTCATTAGACATTTTTTTCGAGCATACGGTATAAATTTTAACTAAACAATGCTGTGCAATATTTCTTGCATGAAAATGTTTGGTAAGTTTCTCCCTTGTTTTTCGTAATTTATTTAATACAACATAAATGAACATATTGCATAATCATATTAGAAAAAACCTTAACGGAATGCATTCTGTTCCAATATTGCGGTTTCTTGATTTGATGGAAAATCTCTGTTAAGTTATTTGCTCATTTATATTCCGTGGTTTAGTGCAACATAAGTGAACAGATTAGATTTGATCTATAACATAACGTAAACTCGTCATCTTATATGCTATTACAGTTAAACGGACTGGAAACCTCAAGAGATCTGTATCTTAGTATACATAACAGTTCCTAAACTACCTGCTATAAGCTCTATTCACTACAGCTTAAAAGCTTACCGGAAGATATGTTATGCAATTTAATGCCTGTGGGCAGGCTCAAAATTAATGTGAAATGCATTCACTCTACATTATTGACATTACGATGCTTGGCTGTTGTGTGAATGCATTTCAATTTCCATGCCCAGGGAGGGTTCTGAGAAATACATTTTTCATTAATATCTTTTTCAAAAATTTATAAAACTCCTAGATAAAGCGGTACTGGATATTAGTATCCATAAAGTTAGTCAAGTAATAAATAATTCCTAAAGTGAAATCAATTCTTTATTAACATAAAAGCAAATAGGGGTGGAAAGTTTGCACCCAAAGACTTCAAGAATCACCTGACATGTTTGGCAGTGTGAACCCAAAAATGATATAGATGGGTTAACCGATAATTCTAGGGTCAAACGTAAAATATCATCGAAGACTTGTCTAGGAAAAAAGGAGCGTGGTAATGCTTTAAGAAAAATTGGATTCAATATTATGAGGGCATACTTAAAATGGTCGTTGAACAGTCTAAGAGGTTAGGCCCAGCTTAAATGTGCTAGTATTGAAGAAAAAAGTGAAAGGAAAGAATTATTACTGCTAGAAGAACGGGGTTCCATATCGTTACATCATGATTTGTGACGGCAGAGGAAAAAGAAAAAATCAATTCTTTTGGGGAAACTTTTATATAATCCTTACAAATATTGGAATATTTTCTTTAATATCTGTGCGAAGCGGTTTCAAGAACTGTTTTCAATGAAGGACTCATCACTAATAAAAGTGAATTATGGCTATATTCAAAAAATAAATATTATGTGTTCTTGTTTACCAAAAATAAAAATATTAAGTTTGCCTTATATGTGGAAAAGTACAAAATAAAAATACTAGTTGATTTTTTTAATGCGTAAAAACGTACAAAATTAAAAATACTAAGTGTTTTTTACAAATGGGAAAAGTATAATGCAATAAAAAATATTATATGGCTTCTATTTAGAACGAGTACAAAATAAAAATACTAAGGGGTTCCTATGTTTGAAAAACACAAAAATAAAAATGTTTTGTGATTTCTATGCATGAAAACGTGTAAAATAAAAGTACTAAGTGGTTGATATTTTAGAAAGCGTGCAAAATAAAAATACTATGTATTTTCTGTATGAAGCTAATAAAAAAAATATTAAAATAAAAATAATGAACTTCTTTACACATATATGGTCAGCACTTTTCATGCATAGTTGTATAGTTTGGGTTTATTTATGATGTATTTTGTATGGTGTTTCTCATTAAATAAAAAAAAATATAGACTTTAATAAGCTAAATACAAATGCCTACATATCACCAAGACTGATTATTTTACTGCAGAGTACTACTATAAGAAGTCAATGAACGAGGTATAAAATTTTATAAATACCCAATATCCTTGAGTTAAACAAATATCAATGAACTATGAGATAAAATTAATTAGATTGTTTATGTTTCACTCGTCATGTAAAATGATACAAAAGAAAAACAATGAAAGCCAAACCATGGAGAAATAATATTTATGTTCATATAAATAGGACAGTGAGCTTCTGTTAATAAAGTCAGGGTTTAATAAGGTCAGCCACTTAGTATAATCACTATCTCGGTAACTAATACAAATCAATGCAATATTATTACAAAATTGCCGGTTTATGAAGTCAACACCACCACTTACAAAAATTAATCATTTTCAGTGGCGTCTATCAGCATTTAAACAAGAAGGTATGTATTTCCATTAACGTCACACTAGAGCAACACAATGGCCTATTGATGACGGTATGGGATCTACCCCTGGAGAGTGGTTTGCCAGCTCAGGTGTCACATCGTTATCTTACCGTGGTTCAAAATTACGTGGTGTCCTCGCATCTTTCCATTGGGAGATTGATGGCAGATCGTCGTCGATAGCCGGCTGTGTTGCTCCAGTAAGACGTTAATTAAAATACCTATCTACCATGATCTATCCCCTCACAACGTAATTTTGGACTATAGTCATATGACTGGCACCCTCCTTTCCAAACTTCCACACTCTACTTTGTACACGACGGTCTTTGGTTGGATTCAAACTCGCTGTCCTCAGGTTGTTAATCTGTTACTCTTCCCACGGGGCTACCGCGGCCGTGTGGTTTCGATGAGATATCTTGTCATTGGTAAAACTAGTCAGATCTTAATGAACGAATTGTCTTGGCTTTGGAAAAAAATCTGACCAGAGCTTGATCTCGCCATAATGCAAAAATCGGCAATATCGATACATAGAAATCTTGTCGATCCCAAAATCAGATAGTGATGGACGAGTTATCTCGTCGAAAACACTCGGAACGTTAATCCTAAATCCGTTTAACTAAAAACCAACTGTGCAAGTTCACCAGTTTTACCTACCAACACATATCCAACTAAAAATGAATATACGCACATCAGTCCCCCTTTAGTTCCTAATCCGAACGGTTTGCTCCTAAATCCGAATTCTCTCAGGATTCGTGAACAAACAGTGGTGCTAATGATCGAGCCACAATTGGTGTGTCTGATTTTCTAGACAGCGATAAAGCGGCATACAAGCTATTGAAGCTGAGCGGGAGGAATCTGGTAATTGCAGCTCGGAAATAGAGGAGTTGGATATTTATGCCTCCATCGTGGTTGACTTTTTATGGTTATTTTGGTGAAATGGTTCAAGAAATCGATATCACTTCTTACTGGCAACTTCTTATTACATCTTACAAGATGCTCACAGAGCCTCTATTAAATTTCTGCTTTTTAATCGCAATTAAGTGGCACATATGCCATTGCAACTGAGCTGAAAAAATGCGATAATTTCAGCTTGGAAATACAACGTTTAGAAATTTTCATAAAACTGTATGGTTATTGACCTTTTATGATCATTTTGATGGTATTTCTTAATAAATCGATATTACTTTTACTGGCAACTTCATATTACATCTTAAAAGATATTCACTGAGTTGTAATAACTAAATCCGCTTTACAATCTGCAATAAAGTGTCAATCGGGCTATTGCAACACTGAGCTGAAAGAATACGGTAATTTTAGTACTAGGAAATACAGCGTTTAGAAATTTTCATACAGCAGTATGGTTATTGATCTTTTATGATTATTTTGATGACATTGTTCAAGAAATCGATATCAACTCCAACGGGGCAACTTCATATTACAACTTTCATTATTGATACTTATAGTGTCGTATCTAGTTTTAGAAACTATATTTTTGAGAATACTTCTCCAAGACAGTTACAGTGTTGCATAACAAGAGCTTCTTAAAAACTTTTTGACAATGTCTTGTGCTTGGCGTAATATGGTCACCATAGAACCCAACCCATTCGAAATGTCTTATTTGCCACCAAAGATTTAGTTAGCATGTTGGTGTTATCTCTTCAAACCCTCGCCTCTCCTACTCACCATGAAGGTGTGGAGATTTATAGTGAGAGGCCAATGTATAATCTCTTGAGCAAAATGAGCTTATACATGTAAATTCTTTAAAAAATCATCACACTAAAAGAATAATTGATAGAAGAATCACTGCAAAACAACGCCAGCTCTAAATAAATAATCAGTGATACATGAATTAAATGTAGAAAATATATGTATATGGCAATCAATGAGCGAAATGCTTTTATACGGAAACTGTTCAAATAGAATTACCAAAATGCTACTATAAGATTTGAGAAAGTGTGGTTTCTAGATAAAGACTGGCGTGTTCACTGAATATTTTTATTCAAAATTTAGTTACAAATGATCAAAGACTTGTAGTTGTAAAAGTATCTTCCTTCGTAGATAGAAGATTAACGTCCACTTAATGGTTTTATTCAGAATTTAGTCGTAAATGATCAAAGACTAACATTTAGTAGTTGAAAGAAGTATCTAGTTTGTAGATAGAAGACTGACGTATCCGCTGAATAAAAATTTAGCTACAAATTGTCGAAGACTAACAACTAGTATTTGGAAGCAGTATTTTGGTTTGTAGATAGAAGACTAACGTCAACTGAATATTTTGTTTTCAAAATTTAGTTACAAATCTTCGAGGCCTAACAGCTAGTTGTTGAAAGCGGTATCTTCTCAGTGGTCTTATCGAGGGTATTTATGGATGAAATAAATACAATCCTGTATCATTCAAAAGCTCTTATAAAGTAAATAATGCCTATATTTTTCTTTTCTGCTCTGATGCATTGAATTTAATCGCCTTCGAAGTTCTTTTTAAGTGTTTCAACACTCAGAGAACTGCTTGGGGATTTTCACAAACAACTTGAAAAAAGCAGAAGTTATTTTCACTATTTACTTTTGCAAGTCAAACACTTACTTTTTTCAGCAAGAGAACTCAGTGAGAATCCCATGGAAAATGGGTTTTTCTGTAAATCTCGGAAAGTTTCATTCGGTGTTCTATCATGGCTACAAAATGATGCCTTGTATCATCATCAATGGACGAAACGACTCTCTCACAGGGAAATGATAATTCACAAGCATTTCCTTTCTGTTATTTCAATGAAACAAAAAGTATTTTAACACTCCAAGTGGTTTTGACAAGATATCTTATCCATTAAGGCCTGTCCAATTTTGTGAACGACAAGATATCTTGTAAACAAGATATTGTCCATTTTTTTATGATTTGTGTTGATTTTTTTATTTTTTTGACTAGATCAAGATCTGGTCCGTTTTATTCTAATGACGAGAGACGAAGAGAGTTTGTTAAACAAGATATCTCGTCCATCAAGATATGGTCATTTTTACTAATTACAAGATAATCGCAGAAAATAATAGCAAGACATCAAGACAACCCCCCAGGAGGGTTAAGCTAATGCTCATCTAAAATAATAATTTCTTTCATCACTTGGTATAAGATTTTTTTATGTTTGGTAACACAAAATATAAAGGTACATTCAACTGTTAACAATCATGTAAAATATTTATTTAAAAGGCATTAAGTCAAGGTTTGACTTGCGAACTAAAGAAAAACTGTTTCTAAAGATCTGTTTCAGCAATTTCTCTTTCATTTTGTCTGGCCCTCTCCCAGCAACTCCAATGTTTAAATCTTTATTTGAAAGTGCATAGGTGTTGGTGACAGTCCCTGTTAGGATTAACGGCGGCTATACCAATGCGAATGCTCCTTTACAGTGTTCGCTCCTTGAAATGTCGAAGTCCGAAGAGGTTAGTGATCGGGCATTAGAAATAAAATATTCCCTTTGATTGTATTGAAAATCCCACTCACCTCCAAGACGACTTAATAGACTATCTTCTGTAATTCCTACTTAAAACTTCAATTATAACAATAATTAACTGTTTTTACTACTTTTTATAGAGAAAAGTTTTTACCGCCCAATGATCAAAACTCTCTAATTATTCTCATACACTCCAAAACAAATAGTACACTAGATTGTTTCTCTGTGTCAAGGTCTTTTCAATCGTAATATTAACCCTCTGACAAAATTTCCGAGTTGCTTTCACACCAGAACACACTTAATGACTAAATAGCCACGTCTTTCAAAAGAATCCATGGATTCTTTCAACTTTTAAAAATATTCTATTGCTCTTGACCTTAGAATAGAATCTTTCTTTGTAAAAATTTTACTGCTCATTTCCTTAGGATGAATCCTTTGGAAAGGCTATTGTCAAAACTTATAGAAGTCAAATGGGAAAGACTACAGGTAAAAAGGAAGAATTCTGCGTTAGGGTTAATCCTTTTCCCCCAAGGGGTTAAGTTAAGATGTATAATTTTAAATCGTTTATCTTTAATACGAGTATTTCAGTATTGGGATATGAAAGAAACAAATAAAACGACGGAGATATGAACTTCCAATAGCCATAACTAGACGCCTTGACCAACGTAAGTTGATTTTCCTCTAAAGTCATTTTTTGTTATACTAGGTCTAATTAGACCAGATTTAAGTTTGTTGTCACCCAAAATTTCAAACATAACATTTGGAAACACTGCAGAACAGTCTTCTTAGATATGGAAATAGATACTTACAAAATAAAAATAGCTTTCCGAGAACTTACAGTGTAACTAGAAAAAATTGAAGTAGGTGAAAGACAATAATAAAGTGTAATTCGCTTAAAAATCCTCTTTAAAATAGAAAAGTTTTTGCACACAAAACGATTAAATATTTAATCTTTTTATTTGTGAAAATTTGAAAAACATTGTATCTTTTTCAATGTGTATTAAAATAAAGAAGAATTCAATGGAACGACTGAAATTGCAAGTGTATAGTCTGAAATTCGATGCATTCGAAATTTTTATATCGATTCTATACTTTTCTTCTATCACAAGAGACAATTTTAAGTATCGCATTGGATTTCCTTAGAACGTAGGAGTTTCTGATGCTCAAAGAACTACATGACATTAACATATAACTGTGATGAATAAATGAAAATTGTGATTGCTAAGACTACATTATGAACCTTATGTTTTCGATAGGAAACATCATTACTTATATAACGGTTTCAAAAACAATTTTTCATCCTTATTTCATCACATAAATCAGTGACATAACCGTATGATAAAAAATGAGTTTCTATTGAAACATATTCTTGAAAACGTAATTCATAATGTTTTGAAAACTGAATTTTTACTTTTTCTGCAACAAATTTCTAATAAATCAGTTTGACTTCGTGAATTTGAAAATAACAATCTCAGACAAGGAGATAGCACTTAATTTATTGAAAAGTGATCTTTTTGTCAAAACAACTCAGCTACAAACAGCTCTGAGTTCATTCATTCATCATAAAATGGCTCTTAAATCTTTAAATGTAAAGACACCAATGTCTGGTGTATATTTTACCTCTACTACACTTTTAAGAAAATTAACTAACAACTTAACTAAACATGCTGCTAGCAACAATAAGGAACGTTTAAATTTGATAAACTAACTGATAGAAATTGTTTTAAAAGAATATGTTAGCGCATAATTCAATAAATGACCTTAAAAGCGATGAACAGAAACAGCCTTAAAAGCTGAGTTCTACGAAAAATATGAAGCTCTATGACAGTTATGGATGTAATATAAATTAATTTTTATTTCTCTCTTCTATCGACTAAGTGCATTTATGTATGAATCATGTTGTATGTGAATATCTGTAATTTTTCTTTTACTATAATATTTTTTTTTCTATAAGAAACTGGCTATCGCTATACGCATAATTCAGATCGGAAACATTCTCATCAGTCAGTTCAACAAAATCTACGAATTTTGTAAAACAATAAATAATTTTGTACGCAATGCTATTCGTATATTACTTTTCGTCACAAGAAACAGGCTATAGTTGTTATGAGATAATACAAATCAAAAACGCTAATCAGAGTTCAACCAAACGCACGAATCTTGAAATTTAATGACGCTAGTGTCTGTTTTATGTCTACTACTCTTTCAAATATTTGAACAATAACTTTAAAATACAACCAAACAGGTTACTAGCATCAGATAGGTGCATTTAATTCAGATGAACTAATCCCTAAAAATCATTAACCATCCTAGTGATTGTCTCTACGAGGTATCTCGTCATTATCAAAACTGACCATATCTTGTTGTACGAGATATCTCGTCATTGGAAGAAAATACGATCACGACCATCAGAAGAAAACAGCAGATCTTGATCTCGTCATCCTCAAAAAATTGGCAATATCTTGATGACGGGATATCTTGTCATTATCAAAATTGGTCAGATTTTAATGATCGAGATATCTCGTCGAAACCACTTGGAGGGGTAAAGAAAATGTAAGCACATAATTGAATAAGAGGCCTTAAAAATTATGAAAGTAGCCTTAAAATCACAGTACTTCGAGAAAATGTGGAACCTATAGTCATTATGTAACAAATATTATTTTTCATTTCTCGACACTTCTCAGATAATTCTATTATGAAATCAATCAAAACATATTGTCTGTGCATACTTGTTATTTATGCTTAACGTTTATACGCATTTGACGATTGTATTTATCTAATGTCAATTCATAACAATGAAACAACAAATATTCAGAACTTAACCATTTCTATTGAAGGAACATGTCATTAGGGATTTATCACTGTGACCAGACAATGCAAATGGGTATTATCTAAGTCAGCGATGATTTACGCCTTGCCTGACAAAATTAAAAAATATGCCCTAATAAGGACTGGTAGGAAAAAGAAAGGAACCTAATTCTTTAGCAATTTCCAGTAAAAGGCTTGTTAACATGCACTTAAATGATTAAGTTTTAGCTTGTGAATAAGTTAGAAATTCAAGTAAGAATTTATTACAAATTCACAAAAAAAATTTCGTAGTTCGATTATATAAACCTAATTACTTTTAAGGGGAGTTAGTACCTTTGAGACCTTGCGTTGCTCGCGAAAACATACTTTTTTCGATTCATCATAAATAATTGAGTTTTGTATATTGTAGTATAAAATTGATACAGTTTAAAGATAATTGTATGGCTTTTAAAAAACAGCAGTCATATTTGTAATTAAAAATATTTTTTTATATAAAACCTAGCAAAAATTATACACAACTTCTTCGTTTTGAAATTTACCCACTTAACTTTCCCACAAGATAACTTTTGAAATATGCACTGTAAAACCCAAATGTTTACACCAAATTGAAGCAAATGAATGTCTTCATTCTGTGAACTAAGGAATTTGTGATATTTGAAGTACAAATATTTATAAAAATTAATAGTATTAAAATAAGTTAACTTTGAAATTTTTTTAGTTATGTATGGATCTATAAATAAAAAACTATAGCTCTCATACATAAATCCATAGTTCAGAGAACTAAGATCTTCTTTTAGAATAACCATACAAAATTTCTTAACTCTACGTTTATTAGTTTTTTTTTAAACTTGAGGGAAAGTTAAGTGGGTAAATTTCAAAACGAAGAAATTATGTATAAGTTTTGCTAGGTTTTATATAAAAAAAAATTTTTTAATTACAAATATGACTGCTGTTTTTTAAAAGCCATACAATTATCTTTAAACTGTATCAATTTTATACTACAATATAAAAAACTCAATTATTTATGATGAATCGAAAAAAATATGTTTTCGCGAGCAACGCAAGGTCTAAAAGGTACTAACTCCCCTTAAAAGCATGAATTGAAGTCATTTACTGATTCTGTTTTGAAAATATGAAAGCGGTGAAAATGGTTGGAATTTAAGAGTCACGTTTCCTCCCAATATATTTACTTGTTGGAACTCCAAGTTCAGGAATCCACTATGATTAATCGTCTTCGGGGCACATCTTTAGGTGAGCACATACTAGGGGAACCCAAGGTACCCTAGCGATCGTTAAATCTGTCGTGGCCTCAAATGTCCTCAAGTTGGCTTGGAGTGAAAGTTTGAAGAGTGGGATGCCAGCTAAGGTGTGACCTCGTCATCTGACCGTGGTTCAAAATTACGTGGTGTTGTCCTCGGAACTTAACTTCGGGTTTGATCCCGGATTGTCACCAATGTGTTGCTCCAATTATACGTTAATTACTAGAATAAGCAAATGAGGTCAGTTGTAATTATGAAAGGTTGGCTAAATCGGGTTTTATGGCGCAGGAAACTGGCAAAACTACGCCAAGCAACGTCAAGTAAAATGACATACACACACGATGAAAGTTATACTGACATAGAAGGGAGAAACATATCCAGAGAGGAATCGAACCTGCTCCGCCTACAAGTTACAAATGAAAGATATCCGATTAATCATTTTTTATCAATTGACTTAATAGAATTGTTTGTTGATTCGAGTTTCGTACTCTCAACTCCCTGGTTGCTAATCCGCTACTCTTCTATCCGGGCTATCGTTGACCATATATTTTAGATAAATAAAATTCACTAAACTTTCTTAAATTTTCTGTTAGATTTTGAAATGAAAAGGGATTTTTAGTCCTTGCTTATTTAGTATGTGTGAGAGAGGCGTACAATGTGCTGTAAAATGTTAAATATCAATTATTAATTCATTTGCGAATTATGTATAATTATATATAAATAGTAAAATTATTGTTTCATTGAAGAAAGGTGGCGCATACAAATCTATTTTGATGGAGTTCTACATTGTGATCCTGAAAGCACTGTATCCGTTAACAGGTGGCATTATATGTCGCACTGGTATCGCGAGGACATCATGGAGATTGATTAATATGGTGAAGGGTCAAATATGAATAGATGGGAAGTTCAAGAGAGTGGTTGATACCCACCGACTGCTCTCTGGCATTGGGCGCTGGGGTGTCACTGATTTAGTGTTACGATGATTCTACGGGGCCAGGGCTATCTTTGGACGGTTTAACTTCTGAGGTTGTGTAGAGCTCGCCTTGTGATGTTGACGCATTCTCAGCCTCGCCTTGATTTCAGTACCCACCTCCCCCCCCCCCCCCCGAGAAATTCCAAGTTTCTGCCCTTTTCCGGTTGCTCCGTCCCAATAAAATTTAGCTTCATACCCAATGCTCCAATCCCAGCGTTTCCACTCATCAAATATGCAATTAATGTAGATGCTTCCCATTTCTGAGTTCCTTATGTTTATAATGACGTAAGTCATTACATTTGTTATTGTCTATTTTTGTCATGTTTTGACCACTAATTTTCAACTCGTCACGCTATGGAGACAGTATGCTTTAATATTTAAAAATTAAAACTAGGAAATAGAAATAAATAACTCAAGTATATACTGTCATAGTTCCCCAAATACACTTTTTTGACTCAGCGTTAAAACGAAGAAAGCTAAGAGTATGCTTGTATAGCAGAGAATATGAAAAGTAAACAGTCAAACAATTTAAGTTGTTCTTATCAGAGATTGGACAGCTGAGATTAATAGTAATGGAATGACGCGGAATTATTACCTTGAACTCGATGTAGAAATGTATAGGGATTGTAAATAAGTTTATTGAAAGAAAAGAGTGATGGGTTTATCGTTACATTTATTTTTTCGGCTTTTAGAGAATAAAGAAACACATTAACAGACTAAAAACATTTTTAAATACAGCGGTTTATAAACAAACTATTAGTTTTCAGGTCAAAAAATAAATAAAATACTGTAATTATTTTGATTGCTTTATATTTCTTTCGGACATATTAGTGTGCCAATGTGTTTCTTATCATCGCAAAAAATTATCATTATCAGCGAAAAAATGTTAGTTAATGAGTCTGCTCTAAGCCTTCGATTTATTATATTTTTGTTACAAAAAGTGTAAATCTATGTATTAAATTATTTCAAAGAAGGTAACTATACACGCGCAACAGGAACTCATTAACTGACAAGCATGCTTTTTGATTACATTGCTGTTAAGGACTATCAGCTTGTAGGTCACAAAATAAAAATTCAGAACATTTTGACGGTGTTATATATCCGTTAAACAGATTACAATATAATAACATTGTTCTCATCATGAAACTAAGAATTAAATGTCTCTGAAAAATTTCAGTTAATTATTTTCTGCTCTAAACTGGCGATATCTTTGTTCATTCGTTTATGAAGGGTAGGTAGATACTTTAATTTACGTCGCACTAGAGTAACACAATAACACAACGGGCTGTTGGTAACGGTCCTTGATCAAACCTTAAGGGAAACCGAGGACAACACCACGTAATTTTGAACCACAATCAGACAACGAAGTCACACCTGAGCTGGCACCTGATTCTCCAAACTTCTACACCACACCAACGTGTCGTTTATGAAGAAATAGCTTCCTAAATATACCGTGAAGTATGGGCTATTTCATTGTTTTATTAGGTAGGGGGTCTGGTCCAAAAAGTATCCAGCTATTGCTAACATAAAACGGTGTGTACGGCATTGATGTAACTTGGCATATGATGGAAAGAGAAGATTGAGACACATGTGCATCAAATTTTGATTTAACTTGAAAACTTGTCAGGAACTATTGAGATGATTTAGAAGTCACCGCAATGGGAAGCGTCTTGTTCTCGCCTGAAAAGGTCGCGACGAGATCGTGGCAACGTCAGTAGTCGACCATGTTGACTGCGGTTTTTTATTATCAAGCCGTACTATGTCTCACTATTACTCTCCGCCAGGTTGAACAATTAATAAGGAGTACTAACTCGAGGTTCATCACAGACCCAGAGATAGAGTAAGGTGGAAGCGGCCTCATCTGCGGGCAATCGGTGATTGGCAGGTTCATCGCGACAACGTGCCTTCCTGTTCATCACGTCTCGAGAAAAATGGCAAATCCTTCAGGTGGCTGAGTTCCTTTAAAGCCCAGATTTGGTGCTGTCATTTTTCTTCAGCTACTTCAGTGTAAACATGGCCGCTCCGCTAGCAGTGTACGAAACATAAAGGGCAGTGGACCGATTTATAGGATCGAAAGGTGTTCCAGGAGCTGAAATTTATTGGAGACTTGCAACACAATACGGGAACATTGGTCTACTACGTAGAAGCGTGCATGAGTGGATCGAGAAGCTTAAAAAAGGTGGACAAGCTGATGCGCAAAGAAGGTGCAGGACGCCCGTCATTCTATTTCCCACTGATTATAAGATTCAGCAAACTCGGGACATTTTACTACCAAACCGGTGAACTTTGACAATGCAGAGTGTTCTGTGCATATTAAACAGACAATGAAGTGAGGGAAACGGTGCATAAATATTTGGCCGAGCAACCCACAACCTTCTTCTTGGAAGGAATACGCAAGGTTGTGGACCGCTGTATCAAGTGCATCGAAAAGGAAGGAGACTATGTAGAAAAATTACGAACTTGTTGAACCCCTACATTTGTGTAAATAAATAGAAAAATTAAAGTGCGGAAAATTTTTTACTTTCCCACGTACTTATTCAATAATTTTTGTATAAATTTTTTACTTATTTGAAACACGTATTTTATTAATGTTTTTAACTGAATTAGCCTAACCATATCAACCGAGCACTGCAACTTCTAAACCTATGTTCCAAAAATCCTGATGTCTAAAATTAAGTCCGCACTGTTTTCTCTTTTCCTATAACAAAAATGTCCGACGCAGTGATGCATTCAGCTCTTACAAATCTAGATACTTAGGGTCATAAGTGAAATACCAGTTCTGTCCTCTAATGCGAAAAAGAAAAAGGGTAAAAGTTGTCCTAGATTTATCCAACCTATTACGATGGTTGACTCCAAATAAGAGCTAACATACACACATTCAGAGTTCTGTCTTTTCTATTAGGATCTTTCTCCTGGGACTAACCAACCTAACTAAGAATGCTCGTCTCATGTTTATCTCAAGTGACACTGATGTCCATGTGACCAGAAAATACACTTTCATTGGAGAATGAGACTATTTTTATCCCTCGTATAAACAAACATTCGAATTACTAAACCAAATACATCTAACATTTATCTCGAAAGGAAAAAATGTGGTCAGATAAAATGATACTGTTGGTAAAAGCTTTACTTTTAATATAATGAGGTCAAGATAGGGAGTTCGATAGTGATATTTTTATTTTGTTTAAAATTCTACTCGTAACTGAAATTTTTACCCATGGTTGTCATTAACCCTTTAAGTGGTTTCGTGGTACAACTGCATTAAGTATTCTTAAAGAAAAAATAAAAAAATATTTTTATACGAAGTTTTACTAAAAATATGAAATGCTGACTTTAGCAGTATATGTTTTTGCTGCTAGTCTGATAAATATTATCTGACCAAATCAAATGTTCAAAACTTTTTATTGTTTCCTAAAAATGTATTATTTGTTCAAAATATTAATTCCTTTATGTGCTAAACATATCGCCAGCGTGTAGAGGTTGAAAAGTGTGATATATTTGGGGATACTAATTTGTTCAAACTTGAAAGTTCTTTTTTCTATAGTAGTAAAATGTTTTTTAATAAAATTTAGTCTGGTTTGTCATTTTATGGGCCTATTAAAACAAATATAAAATTCAAGAAATGGATATATATAAGTGTATCAAGTTTATTTTATTTCTGATGTAAATTAGAGTAGTTTTGTCACTTTGTGTTAACAATGATGTTAAGATAGGGAATTGGAGAGGAAACTAACGACATAAATTGATACAAAAAAAAAGACGCACGGGTATAAATTATATTTCAAAATAAGTAAAAGGAACTGGCCTAATTTTTTCAAAAAACTTGCTTTAGCGCATTTGGGGCGTCAATTTTCAGTACTGCACAATAGGTTGAGTCAAAAAGCATTTTTTCGAAATTGCTTTTTGTAGAGTGGGTAGAAACGTTGTCCTTACCTTTAAATAAATGCATATGCTATTTTTTTTTTAATCTTTTACTTAACCTCTTTAGCTCTACAGACCATTTAATAATGACAGGATATGCAAAAAATTGTGAAAGGTACCTTGTAACGCGTTGTTTAAATTAATATTATTTAAACTTGTAATACCTAATAAACATATTTTAGTGAATGAATGTATGTACATTCGCGAAAAAAAACGAACCCCTCCCTTTATTTCGAGTACTATTCACAGTAGGGTGAATTCAAAGATATAATTCAATAGGGAGTAACTCCTCTACAAATTCAAAAGCAAAAAAATGCATAAGGGGCATGCATTTTTAATTATTGCATTAAATTGTATTAAAAATGCATATCAAAATTGCCGATGCATACACCATGTTTCGATACCTTAATCAGATTCTGCATAGTTAAAATAGTCTACATATGATATTTCGTGACTTTACTATCTTTTTATCCAGAGTTATTCAATGTTAGTTAAAGTTGCTGTCAATTTCAGGGATCATCTCCACATTGTCGAAGTAGGGGGTTTATATTGAAAATTATGAAATTGGGGCTTAATTTAATATGAAGACAGTCCCTTACGCAAATTGTATACATTTGACCTTATAGAAGAGACACTAGTTCCTGTCGAACGCCATCTTTGAATATCCTAGAGTCAAAATTGCTCGAATGAAGAGTAGTGGTTCGTCGCTGTACAACACTCTGTCTACGTTAACCATGTCTTTCGTACTCACAAAGATGAAAATAATTTTGTCTAACGTCAATAACTATATTGCCGATATTCAGAGATTTGCTCCCAAGCGCTACCTTCAACTTACCCGCTGGGAATCACTGCTGCAGTTACAAACACTTGATTAACTAACATCATACTCTATTTATGCCCCTATGCCTTAATTTCTTTCATTTGATTAACTCTATCAAAAGTAAAGAACATTTACAGTTTTAACCCTTTTTAGTACCATTATATTTCCGAGTAGTGATGTATTAGTTTTAGCCCACAAAACACACATAAAGACTAAATGAACACATATATTGGTTGAAAGAATTCTGGTTCATTTGATCAAGATGGTCAGAACTCATCTTAATTCAGAAAAGGGAGAAATGTAGGTTGAAGTCCTCAGAGGGTTAACCCTCCTGGCGGTAGTCCCAACAAGGTATCTCATAACAAGCAAAACTGACCAGAACTTAATCGACGAAATACCTCATTATTTGGAAACAAATTTACTAGACTTTGATCTCGCCATCATCAAAAAATTGGCAATATCTTGATGACGAAATATCTTGTCTCTATCAAAATTGGCCAGATCGTAATGTACGAGATACCTCGTCGCGTTGGAAGGTTTAAATTATATTAATTATTAAATATAAATAAATAAATATATATGTGTGTGTGTCTCACAAACATTACATTACATATTTTAAAAGTATCAAGGGATGTATATAAATCGGGTTCTTCAATTTTAATAAATCCAAAATCTACATTTTAAAAAAATCCATTTAATTGTAACGAAAATCATTTTTTTGAAAATACATAGGTGCTTAATTTAAAGAATAGTACATTCTACTAAGCTAATATAACTTCTCCCAAACCCAAGTGGAAATCAGAGCGTTCTGTGAATACAGAAAATTGAAATACAAAAACCCATTCATGAGAGCCTCAAAGCGTGAGCAACAATGAAACATAAGCGCATTTGCTTTTTAACTTGTTCTATGGCGATAAAAAATGAAAGCTCAAGATGACTTAGATATTCGTATGAACAAGAATTGTTGCAAGAGGCGTACGGTTAAGAGGCACAACAATTGTCGAACATCTGCTGTCAAAACATCTGCTTAAGTGACACTTCTTAAAAAGAGAGCGAAAGAAATTGATTCTAGAAAAAGAGCACAAAAGAAAACAGATTCGTTTATTTTATGACATGAAAATGGCTCAAAGGCAGGCGAATGAGGGAATTTATTCTCCTTGGTCTTTCATTGTTCTAGGAAAAGATAAGAAATAATTCTCCTTCTATATTAACGAAAAACTGTTCTAAATAATGTAACAAATTATTTAAATTATGAACTAACAAGTTTAATAGGTCACGTAATAAAATTAAAACTGTCCTAAAATGTCTAGAGATGTAGTTCCACCCTTCTTATATAGTTCAAGAAAAACGAATAAGAAATCATTTTCTTCCGCATTAACAAAGAACTGTTGTAAATATTATAACAAATTATTTAAACAATGAATAAACAAGTTTAAAATTTAATAAAATTACAACTATCCCAAAAGGTGTAGAAGTGTAAAAGTGTAGTACTACTCCCGTTTTACATAGTTCAAGCGAAAAAATAAAAAATCATACTCCTTCCACATGAAAGAAAACCTGTTGTAACTAATGCAACAATTTATTTAAACGGTGAATTAAACACGTTTAATAGGATACTTAATAGAATGATAACTTTTCAACCAAGTGTACTACTATCCCTGTCTTACATAGTTTGAACAAATAAATAATAAATCATTCTCCTTCCATAGGAAGAAAAAATTATAAATAATGTAACACTTTTTTTAAATGATGGATTTACAAGTTAAATAGGATATTTAATAAAACTATAACAGTTCAAAAGGTGTAATTTAAAACAATTTTTAAAACTCCATCTGTACCCAAAGGATACATGTAAGTTGGAGCATTGTTTTTGAAACATCGTATAAGAAAATAACAGAAATTGAAATAAAATTCATTTTGACAAACTTAAAGGTTTTATACTCTTAATATATGTTTTTTACCTTTGCATGTTCCCCATTAGAACAATTAGATCCGTATAGAGGGGAACTTTCATGTATTAATAGCTTACAATCTAAACACTCGATGCAATCATAACTGACTTTTCGAGTTCTATAGTATTGCTTTTACTCCACAGTACACTTTATGACTTAATAACCACATCCATTGGGTGGAAGAATCCATAGATTTTTTACCTTTAGAAGTATTCTATTGCACTTTTCCTTTGGAGAGAGAGAGAGATTTTATTGTTCCTTTCTTTATAATAGAATTATAGGAAGGATTCAAATTTTCATTTCCGTCGAATGAAATCCTTTGGAAAGATTCTATTGGTTAAGAAAATCGAATAGGTTAGAAGTCATGCAAAGAAGACTATTGGTTCAGAATTTTCCCAGGTTCATCTGCATCATTAAAATCACCTTTCTCTTTCACAGGTCTAAAGTGTTTTGAAAAGAACGTCTTTTCGCAAATTTATTTTTTTATTTTCATTTCATTAAAAAGCCTCTTTCATGTTTCTTCTAAGTGTATCATTTTCTTCTCTGCCATTTTTAACCAGATATATTCTCTAATGAAATCAAAACTGTTGCTTTCGGAGATAACGAATTCCATGCAGCTCTTTAACCCTCTGTAGGCTTCACGCGCATAAATTCAGATTACAACTTAGTCTTCCCTGCGGAACTTCTAACCAATGTTTAACTTCTTGACCAATGGAATCTTTCCAAAGGATTTTATTCCAAGAAAATGAGAAGTAAAATTTTTCCAAATGATTTTATTCTAAGAAAATAAGCAATAGAATCTTTCCAATGAATTCTATTCAAAGAAAAGTAATAATAGAATTTTCCAAATGATTCTATTATACATAATGAACTAATAAAATCGTTTCAAAGGATTCAATCCTAAGAAAATTACCAACAAAATCGTACTAAAGGGTTCTATTCTAAGGAAAAGAAGAACAGAATCTTTCCAAAGGATTCACCTCAAATAAAAAGGAAAAGAAGAATAATTTCGAAAGATTCTATTCCATGAAAAGTATCTATTTCTACAGGATGGGGCAATATAATCCTTTCAGAGGATTCTATTCCAAGGAAGGGACCAATTGAACAGTCCCAAAAGATCGTATTCTAAGGATCTTTTGAAAGGTTGGATATTAATCCATGAATTCTTTCCAACCTTTAGAAATAGAAATTAAAAATCACCTGAAAAGAACAATGTTCTTATAGGAATGCGATGTGTTGTTTACACACGCTGCTCTGCATTGAAATGGACTGCTGGGAGTAATATTAAAATCTCTGAAGCTTCAGAATTCAAGCTTTTTAGTTATTGGCAAGGCTGTGTAAAGCATAGGATTTTCCTACATCATCCACTCCATATCTGAACATCTCCATTTCACAATTGCTACTTTATAATTCAAAACTATGTAATTACAATGAGCTCTATCGTGAAAATTTATATTGAGTTGTAAAAATGTTTTTTCCTGGGGGAGTAAGAGTGTGATGTGTAGTGCACATGCTGGTGTTGCATTGAAAGTAATTACCACGAGTACTATTGAAATTAGAGTTCTAGCAATTTATTTGCCAGCCTACACTTATCTTTTTTGTTCCGTGAGGTGCTGCAGGACTAATGAGTATTGTTATCTGATTTATTAAATTAAATTTAGTGTTAAATATGGTGTTTTGATAAGTAAATATACACTACCCTATAATAAAGGACCGGACAGCAATATGTGATGGTATAAATGGAAACAATACATGCTTTAATAGGGGTATGATCCCCCACATGCTGCAATTACACTAGCAACCCTTCTGGGCATACTTCCAACAAGGTTTTAATACGCAGCTATGGGTATTTGTGTTCATTCCTGATGCAAGAATGTAGCCAGCTCAGCTGTAGATTTCGGACGTGGTTCCCTGGTCCGTAAGCGTCGCTCTAACTCGTCCCATAAATGTTCTATGGGCGTTTAGGTCGGAACCCTGAGCAGGCCTGGGAAGACGTTTTACATCCTTATCTTGATACCACTGATTGACAGAGGCTACACCATGACATGGAGCGTTGTTGTCCTGGAAGTAACATTCGTCCATTCCATAAAATTGCCTGAGCAGAACATGATTGTTCAAAATGTTCATGTAGGTGTAGGCGTTCAACTTACCAGGAACAACATGCAAAGGTCCCAGGCCATACCACGAAAAACACCCCCAAACAAGTAATCGGATTTTATGCAAATCCGCTGGCGTCCGGTCCATTATTGTAGGGTAGTGTACTTTTTGAACCTATCTGCTTTTATTCGACGTCAACTCATAATGTATTTAAGGGTTCTGCCCACACCTCATACTGGTGTGACAAGAACATGTTACACGTGAGCATCACAATGATGAAGTAAATAGAGTACATATTCGAATTATGCCTCTTAGAAATTAATTCAGTTGTAATTCAAAAATTAAATAAAAATAAATGTAAAATAAAAAGTTTGGGACAATCATGTGTGTGTTGTCATCATTCAATCTATTCCGTTAAGGTTTTAACTGTAATTTGATTGCATTATTTTTATCAATAAAGCTATACTCTCCATCTTTAATCATTAATCCTCCAAGAATTTGACGAGATATCTCGTCCACCAAGATCTGACCATATTTGCTAACAAAAAGTTATATCGTCATTACGATATTAACGAATTTTTTATTATGCGAAAAGATCAGCTGAAAGAAAATTGACGAGATCAAGATCTGATCAGTGTTTTCTTTTAATGACGAGATATCTCGTCCATCAAAATCTGACCGATTTTTATACTTACCAGATATCTCGTCATCAAGATATTGCATATTTTTTACGATGACAAGATCAAGATATGGTCAGTTTTTTTCTCATGACGAGATATCTCGTTCATCACGATCTGGTCAGTTTTGCTAGTGAGTAATAAACGCAAGGAAGGTTAGAATCATTGGCTCTGTGAAGTCAGTCATTGAACCTAATGACTACCGATTATGCAATGGAGTACGAAAACTTTCATCAATAACCTCACATGCAGAGAAGGCACATTCTCTTAATCGTAAAACAGCGTAAGCAATTCAAATTTTAATATCCATTTCTGCCAAGCATATGGTAATAAAAGTGAGCTTCATGCTGCTCTAAACTTTATACTGCGTTTCCTCTTCGCATTGTAAAGATTTTGAAAACACCTTCGTAGGCGCTATTGACATTCTTAATTGGATAGTAAATCTCTCTTTACAACTTCGCGTCACTCTTCTGTAGTCATGAAAATTCATTTTTGAATTACTTGTGAACTCCTGAGATGAGTTAAATTTGTCTGAGTGAATATCGAGAGAATGCATACGGCTCTGCCCTTTCATTAACATATTAACTAATATATTATTTATATTACGTTAATATGTTAATAGCGAGATTATATTAACGTGATATAAATAATATATTAAGATAATATGTTCCCTAGACTAAGGCAATGAAAACCCTCACATGATTATGTTTCTTAATTATTAATGATTTGAATCATGTTTATTTGATCGATTTGTCCAATTGATTTAAAAACGTAGGTGCACCTTGTGTACCTGCATTAAAAAATCTATTTTGAGGCCTGACCTAAAAGAGACAAACCAAATTAAACATTATCATTTCATAAATTTCTGCACACCTTATGTTAATCAGAGTTCAAGATTGGAAACACGTGAATCTCGCCCTAGTCATTGTTGTAATCCGTTCACCTAATCATCAGTTCATTTAACCATTCTTTGGATCCAGTTATTGACAAATATCAGTTACTTATATATGGAGAATGTATAACAACCATCAAATCAGAATGACCAAACTTGAAAATATTGCCTCCTTGGCTAGAAAGGAAGTGATGTTATGAGAGTTTAAAAAAGGGATTCTCTTTTTTTTTTTTTCTAACTAAAACTATAGCTTTTGGGGTTATCATTGACGATACAGTGCAATCTAACAATTCCAAACTTTGTACGTCTACTTATAATCATTTCAGGTATTCATAATCTTTTTAATCATTTCCGTGTGGAATCACGCTTGCTAACTCACCTTTACCATGATACCACGCCAAATTCCGGAGTAGCTGGTTAGCACGATTTCTCTCCTCTAAGTAAATTTAACAAAACGAAATTGAACGGCTTACTCCATACACGTGTAGCTATCATTTGATAAAATTTGGTCTAATATTTCAGGAAATTTGGATTAAAAGGGATTGGGATTTAAAGAAGAATCATTCCAAAGAAAGATTCTATCCTAAGGTTGAAAGGTTGAAAGAATGTATATTCCGCGGATTCTTTAAAAATATGTTATTATTTAGTCATTAAGTGTGTTGTGGGACAAAAGCAACGCTACAGTACTCGGTAATCTCGCAATGCTAAAAGGGTTAAAACATTCTGGTGGCGCTTACGAGCACCCCTCTGCAAACACGATTCAATTTTGCTTTGCATATCTCTCCTTGAAATTTTAACAGGAAGTTTCGAAATACTGCTTAGATAAAAAGCGTGGTGCACATCTATATATTACCATATACATTAAATTATGAGCCGTCTAGCATCTGCGAAAAAGTGAAGTACGAAGAATTTTAACAGCAATCATGTTGGTCTCATTTCCGTCTCAATAAGGCATTACTCATACAAAGTAAATTGCGCATAAGAAATAATCCTTATATTATATCAATATAAACAATATCTATGAACGATGACTTATAAAAAAACATTTAGGTTCATTGCCTCTTCTTGAAATTTGTACAGAGAGTTTTGAAACACGCTGCATATATATTCGTATTGCATAGACATGGTATGAGCCATTCTAGCATCTCAGTAACAGCGAAGTACGAAGAATTTTAACAGCAATCATGTTGGTCTCATTTCCGTCTCAATAAGGCATTACTCATACAAAGTAAATTGCGCATAAGAAATAATCCTTATATTATATCAATATAAACCATATCTATGAACGATGACTTATAAAAAAACATTTAGGTTCCTTTCCTCTTCTTGAAATTTGTACAGAGAGTTTTGAAACACGCTGCATATATATCCGTATTGCATAGACATGGTATGAGCCATTCTAGCATCTCAGTAACAGCGAAGTACGAAGAATTTTAACAGCAATCATATTGGTCTCATTTTCGTCTCAATAAGGCATTACTCATACAAAGTAAATTGCGCATAAGAAATAATCCTTATATTATATCAATATAAACCATATCTATGAACGATGACTTATAAAAAAACATTTAGGTTCCTTGCCTCTTCTTGAAATTTGTACAGAGAGTTTTGAAACACGCTGCATATATATTCGTATTGCATAGACATGGTATGAGCCATTCTAGCATCTCAGTAACAGCGAAGTACGAAGAATTTCAAAAACAGTTATATGTTTTATTTCCTTCTCCAGAATTCATCACTCATTTTAAGTAAATTGTTCAAAATAATTAATCCTCTTAATCTTTATCGGCAATATTCAACTGTTGCAACGGCATAGTCTTGCATCAAGAATGGCACTGGTTTGCTTTAAGGACGACGAAATCGTTTTAATTTTGTAAAATTTATTTTCTTTAAAGTTTGGTTTAACATAGTTTAGTTTTGAACGTTCAACAAGTGCGTTCGCAAATAATTTCAAGTAAAACCCGTATAAATTACTTTCAATATTATTTTTATATTGATTGATTGCTTTGTTTTTATGGTGAAAGGACCATGTTTAGCCAAGAGGCGCCAAAGGCAAGACAAAGTCAGATAATGGACTTGCATACAAGGAGAGCTTTGCTGACATTGAAAAGAGAAATACTCCCACGGCAAGTTACATGAATAGAATCTAATTTTTATTGCAAAGTATCATAAATAAATTGTTTAAAAAAGATTTTTTTTAAGTTACATTGAATTATAAAGGGTAGGTAATGACAATGTTTTTGTAAATCAATCAAAAGTATACCTTTTGTTTGTCTGATAGCAAAAGCATGTTTTTGTGGTGTACCACAGAATTTTAGTAACTAGTTTATGTGTGTCATGAGATGAAAAATTGCAAACCACTGATCTGTATAAGAACAATGTAAACCATATTTATAATGAATGAATTGTTTACAAAACATTTGTTTAAATTTTTGTTCTGACAAACTACCAAAATGGCTGGAAAACAGCCTGTTTTCTTTAGAACCCATATGATTAAAATGAATTTCAACTTATAATAATCCGACGCAGTCAGTACAGAAACCTCAGTAATTCTAAAAGCGTCGTCACTAGTTCTCCACAACTTTAACTTAAGCAAATCTTGTCAACTTTACGACTTATAGCATATGATTTGTGATACAGAGTTAATTCAGAACGCAATGAAGTATACTAGGTCATTTCATCTCAAGTAGCTTACCAATCACGTTAATTAGGAAGGCATTTAGCGAAACCACGTTCAGTCTATTAAATCATTTTCAAAACTGAGACTTTGCAGGTTTATCCTGTGATGTGTAAAAATTAGAAAGTTTCTAGTAAATTAACTATCCGTCATATATGATATGAAAATTCACCGTTTTCGTAGTGACTTAATGTTTCAGTAATTCTATATTGAGTCATGATTGATATCATTTTCTAGAATGTAAAAAATAAGAACAAGCCACTTATGTTGAGTAATAATTTTAAAATTTATACTCGAAATTACTCCCAATTACTATTAAAATAAATTATCTAGTTTCTAGAAAATTAATCCAATATCTTATTCAACGCAGATGTGAAAATTTGCTGATTTCATAGGCTATTAAACGTTAAATGCCATATTGCACCACGATTTATATAATTTCCTAATATGGTTGTGTTGTTCTAGTACAGGGATGATGAATCTATGATCCACGCATGCTTTTTAAATGACCCACGCGTTGATTTTTATTAACTTATCACCATCATCATTTCATCATATAAATGAAGAATTTTAATTATTTTTCGAACCCCTATTTTGAAAAATATGAAAAAAATACAAATGGTAATAAAAAACTTAAAAATAAAAAAAAATGCATAAATGATTTTTGTAAAATGTTTTAGATCTATTGTGATTATACATAATGCTGCTTTAAGATTTATATGAAGGCCGATTGAGTAGAATATGTAAATTTATAAAATACTGCTTGAGAATGAACGGATGGGGTAAAGACTACTAATAGAGACAGATTTATTGAGGCCCCGTTCAAACGCGCGTTTGGCGAGGTTAGCGAGGTTCCCGCTTTTCAAGGTCGCAAGGTTCAAAGAACTTGAATCAGAGGAATAAAAAAACATAATAAACGACAATTTGCACAATTTTTAGAGGAAGTTAAGTGCCAGTATTCAGGGATTTTGACATACAACAATGTTCGATGGCTCAGTTCCAGTCAAGTTCTTAATCAGTTTGTCATTTTATTAGAAAAAATTACGCTCTTTTTGAATGAAAAAAAAAACAATAATTTTAACGAATTTTCAAATATAGATTGGTTAAAGGATGTTATGTTTTTTTTGCGACTTTACTCAGCATTTTAATGAGCTGAATAAGAAACTTCAAGGAGATGGACAAATTGTTTTAATGATGTTTGAGAATATTAGGATATTTATGACGAAATTTTATATCTTTACTAGGGATTTGGAAATGAAAAATCATGAAATATTTTCCTGAATTACAAAAACCTTTTCAAAACACAATAAAAATGTAAAATACGCTTCACGTTCAAGAAAATGTAATCAAAAAATATTTACTGATTATACAGTAAATAAAACAAGCCTTTGAGAAGATATTTAATCAATTTGAAAGTATGGAAAATACATTTCACTTTATTTTATATTCATACAATACGAAATTCGAAACAATGGAGTTTAACGAATTTAAGTGGCTAGGTATCCATGATTTAGAAATGGAATTAGTTGAATTTCAAAGCAGCATAGTTTGGAAAAATAAATTTGATAACTTGATTTCCGAAGTAAAAGGGAAAATGACTGAAATTAGTGCAAATTATAATAATCCCACACTAATATAATATTAAACGTATGGGATTCTTTACCAAATAATTTTATATCTCAATGAAGAAACTTGCTAATGATCTTTTAACGATATTTGGATCCACATATTCATATGAAAAATTATTTTCTTCGATGAATTTTGTACAGCCTACCAATAGAAATAAGAGCGGAAATGAATTGACTGCAAAATGCGTTAAGCTAATAAATACTGAAAATTAAACCAAAAATTAAGAATTTTTTTTTTTAATGGCGGGCACATTTGATCTAAGTCATTGGCTACTACAAGGCCGGAAGTGATGGCCATTTGTGAAGGAGCACCATCATTGCCCCTAAGAATTTATACCTCGTAATTTTTAACCATGTTCAGATGACGAAGCAACACCTGAGCTGGTATACACTTACAAACATCCATGCCCGAACCCGGATTCGAACCGAGGACCTTCCGATCCAGAGGCCAACACCTTGACCACTAGACCGGTTGGTCGGCAAAATTAAGAAATTATCTGACTTAAAACAACAACAGATTTCTCATTAAATATACTTACTTTATTGGACATACACCTATAATATCATAACACATACACCTAACTATATTATCTATTAATACATAATATTTCATATATATGTTGTTGTTTTTTTCTTTGTTCATTAAAAACTCAGTTCAGGGGGTCTGGGCATTATTTCTCCCCTTTTATGTCAATTTTTTGCTCTTCCCTTGCAGAAGTAAAAGTTGTAAAACAAAAAGGTATCGTTAACTTTTTAAAGGAGGATTAAAAGATTGAGAACCAAACAAAGAAGTTTTTTACCATGCTTCCTACCCCCTCTGTCCAAGTGACCCACGAGCTAGTATTAAAAATATAATGAACAAAATTTGACCTCCTTCTTAAAAAGGTCCTGCTCTAGTACAACGTTAATTAAAAATACCATATACCTATTGTGTAAAAAATACAAATAAGCCCTCAGATAGGTATTCTATTGGTATGAAGCTACCTTAATGCAATTAAAATATTAAAAGGTAGGTAGTTAAATTTACGTCGCACTAGAAGAACACCACGGTCTATTTGTGACGACCCGGGATCAATTCCGAAGTGAAAGATCGATGACAACACTTTGTAATTTTGAACCCGGTCAGATGACGAGGTCAACAACTGAGTTGGCACTCCACTCCGTAGACGTGAAATATATGCAGACTGAGCATTACTGTTGAGCACTATACAACACGTCTGCTTGTAGTTGCGTGACTGATCTGTGAAAAATTGACTTTGTTGGCCGATTTGGCATCTTTTCTTTAGACGATATAACATCATATGAGAGGATAGAGTGTGAATGAGAGGATAGAGTGTGTGTTTCTAAAGAGTGGAGATAAAAATGGTGAATTAGCTACTGTCTACTTATATGTTGTACGGACAAGAGGTGATGAACTAATGGACTGGGTCTTCTATTGTCCCGTGGACCAATCATATTATTAATAATAGGTTCCAACCAGCAGACGAAAGAGTCTAAAGGTCATGTTACAACTAGTTTTGGTCACATGATTCTGGGCACAAAAAAAAAACCTTTTTTCATACTTCCTCCAATGCTCCACACTTCTACAACACCTAAATATAAACTAATATTAGAACATTTCACAAGCTATTACATAATGATATGCTTTGTCTACCTTAAACTCGAAAGACGATAAATATTTAGATTTGATTCAAAGCAATGAGATTAATATCTATTAAAGCTATACATATTTTAGCACCTTTTAGATGATTCGTCAATTTATAACAAACTTAAAATAAATTTCAAAATAATTATTTTCTCCATATTAAAATACTTGGATACTTTATTGGATTATTCAAGAGATTGAAATGTTAACGAATTGTATCTTCCGTTTACTAAAACGTCAAATGAGAAAGATGAATTTAGTTTCAATCTAAATTGTAATTGTGTATCTGTGCTTTTAACAAGTTCCCATGATACTAAAGAAATATATTCCTCCCAGAAGACTCTATCCTTTGCATTCTGTCATTCATCAAAAACATCTGAAAGAGCTTGAGATTATTTGAAAATTGCTCGTATAATTTTAAATCTTTAATTGCAATGTATGCTCTTTCAATTTATCTTTAGCAAAACATTTTGACCACGTATTCATTATTTGTTGCTCTCTCTCCCTCCCTGCCTCCCCCCCCCTCTCTCTCTCTTCTCTCCATCAGACCAAAGTTTCAAAATTAAGACTGGATGCAGATTCTCTTAAAAGTCGTTTAAAATCTAAGAGACGTTGTTAATTTGGTAAAAAGAAAATGTTTTACTATTCAGTTTCATAATTCGACTATCAAAGAGGAACAAAATATAAAAATATTTATTGATAATGGCAATTATAAAACTTAATTCTAATTATGCTATTTGAAAATTTTGTGAAGAAAAATATAATGAAAACTCTCCCTCCCTCACCTTCTCCCTCTCCCTATCTCTCTCTATCTCTTTCATATCAAATTACTCAAAAAGTTAAAAAGCTGGGTACGTATTCTCATAAAAGTTGTTTAAAATCTAAGTCACGCTGTTAATCTGGTAAAAGAGAAAAATAACATTTTAGAACGAATTTTATAATTCAGCTTTTGAAAAATGAACAAAATATTAGAAGATTTAATAATTGGACATTCTAATTTCAAAATTAAATTATAATCATTCTAGTTAAAAATTTAGTGAAGTAAAAGATAATGAAAGGTTCTAAATTATTTCCAATTCTCTCCCTCCTTTCTCTCCTTCAAACCGCATTTTAAAAACTAAGGCTGGATTCAGATTCTTGCTACAGTCGTTATCGTCATGTTGCTAATTTGATGAAAAAAGAAAATACGTTATTAGTTTCATAGTTCAACTTAAAGGATCAAAATATAGGAAATTTTATTACTACTGGTAATCTGAAATTTGTAAAGAGGAAGATAATGGAAGATTAGAAATTATTTTCCGATTCTATCTCTCTTTCTCTATCTCTCTATTTTTTCTGTGTCTCTATTTCTCTCTCATACTCTTTCTCTCTCTCTTTTTCTCTCTCTTTCTCTCTTATACTCTTTCTCTCTCATACTCTTTCTCTCTCTCTCTCTCTTATACTCTTTCTCTCTCATACTATTTCTCTCTCTCTTATACTCTTTCTCTCTCATACTCTTTCTCTCTCTCTCTTTTTCTCTCTCTTTCTCTCGCCCTCTCTTTTTCTCTCTCTCGTTCCTTTTTCTCTATATCTCTCTTTTTTCTCTCTCCATCTCCCTCTTTCTTTTTCTCTCTCTCTCTCTCTCTCTCTCTTTCAGACTGAATTGTACAACTAAGTACTGGATACAGATTCCCTAAAAAGACGCTTTATAATCTAAATCACTTTGTTAATTTGATGAAAAAAAATAAAGAAAATGTTTTATTATTTAGTTTTATTATTCGGCTTCTAAAAAGCAACAAAATATGAAAAATTTTATTACAAATGGTAATCTGACATTCTAATTTCAAAGTTTAATAATAATTATGCTATTTAAAATTTGTGAAAAGAAAGATAATGTGAAAGGTAAGAAAAATTATTTTCCAAGAAGGATTATCACGTAACCCTTTTTACAAAATTTACGAGTAGTGAAGTGTTTTTTTCATCCCACGCCATGTATAATGGTTAAATAACCGCATATATTGGTTGAAAGAACAAAATGAAATATTATATTAGTCGAAAAGAGCAAAACTGGCTATATGTAATGCAAGTATGACAGATTTGAGAACGTTTATATACGGGTGAAAGCCTCGGAGAATTAAAGTAAGCAGAAAATATTATAAGCTGCGGATGAATGTCGTTACCTTTGAATAAATTTCTTCAAAAATCATAAAAATTCCCAAACTAATTTCAGTATTCTTATACTCCTTCATCCCCATTTCTACCAGATACATAGGGAATTTTCGAAAATGTACTTAATTAATTACTTAGATTAATTAAATACGATTTTAGCTATTATAGTCAAAAAATGAGATGTTGATAGAAATGTACATACATTTTTTAACATTTAAACGAGAGTTAATTCACTGTCCCCAAACAAAACATGCTACATTTCTTGCTAGAAGTCACATATATACCAAAGCAGTATTTGCTTTAAAAAATGTTTTGTAAAATTAATATTTTCACTTACCATAATAGATTTTTTCCTAATGTATTTTATATCCTTTCTATTAGTCGAATGTTAAAACATCAATTTGATTGACTTTGTAAATGGGTGTGTGTGTTCGGTGATTAATTGTTTTTTAACAAGTTCAAAATGTAATTTGCTACGCATATATTTATTCCTATACTTCCTCGGACTTAGATAGAATGGAAAAATTGTTTAAAAGGATTTCTTCAATTAGACATTGTTTTAGAAAAAAAAGTTTTGCCTTATGTCGAGATAAAATAAATGTTTATCGCAATAAGCAAATAAAAAGGAAGTTTTCCGAACATCGAAGGAAAGGATTACTCTGGCGAATGCCTGAGCGGATTTACTCTTCGAAATTCCAATGAGGGGATTAATTCGTTGCGTGTGCCAAAAGGCTACAATGTAAAATAAATGGCACGTATTTATGTTCATGCAAGGTTTAATATAACCTTACAGAAACAGTAAAACACCTATACGGTATTGTAGAATATCTATACAAAATCAAAAATACTTAAAGAAACAGTAAAATTTCTTCAAAAACGGTAAAATATCCGTATGAAATAGCAAAATTTCTATCGAAATGTTAAAATATCTAGATGAAATAATAAAATATCAATATGAAATAATAAAATATCTGTATGAAATAATAAAACATCTATATGAAATAATAAAATATCTATATAAAATAATAAAATATCTATATGAAATAATAAAATATCTGTATGAAATAATAAAATATCTATACGTAATAGTAAAATATCTATCTAAACAGCCAAAATAACTATATGAAAATGTAAAATTTCAACCACATTATTTTACCTCGACATAAGGCAAAACTTTTTATAAAAGACGGTCTAATTGAAGAAATCCTTTTAAACATTCTTCATGCAAGCTAAGTCTGAAGAAGTATAGGAATAAATATGTGTAACAAATTACCTTTTGAAATTGTTAATAAAGAATTCTTACGAAATCATCTGTACCCTTGCATGTCGTTTTTCAAAGTCAATCATATAGATGTTACGAAGATATACTCGTATTTATTCGAAAGTAACCTCTTTAAATCAAAATCCTATTTATTTTGATCTCTCATTCGGGTATTCTTTTAGGTTGGTTGAATTGTGTTTTATGGTGCTAGAGCCATATTTGGTTAAGATGCGCCCTCGTGACACAAGATTGACAAAGTCAAGCGAATGGTCACACGCAAAAGAAGAGTTTTACTGACATATAAAAGAAAAGTACTCCCAGGAATTGTCAACCTGCACCTTCAACAACTCACAGATTTTAAACTATTAGGTAGGTAGGTATTTAATTAACGTTACACTGGAGCAACACAAGGGTTTATTGGCGACGGTCCGGGATCAAACCCGAAGAGAAAAGTCCTAGGACGACACCACGTAATTTTTAACCACGGTTAGATGTCTAGGCTACACCTGAGCTGGTATCTCACTCTCCAAACTTCTCACACCACTACAACGTAAGGACATTTGAGGTCACGGTGGATTAAACGTGCCCCAGCCCCTTTTGTAGACGATGGTCTTTGGTTGGATTCGAACTCGCAAACCTCCGTTTGCTAATCCGTTACTCTACCAACTGGGCTACCGTGGTTCATTCAAACAGGGAATTCATGCATTGAAGTGGCGAATCATACCTGACTCTTCATTGATCACTTTTATCCTTTTCGATTTTATTAATAAATTAATTCCTATATAAAAATATATACCTCCAGATATCATAACTTATTTTAATAAGAAATTCATAGAAGTTGTATCAATTTTGAGCCATGTGATTTAAAAACTATGCATTTCGGTTGAAGATAAGATATTTTACTTTTTCTGGTGCAACGATTGCAAAATTGCAAAATTTGAAGTATTTTAGAACGATATTTTCCTTAGTTGCAATCTCCACAATTGTAAAACTTCCGGGAAGTAACAATTTAAATATCTATTTCTCTTTTTATACTATTATTATTTGTGTAATTTTTACAGATTTATCAGAGCAGAAATCTACACTTTAGTTTGCCATTATTCTCAAAGTAAAATACTCTCGTTTTAGAGAATTCAGGATCTTATATTTTCCTTCGATTTTTTTTTGGGAGTATCAACTTAAGAATTAATTTATCTTTCATAATACAGTTAAAATTTACATAATTTCTCAATCAATTTTTCACATATAACGGAAAAAGAACATATTACACCTTACTTTTGCCATCATTCCCCAAAACCCAAACCCCAGTTCGTATTTTAGAAAATTTATATTCTTCAATTTCTTGGGTGCATCCACTTAAAGATACATTTGTTTATCTTACATAATAGTATTAAAATTTACATAATTTATCAGCCAGTTTTCCAAATTTAACAAAGAAATCATCATTTCATATCATATCCTACTTTTCCATTATTCTTAAACCAAAGCACTAGTAGCTCTTAAAGAAATCAGGTTCTTCAGTTTGTGCAACAGTTTAAAGTTCCGTCTATCCATGATGCGATTAAATTTTTAGTATTTCTTAACCAATTTTCTAAATTTAGCTCAATAAATAAATTACGCTTTGTTTTACTGTTATTCTCTGATTTATTGCGCGCCTTTTAGAGATCCAATAATATTTCATGTTTCTCGAATTTCCTGATAATTGAAAACTAAACGATCACTTTATATTTATAATAGGATCAATATTTTTCTTGATCCTTTTTATTTTCCATATTTATTCTAATAAGGAAACACAATTTATTTTGCTAGATCTATTTATCTTTTTAATACTATTAATTATTATTTAATGTTTATAGATTTATCACAGCAGAAATATACACTTTATTTTTCCGTTATTCTCAAACTATAACCCTAGCTTAGTTTTATATAGATACAACTAAAACAATATGAATCCCTTTTATTTTCCATATTTAGTCCAAGAAAATTATACTTAATTTTGCCATCATTCTCATATTGTAACACGAGTTGTGCTTCTTGTAGAGAACCAAGTTTTTCAGTTTTACACCAAAATTTGAGAGTAATAATTTAAAGATTAGTTCATGTTTCACGATACGACAGTATTTAGATTGTTTCTCTATCAATTTTCCACAAATTGTGTCCAAAAAAAACGATTACGCTTAATTTTGCTGTCATTCTCAAATTAGTTGTGCGCCCTTTATAGAGCTAGGAATCCTTTATTTTTCCTCAAAATTCCTGGGAGCAAAACCTGAACAGTCACTTTATTAATAAAGACTAATAAATAGAACTAATATTATTTCTGAATCTATTTTATTTTCCAAATTTAGTTTCACAAGAAAACCACACTTTATTTTGCCATCATTCTCAAACATTCTTTTAGAGAATCAAGATCTCCAATTTTCCGTCATTTTTCCGGGAGCAATAATTTAAAAACCCATTCATCGTCCAGAATACAATAAAATTTAGATTGTTTACTAATCTGTTTTCCAAAAATCACCCAAAACAACAATTGCACTTAATTTTCGCCTTTATTTTCGAACCGAAATACTACTTCCATGTGTCTTCAAGAGAACTAAGGGCCTTAAATTTCCCTTCGAGAACACGACTTAAAAAACAATCACCGGTGAAATATAAGCGAAGAGACGAGGGACATTTGGTCGGAAATACTGTCAAAAAGCTGCACTTACCGATCGGAATTTTCTCCGGTACCGCAGAAATGACCACGAGCACACAGGTGGTAATCACGGTCCTTGCCGTGAACATCTGGCCGAAGATCGGACGGCGGGTGCTGAGAGAAACTTTCCGCATCCTGCTGCCGACTCAGGCGGCTACTTTCTAATAGCCCGCACGAACTGCTCGCCCTGCCGCCCGAGAACGGCTTCCGATCAACTTTACGTACCGAAAATAAGGGTTACCATGCTGGGGGAGCGCTCGCCAACGGGGAGACGATACCGGCGCCAGCTTGGTCACCTTTCCATTCGCGCCCGCTTCAATTTTACTCGTTTTATTACGCTTTTACTTATGAACTTCGATTTGTGAAAATTTTTGCATTAACTTGTCGTAATATCACACTATTCTGCTATATCGCTCTTAATTGTGTGTAGAAATATCTTTATGTATAGAAATCTCACCGACAGGTACAAATTTAAAATTTGGTAGTCCCTCGTAATGTCACACCATTCTGCTATATCGCTCTTAATTGTGTGTAGAAATATCTTTATGTATAGAAATCTCATCGACAGGTACAAATTTAAAATTTGGTAGTCCATCGTAATGTCACACCATTCTGCTATATCGCTCTTAATTGTGTGTAGAAATATCTTTATGTACAGAAATCTCACCGACAGGTACAAATTTAAAATTTGGTAGTCCCTCGTTATGTCACACCATTCTGCTATATCGCTCTTAATTGTGTGTAGAAATATCTTTATGTATAGAAATCTCACCGACAGGTACAAATTTAAAATTTGGTAGTCCCTCGTTATGTCAAACCATTCTGCTATATCGCTCTTAATTGTGTGTAGAAATATCTTTATGTATAGAAATCTCACCGACAGGTACAAATTTAAAATTTGGTAGTCCCTCGTTATGTCACACCATTCTGCTATATCGCTCTTAATTGTGTGTAGAAATATCTTTATGTATAGAAATCTCACCGACAGGTACAAATTTAAAATTTGGTAGTCCCTCGTTATGTCAAACCATTCTGCTATATCGCTCTTAATTGTGTGTAGAAATATCTTTATGTATAGAAATCTCACCGACATGTACAAATTTAAAATTTGGTAGTCACTCGTTATGTCACACCATTCTGCTATATCGCTCTTAATTGTGTGTAGAAATATCTTTATGTGTAGAAATCTCACGATGTGTACAAATTTAAAATTTGAAGTTACAGTAGTCCGTCGTTATATCACATCATTTGGCTATATCGCTCGTAATTGTGTGTATAAAGCTATAAATCTCATGACGGGTACAAATTTAAAGTTTGAAGTTGCGATAAACCACAGTTATATCATGGCATTGGGCTACATCACTCTTAATTGTGTGTAGAAATATCCATTAACCCGTCGTTATGTCACACATTCTGTTTATATCGCTCTCCTAATTGCTTGTAGAAATCTCTTAATGTGCGGAAGTCTCTCTCCGGATACATATTAAAAACCGCGCGTTCGGTTATATCACTATGTTAACTGGTATGTAGAACTATCTCTTAAGCTGTATAAATCTCTTGCTGGGCACAAAATAAAAATTCTTAAGTTACATTAACCGGTAGATATATCGCGCATTCAGCTACATGCAGTGGCTTAGCTACAAGAGACTTGGAAGCTTTTGTATAAAGGGATTCTTCTTGCCAATAGCATTTATCTTTGTGATAGATGTATTTCCCAATGGTAAGAATTCGAAGTGAATGTGCTTTCATGCACTTCATCCTTAGATAACTCGAGGTTTAAAAATCAATTATTTCTATGTTCCCTGCAATCAGCATTGAAAGTGAGAAAAGAGAGAAAAGATAAATTATTACAAATCTCGTCTAGCAAAATTCTGAAGAGAGTAAAGCATGACTAGAGGTTGTTCTTCCTTTGTCCTGAATACCCATGGACAAAGTTTGGCATATTGCATATTCTCTAGTTAATTGTAAAAAATAATAGTAAGAATATTGGTATATTATCATAATAATATGCTAATAGCTTTGCATAGCCTCCAAAAATAATGTCTCTTTTATGGTAAATGCTCATAGTAACTTTTTAATAAGTAAAAACGAAAATTTAGGGATGTTAGTTTTTAAAATGTTTTGAAAGGTTTTTTTTTTTTCATACTTTCTGAAAATAATTCTGAAAATTTCTTGTAGTGAAAAATATGTCTATATTCCGTATTTATTTACACAAAATTATTTTCATCTGCAGAAAAAAATACACAGCTATATATATGCGTATAATAAATACAAATTACAGATGAAAAATATTGGACAAGAGTCACAAAATAAGTTGAAGTGGATATAAAACAACGTTTTTCCGAAGCTAATTAATCCATAGAAACCGACGGGAAATGAATATTTTTTTCCTTTTGAGAAGATTTATTATGGTGATGTCTGCAACATCGTTAACTCTTCGAAGGACTATTCTTAAAACAAAATATCGAAGAGAATATTTATATCCTTAATAGGTTAATATGCCTAAGAATAATTATATACCTAGCCTTAACCAGGTCATATTTTCTATTCTGGTGTTTGCTATCATGTGGGTTTACCCTTTTAAGGGTACTATGCTTAAGAAACTATTTTTTTAAACTTCATACGTACAAATATTGTATGAATGTATTTTGCAGAAAGCAAATTTAGTTATTTGGGTTTTCTTAAGAAGTAGAACATCATATCTCCCCACTAGTGATCTTCTTGACATCAGAATATCAAATGAGAGAATATTCATATTCCTAGTAAGTTAATATACCTAGAATAGTTATACACCTCGCCTTTTTGCAGGTTAGTAATTAGTTCAGATTTACTATTCTGGTATTTGCTACTATGTAATTTAACCTTTGAAATGTAATATTCCTTTTTTTTTTTTTAATTCATGAGTCATCATTTTATATTAATGTTTTTATCGCATAACAAAAATTTAGTGCTTTTGGTTTCCTTGTGGATAAATGGGACACCACATGTTTCCTCCCACTGTAGCTCTTCTTGACATCAGAATATCAAATTAGAGAATATATTCCTAGTAGGTTAATATGCCTAGAATAATTATATACTTGGCCTTAACCCTTTCATATATTTTTAAATTCTAGTCTCCGCTATTAAGTTATTTACCCCTTTACCCCTATGATTTAAAAAATATTTTTTAAACTTCATGGGTCGTCACCTTCTATGAATGTATTTATCACATAAAAGAATTTAGTGCTTTTGGGGTTTTTTCTTAAGGTTAAGTGGGGGGGACACCACATGTTCCCACTAGAGATCTGCTTGACATTAGAATATAAATTGAGAGAGTATTTATATTCCTAGTAAGTTAACCCTCCAAGTGGTTCAACGAGATATCTCGTTCGAAATCTTGTCACTTTTTCTAATAACAAGATTTCTCATCTAACATGACATGGTCGTTTTCGCGAATAACGAAACATGTCGTTGAAACAAAACTGCCCTAAGGATCCAAGGAAATGATGATCCAAGCAGATCCAATATTTTTCTTTGGCTAGAACTCGTGACCGATTGTTACAGGTCTTTGCATCCGACACTGGCAACGACAGGGCAGTTTTCAACGCGAAGGTAAACCACAAGGAAGGTTAATATACCTATAATATTATATACCTTGTTTTAACCATTTTAGAGGTGATAGGACGTCCCACATTCCTCTCGGCTCTGAAAAGAATAACGATCTAAAACCCACATCTAACTTTAGTTTAAATGGTGATATCGGGTCCTGTATCTTTTTACACATTCCGAAATGCGTTTTTTAACGTAAGAATGTTTGTGAGCATGCGGAAATATATCCAAATCTCCATCCCTATCCCTTAAGACGCGCTTTTGAATACCATAAAATCCCATGGACTGAAAAGGAAAACTACTACTTTCTAAGAGCTTGTTCAATAAGTTGGAGGATATTTCTTATCTCCCTATCTGTTGTTAAACTGAATAGATTTTTAAGCAGCGCTTTTCCAGTTAATTTTATTCCCATACATCGAAATATATATATTCCGATATCTAGCATCAGCAGAAGTTAGGAGCAGAGTTAGACCATTGAAAGTCTATTGCATGTGCATGTATATGTTTTTGTATAATAAAATCAAAATAAGGTAATCCCTTTATTCGCCATCAGACCGTAGTTCAAAGTACCGAGGTGGTGTCTTCAGATCTTTCCTTTCAGGATTCATCCTACAGAATCACCATTAGCCGATTGTGCTCAAAAATAGATCTGAAATATAAGTATTCTGATAACTACTAGTGTTGGAAAGTGTGACCAACATGCCGACCGGTAGTCAAATGACTCCTGTGTAAAAATTTGACTTGGTTGGCTGATTTGGCATCTTATCATCTCGTTTTTCGATATAACATCTTAAGACAAAGTTGATGTGTGAATGCGCATTTCTATAGAATGGCGACAAAAATGGTGAAATTGCAAACTCTACGGTCACTTTTGGACCAATCAGATGAAGAATCAATGGCTGGTCGTTTTCTACCTTCCCACGGATCAATCAGATGGTGAATGTCACCTCTATAAATTTATCTCCTTTTATCTAAATATAGTATAGCAGCACTGTCCACCTAGTTAATTTCGGCTCCATAGATCTGATTAGAAACATTGCGTTATCAAGTTTTGCAGGATGTAAAAACAGAGTTATCTCATTATGAGCATTAGCGGATCTGTTTATAGGCTTTATAACATAAGAAGTGTATGTCTGCGTGAGTATGCTCACAGATCTAAATAATTTTCAACGTGCCACAAACGTTTTTTCAATGTATCCGGAGTAAATTTCTTTTTCTTCAATTTTTATAAATTTATACCTCTATGAGGATCATTATTAGGTTACAGAATAAACATTCTACGCCAAATTTCGTAATCGTGCAACAAAAGCCAAAGATCTTATATGTTTTGGCTTATTTCGCATGATTACTAATAACTAGGCTAATTAAAGAATAAAGACTGCTTATTCGAAACATAATTTAGATGTTTGAAAATTATTCATTCTTTAAATGGGGGGGGGTGTATTAATTTATATTAATTACAAATGATGACGAAAACTATTCACATTATAAATGTGTGTGAGATGATGAAAACTGTTCATTATAAAAATAGCCTTAAATAATTTCAATAAATCTTGTATTATTCTTCGATTTCAATTGATTAAAATACATCTTTGAGAGGTTTCGCTATTTTCAAATCTTTATTCATAACGTTGGGAACTCTACTGTTATATTTTGTGATTTAAAAGAAGTCATTGTATCTGCATTGTAAAACTAGAAATAGAATACGCTGAAATTATCTACCTGTGCATTGTTATTTTGTTTCTCTGCCATTATTTCTAACCGCAATATGGTAAAGCATAATTAATTTTATACGTTAATGCATTTTTTAAAGAAACACTGAATTTAATCCTGAGATGATAAAAAAACTATCGTCAGTTCAGGTATTTATTAAATAGTATTTGTATCAAATTAAATAAGAATGTTGCTATGCTCTAGGAAAACTTTTTTGTGCTTTTAGTCACTAGAAATAACAAAAAATATTTCAAAAAAAGCTTTAATGCATTCAGTCAAGAGCACACCCAGAACATTCTAAAATCTTTTCTTTTGTCTTGTACTTGACTTTTCTTATACTTGAAGCACATTGTGAAAAATCTCCTGTTCGTGCATAAATCACACAAATGGTAGAGAAAAATTAAGAAATGCGTAAAAAAATTTTTGATGTCTCATTGCTGATTTTTTAAGGAGCGTTTTCAAAAAATACGTTTAACGGAAAAAAAGAAGCTACCAAATCAATATTTTTGTTTTCTCTTTGTGTGTTTTTTTTTCAAGTTCTACGAAAGCAGAAAAATACTTTTTCCATCCTAAGCTCGTCTCCGCCATCAATCGACATCAGCAGCATGGTACTGGTCTGAAGTGATTAAATTTAAAAACATTATCTGCAGCAAAATTTGCAAACATATTGTCATGAATTTTAGGGCAGTCTTTAAGATGGTCTAAGGTCATTTCTTCCAGTTTGCAAAGGGGATAGCTAATCTAGCTACTCCAATACAATATGAGTGTCTTTGTATGTAATCATGTCCGGCAAAAAGTCGAAAGCCAATTAATCTACTACACTGGCAAAGAACTTACACTATATGGACAAAAGTATTTGAACATTACAGAAATTTGGAAAAAGATCCATTTTAGTGTGGGGTTATTTTCCTGATTAGGACTCGGCCCATTGCTTTATGTACCTAGAACCATGAACACTCGTGTACCTCGACGTTCTGAATAATTCGGTTTTTCCTACACACTATGGCAATACTACGGCGTTGATAGTTGTTTTTTCCAGCAGGATAGAGTTCCATGCCATACTGCAAAACGTGTGCTGGACTGGTTTCCTGAAAATTAGATGAATTTGTTGGACTGTCCTGTTCAGAGCCCGATCTGAATCCGATCGAGCATTGTGGGACAAACGGTAGCGACAAGTACGACACCGCCACACGCGTCCATCTTCACAACAATCTCTTCCCACAGCCTTGCAAGAGCCATGGCGAGTTATTCCTGCCCAGACTTACAGAAAACTTGTTTCCTGAAAATTAGATGAATTTGTTTGACTGTCCTGTTCAGAGCCCGATCTGAATCCGATCGGGCAATTATGGGACAAACTGGAGCGACAAGTGCGACACCGCCACACACGTCCATCTTCACAACAATCTCTTCTCACAGCCTAGTAAGAGCCATGGCGAGTTACTCCTGCCTAGACTTACAGAAAACTTGTGGAAAGTATGCCTCGACGTGTTGCAGCAGTAATAAAAGCACAAGGAGAGCCTACCCGTTACTAAATAGAACAATAAAGCACTTTTTCTGAAAAAAATTCAGTGTCCAAATAATTGTGTCCATATAGTGTAGTTAAGAGCTTCATTCCTCAATAAAACAGTCCAATTCTTCCCTGTAGACATCTCTGTGGATTGAAGATCTATCAGTCCTTATAGACGAGCATATAAGCCTGTTGATATTACGTAGAAACAAAGGGGATTTAGGTTGGGGCAACGGATTTCCAGCCTTAGCCAATTCGTCAACATGTCCATTGACATAGATACCACAATTCACTTGGGATTCACTAAAGCCAATTTTTTTCTTAACTTTTCCATGATTTAGTTTTATCTACATCGATAAACAAAGTAACATTCATTTTGACTAGGGGTGGTAAGAGCTATGATTGTTGCCTGGAAAATCGATGGAAAATATGACTTGGTTTTTAGGACATGTCTTGACTTCATCCACAGCTAGGCAACGAGCAGTAATCTCTCCATCGAATTTATCGCAATATTTCCCAGCAGAAAAAATAAGTTCAGTTACTTTGTACCAAATTGTAAGCAATCGGGGTTAGTTTGGGTGTCACTGTAATCCCTATTTAGATATCTTGTCATGTTGGAGCATGAGTTTAAAACCTTTGATTAATAATGCTCCCCTATTTTTAGTATCTATAAATTCATTTTTTGTATACGAAATTGAACTTGTATTTAATGAACGCAATTTCTCTGCTCAGCGAATTTTTTGGGGGATGTTGAACTAATTTTCAATTTCCTTACAAAAATATCCCCAATAGCGTTATTTAGCTCTCATTTTAACTCTGAATGTCACGCGATTTCCAAATAGTGTAGTATTGCTTTTACCACAACACAGTTAATGACCAAATAACCACACATGTAACATAAAAAAATCTTAATTCTTTTGAAATTCTTTCAACCTTTAGGAAAATTCCATTGGTCCTTTCGTTTTAGAATAGTATCCCTTCAAAATGTTACATTGGTTTTTTCCTTGGAATAGAATAATTTGGAAAGTTTCATTGCTTCTGTCCTTTGAATGTAAACAAAATCCAATTCTTTTGAAATATTCAATTGGTCATTTCTCAAAACAGATTCCTTTGTAATTATTCTATTGCTCCTTAACTAGGGAGTGAATCATTTGGAAATATTCCGTTGGTACACAGCACATGCAGTTTTAATATTATGAACGAACGTGTTACAATAGCTCGTACAACGTGTGATTTCCAAAACAGCATTTCCTGGTCGAATAATGTCAAATCTGGTGGTGTTAATTGATCCCCTTGGAACACCAGTTGGTAGAGTCGTGAATTATCAACAGGAGGTTTATGAGTTCTAAACTGGATCCTACCAAACATCGTAATGTATGTGGGGCTGGAGCACGTTAAATCTGCCTTGGTCTCAAATGTCTTCACGATAGCGTGGCGTGGTAATTAAGAGAATAGGATGCCAGCTCAAGCATCTCAAGTTGACTTCATCATCTGACCGTGGCTCAAAATTACGAGGTTTTTTTTCTTTGGATATTTCCCTGTAGGATTGATCCTGGACTGTCACCAATAGCCCGTTGGGTTGCTCCAGTGCTATTTTAATTCAACTAGCTACCTCATCCATTTATATCTCATATTTAAACATCTCTTGGCCAAAGATTATAAAGAACTTTATAAACAATATCACATATCTTTGTTGTTTGGGTTTTACAACGCAAGGGTCATATTTGGCGAAGCTGTGCCAAACACGACAACAGGAAGTAATGGGCATAGACACTCAATGAAACTTTTACTGACACAGAAGAGATAAATACACATAAGGAGGAATCGAAATTGTGATGCCTAAAACTCGCAGGTTGCTAGCGCAGTGTGCATACCCACTGAGCAACAATTTCATATTGCAATATACTATTTTCCCTGCATGATTTCAACCCAATTTTGGCCTTTTTGACATAGCGAATTTTTTTAAACTTATATTCTAAGGTAATGGTAATGGTAATTTTAAATTAGCGTCGTATTAGAGCAACACAACGGGTTATTGACGATGGTCCGGGATCAATCCCTTAAGGAAAAGATCCGAGCTAATCTAAGGAAAAGAGCAATATAACCATCATAAAGGGTTTTATTCCAATTAAAGGAGCAATCTAAACTTAACAGAGAATTCTATGCTAAGGAAAGAGCAATAAAACCTTTTTCTAAAGTGTTCTATTTTACGGAAAAGAACAAAAGAACATTTTAAATGGGTTCGAATCAAAGAAAAGAACTAATAGAATCTTTCTAAGGGATTATATTCTAAAGAAAGGAACAATAAAATATTTCAAAATGTTATGTTCTAAAGAAATGAACAATCGTATATTTCCAAATAATTCTATTATAAGGAAATGAGCCATAGAATATTTCCAAAGGTTTATATTCCAAGAAATGGACCAATAAAATTTTTACAAAGGATTCTAATTCAAAGAAAAGTACAAGATAATCGTTCATAAGGTTAAAAAAACTTCATGTGTGGCTTCTTTCAACCAATACATGTAATTACTTAGTCATAAGTGTATTTTGTTTAAAAGCAATACTATACAATAATCTCAAAGTATTTAATTACTAAGTATACTGTCACAGTAATTTAATATATATATATATTTTGCAGAAAACGAATATCTGCAAAAATATATTATACAATGTTATACTCATATGAATATAGGTATAACGAATGAGGTTCGCATGCTAAAGATTTCGAAACAAGCATTAATTTATTAATATCAGATTCAATTGTGTTGAAAACAGTTACAGTTCTCTTTAAAACAAGTTTCTCCTTCATGACACCCTCATTGCTGTAAAACATATACTCCGGTGTAAGAGAAGGTGTGCTACTTTTTAACCGTCTGAGGTTTTCACACGCATAATTCCACATTGCAATCTGCAGTTCTCCCTGCATGACTTCTACCCTGAATCTTTTCGAGGAATTCTATTATAAGGAAAGGAGCACTAGAACCTTTATAAAGGGATCTATTCTAAGGAAAGGAGCAATAAAATATCTCCAACGGGTTCTATTCTAAGGAAACGAAAATTAGAATGTTTAAAAAGACGCTAATCTAAGAAAAGAACAAATAGAAACATTCCAAAGGATTCTATTATAATTAAATTAGCAATAGAACATTTCTAAAATTTTAAAATTGAAGAAATTGGAGCATAACTTTTTTCAAAGGATTCTCTACATTGGCAATAGAAACTTTCAAAAAGACTATATTCAAAGGAAATGAGCAATAAAATTTTTCCGAATTACTGTCTTCAGAAATGAACAATAGAATCTTTTCAAATATTTCAATTCTTGGAATTCAAATATTTAAAGTTAATGTAAGAGAGATCAATAGAACCCTTCCGGAGGATTCTTTTCACCAAAAAAACGAACAATATAATGGGTCTAAAGGATGGAAGAAAAATGTATTTTTTCATAAATAGATGTTATTATTTAGTCATAAGTGTAATATGCTTAAAAGTGGGATACTATGATAATCGTAAATCTTGTGAAAATCAAGGGGTTAAGTTTACCCCCTCCGAGGGGTATCGAAGAGAGTTGTGTAAGAGAAGCATGTGCTATTTATTAAAATGGTTCACAAACATAATTCCACCTTGCACCCTGCAGTCTTCTCTGATTGGGGACTTTAAAGAAACTTTGTTCTAGTTACGTCTTCATTCAAACTTTTTTTACCTCCTATCAATAAAATCTCAAACGATACTATTCTGTAGAAAGTAGCAATATATTATTTCCAAGGAATTCTATTCTAAGGAAAGGAGCAATAGTGTCGTTCCAAAGGGTGAAAGGGGACCGCGGTAGGCCAGTTGGAAGAGTAACGGTACGTATGTAGGTATTTAACTAACGTCAAACTCAAGCAATACAACGGGCTATTGACGATGGTCCGGGATTAATCCCAATGGGGAAGATTCGAGGACAACACCACATAATTTTGAACCACGGTCAGATGACGAGGGAACACCTGATCTGGCTACCCACTCTCTAAACTTCCTCATAAGGCCAACGTGAGGACATTTGAGGCCAAGGCAGATTTAACGTACACCAGTCCCCTTTGTGCACGATGGTCTTTGGTTGGATTCGAACTCGCAACCCTGCAGTTGCTAATCCCAAACACTTCCATCCGGACTAATACGGCCCCAGAAGATTAACGAATTAGCAACCAGAGAGTTGCAAGTACGAAACTCGGTCCAGCCAAAGAAAGTCGTGTGCACGCTAAATCTGTCGTGGCATCAAATGTCCTCAAGTTGGCGTGGTTGAAAAGTTTGGAGAGTGCGATGCCAGCTGAGATGTTTTTATTATGATCTAAGTGTGGTTCGAAATTACGAGGCTTCAACCTTGAATCATTTCCTCCGGGATTGATCCCGGACTGCAGCCATTAGTTAGTTGTGAAATTCAAGTGAGACGTTAATTAACCACCTAACTACCAAAGGCTAAAAGAATCTGGATACTTCAGAAAAATGTGGTTATTTAGTCATTAAGTGTGTTGTGGTGTAAAAGCAACGCTACACTTCTCTCTAATCTCGCGTATCTCAGAGTTAACAATCGGTAAAACTAATTTGCCCTTCTATTCACTGGAAATTCAACGAACGTTAATTTCATGTTGGAATTCTTATTTCGTTGTATTGTATCATAAAACCGAAATATTTGACAACCGTTCTTAAGCCTTTTTTGATGACCCACTATTAAGCAATTGAGTCGTGAATTTAAAAAAAAGCGGGAAAATAAGTAGGTTTATACTAAACTCAAACCTAAACGGGTACTATTACTCACAATTCATATGTCTTTTTATGACTTTTTCACCATGGTTTACCAGTTGATCTTAACCTTTAGACTACGGCCGGTACAGAAGTTGTACCATGATTGCACCAAGAAAGAATTTAGACAACGGCTAGTAGGTCAGTTGCACCTTGAAAGTTATAAGAATCACGCCAAAATGTATTGAGACTTCGGCGGGCACAGCAGTTGTACCTTGAAAGTTATGATAATCGCTCCAAGAAAGAATCGCGCTTGTTATATCTATAGCCTTAGTCAAAAGATTAAATACTCAAAATTTGGTGAATTCCGTGAGATCTTTTTGCGTTTCCAGCCTTAATGATGAAAATCATTTATTTTACCACGTAAATTTATACACATTTTATTTATCTAGAAAACCTACCTTTAGTCCTACGTCTATCCTAATAAGTTGAACTTTTAGCTTCTAGACTTCAAGAATGATAGGTAGATATGTATGTAAATTAAAGTTGCACTGGAACAATACAACGGGCTATTTGTGACAATCCGGGATCATAATCGAAGGAAACGTTCTAAGTGCAACCACCGTGATTTGAAATTGCGATCAGATAACGAGTTGAACACCTTAGCTGGCACCCCAACCTTCAAACTTCCACATCACACCAACGTGAAGACTTATGATGTCAGTATAAATTTAACGTGCACCAGCTCCCACGTACACGACAGTCTTTGATTGGATCGAGTTTGGAACTCGCAATCTTACAGCTGCTAATTCTCTACACTTTCATCCAGGCTACCGCGTCTTCCTTCAAGAATGGAACTTTCTAGTTAAGAGCATACATGTTTCTGCGTTAAGACATTGAAATTTGGTTTAATCTTTATTCATTAAATGTAGGTTGGTATGTTCAGATATATTCCAGGGCTGATAACAGATTATGACAGACAGATTATAACAGACCCAGCTGATGCATATCTCACAACCATAGGAAATAGCGTCAATTTATCGACTCATCCCACAGGTTAGTTTAAAAACTATCCTTTTGTACAGTGGAAACCCCAAAAGCCTTACATTCCAGTGCTGTAGAATTTGCTGTGATGCTGTCGTGTTTAATGGTGAGAGGGCCATATTTGGACAAGCTGCGCCAAGCACAAGACAGACAATACAATGATGGATAAAGAAAAGCATAAGGATTGGCGTGGGTAAAATTGAAAGGGAGGAAAGATCACTCAGTACCTCGGGGTTGTGATGATAGAACACACCTATAGGTAATGTGCCTCTGAGGGTCATGTTGTAGAAATTAATACTTATTAAAGTATTTGGGAAACGGCTTTGAACCACGAATTTGTTCCACTTTTCTTGAACGAAACGGAGAATTTTCCAAAAACAAGAGATACAAAACTCAAAGAAAGAATCTTGGTTCTCACATTAGAAAATTTCTAAGTAATTCTGTTTTTACAGGAAAGCTAGACAGCAAGGATCTCGCAGCACAGTAATCAGTCACATTTGCGGTCGAGGGACTTCCCGGGAACTTCGAGGCGCGTCCTAAAATAAGTTCCGCTTTTTAAAAAGAAAGACAAAATAATTATTTTTCAAGCCAATTTTATATTTACAAGAAAGGTAATTTCTTGAACTATTTTTCTACATAGTTTCCACCGATGTTGAGACATTTGTCGTAGCGGGTTACCAACTTACCTATACCTTCCTCAAAGAAAGTTCCCGCCAGTGATGTGATGGTAGCTATATCTTTACATCATTTTTAGTGTCGCTGACTTCCAAGGTGACGTTTCATGTGCAAGAACAAATGATAGTCAGACTATGCCAAGTCTGGGCTATAGTGGGATGATCTAACTATTACCAACCGAATTCCTCAATTTGCCTTTGAGTGACACCAGCAGCATGGGGCCGAGCATTGTCGTGAAGCAATTCTTTTACTAAACATTCCTCACCTTTCGTTTTGAATTGCGCGTCTAAGTTTTTACTGCTCACTTTCTTACCGTACCATCATTCGTTGCACTTTCACCATAAATCTCAGTAATTTGACTGTGAATTTCAGCAGGCATCACGTTTCTTGCATTCAAAAAACGAACTAATGACCTAATCTCACCAGTCGACAGGTTCTTCAATTGTCTTAAACATTTCTAGAAATCACAACAAACTGAGAACACAGCATAGATTGTCCGTAATTGTGTCAGTGGAGAGGTAATGGACAATGAAGACTATTACGTATTACCGGAGCACTGTCAGTTGTGCTGCGGTGGCGGAAGAACGAAACGGAACTTATTTTCCGGTCGAGCCTCGTACAATAAGGGATATGGCAAACGGCTCATTCAATACCTTTCAAAGAGCTATAAAAACCGTGGGTACCGAAAACCTTAGAAATACATTTCATAGATTCTTATGTCGATTTCTTTCCTGAAAACATAGGACCAATCGGCGCTAAACAAGGAGAAAGGTTCCACCAAGATATCCGAACTATGCAGGAGAGGTATCAAGACATGTGGGATTAATGAGGGTTTTTTCAAGACAAACTGATACACAGAAAATTTAACTACATGTATGGGTACGAGTACAACAGTATAAATTAAATTTTGTATTTATATATGTTTCCTTTTTTTGCTCTCATGCAATGATATATAAGCATGGTGTACTACTGTGATCAAAAAGTGACCGGAATGCTTCCTTTAAAGTGCGTACATAGTAGAGATCATTTGCCACCTTTTATCAAACATTTTTACGACTTACATAAACATGTGACAACAGTCAGTGATTTAATTATTTTTTTCATCTGAAAATAAATTTCTTTTTTAATAAGAGAAGAATTTTCATTTCGTTGAATTTCCATAATGTCGAATGTAATTGAGCAAAGGACATGCATTACATTTTGTTTCCACGATGAAATTTCTGCTACAAACACATTTGAAATGTTGTAAAAAGCTTTTACAGAAAAAATTTTATTAAAAACAACAGTATTTGACTGGGATAAAAAGTTTAAAGAAGGTAGAGAATCCGTCGTAAATGATTAGCGATTTGGTAGACCATCTATTTCGATAAATGATTAACATGTCAATCTGGTCAGAGAATTGGTGCGTAATGATCATCGTTTAACAATAAGAGACATTACTGAACAAGTTCCTGCATCATTTGGCTCCTGTCAAGCAATTTTGAAAGATCATTTTAAGTTTGCGAGGCGTCGCTTCTCGAGTTGTTCCAAAAACAACAACGTGTTGTAGTGGTCCGAGAGATGCTTTCTCAATACGATTCCTTTTTAAAAGGCATTATTACCCGTGTGAAACTTGGATCTATGCTTTTGTTACAAAAACAGCTCAACAATCGAGTGAATGGCGCTTTAAAAGTGAAGCAAGACCGAAAAGACCACATCAAAGTCGCTCAAAAATCAAGGTAATGTTGACTGTTTTCTTTGATTGTCGTGGTGTCGTGCATTATGAATTTCTACCAACTAGCCAGACGGTCAATAAAGATTATTATTTGAGTATTTTGCATCACGATAATGCGCCTTCTCACAGTGTGATTATTATTCGTGATATTTTGACAAAGCATTCAACAAATACGCCTCCACAAGCTTCGCATGATACGGCACCGTGTGACATTTTCTTATTTCCACGGGTGAAACTTCCTCTTTGTGGTCACCGTTTTTAGTCCATTGATGCAATAAAAGAAAATTCGATACGAACCCTGAAGAGGTTTCACAGAAACGACTTTAAGGCATGTTTTGAGGATTGGAAAAAACGGCAGAAGTGCATTGAAGTCGGAAGACTTTGAAGGCGAGGTAATAAATTGTTACCTTTTATTTTATAACAGCATTCCGGGTACTTTTTGGTCACTGTAGTAAATAATTTTTTAACACTTTATAGTTTTACAGCTAACAAGAAAAAAAAATTCTGTAATGAGTTACAATTTGAAGGACAGCTTTAACATGAAATTTAATAAAATATGACATTTACTTCCACTTTCTATCTGTGTAAATATTGCATTGCATATACATACTTTTAAGTATAGCAACTGCTACTAAAGAAAAACTGCACGTGATGAAGATTTTTTTACAATCATTGAATTCGGTACCATAAAATTAGTAAAAAAGACCTTATTTCCCCCATGTTGCTAAAAAGTTAAAAATTATTTACTAGAGGTATTATTCATCGCACATGAATTCATCCAAATTAGTTAGAATTATAATTGAATTAAACATAGAAGAGTCTGGTGAAGTCATTACAGCTTACGTTAGAGCTTTACAGCTTATTTTAAAGCTAAGGAGTTTACAGCTCAAGAAATTTACCCCAAAATTTGTCTCTCTAAGTGCAGCCGACGCGATTTTCACGCTGTAGATTAAAAGCTCTTAGCAATTCTTCAAACGATGATGTATGCTAGGGCATGAATAAGAATACGGCCCAACGTTCACCACTAAATATTCTGAACCTTCTAAATGTAAAGAAAAATACTTTCAACGATTGCTCATGCAGCATCCGAGTAACATCTATTATTTCATCTCTTAAAGGAGGCGTGTCACCCCAAAAGGGCTTATATCCACTCCCAGTAATTTTCCAGTATTTGCGGAAAAACTGTTGCAAATAAATTATAAGTGGTAATAGCTTCGAAAAATAATCCAAATGACTTCGTGTCCAAATTACGAATAAGAAACACGTATCATCTCAGCAACATTACCGCCACCTATGTTTAGCTTGAAAGAAAATGTCTCATATATTGAATATTTTATAATTTAACGCAAATATTCCATTAATTAGAAAATAAATATTAAATCCAACAAAAAAAATCGAGACTGGTAACGTCACTGTCAATTTTATTTTATTTGTTCATTTATCACGAATTATCTATGCTTAAAGGGGTATTAAACAAGACAATCTAAACATTTTTGTCTTAGAAAGAAAGATCATGCTTGACATGCCTTTTTCCTTTTTAGGTTTACAGCTATCCGGCGAACTTGCTATTTGCCGTTCAAAAAAATCGATAGAATGTTACATTCAAAATAACATGATAATAAGTAGGGATTTATATACGTCGGTTTTTTTTTTTTGTTCTTCTAGGGCTTACGATAATTGCAACACATTTAATTCTTGATAAAAATAACTGTATCTTAAGACAGGAGAAAATAAGTACTCCCAGACACAGGACAAAAGGGAGTACAAAAAAACTTTAAAAGAAATTCCTTGCGGTTTTGAGAGCGAGCATACCAAAAGTGTTTTGACGTCGCTTAGTTGAAACTGATACCATGAAATAAGAACCATGTATGTTATCGCGAGGTTACAATGAAACAGTTTTTTGGGTACAGAAGCTTGCACTCATTTTCATTATTAGCTACTCTCTTCCAAATTGGTTTATTTTTTGTTATGCTACTGTTTCTTTTTGAAGAAAAGCAATTTTGATTTACGAAAAGTAAAAATTCCTATTCTTAGAGGTCTCTAGATATAAGTAATTGATTGATTACTTATTTCTAAAGTATTGATATAAGTAATTGATTGATTACTTATTTCTAAAGTATTGATATAAGTAATTGATTGATTACTTATTTCTAAAGACCGGTGAAAATTGTTTGAGTAATATCGTTTAGCTATTAGAAATCTCAATTTCTCTCAAGAGAAATCGAGAGAATCTACATATACTTTTCAGGAAATATAGTTAAGATCTTTTTGTGTACTCAACAGATATTTGCCTGAATATTGAGTTGAGGATTAAATTCAATTAATACTGTATCGCGTAACAACTTTTAAAGGTTATCTAAAATTAACTAAAAATTCTTTTTAAACCTAAAAAAACCTAAAAATTCTTTTAAAAAAAACTAAAAATTCTAAAAAAAACCATAAATTCTTTTTAAATTTAGCTGAAATTTGTTAATAAAATAATTGCTGTATTCGAACTAAAAGGTCAGTACAAGCCATGAGGCTTGTAGAATATTTTAAGGAAGGTTTACTTTTATAGTTAAAGTAGTTTTGAAAAGGCACCTTGTGGATATAAAATGTTTCAAGAAGCATTTCAAGAAGTTTAATGCTCAAAATTATTATTATTATTTATTTATTATCATTTTAAAAATCATTAAATTCTTTTTTATGTACTTAAGACGATTTGTTTATAAAATACTTAATCTACCTCTAACAAAACGGTCAGTACAATAATTGAACTTTTATGCGATTCGTAGAACACGTTTGGAATGATCGGGTGTAAGTAGTCTAGAAAAGGCACCTCGAAAATAAAAAATATTCATTACGCGAAGTTTAAAGTTCAAAACTATTTTAGAAAATAATAATTTTTGATTATTAGTTTATTAATATTAGAAAATACTGAAATTCTATTTTATACACTCAAAAATTCATAAAAAGTAATTAATCCACCTCTAACAAAACGGTCAGTATAATTTATTATGTGTATAGAAGACGTTGGAGGTTACTTATAGGGTTAAAGCATTCTAGAAAAGACGCCTCGATTATAGAAAATGTTCATTTTGAGAAGCGTAATGTTGCACAAAATATTGTTAAAAAATTCATTATTATTATTATTTATTTAATATTTTGGAAAGTCATAAAATTTGGTTTTATGAACATAAAATAATTGGTAAAAAAATAATTACCCCACCTCTAACGAATAAGTCAGCACAGTTTATAAAGCTTGTGGAACACTTTGGAAAAGGTTTACTTATCTGGTTAAAGTAGTCTAGAAAAGGCACTTCTTGTGATATAAAATATTAATTTCGAGAAGTTTAAAGTTCAAAACTATTTTTATTTGCGGTTTTTTAAAAGCTTCAAATAGGATCTGGATTGTATCCCCGAAAGAGAGACTATGAATAGACTATACAAATCCCTAAAAATATCAAAATCGATATTTTTGAAAATTTTGTGTCTCGCTTACAATGATAGTCCTATTCTCGAAACTCGCTCCTGAACCCCCGCAGGTGTTTCTTTTTGTAAATTTTTGAATACAAAACTAAGCTGAAGGGAATGCTTCTCCCCACAAAATCGAATAATGTATTGTCCCCGTGATATACGAAGAAGGCAATGGAAGTCACTAAGACTAAAGTGATGGAGAACTGAAATCCCCTCTCTCCCAATGCTTTTCGACGCATCAGGGGGCTTAGAATGCGAGCAGTACTGATGGTGTGTCAGGGCACAAATCTATCTTCCCATTTTCAGGTGTAATAGAGAACGAGATAGAGGTAGGAGCATAATAGTATTTGAAACCTTTACAAGACGTTGCATAATGGGAAACAAAAATTGCAGCTGCTCTGATTCCTATCAGTGAGTTATGTATAGTTGCAGAAGAAAAAGAGAGGTTTCAGTCATTTCAAGTAATGTACACTTCTAAGGAGAACATCTTCGGAAGGAATTATTTACACTTTTTAACAGTCCGACTTGTGAACTGGATAATCTTTTCTCTTTAACTCTCTGAGGGTAGCGAGATTTGTGAATAGTGTAGCGTTGCTTTTGCCCCGCAATTCATTAAGAAACTGAAAAACCACGTCTTTCTAAAAAATTCCATGGAATTTGTCGATCTCTAGAAAATTTAATTAACCCTTTCATTGAAATAAAGTTATTTTATTACTAAATCTTTCGTTGGAATAGAATATTCTATTGATTATTTCCTTAAATTAGAATACTTTGGAATATTCCATTAGTTGTTTCATTAGAAAAGAGTATTTTGGAAAGATTCCATTGATTCATTAGATGATTTGGAAAGATTGTACTAGTTCTTTCCTTAGATTAAAATCCTTTTGAAATATTTTATTTCTCTTTCCTTAAAATAGGAACCTTTGGAAAATTTCTTTTGCTTTTTTTTTCCTTTGAATAAAAACCTTTGAAAATATTTTATTGGTACTTTCCTTGAAATTTAATTCTTTAAAAAGGTTCTATTGTTTCATTCTGAAGAAAATTATCCTTTGGAAAGATTTTACTGTTCCTTTCCTCATATTAGAAATCTTTGGAAAGATTATATAAAGAAAGGAGTAATATAATCTTTCCAAATAATACGGAATAAAATCGTTTGTGAAGATTCTATTGCTCATTTCCTTCTAATAGAATACCTTGAAAAAATTTCATTGTTCCTCTCTTTTGAATAGAATCCCTTGAAAATATTCTATTTTCCCTTTCCTTAGAATGGAATCCTTTGGAAAGATACCAATGATCAAGAAGATAAAATTGGTTAGAAGTCGTGCAGAGAACACAGCAGGCTTTAGGGTGGAATTATGCGTTTTAACCCTTTAGAAGGTTAAACTATAATTCAAACTTTATTATATCATAAAAATTATTGAGATTGAGTTAAAGTATATTTGCTTAAACTTTTTCAAATTTTATCTTTACTGAAATTCTGAGAATGGGAGAATTTCGGTCAAAATTCAGTAGCTAGAGCATTGCAGTAAAGTTTACTGCAAGATCTGAGCACTTAAATAGTTAGTACTAAAATACACTAGTTGATCCTATCCGTATCAGTGAGTAAGTAAATAGTTATGCTGTTTCTGGAGGCAACTTTGCTTACCGGTCTCATTAGCGGATTGTAAACAACTATCACCGTGAACACGCACCTTCAGGGGGATTACTTTACTAAAATTAACGCTTTTGTAGGGATTTTTTTACTATGTAATGCTTTGAAACTATGCAATCTATCAAATAATTCCAAACTTTGTACCTCCATTTATCATAATTTCAGTTATTCAAAAAGAAATTCGTAATTTTCATTTAGAATCACGACTTCTAACTCTGCTTGGGCAGTGCGAGCCCAGTTGGAGAACAACGGATTAGAAAACAGGAAGATTGCAAACTCTACAATCGGAGAGTCGCAGAATCTTTTAGTAAGATTCTATTCTGAGGAAGATAATCGACAAAAGGTTCACAGCACATGTAGTTTTAATATTATGAAGGAAAGTAACATACGCAGCTCATGTAACCATGTGATTACCAAAGAAGCATTTCCTGGTCGAATAATGTCAAATCTGGTGATGTCGATTGACCCCCGCGGAAGCACAGTTGCTTGAGTCGTGGATTATCAACCCGAGGTTTATGAGTTCAAAACTGGATTCCACCAAACATCGTAATACATAGGCGGGCGGGCTCATGTTAAATCTGCGTGACTTCAAATGTCCTCATATTGGTATGGTGTCGTAGTTTGGAGAATGTGGTACCAGCTCAAGTGTTGCGTAGTCATCTGACCTGGTTTCAAAGTTGCGAGGCTTTGTCCTGGGATCTTTACCTCAGGGATTGTTCAAGAACCATCGCCAAATGCCCGTTATATTGCTCCAGAGGGATGTTAATCAACTACCTACCTAACCATGAAGCCAAGTGAAGTTTCGTGGTTGTTGGTTAAATTTATTTCTGAACTCCGAGTGATCTTCACCCTCCAAAAGGTTTCGACGAGCTGTCTCTCCATCGGGATTTGGTTAGTTTTCTAATGTCGAGACAAAACCTCTATTACTCCAAGGGAAACGAATATTCAAGAAGGAAAAACAAATTGTCTCTTACCTAAAACTGGTGACAATTTGGAACAGGTTTTTGCACCAGAGGTTGGCCACTACAGCGTAGTTTTCGACGCGAATATAAACCTCCAGGAGGGTTAAACAAAACAAATGAACGGAATTTTACTTCATACACATGTATCTACCGTTCGATGAACCAGAAAAAATTTTTATATAACATTTCAGGAAATGGTGACAAGTCAAATACAAAATCATCGATTTAGCTTAAAATATTGACTGTAGATTTCCGCTATAAAAATTTGAAACCGTAACTATCCACTTTTATGATTCATAAACGATAAAAATACAGTAAAAATTTCAATCCAATTCAATTCAATAGTTTCAGATATCATTCCAGCTATTCGCAAAAAACTATTTCGAGAAAAACACGTTCAAATTCTACAACTGCGTTATTCTATTAATGGCTTATAACTAAGCCAATTTTGCGATTTTGAGCTTGAAATTTCGCATACATGTTCTTAATCCTTTTGGTGGTTTATTTTCGAGTCTAAAACTATTTTGAGGTGGCCAGCTAATCACACGAAAAACTGTACCAAATTGTCATCAACTTTGGGGTCTATTTGTTTTTTCTACCTGGATCACCATTACCCTCTGAGTTTTGTCTCAAAGATGCATCTCGTCTCTAGCAAAATTGACCAGATCTTGAAGGACAAGACATCTCGTCATTACCAAAATTGATAGGATTTAGATATCGCATTAAAACCACTTGGAGAGTTCAGACCATAAAAAATAAAATAGCGCGGGCAAAATACACAGTCCAGTCACATTAATGTGACCACCACCTACTTTCGACGTCAACGTGAAATAACCAATCACAAAAGGCAGGTGGCAGCACATTGCAGTGGAGTGTATATAAAGGATGTCCTAGGGCATCGGAAAGCATTTCAATCGTTAGCGTAATGCAGAAACGTAGCGATTTATCCGACGTCCAAAAGGGCATGATTATTGGCTTTCGGGCCAAGGGTGGAAGCATTTCGGAAACGGCTAATTTTGTGAACTGTTCGCGTGCCGCCGTGGTAAAAGTATACCGTGCATGGCAAAATGGCACTATCCAAAATCAGCGGCGTGGCACATGTGGTGCACCACGGGCTATAGATGACAGAGGCGAACGAAGGCTACGGAGATGCGTTCGGGCGAATAGGCGTGCAACTGTTGAGCAACTGACCGCCCAGATGAACCAAGGGGCTACCAAGAGTGTATTCTCAACAACGGTTCAGCGAAAGTTGCTGCGCATGGGCCTCCGCAGCAGACACCTGGTTAAGGCACCTATGCTGACTCCTGTTCATCGGCGACGAAGGCTGTAATTTGCACGCCAGTACCGCAACTGGACGTCCACAGAGTGGCGACAGGTGGCTTTTTCCGATTAATCACGTTTTATGCTCCATCGGACAGATGAACGTTGGCGTATACGGCGTGAAACGTCTGAAAGCAAACACCCTGCAACAATTGCCGGAAGGATCCAGGCTGGAGGAGGGAGTATTATGGTTTGGGGAATGTTTTCCTGGCATTCACTGGGTGCACTCATCATTGTGGAAGGCACGATGGATCAGCACAAGTACGCATCTGTCCTTACGGACCATGTCCACCCCTACATGCGAATTATTTTCCCTCAGAATGATGGCATCTACCAGCAGGACAATGCGAGGTGTCATACAGCTATCAGTGTATGTGCGGGGTTCGAAGAGCACCAGGGTGAGTTTACCGTACTCCCCTGGCCAGCAAACTCACCGGATTTAAACCCAATCGAGAATCTGTGGGACCACCTCGATCGGGTTGTTCACTCCATGGATCCTCAACCGCGTAATCTAACGCAGCTGGCCACTGCACTCGAGTCGGCATGGCTCAACATCCCAGTGAACACCTTCAGAAATCTAATTGACTCTCTTCCTGCACGTCTCGCAGCGGTCCGCTCTGCAAAGGTGGTTATTCTGGCTTTAGACAGGTATTAACATTAATGTGACTGGACTGTGTATAAACACGGTTGTTTTCACGGAAGAAAACCTCCCCATAATACATAATCGTTTTGTTATATAAATAGAAACAAAGCGAAAATGATAGCGACTGATCTTAATTAGACACTGTATGTACAAAAGTATTTGAACATTGCACAAATTCGGAAGAGGATCTATTTAGTGTTGGGTTGTTTTTCCTGGTTATGACTCGGCCCATTTCTTTATGTACCTGATATGACCTTTATGGCCTTTATGTCTCGCATGAACACTGACGTGTACTACGACGTTCTGGATGATTCATACTATGCCTACACTGTGACAATACTACGTCGACGATTGCTGTTTCTTCCATTAGGATAGAGCTCCATGTCATACTGCAAAACGTGTGTTGGACTGGTTTCCCGAAAATGCGATGAATTGGTTTGACTGACCTGTCCAGAACCCCGATATCTCAATTCGATCTAGTACTTGTGGGACAAACTAGAGCGACGAGTACAAAAACGCCACGCACGCTCATCTTCATAACAATCTTTTCTCACAACCTTTGAAGAGGCATGGCGAGCTATTCCTGCCCAGACTTACAGAGAACTTGTGGAAAGTATGCATCCACTTGTTGCAGCTGTAATAAAAGCGAAAGCAGGGTCTACCCATTTCTAAATAGAATAATAAAGCACTTTTACTGAAAAACATGCAGTGTTCAAATACTTTTGTCCATATAGTGTGCATGATTATTCATTGATAAATAGAATTTTAATCTATAAAATAATATAGATGGAAAAAACGCTTATGATTATTTTCCTCGTGTTCTTGTTTCCTGTATCCTATTGCTTGCGGTTTACTGTCTTTAGTAAACACGGGGATCTCTCTCCCGGGATGCTTATGATTATTTTCCTTGTGTGCTTGTTTCCTGTATCCTATTGCTTGGGGTTTACTGTCTTTAGTAAACACCGGGATCTCTCTCCCGGGATGCTTATGATTATTTTCCTTGTGTGCTTGTTTCCTTTATCCTATTGCTTGAGGTTTACTGTATTTAGTAAACACGGGGATCTCTCTCCCGGGATGCTTATGATTATTTTCCTTGTGTGCTTGTTTCCTGTATCCTATTGCTTGGGGTTTACTGTCTTTAGTAAACACCGGGATCTCTCTCCCGGGATGCTTATGATTATTTTCCTTGTGTGCTTGTTTCCTGTATCCTATTACTTGAGGTTTACTGTATTTAGTAAACACGGGGATCTCTCTCCCGGGATGCTTATGATTATTTTCCTCGTGTGCTTGTTTCCTGTATCCTATTGCTTGAGGTTTACTGTCTTTAGTAAACACGGGGATCGCTCTCTCGGGATGCTTATGATTATTTTCCTTGTGTGCTTGTTTCCTGTATCCTATTGCTTGGGGTTTACTGTCTTTTGTTAACACGGGGATCTCTCTCCCTGGATGCTCAAGCTATAATTTTCTGCTTTTATCCCACTACACTGTTCTCCAATCGCTCTCTTTTCCCTTCATGACATTGTCTGACTTGATGCTGTCTTGTGTTTGGCACAGCTTTGCCAGATATTTTCTTTGCGCCGCACAACTTCAAAACAATCAACCTATTTTCTATTGCCAAAAAAGTGCAAATTAAGTAATTCATTTTATGAGTCACATTTCAAGCTTGATATCTGATACTATTTCTACCACTACAAAACAACGATTTCTGACACAAAAAACTGGCTTTTATTTTAAGGTCGTAAAATTAATTATTTAAAAAATAATAAACAGAATAGGTCTAGTTACTGAGATAAAATTGCCTTGACTGTGGAATTTTATTAAAGCATTTTTTCCAAGTCACTTTTTACGATAAAAGAGATCTAACTACGTTGGAAATTCAAAAACATTTTTTCCATGTCACTTTTTACGATAAAAGAGATCTAACTACGTTGGAAATTCAAAAACATTTTTTCCATGTCACTTTTTACGATAAAAGAGATCTAACTACGTTGAAAATTACATTACACCCCTTAAGGAAATAATAACTACTTTTATTTATTTACGTCGAAGATACTGCATTGCATTTTCCTTTTTTCGTCTTTTACCCCCAATGATACATTGTTTTTCATATTGTTGCTTTTCTTGCTAGTATTTTCCCCAGAAATACTCGTTTCTTGATAACAGGATCCCAAAGTCCTTTAATGTGTCCTTGAACACGAATTTGATTAAAATTTTAATTATGTCACTCTCCATTAATAATTATAGTTGTAAAAATATTTCTTGTGAAATAATGAGACATTTCTCTTACACGATGAAACTGTATATGCTATAATTTTTTATATAAACTATATTCAACTATAAAAATTGAAATCTATCCATCCCTCGCATATGAATTATCTTTTCAGTAGAGTTAATGTCGAAAATTCTGAATAACCAAAAGCCTCTGAATAGGAAATAACCAAAGTTAATTTCAGTAAATATCTCTGCAATGGTTTAAAATTTACTTCATGATTTAAAATAGCTACTTTGAACACGTTGTTTAGCTTGTAAAAGCAATTATAAAAAATACCACGAGGAAAGAAAATGTTCATTTTTAACCAATCGAGTTTGAAGTTCAAAATTTTAGTTTATTATTATCTTTATTTTTATACTTTTTGTTCTTCTAATTACAAAGGAAATACCATATGAAACAAATGAAATACCAAGAGCATAAAACAGACTATCCAAATTTTTTTAATTCTCAGAATCGATGTTTTTCAATTTGGGATTCCAAGTCTTCTTAATTTTTACCCTTTTTTATGAACTATATAGATTATTACAGATTGTCAGGATTTAAAATAGTTACTTCGAACACTTTATTTAGAGGGTTAAAGTAGTTACTTACAAAAGGGTACCTTGAGGATAGTAAATATTCATTTATAACCTACCTCGTTTATAGTTCAAAGTTTGAGTTTATTATTAGACTTATTTTTATGTTTTTAAACTTCCAATAACAAATGAAATACCATTTTTGAAACAAATGAAACTCTGTCAAAAAAAAAAGCAGAAAATGGCAAATCCAAACTTTTTAAATATTCAGAAACGATGTTTTTTAATTCTTTATTCCAACTTCTCTTCATTTTGTGAACAACATAAAGAATTACCAATTATCATGTTTTTAAGCAGTAACTTTGAATACAAGGTTAACAATGTCATCAAGTATTAAGCATAAAAATGGTGGCAGTGGTGTTTACTTTTATCTAAATGGATGTTCTATTTTCGTGTCAGTAAGTGTATATTGAATTCCGAAGTATTCTGAATATACTACCGATGAAGGCAATCCTGCCTAGATTACATGTTTCTCCTCCATGTTTATAACGTTTTTACTCTGAAAAAAATATTTTCTTCTATAAACATTTATTACTCAAGTTGGACGTTGTCACATAAAGCCTCAGAAAGAACATTCGCTCCTTTATGTTGTAAAAGTCAGATTTTATACGTTTTCATTGTAGACCTTAAAAAAATCATGGATATCTTTAGATCGACATAAGTTTCGAATTCAAACTAAGTAATTCAGAATATTTAGTTAGTCTGAAAAGTGAGCCTTTCATAACATTTTTGCACGTACGCTTATAACTACTAAGAACACGAGAAAGATGTAAAATATCTCCCTTTTTAACTACTAACAAAAAGAAAAATCATTCTAAATTTTTTAGAAAATATATTGAATTATCGTTCTTACAACAATAGATGTGGTATCACATGCAGGAATAATCTGTTTTTGAGAATTTTCTTCAACTATGACTTCCATCATTTCATGTATTCATAACCCGTGAACGGTCGACTCGACTGCTTCCAATATGCTATTCTAGACATAAAGATGACATTTTTATCTTGTTTTCAATAAAATTATTTAAACCATTTGATTTATTAATTTTACCTACGTGTTGGGAGTGGCCATTGACGTGCCCCTACACGTTGACGATGTAAGACATGAATATGAACACGCACGAATTGCACTTCTGATAAATTCTTAATTCGCTTGTCACAAACGACATGCCTCACATGGTCCAAGATGAAGCATTGAATTGTCAAATAGCAGGCATAGCTACTACTTCTATCACCGCTTCACACTCTTCGTTTCCCCTCAGTCTCATTTCAAAATTGCCTGCTGAACTCGCATTTGACTTTTAAAGGTTATACAGGGCAGTAAAATGGTTGCTATCATCTATCGCATAAGTGCACCCAAGATTTTAATACAACTCCCACGGTCTAACACAATCGGTCAATTAATTATATAATCTGTCAAAGCCCCTGAATCTAGAGGAGGATAACCGAGTTACATATACGCCAATACAAAAAAATTAGATACAATATAGTCGCATCAATGTGGGTTTTGCGTCAGTGTCTAGGCAATTATTACGCTTTCGTGGACAAAAAAAAAAACATTTAATTAGACAAATAGGACAGACAATACAATCCAGGAGAATGTCACATCCTCGCTCTCCGAACACCACAAGTCTTACCCACGACTACTGATGTTCGGTCAAGTTTTTCCAATGGCTCATAGCGCCATCTGGTGGTCACTCCTTAGATTCTCACGTACAGAGCATTGCAACCAATCTCAACCATTAATCACTTTGTAGCAGAAAGAATTCGCTCTGTGTTTTAACAGGATCTTCTGCATACATACGAGATGTTTAAAGCTGAAGTGGTGTAAGTCCATTAAATACTGTTTCGAGATATAGACTTTTAGTAGAATAGTTGTTGAAAATTCCAGAAGAGCAACAAAAATTTACCCACCCCACATGTTCCATAGGGATTGTTTTAGCTCATGTATATTGTTTTTGCTCTTATCTCCAGTTTATAAGTAAACTATAAGGCACTTTAGTAACTTACAACACTTTGGATTTGCATAGATTGAGGTTTTGGTTCAGGGCGAAACCTTGTTCCCTTAATAACAATAATTTTATTTTGAAAAGGAATATTATGTCAAAAAGTAATATACATCGATGTTATTTAGTTTGAAGTCTTCCACAAAACTTTCTGCTACTCAACATCCCTAGTATCATCAGCACCCAGTGGTCCGTTGTCTTCAACGGAGTCAGAAATATAAAAGTTTAGATAGCATGTATAAAAGTCAGGGGGAATGTAGGTCGAAAGGTCTTGCATATCTTTTTGAACAACTTTGTTATTTCTATGTTTTTAACAAGAAATGAAATAAATAATTACTTTTGAACATTGGTTAGCTTTAGTTTACTAATAACTTTGTAACAAGAAACGAAATAAAATAATTACTTTTGGACACTGATAAGTTTTAATTTATGACATTTATTTTCAAAAGAGCCACGTCATGGCCACCCCTGGTATGGAGCATTTGTTTAAAACAGTTTAAAATACAGCAATAGCAACAACTTAAAAAATACCAGACCTCAACTCTTCTGGAGGCACGTATTCGTCGCTAGATCCATTGTCAGCTAGTATATATATATATATTTGGTGAGCTAACACTGTCCCTCTCACTTTCTAAGGTCATAGCTCCAATCATTAAAAAAAACTAAATAACTTAGAACAAGCAATTTGATGTGGAATAAACAATCAGCAGCATGACTTTACCAAAATGCAAACAGTCGCTGGAATTGTGGTGTAATTTCAAGATGAACCACTTTGGCTGTCAGCAGATAGACAACTTTACTGACTGCATAATTTTGTGCTGTCATATGTGTGGTTATTTGGAGAACTAGGAGCAACACCACCTTTCCATAAATAGTATTCCATATTCAGAATTTTCTACCAACATTAACTCAGATTTTTCAGAAAAAGTGGATTTACACCACTTTGGATATCAGCAGATAGATATCTTCACTGACTGCATAATTTTGTGCTGCCACATGTGTGGTTGTTTGGGGAACAAGGAGCAACACCACCTATCCATAAGTAATTTTCCATATTCAGAATTTGTTACTAGCATTAACTCAGATTTTTCAGAAAGTGGACGTGGACTTACACCACTTTGGCTTTAAAAGGCTCATATATGATTTTAAAAAAAAAAAAAAATTATCTCACGCGTACAACAGTAGGCCATACGCATAGAAATGAAAATGTATACAATGCCTGGCTTCCTCGTCGTTAAAGAAAAAAATTGCAGGATTTAAGAAATACCTCTCAGGAAGTTAGTCATCAGTCATTGATTCATTAAAAATATTTGTTAGTTAATACATCTACTTGTAGGTATGTGAGAAATAAGTATCTATTTTTCGTTTTTCCCAACTACCACAGGGGCAGCGGTGGCATGGTTGGAACAGTAGCAGAATAACAACTGGAGGAGCGAGCTCGAAACTCGATTCAACCAAAGGCTTTAGAGTACGTAGGGCTGTGGATTGTTAAATCTGTCATGATTTCAAATGTCCTCACATTAGTGTGGTGAAGAAATTTAGAGAAGTGAAGTGCCAGCTCAGGTGTTGACCTTGTCATCTGATAGTTGTACAAAATTGAGAGCCTTGGATCCTTCCCTTCAAGATTGATCCCGGTCCTTCGCCAATAGCCCGTGCTTTGCTCCAGTGCGACGTTAAGTTTGGAGTAATTAAGATGAAGCTTCATACACACAAACCCTTAAGCTCTCTCTCTCTCTCTCTTCACTAATATTTGGTTTCATTTTACTCTGTGAATGAAAATTCGTCTGTTTTCCAAGAATCTCCCTTTCAGTATTACTCTCTTTTATATTTAAATAAAACAAAAGGATGATGGACATGTAGAATTCATAACTTGCGTTAGAATCATGAGTTAAGTCGTGTAAAATTGCTACATTGGTGCTAAATCCTCTGAATATCAAGATCTTACTGCTATTCAGTAGTTAAGGAATGCGAGGTTTCTCCAAATATTTTGTGAAAGAAACAACAAGTCGACGTGCGATTTCACATGGAATGATAAATGCAGAAAACTGGCAGATTAAAATCAATCAGATTATGATCGAGTCTTTGAATATCAGACGGCAAGACTGGCACCACATTGATACTACTATCAACCATAGAATCGATTCCATTCCTTTGTATTAAAAAAAAGTTACTTCCGCCGCCGCAGGATTGAAAACTTTCTTTTTACGTTCGATTCTTATACGGTTTCTCGAGAAAGTACGGATCAGAAAATTACAAAATTAACATGGTTTGTTCACAATTGTACAGGTAACAAGATGGAGAAGATTTTTTCCGATACGGCTATTAGGTTAGGGTGCATTAAGTGTCAAAGTCGAAAAAAGTGAAATTTTTAACGTGAGTGATCAAAACACGTACCAATTTTCAGTTTTGAGCTGTGAATTTTTTTAGAGTACCTCTAAACGTGAATATTTAAACCTAGCATTTTTTTTTTAATTTCAATTTGGTTCCTGGTAATATTTTTTTGAAACTCGGGGAAATATGGAAATTTTAGTTACTTTTTTGTTAAAACTGTCATAACTATAGCTTATTACTATTAGTTCTTAAATTTGAAGACATTATAGGAAACCTTAGAATGTAATCTTTCTTATGGTACAATTATATTTGAAACTGGTTGAAAAATAAATTCGATGCAATTAAAAGTTGGTCATACAAATTTCGGAACTTTTAGATCGTAATTTCCAATACAAAACTAAAACTATCATATCTATAGCTTACTACTACTGCTTTTAAAATTTCAAAGTACCACGTAAAAGCTTAGAATGCACTCTTTCTTGTGGTATAATTAATTTTAAAATTGATTCATAAATAAATTCGATGCTATGAAAAGTATAATTTCGCGATAGTGTACAAATTTTCCATCCCGGAGATGAAACGTTAGATTCTTCTAGCTGGCCTTGAGGTGAAACTCGTTGGGACGTCATGGCCCTGAAAGACGCTTGCGATGGGAGTGTTGGTTTGAGAAGCAAACCAAGTGGAATTGCGTGGCAATCACCGAGGGTTGTCGAGCGTAAGCGAGCAGGGGGTGGAGCCCCCTAGTGTAGTATATAAACTGAAGATAAAGAAATTTGCAGTTGAAAATAAGACTTACTCTTGTTAGAAAATGCAACTTTAAAGCAAGTTTTGAATTCTACAGGTTAATAATATTATCTCTACAATGGAATCGCTTCCATCCCTTTGGTGGGCCGTAGTGACTCAGTGGGAATGACCACTGTTCTAGCAATCTTCGGGTTGAAGAAGACGCAGGTGCGATGCCTCCCTGGTTGTGTTTCTGTCTTCTGTGTCAGTAAAACTTTACATGTGTATGTATGTTCATTTCTCGGAGTTGTCTATCCAGTGTTTGGCCCATCATGGCAAAACATGGCCTATGCACCATAAAACCCAATAAATCAACGAACCCAACATCCCTTTAGTAAAGTAGTAAGTAAAAAGAGCTATCAAAGAGATTTACAGTTGGAATAGAATATTCTTTTTATACTTTTTAGAATATTCAGTTTACAGCTGGTTTTGAATTCGTAAAAATAATTTTGACGTTGTTTTCAATTATGAATTAGCAAATACCAGCAGATATTTGCTATCATGTTTAGAACTGTAACAGGTTTAAAATCATTTCCCATAATGGTACGGCTTAAAACCTGCTTTTATCTAGGAATTTTGTATTTTCTTTTTTCAGTAAATCTAAAGATATTCTAAAGCTGAAAATTCATCACTGCTCATACATTATTTGGAGTCGGAAATATTTGTATGAGAAAAGTTTTCAGTCAGGTTGAGGTCAACACCTGAGCTGGCACCCCACTTTCCAAACTCTCACATCACACCGATGTGAAAATTGAAAATATAGGTATCCCGGACTTGTGATACATTACCAACCTCAAATTCTAAAATTGAAACAAGTTCTGTTAAAATTGAAACAAGTTCTGTTAAAATTGCTTGAAACAAGCTTCATACCACAAAATGAAACTCTAGGAATGTATAGAAATCTCTTCATAAAATAAGGTTTCAAAGATTTTAAATTCATAAAATTATTTAGTGTTTGACGTAACAAAAACCCATTACAAATATTAATACGAAGGTTAGTTTAACGCATAGCCTGTCCGTGAACTTTTTTGATTGAAAATAATGCTGATTTTGTTTCCTCTTCCTAAAGCATTACTTTTTAACAAATAACTTTCCTTTTTGGGAGGGAGAAAGGCACTCCTTCATAATCCTTTTAGCTATGCTTTACCCAATTTTCTTGCTGAACCCCTACTTTTTGCCATGCAATTTTGCGTGGGTATACTTGTTTGATTGATTTGAAGTCATTGCAAAAGCTGCTTGAATTTTTCAGGTTTTTGTAAGTGATATTTTACTTGGATGAAACTCGAACACAATTTAGTTTATTTTAAGTAAAGTATACTCTAACATGACGCTTCAATTAATCCTCTGAACTTTGCGAGATTTACGAGTAGTGCTGTATTGCTTCTATCCAACAGCATAGAATGTTTAAAGTAGGTTGTAAGACATCATGAACAGAAGGTAGGTTGAAAGAATCCATGAATTATTCCAATCTTTGGAAATATTCTATTGGTTCCTTCCTTAAAATGAAATATTTTAGAACGATTATCTCTATTGGCACTCTCCTTGGAATGGGAAGATAGATTTTATTGGTATCTTCTTTCGATTAGAATCCTTTTTGACAAAAATATACCCCTCCTTTTTTCTCAGAATAGAATTCTTTGGAAAGATTTATTGTTCCTTTCCATACAACAGAATTCATTGGAAATATTTATTGCTCCTTTAATAGAATAGAATCCTCTGAAAAGATTTATTGCTCAATTTCTTATAATATAATCATTTGGAAGGATTCTATTGATAAAGAAGTTCAAAATTGGTTAAAAGTCATACAGGGAAGTTTGCCGGTGGCAAAGTGGAATTACGTGTGAACCCCTCAGAGAGTTCAATCTCTTGTATTTATTCAGTTAGTTAATTATTTTATTTGCTGTTTAGTGTGACAGTAATTGCATCACATTAGATTGTTACATAAATTACATTCTTTGTTTTACGGAGAATACGGAGAATAAAAACATCTCCATTGCCTCATATTTCAGTTCTAAAGGGTTAACATTAAAAAAATCTATATAGAGAGCAAACTCTCTATATAGAGAGAAGATTTTATTGGTTTCTTCTTTCGATGCTTTGCAAAAAATATCCCTCCTTTTTCCTCAGAACAGAATTCTTTGGAAAGGTTTGTTCCTTTCCATACAACAGAATTCATTGGAAATATTTATTGCTCCTTTAATAGAATAGAATCCTCTGGAAAGATTTATTGCTCAGTTTCAAATAATAGAATCATTTGGAAGCATTCTATTGATCAAGAAGTTCAAAATTGGTTAAAAGTCATGCAGGAAAGTTTGCAGGTGGCAAAGTGGAATTCAAAAACATTAACTAAACATTAATTCTAAAGGGTTAACATAAAGAGAATCTATATATAGAGCAGAAGTGGCGTCTATCTGTTTTCTATACAAATCTACAACGTTTGATCAATCCACCCTATATTTTGTCCACTTATTCTTTAGACCCTTGCGAGTAACGTAGGTTACATATTGACCCTTCTATTTGTCCTGGGTCTGTAAAGAAGGCTAAAAATAACTCGAAATCCCATAAAAGCAACATTGAGTAATATTAGTATGAATTACGAACACACACACATTTCAACTCGGACATCGCCGGTAATTGAGCTAGTCCCAAATAAAATTCAATTGTTTGTTTATACCTATTCTTTAAAGCATTTTGACAATCTATCAAAGATCAGCACATTGTTCTTTTCTATTCATCTATTTCTTTTTCATCAAAATGTATAGTTGATATGTTTTTCAAAAATACTTTAATTTCATTTCGTTAATGTAGATATTAGTACAAAGAAAAGAAAAATATTTTATATATTTAAAGACGTCAGCATAGTATGAGGGAATAATTATGGAGGGAATTATTGTAAATCCAATTTTGTAACTAAAAAGCATAGTAAGGAAAAGTAATCAAACTATTTCGGTCATTTCAATAAGGTGAAATAAATGCCCAGCATCATCTGGCTACTATAAGACTCGAATGCTATCCCAAAAAGTACATTAAAATTTCCTAACATTTGCCAATTCATTCAGCGAAAACTTCTGAAAAATCAATGTGGTACTCTGCCTTGATGTTCTTAAACGTGAGTATCAACTTTGCTTATAAGCCTCCATCATCTTGAGGAATGATCTTGCACAAACACATCTTTTTATTGCAACAACGCATACAAATGTAAACATAACCGCAACAAATAGTAAGTGTCCTTTTTTTTTTTTTTTCGTTCTTTTTTTCTGAAATAAGTACTTGTATATGATTATACATGATGCATGCATGCTTTTGGCAAGGAGCGAAGATTATTGTTTGTGTGTGTTCTCCCCCTCAATTTCAATAAACTATCTACGCTCCTCCTACAATGAGCAATAATCTTACTCTAACAGCTTCGATCATTTTTGGAAGAGAAGATGAATACAAAAAACGATTCGATCGTATTGCTTTTATTCAGTCGAAGAAATCGATCACGTTCCATTTGAATCTGTATCTACATACAAGTTAAAATATTAAGTTATTGTTTTTTTTCCTATGCTATTTTAGTTCATTATAATCACACATTTAAATTGATTTCAAAAGTGTTGTTAATACTAATACCCCATGCATTAAACAGAACACACAATTTTAGGGCTGTTGCTTTACAGGATTTATGATTTATTTGGCCAACCTGCGCCAAAAGCAAGACAACATCATGTAAAAAAAGGTGAACGGGGTAAAAAGTGGAATTTGTGGAACCAAGAGTTGTGGGATAAAAGCAAAAGAAAAATCTCTTGGGTTTCTTTAGGACTATTGGACTCTACTGCATATGAAAAATAGCTTTCGATAGTATAAGCACTGAAGATTGTAGATAAATCTCACAAAATCTTAGAAAATAATGCAAACGTTCATATTGCAATCAAGTAAAAGCTTCTTAGAGGTTTCCACGTTAACCATTAATGCTGCGAAACATCAGTTCAAGAAATAATACAATCACAAGTCATCTACTCAGTGATTTAGAATTCTTTAAAACAGCTAAAATAGCAAAGTAGAATCCAAAAATGTTTAAATTGTGTTCCTAATCCGATCTAAGTACATAAGTCTGAAGAGAATAGAAAACAAAACTGTAGCCATGTCCTTTTTCATTTCCTCCTCTTTCGTAACATCGTAGCTACTAAAGATCAAGACGCCATGAATCATGGAAGAAAAGATAGGATTTGGGATCTTTTGAACAGAGAAGGAACTGCCGTCCACGGTTCTTGTTTTCCTTCTGAGGACTTACGCCGAGGAATCCGAGCATCTTAGTCTCAAGTAGAATCACTTCTCACAACAGAAAACTGAAATTACTTTTCGTTTCTTTTTCACAGCGGATTCTTGGAGATTATTATAAACATTCGTTTTCGATGTCCGACCTGACGTGTGAATACTTAAAAAAGTTCTTAGCTATCCATTTTTATTTTAATATACTGTGGTTCTGTATAACAGCGATTTTCAACTCGTGTGCCTTACGGATAGGAGCCGTGCTAACCCGGTTGGAAGAGTAACGGATTTTAAACCGGAAAGTTGCGAGTTCGAATTCATCCGTCGTGTACAAAGGGGGCTGGTGCACGATAAATATGTCGTTGCCTCAAATGTCCGCACGTTGGACTGGTGTAGAACTTTGGAGAGTGTGGTGCCAGCTCAGGTGTTGCCTCGTCATCAAGACCGTTGTTAAAAATTACATGTTGTTGTCCTCGAACCTTGATTTTATGGTATGATCCTGGACCGTCGCCAATAGCCCGCTGTGTTGCTCCAGTGCGACGTTAATTAAGGTACATACCTACCTTACGGATTATTAATCTGTTTGAATCGGATATGGTAATGGTAATTTTAGTGAACATCGTACTAGAGCAACACAACGGGCTATTGACGACGGTCCGGGATCAGTCGCTTAAGGGAAAGATTCGAGGACAACACCTCGTAATTTTGAACCACGGTCAGGTGACGAAGCAACACCTGAGCTGGCACCCCACTCTCCAAACTTCCACGCCAACCCAACGTGAGGACTTTCGGCCACGACAGATTTAAGGTGCACCAGCCGCCTCTACACCATACGTTTACGAACATCCATGCCCGGACCCGGATTCGAACCGGGAACCTTCCGATCTAGAGTTGAATCGGATATGATATATTTCATTTGAACGTTTTAGTTTTTTACATCTGGCAAGTGTGATCACAAATATTTTTAAGTTATGCGGACAATTTTAATACCTGTTTAAATCATTTTGAATATTAATTTTTATTTGAAAATTTATTTATAAAGTAATTGCTATGAAAATTCTTTTAACACGCCACTTTTGAGCAGAAAGGGTAGATAATACTGCAATTTTTTTGTGTGTAAATCAATCAATATATATTATATCTCTTTTTTTTACAGCTTGGTAATAACAAGTTATGGTGTACAGCATACTTTTAGTAGTTAGTTTGTTTTTTTTAACTATAAGATGAAAACAGTTTAAAATCGCAGGTGTGTAATATATTGTGAATGAGAATTTCTTCCACTCATTCCTGCATCTTTTAACAGACCTGTTTCTACTCTTCGTTACGTATAATTTTTGCTATGGGTTACGCTATTTTCATAAAAAGATACTTAACCCTCTTAGGGGCTCATACGCATAATTCCACCTTGCAATCTGCAGTCTTCCCTGTTCGAATTCTAAACCATTTCATTTTCTTTGCCAAAAGAATCTTTTCAGAGGATTCTATTCTAAGGAAATTATCAATATAATCTGTCCAAATTATTCTATTAGGAGGAAATGGTCTACAGAATCGTTTTAAATGATTATACACTCTATAACAAAAAAAATCGACTCACCAAGAAGGAGTTGTACGATAGCGATAAAAATTGGTGGATGTGAAGAATATATAAAGGAAAACAAACAATTAAAATTTGAGAACAATTGAATGATTTATTTCAGAGTTTGACCGTTACAAAGGGAGGAAGTCAATAAGGCGTTGGTTCACCTCTGGCTTGCATGCAAGCTGTCACCCGGCATGACATAAACTGAAAAGTTCCCACATGTGTCCTGAGGAATTTCGTGCCAAATTATCTCCAACTGTCGGGCTAAATGGTCAACATTCCGGTATGGTTGCAATCGCCTTCCCATAACGTCCCAAGTGTGATCTATGGGAGAGAGATCATGAGACTTAGCTGGCCAAGGAAGTGTTGGGAAATCTTGAAGACAATTCATAGCAACACGTGCCGTGTGCGGCCGGGTATTATCTTGTTGAAAAGTAAGTCCAGGGTGTAGCAAAAGGAACGGTAACACAACCGGACGTAGAATGTCGTCTACGTACCGCTGTGCTGTAAGTGTGCCAGAAATGACAACCAGGGATCCGGCTATCAGAGGAGGTGGCACCCCAGACCATAACGCCCTGTTGTTAGCATGTATGGCTTGGGATAGTAAGAGCAGAGTCCCCACGCTGCCCTTAACGTCTCCAGACACAGTTGGAAACGGGACTCGACACTAAAGACTATACGTCCCCAGTAAGCGCCGTTCCAAGTTGATCGAGCCCGGTACAACTTCTTGGTGCGTGGAGTTTTTGTTATACAGTATATTTTACAAAAAATTTGGGCCAATAGAACTGATCCAAAGGATTATACCTTAAGAAAAGGATTAATAGCATCTCTTTCCGAAGGATTCTATTCGAAGGAGAGGACTAATAGAATATTCCTAAAGGTTGAGAGAATTTATGGATTCTTTCTATCTATCTATTCTGGATTTATTGAATGAAATAATCCATGGATTATTGCTACCTATTCTGAATCTATTGGGTGGATGAATCAAGAGATTCTTTTCTTCTATTCTGGATATTTTTAGTTAAAAAATCAATGGATTCTTTCTATATATTCTGGAAAGACTTATTAATCATCTAAATAGTTTTTGCGGTCGAATTTTCAAGTTTACCACAACAGTTGATGCAAATTCGATGCTCTACTCCCTCAGTCATTGTGAATACGACGGTCTCGTAGAGAATAAGCTCACTCAAGGGCATCTAGCAGCAAACTGATTAGTCCAATTGGTTGGTGACATTTCACGCGTGTGCATCAATCATACTCTTTTTGGCTGCTGAGTTACATCAATGCCACACGAACCGTTCTCGTTATATTAGCTATGACTGGGATATTTTCGAGAAACCTCATATCTTATTTGACTTTGTGAGGCCATAAAATCTATATTTTATATACTTTATAACTTAATATTTTTTTATCTTTTTTATATGACGCTTAACCTAATTCAAAACTAAATACATTAAAACAAAACATGTCCAATTTCCACACAACACATAGTACAACATAACAAAATACATTATTATTTTGCAGTCTGTATACAGCATTTTATATTACCTGTAACCCAGTTGATCAGGCGCATTTACTGAATTTTAAGCTGTTTCGAAAATCTTCTATAAAGTAGTTTATTTAAATACTTAAGTACTACTTTAAAGTTTCATCTTTAAAGTAGTGCTAGCAAGAATCTAAAATGTGCGGTTATACAACAAACGTTTTTGAGCAGAGTGAAACATTCATAAGTATTCATGAAGTACACTTCGAAGTCTTCGCCATCTTTTATTGTATAATCCCTACCAGATAACATTAAAATCAACAGTGAATGAAAAGCAGAAAAAGACTATATAAAAATCTGCTTGCGTAGATTTTTCAACGTAGATATTTGGAAAACAATGCTTCGCCTTTGCTACTTTTTAAATACGTATTTTTTTTTAATGAGTATGAGCTAGGAGTAATGAGAATACAACGTATCTACAACCACAGACACATTATACAGAACGGCCGTATCTGGCCTGCCTGCAGGGTAATCCTAACTGGAGGGCAGTATCTGGTCTGTGGAAAGTGTAAACCTAATCAAAGTACCGTATTTGGCTGCTGGTCGGGTAGTCTATTTGGAGGGACGTGTTAACTTATTCGGAGGGCCATATCTGATTTTCGGGGCATGTAAACCTATCTAAAGGACCGTATCTTGTCTGCGGGCAGAGTAAAGCTATTCAAAGGAATGTATCTGATAAAAGGGTGTGTAAACCTATCCGGAGTTCCGCGTGTCTGATCTGCAGGCTGGGTAAATTTATTTCCTACAAGTCATTCATCTTTTACTGTCCGGGGTTTTGTGGACGTCACCTGACCCTAACGAGGATTATTTCGAAAATAGCTTAAACACGTCATACCTGTTATTTTAGCTCGATAATATTTTACTTTATGTCCGTCTGATCAACATCATCTGTACAACTTTTCACGAAGCAAATAAAAAAAGCTATGTGTTTTTTAAAACCAGACTTTCTTAAGTGTTTTTCCGTAAACCTTCCCGATGAACCTTAATGCCATAACGACAGCATTTTAATTCTGTTTCTGAATCTGGAAAACTCATTATCTCTCTTAAGCTTTAAACTTCTTTCAAAATCTGGAGAATGCAGAAAATAATTGGATTATATTTACAGTCGATGACAAACATGGATTATCTTAAACTTGTGACACAGAAAACAACTTTTTCCAAGAATTTTTAGTAATCTGCTCTGGGAAGGATAGGCTACAGAATAGAGCACACGCGGTCCTGTTAAATCAAGTAGAATGATGACGTACACGAATTAATGTATCATATAAACGAAGTGACCCCCTGGATCATTCCATGCAACATGAGCAAGTTGGCTGTGGCCGACAAATCACCGATTTTAATGAAAATCAGTTTTTAAATAAGTCACATATAGTAATGAGCCCAACTGTAAAATATTAGGTTACAGAAATCTATATTTTATTAGTTATTAACATTTAAAGTTCAAGGTCACACAATTTTAGATTTCTAGCACTTAAAGTGGCCTGTTTGCGACCCTATATGTCAATAAGTTATTGACACACATTTAAAATTTTTATATTGTTACATTTTTCAGAAAAAGGTCTCTTATGAAACGTCAGAATATAACTCAATAGCCGTCATTACTGAATTGGCGAGATCGACAAAAATAGAAATTTTGCCAATTTGCTACAAATTTCAAATTGCTCTGGTGTCTCTAGAAATGAAAAAACAGTATTGAAAATTTTTCTCAGTAAAAAGTTTTTCCTAACAAATAGCATGGCACAGTTTAGTGATTGTACTACTATTCATTTCTTTTCAAGAAAAACCATTTAAAAATAACGAATATGGAAAAATACAATTTTTCAATATTTTAAAATGAATATATCACTGTTAGAGGGTACGCTCGGAAAACATGAAAACTTCTCAACACGAAAAAGCAAGATGTCTATTTTAGTTCCTGAAAAAATTTCATAATTGTAGTTTATGTATTTTGTCAGTGACACTTTTAACTAGTTGTAAATTTTACTTCTTTATCAACGCAGATGATAACGAGTTATAAGCTTCAATAGTATAAAAACGCGATATACAAGAATGAAATAACTATTATGGTGCACGAGTCAAAATTTCTAATGAAATTTCTTTTTAAAGTCATTTTGCTTAATCCAAGAAGTGTTCCATCAGTGAAAGAATTAGGTGGAAAGTTCATTTAGTTAGAGAAGTCTTTGATTCGCATTTTCCTTTAGAAAAACGTGAGTAGTAAATACTACTACTCGTGAATATTAAATACATTTTGTAAATATTAAGCATCATTAGACAGGTAAACACTATTTTTGAGAGTAAAAAGAATTTAAACATCATTGTTATACTCGATTCTCACAAATGTAGTCACGGATAAAAAAAAATCACCCCTCTTCATACGAGTAATTTTAACAGTAGAGAAAATTCAAAGATTGCGTTTGAAAGGAACCAACGTCTTCTAGATTCAAATGCATAAAATTTCCATAAGAAGCCCGTCTTCATAATTTCCAATAAGAACCCCCTATTTCGACACGCAATTTCGAATCTATATCCAAATTTAACTGCAAATACCAAATTTGATGTCATTAGGTCTTACCGTTTCGAAGTTACGAGTACAGAACATTTGGAGCTCCAAATGTTAAATCAGTTTCTTAGACTTTTATGATGAATATCTTCATAAATAATATTTCTATAACCCTGATATTTTGTACCAAGTTACTGTTAAACAACCCAAACAAAAAATCCACCTAATATTTTGTTTTAAAAATAGTTTTGTGATAATAATGATTAAATTAAAGTTTGAAAAAATTATGAATTTGGAAACTTATATTTTGATGTGAATCGATTCAAAAAACTTCAAGGTTAGGGTCATGCAAAATTTCAGCTCAGTCCGATGGTTAGTTTTTGAGCTTCATTAAATTTTCCTCATAGTTGCGATTTTAGGAGGCAACCAAAAGCTTAAGAAACGTTACACAAACCTCTGATAATTCTCGAATCGTTTGCACTTGTATAAGGTATATATTTCTTAGATCGCTGAAAAATACGTTTGAAATAGTGTTCAAATTTGATATTCGCGAGTAGCTATAACTACAATTCATCTCAATCTACAAATTGACTCTATGTCGTGGTGATCCAGAAATTAACAGATTTTATGATTGAATATCTCGGGATATAAGGGTAGTAGTCATGAAATTTCATATTTAGACTAATTTAAAGATGCAGAATCCTTGTTCTATTTATCGGGTTCACAAAAAAGTTTTCCGCAAAGAGGAGATACCTCTGCGCTAACAGCTGTTACTTCTGCGATTGTTAGCCTTTCCACAAACGGGTTTTTGCATTCGAAAGCTGAAAATTGGAACCACACGACTGTGTAATTTGTTTGTTTAAAAAATTATTATCTTGGGCGTCAAAAAAGTGTTTAAAATGGAGCTATCACGTCAACAGATCAGAACGATTATGTACTGAGTTCCGTAAAAAACTCAGTGTGACTCACAATGCCGCTAAAGAATGTGTGAAGGTTTAGGCACCAATACTGTTTCGTATGATCCAGTCAAAGTTTGGTTTTGGAAGTTTAAAGCTGGAAATTTCGACATTGAAGATGAACCACGTTCTTGCCGCCCTATTGAAGTTGATTGCGGGCAGTTAAAGCAAATAATTGACAAAGACAGAAATGTTTCAACATAAACTATTGCGTTAGAGCTTGACGTTTGCCAAAAAACAATAGTTAACGCTCTGAAACGCATAAATCTAATGTTTAAGTTCAACCGATGGATGCCTCACGAATTGAACTGAAGACAAGCGCAAGAGAAAAGTGACCTGTTTGGCTTTGCTCAGAGATCAAAGGAAAGAGAAAATTTTGAACAGAACTGTGACCTGTGATGAAAATTGGGAGTACTACAACAATACAAGCCGTAAAGGAGGGGGTCAGCACCTGGGGAATCAACAGGCTCGGTTGAAAGACCAACCCTAGCTAACAAGGTGCTTCTCTGTATCTGGTGGGATTGTCGTGGAATTATATACAAAGAGTACATGAAAAGCGGACATATTATCAACAGTGCAATATACAGCAACATGCTAATTAAAGTTCGAGATGCCATTCGCGAAAAACGAAGAAACGAGTTCAGAAGGAAGGTGGTTCTCTTTCATCAAGATAACGCCCGGCCACATGTTAGTACGATGACCGGCTGGACGCTGTAGAAGCTGGAGTGGGATTTGATGCAACATCCACCATACAGCCCAGACATGGCCCCTTCGGAGCTCTATCTGTTTTCACATCTGCATCTTGAGGCGCAATCTTCAATTCAAATGAGGTCATAAATGAGGTCGATCTCTTTCTGGACTCGCACACGCCACAGTTCTTAGAGAGATCTTCAAACACGCACCATCAAGCAAGTTCACAACTGCTCTTCAAAGTTGCAAGTCCTTAAAATGCCTGAAACTTCCAAAATATTTTGGATATTGTTATTTATGCATAAACCTAACCCCTGTCGCAAATGTTATGAAAATCTGACATTTGTGTGTGTGACAGGCAAAAAAATTTGCTTATACATTACATTTATCTTTTCAATTATTAAAATTGCATTTCCTTGCTTTATATGAGATACCACTGTTTTGTAATACAGAAACACACTCAAATAAAACAAATATATCAAAAAAATAATTTGTATATGAGGAAAAAGCAATACAATATGGTTAAAAAAAACTCAACACTTTCAAGATCGTGAATGCATCCTCACTGGGCAACCTGTAGTCTTCCCAGTGGGACTTCTAGTCAGTTTTGTCCTTGAAGCACAAAAAGTTTTGAAGGATTAAACCAATGGATATGGCTAATCAGTCATTAAATGCGTTGCAAGTAAAGGTAATGTATAAATGCAACAAATATGAGAAATCTTGCAACACTTGAAGACCAGTAAATTTCTTTAAATTTTAGATTTAAAAATATATTGACAATTGAATGCTAAGAAAATTAATTCACTATAGCTTATATAATTTTGTACTCATGAATAAGATTAAAATTTTTTGCCAATATAGTAAATTTAATGAACAAAATTAAATTTATTTGAGGAAATAACATTTTTTAATATAGAGATTTAGACTTTAATTTTCAAAGTCCCTTGGATTTTGAACCTTAATTTCTACAATTTGTATACAAATATGAAAATTAAATTTTCTACGAAAATTCTATTTTAAAGAATTTTTTTTAAAAACTTATTAAGTTGATTAATAAAGCAAAGATTAGTTTTAATCTCTTATTTTACAATTACTGAGTTTGAAATAATCTGCTTTAACTTAAATTATGCAAAAAAATTTAGAAAAATGTTATTTATTCCTTAGAAAGTTCGTAGAAAACGAATGCTTTCAAAGAAATGTTTGTAAATGCTGTGGAGAACATACTCAATTTTGAAAAAAGATTTTCAGGAATTTATTTGAGTCAAATTATTTACATTTTCATTATTATCATTATTATTCTAAAATTGTTTTTTGCATTCAAAATTTTCAATGCTCATCATATAAACAGCACTAGTCAATTATTTAAATAGAATACTAACACCATATAAATGCTGAAGATTTTTATAGATTAATAAAAGCAATTTATATAAGGGACAATATAATCATTGAATTTTAAAATGTTCACATTCAGTAGATTTAATTGTGAATTTGTTGCATATTTCTAAAATGTAGTTCATACTACATAGCAATTATTGTAATTTCAAAACTGTAGTCTAAAAAACAATATATAGATTGTCTACATTTTTAGCCTGTTCATAATACACAAAACATTTAAATTACTAGGAGTGCAGTACATTAATAAATCATTAAAAAGTAGAACTTCACAACTAAATCAGGGGTATTGGCCTATAAGAATATTCATGTAATATATAGAATGGGAGGGGCCAGCTACACTACTTTTAGAAGCCACATTTCAGGAAGAAATATTTAAAAGAGCCATTTTTATTTATATTTGATAACAAAATAATGAGAAACTGAAAATTAGATAAAAAGTTTTAAGTTTACCCCCAGATCCTCCTTCCAGTCAGCTGTTGGAGCAACTGGAGCTTCAAGATGAAGGATTGAAACAGGTAAAACAAAATGGTTAGTCAACTGTTGAGTTTCGAAAACAGATTACAGAACAAAAATATCCTAAAACTAAAGAGTATGCGCCAAGACTAATCTCAATTTTCGGGACTTCGTATTGTTGCGAGTCTTTGTATTCAACATTTAAATATATTAAAAATAAGTATCAATATGTTTTAACTGATTAGCATTTAACTGAGCATCAGCGAACTGCCCAAACAAATCTCAATCAAACTTTTGGCGTGTAACTGCTATGATGGACAACATTCATGAAGCATCCACAAACAAATCTAATTTTTAAATTTTCTTTACAAAATTGTTTGAGGATAAAAACAATATTTTTTTTTTTTGAATAACTTTGTGACTTATGTGTTTGAATAACTTTGTAACAAGAAATGAAATAAATTATTTTGGGACATTGATTAGTTTTAGTTCACTAATAACTATGTAACAAGAAATGAAATTTGAAAAAAGTTTCTTTTGGACATTGATCAGCTTTAGTTTACCATATTTCATGCACACATTTTATTTGCATAAGAGTTGCCTTATGACCACCCCTGATATAGAATGTTCCTTATTTCCAATTCCTATTGTAACATAGAAAAGGGCAAAAAAATTTCAAATTTAGTCTACTTAAATATAACAATCATTTTCTTCAAATATTTATTTCAGAAATATCATGTTTTATAGTTTGAGCAACCTGTTTTTAAAAGTATGTAAACTGCACAAACAGGTAATGAAAATATTTTATTGCTTCTAACAAATTGTACACATTGGCATCAAAAGTTTCATATGTTCATAAGGACTACTAAATTTATCAGACACAATTGCAACTACAAGTAACATAAACAATTCAATTTGAAAATATATTTATGTAAACATATTGAATATTTATTATTTTATAAAGATCAGGTAAAAGTTGTTGATCACATATTTAAGATTTTATAAAACAAAGTAATTTTGTAGTATGCATTGAAAACCAGAATTCCTTGTACTCCAAATCTATTTGTTCTTCCTGTTATAGTTCTTTAAGAGTAAGTAATAACTATTTATCATTACTACTATTATATTCATTAATCAAGATCTTGAGATTACTTGAAATCAATCTTTCTTGATGAAAAATCAGATAATGGAAAACACAGATGAATAACTTTTATCAGAATTTCCGTTGTCATTACCACCATATAAATTTAATTGTGAATGTTAGCACTATCTGAACTGGAAGATATTATAAGTTGCATTTTAGTTACAATCATTATGTAATTTTTTCTCACAAGCCCTTTAATCTCTAGATAACAAATTGTGGGCAAGAATGGATTTTATATATTTCCTCTCTCCATCTCCCTCACATCAAGAAATTCCAATGTTTTCTTTCTTTGGCCTAAACAAAAATACAAAATCATTTTAAATAAGAAATTAAAGTAGAATGAATATTATGTAAATATTTTTTAATTAAAATACTTTAAATTATGATAATATTTAGGTGAATTCCAAACAGCAAAAACAAACATGCACGATTGAAATATTTAGCAGATTTTCTAGATTTTTGAAAGATAATGTAAGGGTAACTTTAAAACTAACATTGCTCATAAATTCAATTCAGTTCTACGAGCAAGGGAAGACTTTCAAATTATTGAAGCCTTGATAAAATAAAAAATAACTTTTTCTTGAGCTATCAAATCAATTTTTAAATTTTAGATATGACCATGGTTTAGTTTCTATTTTACTTTGTCCAAAATATATCCGCATTGTGTGTGTTTGTAATGCTTTCCAATATTATTTCAATACTTTTAAATTTGTGTTCCATATATTATGTAAAAAAAAATACATCATTTATCATAATTACTAGAGAAAGATTAAAAACAAAACTATGTTTATTGGATTGGACTGAATGTTAGCATTTTATGGCACAATGAAACAATATTAAAGGTTACTGTGATAAATTAATATGACAAATAAGTAAAACTATTTATTAGACAATGAAAGTATGTTTTCTATCATCAAAATACCCCCAAAACAAAATTTTTCCTTTGCTGTACTGCTTATAAATGAATAACTAAATTTTTTTGTTTCCTGAATTTTCTTCCTTTATAATTCACATAAATCGCATAAGCTCAATAATGTACTTTCAATGCCAAAGGAGAAATTTACATATATGTATATCAAACTTTTTCTTTTTTTTATACTAAAGCCTGTATTTCAAAGGTCCTGGAAGAATGGTGAGAATTACCTAAATTCAAAGACCTCACAACACCAGTTTTATTATTATGATAAATCATTATTAAATATTTAGTTTTATTTTTAAGATGGTATTTGAGGGCTCCAATTTATACAACAGTAGTTACAAATGCCATCTATAATAGACATAAAATACTAACAAAAATCGAATCCAAACAGTAATTATTGGTGTGTAGTTCATGTTCAAATACCAGTAAAATATAAATCCACAAAGAGTTTTATTACATAATTTATGTGAAAACAGTATCACTATAATAGATTTTAAAAATTCCAGTTTTTTCTTTTTCCTGTTCATACATTTACTTCTGGAAAAGAGAAGTATATGTATGAACCTATGCTATTTATAACCATAGGTAGCAGTTACATGTTCCTGTAAAAATATCATGAGTGCTTTTGTATAGAATACACAAATATGTAGAGATCTAAAGCTTGAAATAACTGAAACAGCAACGTTGGAAATAGACAAATTGAGCTGCTCATGAAATTATACATTTCAATTTTAAAATAGGAGTTAAATTTTTGGGAGATTTTGCATTAGATTTAAAATTAACTAACCACTAGCTTGATTTTCAAATATTTGACCGATATGAACAATAAAGTCCTTGAAAAATTCTTATCAGTATTTTAAATTGAAATTACTTACAATATTAACTATTAAAACATGTATCATACTTATTTTCAAACAAGTATACAGCTTTTAAAAAGGAATTACTGACAAACCAGTATTGAAGATTTCCATTGTTAATTTACTGGTGTAGAGAATGTATAATTTTCAAATTATAGTGAAATCTTGTGATTGGTAATTTTGATCAATCTTAACCCCCAGAAGTTTGATATTTACTGCTAGGTCATTTTTCAGTGCCATAAAATCAAGCTATAAATAGAAAAGTTGTTATAAGATAAGAGAGCTTTAAAAATGTAAATGGATCACTTAGGCAGTCTTTTAAAAGTATTTTCACTGTTGACAACTTGAAGTTTAGTCATAAAATAGTTTACTTGGGAAAATCTTAAGCAATTGTAATACCAGGGAAAGCCAAATAAAAAACGTTCACAGGTCAGTTAGTTGAATGAAATGTAATGTTGGTATAAATTTAAGGATTTGAATGTGTTCCCTGCATTCTTAGTAGTAGTACCACAAAAATCAGTATTTTGTTCTGTTTACAGACAAAGCAATGCTTTGGGTAGTAGTGGCAAGTATATTCTACATTTTTCATTCAAATTGAATTCAACAATTATTTTAATCCTTGTCAGGATGGATATACATATTTCAAGTTTCAAATTTCCTTGATATTTATGAAAAAAATGTGAAATTTTTAAATGAATTTGAAATTTGCAGTGCCATTTGGGAGACATATTTTGAACTAGTTTTCCTTTTTTCACCTTTTATTTAAAAATAGGCTCAAAAACAATATTTGAAAAAAATTGTTTTGCACAAACAATCTTAAGAATTTAATAATATAATAGTTGAAATTTAAAAGTAATTTATCTTGAGCTATCAAGGATTTCCAGATGTATGAAGGCTGGATTTCTTTCAACACTTTCAAATCAAAGTAAGATAATGTTTTAGCATAAATCAAATTACTACTCTTTAGGGAGAAAGTTCTTCATTTTTTTTCAGCTGGAGTTGTGTTGCAAATAGTGCACATCAAAAGCATGGTTCTTCGAAAGAATTTAAATAATTTCTATATAAAAATTGGGAACTTTGAAGTTCTTGACTTGTATATTAAGTATGTCTTAGGATTCTTGTATCAGGTACTTGGTATTTTTAATTAATGTCTCACTGGAGTAACATAACGGGGTATTGGTGATGGTCCTGGATCAACCTCCGAGGGTATGTATCAAGAGTGTTGGTTTTTTTTATCAAAACTACACTTTTTATTCTTTTAAGAAATGCACAAACCCTGTGAGGAGATGCATTACTTTCTAGAAGCTTAACACAAAATCCAAATTTAGACAGTAAGAAAATATGGATTTTGTTTCAAAAAATAAGTTTTGTTCCCAGGTTCCTAAATTTGTGGCACTATAACAGCTAACAAAAACAATCGTAAACATAAAGAAAATATATTTTTCAAAACATATGCCAAATTGCGATTGTTTTGCCAAACGTGAAATAGGCATTTGAAAATTATGCTTCAATTTGAAATTTTTGGCAAAAATAATTTCTTGGTAAAACGAAGAATAGCTATCTCCTCTACAATGATCCAGAGAATAGGCATACAAAATCTTAATTGCAATGAAATGAGTGTAAAACAAAAAGCAAATTTGGATAACTTAATTAATAAATTTTTAACAATCAAAACATTCACTGGTATTTTTATGCCACATAACATTCTCCCCTTGCCTCATTTTAGCCTGTTCTTTCTCTGTTCATTTGGCTAATTTCATCAGCTTTATAGCGTACTGAAACTTGAACATCATTTGCGAAAATATATTTATATATCCCCAAACTCTATCCCACTTTTTCTAATTCTACTCCTGTAAGCATACCATAAGAGAATTGCATTTAGGGAACAACATTTTAGTAACCATTAACTAACATAACATTTAACTGTACATTTTGTAAATTTAAGAATTGTTATTAAAGATACTAAGCATAATATATGACAAGAAAACTATCTTGCAAAAATAATGATATGTGTTCCATTTTTAACATGCTAAATCAAAACTACAGTTTTAACAAAGATCTGAACAAGTAGACTCATTTCTTTAGATCAAAACACATTAGCTTACATCTCAGCACTCTTTTACTGTGAAGTTGCAGTAGTAGTTTCTGGAAGTAGTAAGTGGAAAATATTTCTATGGTCATTAAACTGACAATTGTTAAACTTGAAAAACTGAACAGCAATCTTAATATTTACAAAAGAGAAAACAGAATTAAGTGTTAAAAAGGGGGAGCATCACAAAAAATCACTGTAGAGCCAAAGTAGTATCTAGTTTGAAATTTATGTAGATAAATATGCTAAACTCTCAAACAAGGTGGTTTTAAAAGGTACAAACTAAGAGTTAATTATGGTTGCTTGGTTTGAAATGTACATACTGTTCCAGAAAAGAGCATAACTGTATTGAAGAGCTGTGATAATTAAGTTTTTCTGTATACAGAACCTGACCTCAAAAAGGAACTAGCAAAATTAGATCTAAATGTTTTGCATTGAGCAACAGATGCGCTGAAATTTTAATTTTTGTCATAAGTGCTCTCATACAAGATTAAAAGTTAGATATTCAATTGGATTTATGTCCCAAAGGCCAGATCTGGCCAAGCAATGTTTTTCCATCAATTAGATGGACATACACACACAAAGAAAAAATTTTATTAATACCAAAGTGCACCAATACTGTACTACAATAGTGCACTGGGCAAACACACTGAGGCCAGGGGGAATAACTGAGGTGGGAGAACAGGAGCAGCAGCCCCAAGTGTCAATGACTAAAAAGGCGCCATATCAGAAATATTTCTTGCAAAATTTTGTTTTTCCCTTGGGGAAATGCTTTATAATTTTAAGCACAATTTTGGCCTTGTGACAGAATAATTTCCAGAGTTATGCAAGTGAATGACACTTCAATGCACTCTAGTTTTAATCACAACACCTAAGTCAATTCTTCATTTTGCATAGCTCCCTTCAAGCACCAATTACTATTCACAAAAGACAAAGCAAAAACATGAAAGAGGTGCGATTCCTTTGGTCTGGAGACTCTGACAAAAGCATCAACAAAAACCCCTTTTTTGTTAGTATTGTGTTATCAGTTAATTGTAATCAAAACTTAATATTGTGAATGATAATTCACTAATAAAACTAATGCTGTTAATAAAACTAATGCCATTTAATAAAACCAATGTGGAGCTAATTTGTATACTGATTTTATTCACTGTACTTTATCTTCATTTTAAGTACAATTTAATAGATTTTGCTTTGAACAGAGGACAGCATCATCTGCATATGCCCCAGATTCTAAAAGGTTTAGCTTCACCTGATAGAAGCCTCTTTAAAAGTCAAGAAATCTGATACTATGGCTCATGCACAAATATAGCTAGTGATATTTCTTTCTTTCCAACAAAAATTTCCCAGCTGCTGAAAGCAAATTCACAAAAAATGAAGCCTTAAAATATCAAAAACAACAATATATGTAACAAAATGTTAGACCAGTTATTGATTCAGTTTTAAAGTAAACTTATAATAGATACATTAGAATGGTTTTGTAAAATTAGAATTTTAGGTGGTAACTGTTGATCAGCTGCTGAATCACTTCATTTCTATGAAAGAGATGCATAAACATCATGTACGGTCGCTGAAAAAAGACGAACCGCCTCCTTTATTTCAAGCACTATTCATACTAGAGCATATTCAAAGATATCATTCAATAAGGAACAAATTTCTAATGGAAACACCATATTTTGATGCCATAATCAGATTCTGCATCGTTAAATTAGGCTAAATATGAAATTTCATGATTTTACTACCTTTATATCCTCAGATATTAAATCTTAAAGTTTGAGCACATTTCAGGGATCATCTCAAAATAGAAAGTCGCTACTTATAGATCGAGATTAATTGTAGTTATAACTACCCGAATTTCAAATTTGAACACTATTTCAAACGTATTTTTCAGTGATCAGAGAATTATTTTTATTATGCAAGTGCAGACGATCCAAGAATTATTATCCTAGATTTGTCAATGTTTTTTTTTTTTTTTTGGTTGCCCCCTAAACTTGCAATAATGAGGAAAACTTAATGTAGCTCAAAAACTAATTACTGGAATAAACTGAAATTTGGCATGGTCCTATTAGAAGTCCTGAACCGATTCCTGTGTTAAAATATAATAACGTTCGAATTCATAACTTTTCAAACATTAATTTAATAATTATTATTCCACACTAAAAACTCTTTTCAAAATAAAATACTAAGTGGTTTTTATTAGGGTTAATTAACAGTAGTATGGTACAAAATATCAGCGATAGATATTAGGAGCTCCAATCTTTCTGTACTCATACTTTTGAAACGGTAAGACCTAATAACATGAAATTTGATATCTGAAGTTAAATTTCGATATAGATTTAAAATTGTGTGTCAAAATAGGGGTTCCTCTCAGAAATTATGAAGTTGGTGCTCAATTTAATATAAAGATGGCCCCTTATGCAAATGTTATGCATTTCAATATTTAGAAGACATTAGTTTCTGTCAAACGCCTTCTTTGAATTTTCTCTACTGTTAAAATTGCTAGTATGAGGAGGGATTGTTTATTGTTTTTTTCTGTGACTGTACAGTCGAGGAAAATATCAAACCATTATTTTGAGCACCATTCATAGAAGAGCAAATTCAAAGATATCATTCAACCAGGGAATAACGTCCTTTAAAAATTCAAAAGCAAAAATTGCATAAGGGGAAGTCTTCATATAAAATTTTGCACAAACAGACCAAACTCACCCTTTTTTGATGCCTTAATCAGATTCTGCATCGTTAAATTAGTCTAAATATAAAATTTCAAGACTTTGCTATTTTTACATCTGGAGATATACAATGCTAAAATAGCTGTGAATTTCAGGGATCATCTCCACATTGAAAAAACTGAAACTGCAGGTACCTGAATTTCAAATTTGAACACCATTTCAAATGTATCTGTCAGCGCATGCAAACGATCTGAGAATTATTATTTTACAAGCTCAAACGAAAATGTGAATTGTAACCATGATTAAAATGTGATAAAAGAAGGATTTTGAAATTTTGAACATTCTGAAACAGGGAAAGTGCTGATCGATGTTCTGTATAGTTTTGTATCGTCTTTAGTAATCTTAATAAATGTTACTTTTTTTTAATTAGTGCTCATTTCTACGTATGCATCCTACCTACAATTATTTAATACAATCAAACTGATATTTTGATCATCCAAAAACTTAATACAGTGAGTCAATTGATCACTGATTAGTAGAGTTCATCTATATGACACATAACTGATAAAAGTCAATGTATTTTAGATTACATATATGAAATTTCCAACCACTTTTCAAGAATTTAAACATTCCTCAGATTTGTCAGACGTTTTTTAAATTTTTGGTTGCCCCTAAAATCGCCACAACGAGGAAAATTTAAAGGAACGCAAAAACTAAATTGGAATGACCTGACATTCTGTGTATGGTCATATTAGAAGTCCTACAGAATCGATTATCATCAAAATGTAGTAAGGTTCAATTTCATAATTTTTCAAAATTGGTTTGATAATTATTATTGCATAAGAAACTATTTTTAAATAAATTATGTCGATATTTTTGAGTTGCTTAACAATAACATGGTACAAAATATCAACCATTTTGAAATATTATTTAGGAAGATATCCATAAAAGTATGAGAAACTGATTTAACATTAGGAGCTCCAATCTTTCTGTACTTATAACTTTGAAACTGCAAGATCTAATAACATGAAATTTGGTACCTGAAGTTAAAATTTTCTATAGATTGTTGTGAAATAGGGAATTTTCATTGGAAATTATGAAGCTGGTGTGCAATTTAATATGAATATGGCCCTTATGCAAATCTTATGCTATAGAAGACATTGGTTCCTGTCAAACGCCTTCTTTGAATTTTCTCTACTGTTAAAATTGCTCGAATGAAGAGGTAGCTCAGGTATTTTTTTCCATGACTGTACACTACTTAACATTTATTTTGAATCTTGCTCTTATTCTTTTTATACTGCTGGCTTAATGTAATATTATTTTCTGAGTCCAGTTAGACTACATACAAAGGGTTTTTACATTTAGAAATAATAAATAAACTTCACTTTAATCTATGATGGTGAGATATTTTATTTAATTTACAAAGTAATTAACACTAATCTAATGTTAAATAAGTCAAGATTTACTGAATCTTATAAATTTGATTTTTAACAGCAACCCATAGACCGGGAAGGAACTTAATTTGTTTTCTTCAGCCATATTTTTATACCTCCAGCTTATTAGTGAATGGCTTTTGTTCCAATTATGAACATTGTAAATAAAATAATTAAAGAAACATTCTGATATGGTATTCATCCGCATATTAAATGAATATTATAAATTCATAATTTGTAACTAATATTTGTGTCAATTTTTCATAAGAAAATTATATAACAGCATTAATCAATTGTAAGCTATCAGAACAATTTTCAGTTTAAGTCAATTTGAAGTTTAAAATATTTCTTAAGTTATTACTAATCAAATAGTCCACATAATAAGAATTAGATGGAAATTAAATTGGGATAGCTACCTACTTTAGTCAGCTGCTGAATTTTGTAATTTTCAGCAATGTTTCACAAATACAAAGTGTCTTGAATGAAATTAATTGGCTGAATCCGTTTTAACAGCATTTAATGTAACTTCTTTTGATGCTGTAGTATTCTTAATTTCAAAACTGTAAAAGATGTTCATTTTACTATGAGAGAGAATTATTACATACAATTAATTCAAGCAAAAACAATCAGAAAATGTATCGATCAGAGAAAGAAATTACCTTAATACTTTTTGATGCCTTCACTAGCTTATAATTTCATTATAAAATAATATTTGCAAATATTTAAAGCATTACACCAAGTTGTATCAATATCACTATAATGCATCAAAAAATGTGAACAAGGCAATCTTGAAGTTATTTAAGTATTGTATTCCATGAATCACATCTTGAATTTACATTTTAAACTTCATTGATTTTCTTCCCTTTATATAGTGAGACAAGAGACAGAACTTAAAGATACTTCTCAAAAGGTTACATGATTTGATGCAAAGTAAAGTGGATTAACATTTCATAGAACTAAGTAGAGGTTTTTATTAAAGCATTTTTAAAGAGCACTCTAAGGTAGTAAGTTCATTTGTTCACAATTTGCAGAAAACTAAATATCAAATACAGTTTGAAAAGACTAGTGTTTTTAAAGAAAATTTTTGATATTCTTGTGAAATTGACTTTATAATATTTTTTTTATATTGGTGTATAGAGTTAAAAATGCTCCCAGTGTACTGCAGCTCAGGTACATATCAGAACTAAGAATGCTCAATTTTTTGCTAGTAAAGATGAAAATTAACTGTCGCCACTTGCCAAGCAGCAACTGAAAGTTTGAAAGTGGAAACTGAAAAATTTTGCTAGTCACCGCTTTCTTAACAACATTAGTTTATATAGTGAAACCTCTGATTTTGCGATGTTTTTTCTTATAACTGTTCAAAAATAATGATTTTTTAAGAAAAAAAAGCACAGGAACATAAACATGGAAAATAGTATTTGGAATTCAGAGAGAAAAACGCAGACGCTTGGAGCGGGAAAACACAAAGTAATCTAGGGAAAGAAGGCTGAAGATTAGTACTTATGTGTGCATGTGACCTGGGGTATTCACATAGTGCTGGTATTTCATGGAACGCTCATAAGTGGCCACTGAATGAAACAAGTTCAGTGGTCACTGGCTACTTACAAAATTTCTTAATTGTCATCTTTAGTTGGAAGACAAGCCTTTGTGCATGGGACTGCCATTACTGTTAAGGGGTGGGAGGAAAGACAGTACCATTATTCGGTGTAAGAGGTGGTATTAATAAAAAAATAGGGAGTTAAATTTTTATTAAAAAGTGACCACTGAGTTTAATAGTGTATGAAAACCCAACTCTACATTTGTGTCAAAAACTCACGAAATATTAGAATGAAAATTTCAGAAATTTGAAACATTTTGAGCTTGCTGTAAGTTTATTTCACTGCCCATCTAATCTGTAAGGAGGATCAATTGTAAATTGCAATATTTATACCAATACTTCGTGTTCACTAATGGTGGCTGGGGCACGTTAAATAGGTTGTGGTCACAAAGTCACATGTTCCCATTCCAAATCAATACCTCTGGGGGTACCTGATCAGGGGGTTATCGGCCTCTGATTGGGATCTAAATTACGATATGTGTGAGTGAATGGATGTGTGAAAGGGACCTTCCTGTAAAACGGATGTGTCATGCATGAAGAAGTCCAACCCTCTGGGGCAATGGCACCCCCAATTGGGCCATATATGGCCCGCATGACAACAACATACCAATACTTGGACTACTTACAATTAAGAATTATCTTGCATACATTTGTACATTAATTAGTTTTCAAACGATTAACAAGTTAACTGAATTAACCATTGATTAAAAGGATAAATGTAAGAGAAAACTAGAGTAAACATATTGGTCTTTAAAGGAAATTTGGTAATCAAATCAATTAATCAAATTTGGTTTCAAATAAAGCATAATTTACACTCAACCTCTAAAAAATATTAAAAATTTTGAATATTATCATTTTTAAATTAAATCAAAATTAAAAACTTAGTTGCCCTATTTTTTAACTAATTCCTGGGGAAAATGCCATAATGCAACTTCACTGTTCTTTCTGATAATTTTTCTAACTGAATCGATGGATTTGCGACAAATCCCAGTCCATGAATCATGAAACATTCTGAATAGCTCTAAAATATGCAGTCTAAAAATGTATCTCTCAGAATGGAGCAACCACAGGAGGTTAAGGCACTAGAGCTCATTCTTTAAAGGAAAATGTTATTTTAAAATTACCTTGACAAATACTATCACTGGTTATTTTTGTAAAAGACAGTGAAAAAAATTAATTGGTTTTGTATTATACCAGTAGGCTATATCAAGGTCTAGGTTAGGTCCTGTATTGCAACAGTATTCACCACTTAGCTTAATATACTTTGAGAAAGATTTTCTAGAATAAATGTAAGTAAAAGTCTGAAAAACATAGGGTTTCCACAGAGAATCCATTAGTTTACTTAATTAGGCATAAAATTATAGTTGCCCAAAAATTGAGAAAATTTGTATGTTAATCCTAGATTCTTACAGTTGAAAAGTGGACTTTTCTTTTTCTTTTTACTACCAATTGTAGAACTTTGGTAATAAAACCTTATACAATCAAAAGTGCATTAAACTTAGTTGTAATTGTATCAAATACTTTAATGAACATTTTTTTGTTACTCCATTAGGGTTACTATTGAAAGCAACTACCCACTAAACATTTAATAATATCTATCACTGGTAAACAAAATTTCAATTTTTTCGTGTCTCTTTGATCAAATAGGGTCATTCTTATATTTTTCCCACTGATTCTGAATCTGCTTTCCAAATTTGTGTGTCATGCATAGTTTTTAAGTAACACGCATTTAAAATTTTGAAAAACATATATTTTTCCCATTTGCTTACAACTTAAAATAGCTTAAATTCTTTTATTAATGGCAGTTGAAAGGTATTTTTACATGATTTTCTTCTGTATTTTGTTAACAGGAATATGTATCTGTTAACAGCAATATATCTTTTTAATGTCGAACAGTAATCTGCCAGCATGTTTGGGCTCCACTTGTCTTGATAAAGTGATTCCATAATGGATGTGTCCTGGTGAAATCGCTCACCGTGCTCGTCACCTAAGTTTTCGTGGAAAAACTCTAAATGTAAATGAAGAAAATGTATCTTCAGTGATACATTGCAACCTAGAGATTTATAGTGCTGAAATAATTCCTCCACATGATCATTATAGTTATCCACCTAGTTATTTCCAAGAAAATTCTGGACTACTTTCTTAAATGACCCCCTACAGGTGTTTCTTGCTCGTTTAGAATGGCATCGAACTCGAGATCGTTCATTAATTCTTGAATTTGAGGGCCGATGAATATGCCTTCCTCGATTTTTAGGATCACTGACCCATGGAAATTTATTTTTTAGAAAGTTAAAACCATCGTTGCCATTTCTATCCATTACTTTAACAAATTTTTTATTGATCCCAGTTTAATATGTAGAGGTGGCAGATAGACTTTCTGGGGATCCACCAGGGGCTGATTGACGACATTTTTGGTTCCCGGAATGAGCTGTCTTCTTGGTGGCCATTTTTTTACATAGTGGTTTTGTCTATCTCCACTGTCCTTGCTTCACTTGCACAAGAAACAACAAAATTTGGTATATCCTTGTTGAAAACCGAGTACAAGGACAATGACCGCAAAGGTACCAGGCATGTCTTTCATTCTGAACCATCCATAATATCCATTATTGAGCTTAAAATGTTGATTGTTCAAGTATAGAGTATTAAGGCTGGTTAGGCTAACCCGCAACAATGGAAAATGCAATTGCGGAAAAGTGGTACCTGATGGACGATTTCTGACAGTGGATTCAGAATCAGCATCGAATAATAAATAAGAAATAGTACTCAGTGTCGAAGAGACAAAAACTTTTTTTAAAGTGTATTTGATTAATAAACAAAACCTGATTGATGTAGATGAAACTTAAATCTGGAATTATGAATTTGTAATATTATAAAAATATATCTACTCAGACCTTTCAAATTATTTTTATGCTATTTCATTCAATACTTTTATTATTATTTGAAAGCTGGATTTCAATTTTTTACTAAGATTTTTATTAATTTTGAATATAAATATCCTTTTATACCATGTCTCGAAATATCCGGGTGCACAGGTGACCTGGCACATGAAAATAAAATTTGCACCTCATTTTTTTCCCCGCTAGGTGCACACAGTGCACCTAACGTTAAAAAAAAAAGGGGGAACGTGTTTTATGTTATTTTGATGTTTAAACAAAATATTAGTATCGGCATCTCTCGCTCTAAAGGAATGTAATTAAAACTCCTAAATACACACTAAGCAAAAACAAAATCGCTGGGCCGTAATGGGTTTATACAGGAGGAAGGTATACTTGTGTCACTGCCTCCAGAACTTTCCGATGATCGTACCATTTTCCAGATGGCTCTGTTGAAGCCACTGTCACGACAGCCGTGTGCCGTAGAATTTCGATATGCTTAAATATTTTTTGTTTACTATCTACTACGAACCTATATAAACATAGCCAACTAATACAGTAGTTTACATTACATTAATACTCTTATATTACGTTTCTTTTATAAATGTGCACCTAACATATAACCTGTGCACCTAATTTAAAAACTTGGGTGCACCTGTATTAAAAAATCTATTTCGAGGCCTGCTTTATACTAAAATGCGATATTTAATGGATTTAATTAATACTTTTCAGTAATCTCTTAGTAATCTTTCTCAAAAGTAATTATTTTCCATGAGCCAGCCTAAACACAAACCAAACTGTTCAGCAGGTCACTTTTACCATGTATAATTTTTGAAAAGCCACGAATAAAACAGTAATGTACAATTTAATTTCATTCACTCATCTTAAAAGTTTATCAAAAAGATGTTTGTTTTCCTTCGTGATCCCAAATCAAATTTTTAGGTGTATTTCAAAGGGTTTGTTTCCCTTGTGAACTTTATTAAATAAGAGAAATTAACATACTAATCCTCTGCTTTTGCAACTAAAATCAAATCAGAACACTTTCTAATGCAACATGAAGGGGCAAAAAGCAGAATGATAGGCTAGTACAACAGAAAAGAGGACAAATCACTGGGGTACTTAAGGGTTGTGATGCCTGTCCACACCTGAGGGCTGGATTTTATGGGGCCAAAGTCATATTGGACCATGCTGCATGACACAAAGACAATATCAAGTAATGAACATTTTCTTTTAATTTTGCTTTTGTTTGATATTCTTTCTGATAAGATTTGGTCAAATTCACTCCCCTACAACTTTCATCCACTTATCTATTTAATGAAATTTTTCCCAAATAACTAAAAAAATTGGGTAATGAATTTAATTCCCAAATAGCTGAATTAAAATATCTCAAAAGTTGATAGTTTATTGATTTGAACAGATGCTTGATTCTGATTTTTTTTTAAATGGTTCATTAATTGAAATTTCCATTACACACTAAGAAAATCAGCTGAAATCATAAACACGAAAATTACTTAAATTTTACCACACTCAAACATATTGCCACTCAAACCATCAACGTTTGGCTAGTTTGGTTGACATATAAGCTATAAAAATAAAATTTTGAATAGAGGAAAGGGTTTTTTACCTTCTACAGCAGATACAGAATCATTATTTTCTGTCTTCTCATTAGTCAACATTAATAGAGGTATGTGCTCCCCATCACCTGTAATGCATAGAAAATGAACTAGAGTGAATTTCTAGTCAATTTTTTAATGTCACAAAACATTTTAATTACATTAAATATTGTTTTCAAAGTGAATTAAATAAATATTTAATTCATTTAGAATTTTGCATTAAATTTGGAATTTTAAGATATTTTATGACTTAGTAAATTTTAAGTTCATGAAAACTTTTTAAATGCAAACTTCTCAGTATTTCACTTAAAAATGTGCCACCAACTGAATTAAAAATGCCTTAACGGTGAGACAAAAAAAAACATTTATTTAGAAAACAATACAGAAAGCAAAATCCTATTTGATCATTTTAAAACCATTTAAGTTCAAAGCTATTATTTTTACAGAAAAGTTGTAAGCACTTAAAATTTGTTAGTTTGTTTTAAGAGCTAGATTTGTTTTATGGAAAGAAATAACTTGCTCATTGTCTTCATTCTCACACCCAATTGCTAGTTTTGCTGGTCATGTGACTCAGAACATAGTTTTTAAATTAAGACTTCAGCATCAGATTGTGGGTTTGATCCAGTTTCCGACAGGTTGGTTAGTTGATTTTCCTGTTTTCTCTTTGTAATGCTGCAATGTGAACCAACTTCCACTAAAAGTTCTCAGGGTTCCCTTTGGCTGCATTTTGAAGTACTAAAATGCCAATTCTTGGATACTGTAATGGAACAAAACAATATTTTAAAGCTAGAGAACATACCAGAATAAAACCAACAAATAATTTTAATCCAAAAATTACAAGTTTATCTATTAGCAAACAATTATTATTTACAAAATTATACTCAGCTATCTATTCTAAGATAAGTATATTTGTATTTTTCTATCCTTAGATAAGTATAACTGACCCTTGATATCTCAAATCTTACAATCTCAAAGTCCAAGGGAAAGGTTATTTCACTTGCATTTTCAGCATTTAGTAATTGTACTTTCCAGTTATTATCAAAGTGTTTACCTTGAAATGCCAAAGTGACAGTGAAAGTAAAAAACGGTTGTTAACATGCATTAGTTTTCGGTGGAGTGGTAACATCCGATACATTAGTCGCCAAATCAAGATGGCGACCAATATAAGCAATTCCAAGATGGCAAAATCCACACCTTGAACCTTTGCATACAGTGCATAAATAATAATAACTTTAAAAAAAGCATAACATTTCATTTGAAAATTTACTAATTTTTCAGTCTGGTGTTTACTTTGAACATGTCGCAATTTTGCATCAATTTCATCTGAGTTTTGTTCCTTTTTAAAAAAATTTCAAATAGAAAAAACTAAAAAAATATATATTTTTAGTAAAAAAAACACGTGATTTTTTAAAACGTTTGGATTTTTATCAATTCCAAATTAGAGACTTTCAATGCAGAGAAAATTCAAAATAAGAAATCTTTTTATAAATACAAACATTCAAACCAAGTTCCCTTTTGCACAGATTTAGTTCGCGTGTCCATTCTTTCTACATTTCCACTCGTGCCTATCACCTGCATACTTTCTTTATATTAAAATCATATTATTCTCACATGAGGGATATTTCACTCTCTTCCCAATCAAGCCAACATTCTGACACCATTCGATCATTTTCATATCCTCGGGATTCGCTAATGAATCCTGATACATGATTGCAAAAAAAAACACATTCAAACGTTCGGTAACATTATCCACTGCCATATCAAATCAATAAAGGGGAAGTGAGCAACAAAAAAGGGAAATTCTAAATTCCACTCTGCAATTTCAAAAATCAAATTTAATCCAAAAAAAAAAATTTGAAATTTCAATCAAAATTTAAATCAAGTAACAAAATAAAAAACTTACAATCTTCTTTCCAAACTTATCCGGATATAAACTTAACAAACGGAGAAAACGGGAACGTTACCACATTTGGCGATACATTGCCCGAAAGTTGTAACATATCGCATACTACATACCACCATAGATATCATAGAAATATTTACTATTGACGATGGTCCAGGATCAATCGCCTAAGGAAAGATCGAGGACAACACCACTTTATTTTAAACCACGGTCAGATGACGAGGCAACACCTGAGCTGGCACCCCACGCTCCAAACTTCCACACCAACATTGATGAACATTGAATGTGTTATTTTCATTCATGAAACACATGGTAAATGTACAGTGCTATCTAGTGGTAACACTTAGGAGATATTATTGGAGACATATTTTATGCGAGACTTTGTATTCATTTTTATCCTACAACATGGAATTTAAAATTGAAAAGGTATTTTGAGAAATGTATTCGGTCTTGTATCTTTTCCAAAAGCTGCCAAATATGACTCATTAATGATAAATCAACATTGCTATCAAGTATTTTAGAAATTGCTCCATAACTATCAAGTATTTTAGAACCTATGGAACAAGGAAATGCATTTACTTAGCATTGCTGATATAATCATAGAAAAAGCAGTTTGCGTTTTATTTACGATAACCAAATTTCCAAAAAAGAAATTATGCACTTAAATGTTAGACGGGTACACAAAACAAATTAATATCCTCAATGTGCACGTTTATTAAAGTATGAACGAGGAAGAAATAATGTAAATAAATGTTTGAAGTAAATAAAAAATTGTTCAATTGTCATCATTAAAGGACAATTACGTACATGTTCAGCTGATTATCTTGGTAAAGTCTGATACCCAATTTCCTCTCAATTCATTCTAAATAAAACCTTTTGACGTTTAGAGGTCACTTTCGGGGAGATTAAACAAGAGATTGATATTGCACAACAAAATTCCAAGCTATTAGTAGCTGAAATACTTTTATAATTAAGCAACAATATAATCTACCGGCTTGCTTAGTTTACAGTTTTGGTTCAGTTTTGTTTTGTTTTGAATAGAAGAGATAATGATACTGCGGATATGGCACATTACAGAAATACACTACAATTTAAGTTATTTAGTTGAAGTAATAAAAACAATTGTCAAACCCTATAGACTACATAAAAGATCATACATATTTTAACAAGTGTGATATATCTTACGAATTTTTTTTAATTGCTGTCAAGTAATGTGCATAAAAAAGTATTAAGAGCGAGAGAAAATACACACAATTATATGCGGGAATGGAACCCGTCCTTTCTACATTGATTCATTTTTTGTGTGAAATTATATCTTAATTATTGGCAACGCTGTTGAGGTGACCCAATGTGCTGTTTGTAAAAGCAGAAGTGCATTCTGCTAAATAATTTTTATCCGGTATTCGTCTATTTTACTATTTACTAATCATCAAGAAGGTAAAAAGAATGTTCTAAAAGAAACAGTAATATCACATATAATTTTATTGCTTTTGGCTTCATAGTAAAAGAATAATAAATATTTATTATGTCATCATTACGATGTGTTCTGTTTGGCATGTTGAACAAACGATCAAATTTTGTGAAGCATGTGAGATCCAAAATTCATCAACCATTTGTGTTTATCCATACCTCAAGAATTTTTTTAAATGGTCAAACGATAGAAATTAAAATGCCATCATTGTCTCCCACAATGACTGAAGGAACAATTGTTAAATGGTTGAAAAAGGAAGGCGATTCTATATCGCCGGGTGACGTTTTGTGTGAAATCCAAACCGATAAAGCCGTTGTTGGTCTGGAGGTCGAAGAGGAAGGCACCCTATCTAAAATATTAATTCCTGAAGACACAAAAAATGTTCAACTTGGCGAGGTGATTGCTATATTAGTTGAAGGAGATGTTGATATCAGTCAAGAAAAACCGGTGGTAAAGTCCAGTGACAATACCCGTTCTGTGAAAGAAGAAAAGTTCACTCCTTCATCTAAAGACAAGCAAACCGATTCACCCAGACTGTTTGGTCCTTCTGTAAAGAAGTTGTTAGAAGAGTATGGCATCAAGTTTTCTGAAGTTTCAGTATCTGGCCCTCATAATAATCTATTGAAAGGTGATGTATTGAGTTATATTAGAAATAAAAATCTAAAGCAGGTACAAATCGCCCCCATAAAGCCTTATTTACCCACTGTTCCTGATGTTCCCACTGTTAAATCAACAGGAAAGAAGTTATCACATGTTGATATTCCAGTCTCAAACTTAAGGAGAAGTATTGCACAACAATTGATACAATCAAAAAATACCAAGCCTCATGTATACATGAATATTGATTGCAAAATTGATAAGATATTTGACTATAAGAAAAAATTAAAGCTAGATGGTACTGAGATTTCGTTGAATGACTTTGTTATTAAAAGTGCTGCAACAGCACTTCGTAATGTACCAAAGTTGAACATGGTACATCAGGATGGACAGATTAAATCTTTGAACTCAATTGATATAGCATTGTCTTTTTTTAGCGATGGTAATTATGTAATGACTAATGTGAAAAATGCTGATAAGTTGACAATGGAGGGTATTTCTAAATTAGTAAATTCTTCAATTGAAGCTAAACAAACCAATTTGGAGCATGACAATGTTTTGGTAAGTTCATTTAGGATTCATAATCTTGGAGCATTTGGTGTCTCAGAGTTTAGTGAAGTTATGTATCCCCATCAAGTAGCTACCCTGGCCATTGGTACTGTTCGATCAACGTTTGAGGAACAGTTGCCAAGTCAAAGGATGAAAGTGACTCTTTCATTCGATAATGCAATAATCAGTGAAACTGAGGCTAGTTCATTTTTAAACCTCTTTAAACAGTGTTTAGAAAATCCTTTGAATATTACATGTTTAAGCTGAGCTATTTCTCTCATATAAAATATTAAGTTATGTTTTTATATTCTAATTTGATATTGTGTCTAAAAATGAGAATACTTGTGTTTTCACATCATTTTCCATATATTTGTTTCATCTGAAGAGTCTTCAAAATACCTAAGATGTTTAGTGTGTAAACTTAAACTGAAGATGTTCATATTATATATACATTTATGATGAAGTTGTACACAACATTTTGTTTTGCTTATTTTCTATCATGATTTCCTGGTAATTGTGCTAGTCATACATGAATATACGATATGTTGTATAATTTATTTTGTTGTCGTCCAATAATAGAGTGTTTGTTTTGAGCTTAATTGTAAAATATATCAGGGTTGCTTTTTGTTTTACATTATTAAATCATCAAAAGTAATTTGTTTTTGTCTCAACATTTCTTTTTATCTCCAAGATATATTTTCACTTGATTTTTACAGTGACTTCAAAGTATAGTTTGGTGTTTAGAGATTTTACACAGTATGCCTTTTGTGTTTTAAGTACGCTTTCAGTCCTTTTACTGTGCTCAACATACCATTAAATAGGATTTTAAAAGTTAAAATATTTGCAAATTTTTATTCATAACATGATTTTTATTCACTAATTGTTATTCTAAAACTTCAGATTAATCATTTAACTGTGCATAGACAATTACACCTGGTTGAGCTTTATGATAAACCCAACTATTGTTTTTATATTGAGTATTTGCATTGCCTCAAAATAGAAAAATATGAAAAACAAAGCATATGAATCACTTACTGTAGTTTTAGAAAGACAATATATATATATATACCATTCAAAAATCTGCTCCTGTTAAAAATATTGCCTGAAGAAGAAAAAATTTCTTTTACATGATTTAAATCAAAGTCATACAACAGTTCTTCTGAATAAAGACATTTTGTTATTTACTTTGGATTGGAAAGTTTCTAGAATTCCAAATTTATTTTCACAGTAAAAACACAACTACACCTGTTATTGGTTTGCCAGATAGTTCTCATGTCTTACCAACATATATTATATTTCAGTGCTCTTATTAAGTATTCCAATTTCCATATGTTTATATGTTCTCTGACATGTCTGCTTGAGCTAAATTATAAGTATGTCATGACTCACTACCTATACTTACACCAATAGGAAAATACTATGATTCATCCAAAATTATGCTCATATCACTCTGATTTATAAATTTATTATTAAAGTATAATGAATTTGTTTGGTTACCAACAAATAGTTTATCTCATACTTTAAGAGTTTTTCTGAAAATATATTTTTAAGAACTGTGTTGGGAAATGTAATTATTTTTTACAGAACTTTATATAATTTCACACATATGTGTGTTTGTTGTTAAAATGTGTAAAAAAATTTAAATTTTGTACAGTACAAAGTCGGATATCCAGAATTTTCCAAAATCCGGATGTTTTGCTAACCAACAGTTTATTTCTCACATTTTACATCCTTTCCACAATTTTTAAAGAACAAGGAGTTAAACCTGGACCTAATTGATGAAACAACACAAAATATCGGACATGTTCAGAGTAAATACCGCACAGAAAAATGTGTTGCATTGAATTTGAAAGGTTTTTTTTTCCATTTTTAAAAATTATTCCTATTTGTGTATCTGCTATTTTTTTTTTTACTATTACTCTTGCAAATGCAAAATTCACACAAGGGGGAGATAATGGTTTTTTTTGACAAAAAATGCAAATAATCCGGATTGGCCAAGGTCCGTAGGATTTTGTACTGTACTTGAATCAAACGATATCAGAGGTATGTGAAATTTGTTCCGAAAATTCATTTGCAGATGTACTCTTACGACGAGTATTTTAATACCACATCTCCATTTACTAAATTTTTTTTTAATTAGGAAGTTTATGGACGCTATCAAACCGCTCCATTTTAGAGCATGAAAATAGTTTCTTTTTGCACATCATTCTTAGCTGTTTTTATGTTATAACATTGAGGTAGGTATTTAATTAATGTCATACTGGTGCAACACAAAGAGCTATTGGCGACTGTCCAGGATCAAAACCCGAAATTATAACATTGAATTATATCTTAAAGGCTAATACATTCTTTTGCTTAGCAGATCCTTAAAATATGAACAAAAGCAAACCTACCTTTATTTTGTAAAAAAATTTTGACAGTTACAATATAGATTCTGTATTAGAGTTCAGTTACCCTTTATGCAGAAAGACAAAAAAAAATGCTTATTTACAAATTGATTTTGAAATTTAGTTTTTACTCAATATTGGTATTGTAAGATATTTCTATTTATCGAACGATGAAGTTATAACTATGTTAATGACTTTATCTAGTCAATCTGTAAAAAATGCAATATTTTTAGCATAAACATGATTCCCATTCCATGAAAATCCATCCTTAACTGTCTCATAACAATTAGGGTTCACTATACTATAAATAGGTCTAATATTAGATTTGATTAACCTTTGAACTTGCTAGGTGCTACTTTTTTTTAAGTTTTACTGTATTCCTCAAATTACATCTTGACTAAACTAGCTGTTTGACAAGTAGTTAGGTATACTTAACATCAACAAATTGCAAAACAACCCAGTTGATTAAGTATATCACAGATTTTTTTTCAACTTCTTAAGCTCCACCCACACAAACCAATTAGTAGCATTAGAGGTTGGTTTTTGAGATAAAGGGAGGAACAATTGTGGCTGCTAATCCCAGTATCCTACATCAACATTTTTAATAAGCCAATAGCTAGAGCTTTAAGTAATCAAAATGATTACCAAGGGCTTGCATTAAATTATGTATGATCTTAACTTTAATTTAACTAAACATACAACATTTTTAAGTGACCTAGTTCTTACATTTGGGTGATGATATTGTGTTACGTTTAATTAAACAATAAAATGCAAATTTATCTCCAGGATTGTTAGTTCTTGGATATAAATAGGGTGGTTGTGTAAGGGCTCAAATTTGTAATGTAGTAAATAAGAAATGGACTCGCAGAAACTCAAAAACATATTAAGGACAAAATTTATTTTTTCATCATTGTATGTGCTTATGGAAATCAACTGAAAATTTAACTGGAAACAAAAAATTTTAACTCTGAGTGAAGATTGTAGTTATTTGTTAAAACAAATAAGGGTATGGAGACTTCCTTGCAAAGTCAAGAAAACGGAAACACGTGAAATCAACCAATTTGCTTTATTATTTATGTATGCAGTTAAAAATTACTTCAATTGTGAACATGAAATTGTCAACAAATGGTTTCCCCTGATGATGTTAAAACATTTTATAGAAGTTATGCAGTTTGCAAAATAGAAATAATAATTTAAATTGATCTCTCTCTTTTTTTTTTTTCAGGAAACTTGAATATTAGTAGTTTTTCCATATACCAGAATTTGCATGTGTGTGTGGATAGCCTCTCAATTGTGTTAATGTTTTCAAATCAATAATTAATGACCAGATCTAGGATGTGTAACCTTAAATGTTTTATAACGGGTCCTATGAAAATATAAGTTAAAATAGACAAACATTTTGTTCATTTCTCCATTTATAGGGAGGCTTTAATACTTTTCATGTCAAAAGTCCACTATTTTGTTTTCCCCACATGTGAAACTAAGTGTTCCGTCTACAAAGTTTTCAGAAACAAAGTACATGCTTAACCTCCATTTTTAGGGTGAAGCATGAACTTTTGTCAATTTAAAATTTTAACAACTTGCTGTTAATATGTTCAATTTAGTAATAGTAATCTGATGGCCAGAGGTGCCACCAACTCAAGGGCTTGAACCCATTGGTATCCTCCAATATTAGGGACTCGACACTATGTGGCTAGCCTGGCTTTCCCCTTGGTGTAAGGTATTAATCTGGTGTAAAATTTTCCGTAGATTTCAAATCCGTTGAAAATTTCAATCTATCTTTAGCAATTCCGATTTCACGAAAAGAAACTTAACAATCCCAGTGTCAATATGTTTTTGATTTCTTGCTCTCATTCGCCGAAAAGGGGACAGGAAATGTAATCTGTAAATTTTTTTTTTTAATGCAAAGGGCAAAATATGCAATCTGTTTTTTTTTTTTTTTTTTTTTTTTTTTTAAGAAAGAGAAAGTTTACGTGACGTCACAATCTCTTGCGAAAATATAAAAGAAGGTCACGTGGGGGAGAAAAAGTTCATTTTAGGGGGTTTCTTCTTTCGTTCAGATGAATCGCGTTTCAAGAAAGAAGCAGGTAGAGAATAAAACTATTAAATTCATTTAAAAATCTTCTAGATTGAATTTTAAAATTTCGCCGCTACCCAAAAATTGCAAAAAATTTGGACTACATGTGTGCCAAATTTCATTGCTGTAAGTGCCATAGATCGTCAGGATTTTGCAGCCGCGAAACAAACAGACAAACACTTCCTTTTATACTAGTAGAGATAAATATTACGTGTGCAAGTAATACAAATAAGGAGATTTTAATAAGATTTGGAGCAAAATTGTTCCCCAAATATTTGTATGTATGGAATTTTACTTGGTCTCCCCACCCCATTGTAATGTCTTCATGCTGGTTCTTTTCTGTAAGAGACCTACACATCATGAAAATATAAATGTTGAGTAAAAGTAGTGTACAAGTATTAAAATGACTTGTTTCATCAAGAAAAGTACTTGAGAGGTAAAGATTGAAAGAAAAGGGTAAACTAAGTAAAAACTGGATACAGGTAAGTATTTTTAATTAAAGAGCACAACATTTTAAGCAATAGGTTAATGGTATTTCATAGTGTCCCTTAAGTATTTGAAACAAGATGTAATTTATTTCCTCATTGAATATTTAATAGTCATCGCCGGTGTATAATTTTAGCTTGAGGAGTTGCAACTGACTTATAAATAAGTTTTATATGAGCCGCGGTAGCTCAGTCAGTAGAGCGTCGGGCTCGCATCAGAAGGGTTGTGGGTTCTGTCCTCGGCGGAGCCTGCAATTCTGATGATTGTGAGATCGGCGCTTCGACCTGGCTAAAGACCGTCGTGTTCACTAATGGTGACTGGGGCACGTTAAATAGGTCGTGGTCACAAAGTCCCCCATGTTCCCATACCAAATCAATACCTCTGGGGGTATCTGATCAGAGGGTTATCGGCCTCTGATTGGTATCTAAATTACGATATGTGTGAGTGAATGGATGTATGAAAGGGACCTTCCTGTAAAACGGATGTGTCATGTATGTAGGAATACTAAACAACGGTAGTTGTCTACTAGTCTGGAAAGAACTCATTATAAGAGCAACGAGACTGGTAGGAGTCAGTTGCATTGTAGTAGGAATGCAAGGCAAGACTGTCACGAGCCATTCACATTCTGGTATTCAATTACGAGAAAATTAATAGAACAGACACTTTTTCCCCTGGACGCCATTGAGAGCTGACGTATTTTTTCCGAGCAGAGACGACTGCTGCAGATAATGACGGAACTGTTTTAAAATATCTCAACTGTACATAATAACTGTGTATATTAATTCATTAAATGTCAATGTGCTGTAAGATTCGAAGTCTTTAATATAGACCTTACCAAACAGAACAACACGAATCTTACAAAAAATGGGGGCTCGGCCGGGATGTGAAAAACCGATGACGACCGCGACGATTCTCCTCCTTCGTACGAGGGCTTGAACGACGGATTAGCAGACCCCGAAAGCAGTGACGATTGAACCGGCCGGCGGAATGTTTTGACTACCTATGCAAACCTGGACTTGTGTTTTAATCATCTGCAAGAACAGTTTCATGACTTCTCCTGACGTGGTGCTGATGATAGACTGAAACGACAAAAAAGAAAACGCGTAGACGAAAAAACGCGTAGACGAAAAAGACGAGTTGACGGAAAAGACGGATAGAAGGAACTTTCGAAACTGTGAGTACAGAATTTTGTTTTAATTGATGACATGGCATATTTAACTAAGGCCCGAAAAGCAGATTTGCTAACATTGATTGACGAATTAGGCCTAATAGTGCCAGCTAATCCCAAAGTAGCGCAGTGCTCGAAACTTATAATAGATTCTGAAAATTATGACGAGGAGATAACAAAAAATCTGTTGAGTGTTATTAGAACTGAACGCGAAGAGAAAATTGAAGCCGAAAAACGCGCAGAGAAAATTGAAGCCGAAAAACGCGCAGAGAAAATTGAAGCCGAAAAACGCGAATTCGAATTAAGGAAACTCAAAATCGAAACTGCTAACAGACAAGGCAACAGTTATGGTAAAACTACCAGCCTATACAATAACGATGTATTGAAATTGATTAACCGTTACGAGACGAATAAGGATATTAGCTGTTATTTAACTTTATTTGAAAGACAGATTAGTCGTATCGAAATACCAAAAACGGAATGGGTTACACATTTGTTGGGGTTACTCCCATTGGATTTGGCTAATCTTATCACGCGTGAGCCTGACGAAAAGGCTAATGACTATGAAAATGTCAAGAGATTATTGTTGAAACGTTTTAAATTAAATCCGGAACAATTTAGGCAAAATTTCCTTTCGCATAGAAAAGAAGCGTCTTCTACTTGGAATGACTTTGCTCATGATCTGAAAAATTTCTTTGAAGAATGGACGAGTGGGTTGGAAGTATCAAATTACCAAGACCTTAAAGAACTCATGATTACCGATCAACTAAAACGAAAAATACCCAATGACGTTCGAGACCATTTTATAGACGAGCTACCGAAAATAACGAAAATAGACCAACTCGTCAATAAATTAGACGAATATGAAGCGGCTCGATGTCATTTAAAACCCAATAGAGATTCGAAAACATCAGACGATAAATATAAGAAGCGTTTCAATAGGGATTTTGACAAATTAAAGCCTCGATCTTTCGTGCGCCCTGAACAAACTAACACCAATCATATAAAATGTTACAACTGCAATGAATATGGACATAGGTCGATAAATTGTGAAAAGAAAACTGAGGGTGTGAGATGCTTTAAATGTAAAAATTATGGGCACAAGGCCGACGTGTGTCCCAAAAGAGATGTAAATAGAACTTTAATTAATAGCCCTTTTAATTCTCGTACTAAGCTAAGAAAATATGTTGAAATGTGCGGGAAAAGATCTAATGCGCTAATCGACACAGGAAGTGATGTGTCAATGATAAAATATGAATTTTATGTTGAAATTGGATCCCCAAAATTGAGTTTTGATAATGTGACTTTAATGGGTATAGGAGGAGAACACATTTCTCCTCTAGGTTTCTTTTCTACAGAAATTATTATTGATGAATGCATTATTGTTACTGATGTTTATGTTTTAAAAAATTTACCTGATGATATTGTTCTTGGGTTCGATTGCATAAATAAGTTAAATCTTACTTTATCAGAGAGCGGAATTCATGTTTTGAGCAGACGCGATAATTTTCGAGTGAATTACGCAAGAATTGTTAATTTAGCGAACACTTCAGATTCAACTAAAATTCAAACCGAAACTCATCTCGAAGTAACTAATCGTCTGGAACCAAACACTAAGTTGGAGACAAAACGAACCATAGCAGAGGATAACAAATTTCTAAACCCAATTCCTAAAGAGGACGTTCCATTATACACTTATCACATTGATTTCATAGGTCCGTTACCTTCAACATCTAAGAACTATCAGTATATCTTCACGGTAGTAGACGCATTCACAAAATTCACTTGGTTATATCCTACCAAATCTACGACATCAGGTGACGCAATAAATAAACTCAAACAACAACAAAATAGTTTTGGAAATCCTGCGAGGATAATCTCGGATAGAGGATCCGCTTTTACATCTAAAGAATTTACAGATTTTTGTTGCGAAAACGGGATTGAACACCTAAAAATCACAACAGGAATCCCAAGAGGCAATGGACAAGTAGAAAGAATGCACAAAACCCTGATTCCAGTGTTATCCAAACTTTCAATTGAAGAACCGATCAAATGGTTCAAACACGTTGACGCCGTACAAAGAATACTCAATAGTACAACCTCCAGAAGCACAAGATGGACACCCTTCGAACTTTTGACAGGTGTGAAAATGCGAAACAAAGAAGATCTCAAGATAGTCCAGCTTTTAGAAGAAGAATATACTGAAGTTTTTCTAGAGAAGAGGAAGAAATTAAGAGACGATGCCAAAGAGAATATCCTAAAAATTCAGGAAGAGAATAAAAGAACGTATGATAAGAAGAGGAAGAAACCTCATCAATACAAAGAGGGCGATCTTATTGCAATTCAGCGGACTCAATTTGGTGTCGGAATGAAATTACGACCGAAATTCTTAGGACCATATCGAGTGAAGAAAGTGAAACCCCATGATCGCTATGACGTTGAGAAAGTTGGAAACCATGAAGGACCGAACTTGACGTCGACAGCAGCTGACCATATGAAGTCGTGGTTCAATAACTAATACTGAATCAATGTATTCCCAGATACTGTTTTGTGTTTTTTTTTAGGTTTGTCGTGTTCCTTTCGAGGACGAAAGATCATCAGGATGGCCGATTGTAGGAATACTAAACAACGGTAGTTGTCTACTAGTCTGGAAAGAACTCATTATAAGAGCAACGAGACTGGTAGGAGTCAGTTGCATTGTAGTAGGAATGCAAGGCAAGACTGTCACGAGCCATTCACATTCTGGTATTCAGTTACGAGAAAATTAATAGAACAGACACTTTTTCCCCTGGACGCCATTGAGAGCTGACGTATTTTTTCCGAGCAGAGACGACTGCTGCAGATAATGACGGAACTGTTTTAAAATATCTCAACTGTACATAATAACTGTGTATATTAATTCATTAAATGTCAATGTGCTGTAAGATTCGAAGTCTTTAATATAGACCTTACCAAACAGAACAACACGAATCTTACATGTATGCCGAGCAAAGTCGAACTTCCTCCCAATGGGGCTCAATAACATGGAAGGCGCACCCCCTCGCCTCTTGCCGTCTTCGACGGGCCTGGCACTCCTCTGGTCTGCCAGTGTAGGCATTAGAAACAACAACATAAGTTTTATTTACCAATGATGAAACATTTTATTTATAATTTATAGTAATCGTAAGTAAAAATTGTTACTTATTAAATACACAGCAAAAGCATCAGTAATCAAATGCATAATTCAAGTTCAAATTATTTTTAACCTCTTATTTTATGGATTTAAATTTAGAGTTAACAGTTGTGAAATCTAAGCACATTAATGATAAATTATTTACCTAATCTGTTAATATTCTCTTATTTTGTAGTTAACTTCCTTCTGTGTTAAAACTTCCCGGGTGAAAATCCATTACTTGACGTTGTCTTGTGTTTGATGCAACTTGGCCAAATATGGCCATAACACCCAGAAACAAGCAGCCAATGCTTATGGATCCAACTTTGTCTTGCTCAAATAACGAAATTGATTTGTGATTAAAAATTGCTTCTATTATACCTTGTTCTGAATATTAATTCGAAGAATAAAAACGAGGAGCTTACAATTTTAACATTGATTCTTATTGTTTCGGGAGAAATGCTCAGCTGGCCGACTTCGAGTTTTATTGATGAACGGGATAACCTGAAGATAAACAATACTTTTTCATGAATTCCCACAACTCATTTTTAAATTTGTGAACTTACAGTACTGAAATTTATTTATGTTAAAAATATTGTTAGATTTTCCTGTTGAGTGTTTAGTCCTATTGCTCCAGTGCAGCTCGGAGGTGCCGGAAAAAAAGTTAAAAAGGACGATAAAACTATATACACTTAACTTTTATGTGTGAATTAGTTTCTTTCATATCTAAATGAAACAGTGATACAAATAAATTTTTTTAATATTTATTTGGGCCTTATGTCGGTGAAAGTCTTAACGTTTAAGATTTGGATGCTATTATACAACATGATGTTTTGCTCCGACATTTCATGTACAAGTACCTGATAAAATGAGCATGATATACATTTCGTAAATAAATATATATTGTTAAAATATAAATATATGCACAACACAACAATGAGATTAAATGGACTATGAAAACACATGGACCTGCCATCATGTATAATTTAAAACATATATGGATTATAGTATAAAATTCAATGCCAGTTGGTGAGAAGGAATTAATGTTTTTTAGATATGTACTTATAGTACTAGAACTATAAGTTATCTTATCGAAATTCACAAGGACTGACTTTGAGATATAAAAAATATCAACTCTGTTGAAAGGAGTACCAAACACACACAGATGATTTCTTCGAATGTCGAGGTTTCGTTGAATTTATCAAGATGTGTATGTTCCGATTTTTACTCCTGATGACGAGGTGAAATGTCGGGATCAGGTTGGCCACCTATTAATGATAACACGTGATTTAAGATAGAATAATCCGTTCCATTGTCATGAATCGGTGGTTTTTCTGATATGTGTGGAAGTGTTAGATTCTGTGGAACTCTGGCAGATATGTTAAGTAATTCTGAAGAATTTCCCGAACTGTCTGGAAGAATGTGTTTTCTCCCATTATGCTTTTCTAGTGTGATATCTGCGAATAAAGTTTCGTACCTTTGCTTATCATTTGTTGCATCTATATGACTGAAATGTGAGTTGTTTATCGATTTGATGTTCTCGTCGGTTTTAGATATTAAAGGCGTTGGTGATTTCGATGTCAATATTTCGGGAAGTGCGTCATCTTTTTCATACTCATGTTCCAGGTTACTGGAATCATCTTTTATGTGTGAGGCATCTTCAAAGTTTGTTCCCTGATTATCTAGTTGAGTATATAATGAAAATGAATCTGGTCGTTCAGTATTTTCTTCAATTGGAGATGATGACGTTAGCTGTGGCTTTCTTGAAAATGGAGATAATCGTTTACGATAGTGCAGATTTGGCCTAAACCTTTCATTTCCGTCCTTCGGTGGAATCTTTAAACGAGCACCGAAAGGTACGTCGTAATCTTCATAATCTGATACTACAGTAGTTGTATAAATGTTTTCGGAGTTAACAGTATCGTGTTTTTCTTTTTCATATTGAAGCGTTTGGTCGTTTCTAGCACCGTTTTCAGATGTATCTGAAGGAGTATCTTGAAATTCACTTGGATGAATATCGAACTTTTCAGCTTCGTTATCCTCATGTTCTGAGTCATTTCCCGTTTCTTTTTTATTCGTCGGTTGATACTGACTGTTCTCGGAAACTTTGTCAGTGTCGTTAAGTTTTGTGATAGGATTATGATTATGATCAGCCTTGTCATTCAACGAGAGCTCAGATGGCATCGGAGCAATTTCTAGTGGTGATGGGATGTTTTTAAGTCGAGGATCATGCAAAGGAATAGGTATTTTTTTAACTTTCACTTCCCCGTTGCTGAGAAAACTTGGAGGACCATGAGGACGATTTCCTTGGAAGAATAGTCCTGGAATGTTCATACCTGTAGACCGAATTGCAAATAATTGCGGGCGAGTCGCATGTTTTGGTGGATGCTGCATTAATTCTGGATTCAAGAGTAGTGGAAACCTTTCTTGATTATTTCCTTGTGTTGCTGGATCAAAGTCTTCGGAAGTTTTACCATCATTGTGATTCTCCACGGATTTAGTTTTCGGATTTATTAATGAGGGTTGAATGTGTTTGTTATTCGAACTAGTATTTGGTGTTTGTACTTTTTGCATATGAGTACTTTCTGCCTGTTTAAATGGGAAATGAGCCAATATTTCCCTGTGAGGATTTTGAATAAAATGATTATTCGGCCCTTTTAAACCATGAGGTGGAATTCTTCGAGGTCCATTATCTATTCCTGGCGCTGGTCGTCTAATACCATATGGAGTTTGCAATCCACCAGTTTGTCGTGACGGTGGAACTCTTGGCTTTTCATTTTTATTCAAGTTGGCTGATAACCTTTCAGGGAAGTAGTTTAAAGGAGTTTGCTTATACGGAGAGGAATTTAACTGCATTTCTCCTTCAACAAAGTCCGGCCGACGTTGAATTGGTGGGGCATGAACTAATTTATTCGAATGTTGCTTATCTTTATGTTTGCGATCCTGGGAGCGCATAATTTGCAAATTAGGCAAGCCTCTACTCTTCCCCTTGTCCTCTGCTGAGGCTTGAAGAGTCACTTGAACTCTCTGGGATGATACCTCAGAAAGTTCCTCGTGAGAGTTAGGAACCCGAATATTCGGTAACTGTGCGAAGACTGCAGGTTGCTGGTAATAGCTCATATCAGGCATTTTTGGACGATGTCCATAGCCAAATATTTGTGGTCGTGGCATTCCTACTTGATGTCTTTGAAACAACTCTGGTGGTAAACCATTGAGGGGTCTTTGAACGAGTTGAGGGGTTGAAGAGGATACCAAAGATAAATTATCTAGGACGTGGTTCAGTGGATAAGAGTCTTCTTGTGAGTAATGCGAAATATTGAATCCGCTGAAATCCGGAACACCGGGTTTAAATGTTCCGTGAAAAGGTATGGACTCATTAAAAAGAAATGGTCTATGAGGTCTACGAAGATGCGATGGTGGTAGATCGAAATTATGCGATAGAGATGATTCTTTTTCTTTAATTGGGTTCAATACTAGAGGAACAAAGCCTCCTTCAAACTGAGGCTTGAATCTGGATGGCACACGTCTGATTTGATGCGGCTCATTTTTAGAGTGCAAAACTGGAGTATGTTGTCGAGTTGAAGACGACTTTTCTATTACTCTGTGAGCACCTACGGGTACTTTATTTTGTTGAACTCTTTCGTTCTTTTCCGTATTCTGTGAATGTGGCATGTTCTTGTCTGATCTCTCTGATTCATCGTGAGGATGCAATGGATCTATTCCTAATGGTTGCGAAATTTCTGTACGTGGAGGTTCATCCATCATAAGAGAATCATCATATGTTTCGCTTGAGTGGTTGTTTCGAATAACAATTTCAAATGCCTTTTTATCAAAATTATTTGAAGTTTCACTATAATCAAAGGGTTGGTGTTCTATTTTTATGAAAGGTAGACTTTTATCAGAATTTTCAAATACATCTTTTTCATAAAAGACGCTATCCTCAAGGTCTTCTCTTTCTGGCTTATTCTCGAGTTCCTCCCTTTCTCTATGTATTTTTGTTTTAATACTATTTGAAACTTGTTCTACGCTACCTTCTCTTTCTATTTCTGATTTTGAGTTGTCGACATTGATTTTACTTTTATCTTCAGATTCTTGCAAACCGCTTTCAAGATAAGTTCTGGAATGGATTTCTTCGCAACTATCTACTACTTGTATTATTCCACCAATTCCCTTTTCGGTAAAGCTCTGTAATGAAAAGTACAAAGATATTGTATAGATATATTGACACTCTTAAATGCATGAAAAAATCATTACATAAAAATATTTAGGCATAATCCGTTTCCATAAATTTCGTTCTGTACTTATTGTACTTTTTGAAGTAAAATTTTAAGTTTGTGTACTTCGCGATTAAAGTCAGGTCTGAAGTTCAAGTAATAAATTTTTTCTGCATTCCAAAGAATGGCGTGAACAGAATCGTATAATAAGTATTTTTTTATGAAAAACCAACAAAATCGGATAGCTGTGAATGAGTTTAAGACTCCTCAAAGCATTCGTATCAACAGAGAAAATTGCAAATATATGACCGTTTAATTCATTTAACAGCAACATATCTAAATCTCATTATATTCTAAAAATTTTGTTTACCCACAATAGATTTTTCTTGGCATTAGTTTATTAAAAAAAATAAATAGAGGTTGTGAATTATATTATTATCATATTTAATGAACTTTTACTTCTCTCTCAGAATTACCCACCTAAATTAATTCTTTCACTAATTTTATAAATGCCATTGGAGATTATTTAGGAAAAAATCGTCGTTTCATCAATCAGGGGGGAGTACTTAAATTAACGTCGCACTGGAGCAACACAACGGTCTGGTGGCGATGGACCGGGATCAATCCCGAAGGAGACGATGAGGAGGTGTTGTACTCGCACAACACCTCATAAGTTTGAGCCCCGACTCATCAATTGGAAAGATTTTCATTTGGAAAAGATTTGTCCTTGGGTGGTAAAATAAATTGTCAAAAATCAACAAATGAGACGAAATCTGTTATGTCTAAACTTGTCGCCAAACTGCATTGTCACAGGAAAGTGCTGAGGGGCAACCCCCTATAGTTCTATCAAAGAAGTGGCTGTACTGGTGGTGACAAGATTCGCATTGAACAGGGAAATGCAGTAAGGTGGGGCGAGAAGACGCTATGCAGATGGGACTGAACAAAAAATAACTACCAATCATCCTCAGAAACACCTTTAATGGTACGACGACTGGCGCATTCTTTCATATGTACCGACAGGACATGAAAGGACAGAGAGAGAGAGAACAAGCAACAACATTTTCATAGAGCGGAGAGAAGTAAGATATAACCTCCTATTGGCACGACAGGGGAATCGACAGGGACGAGTCGATTGGTTGTATAAGGAGGTAGATTAAACGTGAACGACTTTCACAATTTTCAGCTTTTGCACATTTTTTGGCTCCGAGTGTAGCTTTCGATGCCGAAAGCCATAGCAGTGATTACGAGTTAAAGAAACATATAATCAACTCTGGCGATCACCTTAGGTGGTTTTGATTGTGACAGCCCTTAAACCTTCTTTGCACAAATGAACTTTCCTAAGCCGCACCGGAGCTGTTCTATATATAATCAATCACGCTACTCATTATATAGTGGGTGGTTGACATTATATAGAACACACAACGCGTGTATGGCACATTATATAGAACACCCTGCATCACGATACGGTTGCATCGTGGTGTCGTATTTGAAATAACTGTTATTAAAAAGTCATGATCAAGTATATTATTAGTTAATTGTTAGACAGTAAAAGGTTTTGTCAAGATGTTATAATTCGCAAAAATGCGCCCAGTTTTGAACTATACCTGATAGTAAACAGTACTTGGAGTTCCAGAATTTGGTGTCCAACTGAGTTTTGCATAGTTTCCGGGCTCACATGCGAGAGTTAATATTTTCGTGGAATTAGAAAAGAACGTGGATACAGAATGTTCTGGATCGCTATCAGAAACACTCCATTGACAAAGTCTGCCTTCTGCAAATAGAAAACTAAATGAATAACCTAACAAAAAATACGATCTCTGGTAAGAGAAATGCAATGCGTATACATATCGAATTCATACTAAATATAATTAAAAATATATAGCGATACAATTATTTTACATAAAAGTAATTCATCAATGTAACTTATGAAAAGTTCAAATTCTAAATATAAGACATTTATTTAATATTTATATGCAATTTTTCTTCAAAAATATTATCTGTTCAGTTAAATTTTTTAACTACAATAAGTAATTCACCTAAATAAAAAAAATTATGCTCCGAATTTTTAACTGTACAGAGTTTAACATTTTAATTCCATTGATATCGTGATATATACCTTAGAATTCGTAATAAAACTATAGTAAAATGCATTTATATAAGGTGATGAGTTGTGATATATAAATTAAATTGAGTATTTCCATTGTGGTATTTCTTTTATTAAATAAAATCAGTAGGGTAAACAGTGGAAAATATAAGCAAAGTGTTTACCAGAGGTCGGAAGATAAATGCCGCTCGCTATATCATGATGAACTCCGGCAAAGAATTCCTCTGAAGTGCCATTGACCTTATAAAAAACAAAAAGAAATTTGTCTCTGAAAACACAAGAAATTAATTTTTTACATAACACCATTTAAATTTAGAAAATTCACAATAAAAACTAATTTCGTTCTAGTTATATTAAAACAATGATATTAAAGTTATTATTAACTAGACACTGCGAGGCCAGCATGGCGTTGCCCGTGACAGTTCTTGTCGTGGGGTCAGGTGTGACCACTGCTCGATAACCCCCGATGATTGCTACGAATTATACGATTGCTACCCATTGGATTTGCTTCGCAAACCCAATGGGAATTCGTAGACTATTGGACAACAGTAATAACGGCATTGCATGTGGTGTTGGTTTGCTTCGAAAACAAAATTATGAGTATCATAAACTATGGTTTGCTTCGCAAACCAACACCACGGGTAATGCCGTGATGGCCTCGTCATTGTCAAATGCGGCCAAATTGGAATTCCGAAGAGATCCAATCGGCGTGACGTAACAATCTCTTGCGAAAATATCAATATTTAAATGAAAAATTTTTTATTGAAAGAAATCAAATGTATTTAGCATCTATCTGGTGTAAAATTTTCCGCAGATTTCAAATCCGAAATACGAAAATATAAAAGTTATTCAATTTAAAAATTATTTACTTAAAGAAAATCATATTTTTATGTATCAATCTAATGTGAAATTTTCCGCAGATTTTAAAACCGTTGAAGTTTTTACTCAATTTTAACGATCTAGGAGATAGCAAAAGGAACTACATAACTATAGTTAAAATTTTATTTATTTATTATTTTTTTTTATGCTTAAATCCTTCCTTCACAAAATGGAACGAAAACGGAAAAAATAAATTTAGAATTTGCCATCTCTTTATGGTGTTGCCATTCTAAGGAAAACAATAAAATCTAAATTTCATTAAATTCTTTTTAAAATGTTCTAAATAGAATTTCGGCAAAAAAAAAAAATTCGAAATTGAAAAATTCGGGCTTCGTACAAAAATTTCAAAAAATTCGGACTACCAGTGTGCCAAATCCCATTATTGTAAGTGTCATAGATTCGTCAGGAACGTGCAAATAATAAACAAACGAATAGACAGACAAACACTTCCTTCTATAATAGTAGACATTATCTTTAAATTAGGTAAACATTATTAAATTTATTGCTACTTTAAAGTAACACTTGTGTAAACAGTTGAAAATTAATTTGTTGAAATACCTAAGAGTAAATTATATAGTAAGGGTTTTTTTTTTATTTAAAAAAAGGAATTTTCTCATTTATATCATCAAAACAGTATGACTTTCATATGATTTATATAACCATTTCGGTGTGTGCATTTTTGTTTTCTTTGATTCTATATTTTCTATATGCTATTTTTAATTATTTAAGTCATTATTTTAAACATCTTTGAAATAAGCCAAACGAATTTCGAAATTTCTAGTTAGATTGCCTGAATAAAACTTTCTAACCCAACCAATCTCAGCAGAATTGAATTAGATCTTTTCTAAGAGGATATTCTAAACAACGAATGATATTACATAACTGGCATAATAATATACAGCCGGCTGAATTGCAATAACAATTTCCCATTCGTGTCTAGGAAGGACTACAGAAGTTAACTGGAATCATTATTCAAGTAACACCGATTAGAGATTGGATTAAGCGCGCGTCACAGGTGACACCTGGTGCTTAGGCAGGCTAGAGACACCCAATTATATTTTGACCAATCATTTAGATTTGGTTTTTCCTTCTACGTTCCTTTATTGGAGCACAAAGGGCTAAAAAAAACCTGACCTACTCCAATTTAGGATAACTGATTAAAACTAGACTTTAGAGCTCCTAATTCAAATGAAGCAGATTGAGATTTTCTCTGACGCTGGTGTACCAAAAACCCATCAAGAGACAATCACGACAGAGCAATGTAGCCTATTGCGCTACGTAACGAGAGATTACCGCATTGTGAACCCTGAAATCACATTCGAACTACATATACAAAAAAAAAATTTAATTTAAAGAAATGTTTGTAAGTTTTAAAGCAACTCTATGTGTGCATCCCATCTCACCATCAGAAAATTTTGATTAAATCCTCCTTCCTTGCTACTCGTAATGTAGAGGGGATTACGATTCGATGGATTCATTCCTCCTTCAACGATGAACGTGTACTCTGTTCCTCTCTTAACAGTCAGTTTTGGTGTTGGCAATCCGTTTATAAACCACACGTTTCTGCCGTTGTTATCTGTCGTAATAGAAAAATATCATACTTCGAATTAATGTGTGTGCAGAACTAGAATTTTCTTGGAAAATAGATAGAAACATCAATATATTTTCTTTTATGTATGTACAATCAATGTCAGTACGTAGTTACAAAGTTATTGAAATCACGTTCGTTTTTAAAATACTTTTGAAAATTTATTGTACATCTATTACAATGCTCCAATTAATGCTGGAGGAACAATTTATCTAAAAATTTAATATGTAAAGATTTAAGAACCTGACTAAGAACTCCATATAGTACATGGTTATACACCGAGTGGCAAACTGTAAATATTGTAAATCCAACAGCATTACATTCAGGAAAGTTATGGAGCCATTGACCCTCTAAGTGGTTTAAACGAGATATCTCGACCAGCAAGATCGAATCAACTGTGGTAATGACGAGATAACGTCCCGTCGTCTATTGCCAATTTTTCGACGATGACGTGATAAAAATCTGGTCATTCTTCTAACGACGAGATATCTCGTCTATCAAGACCTGATCAGTTTTGCTAGTTTGATAAGATATATCATCAAGACAACCACCAGGAGTGTTAAAAGGGAATAGTTACTAGAGACTATCTCTGACATTGTTTACAGACAAATAAATATAATTTCTTACTTTTTTTCTATGGCTAATAAGCACTATCTATAATAAATTTTAAAATATCCATATATTTATATTTTCTAATTTGAGGTATCAAAATTAACTTATCCTATGAAAAATGCGCTAAATAATAAATAATTTTCATGTCATACATGAGCATTCGAATAAATATGAAAATGCTTCTTGGAAAAAATCAACATGCAATAGATGAAAAAAGAAATGCCGATTGAAATAACTAGAAAATATTGAGGAGCATAGGTTTATATTCAAAGTTTTGGTGGCTATTCTATATAAACATGGCATATTATTCGATATTAACAAGATGTAAAGTAAAAGAATTTAATATAAAGAAGTGACTTTTCTATAATACATTAAAACAAAATTGCCTTATTTAAAATAATGCAATAAAGTCACAATTTTTGCTATTTGCATTAATATAAAACATTGAAAACATTTTTAGCACATTTTTGTGCAACATAAAACTTTGTAAACATTTTAGCACATTTTTGTGCAACATAAAACTTTGGAAATACTGCTCACCTGGTCCCATTTGAGATCTGAAGAGGTGGTCACTTGGACAGCGAATTACAAAGTCATGTTTCTCAATACTTGAAACTTTGGATGCATTACTTGGCGGTGGACAGTTCCAGTTCGGGTCACGACCAAAATCAAGTAATAGATTACCTGAGCACAAATAATACGTAAAATTGTAAGTTCTTAAACCTATTTTTAATATCGAGTCTAAAATTACTTTTAGCATTCATCGAAACGGTACAGCATCAAAGTAGAGGTTCATTACACACTAGGGGGACCATGAATTTGAGGCAGATTAATTCGAGACAAATTTTGCGCATTATTAGCGAGGTGACGTCATCCCAACAACTGTTCATGGAACGGATAATATTAAACAAAATATTTTACATTCGTAACAATTAAAATACGGGCCACGATATGGAATAAAAATTTCAAAATTTGCTTGTTTCTGAGTCCTAACCTATATGTATTTCTTCACTGGTTCTGCAGAACTAAACATCTTCTTATTCAAATTTCTTATTCTACAACTTAATTGCTGCTATTAGCTATGACTTAATTTGTTCTAAAATGTTTGAGTTTCTTTAATCATTCCGTTTATTGCACATCGATGAAAATACTCTTTCAATCTGGGCATGTGAGACAGGGACGCTTAAAACAGTCTTAAGATCTTATTAAGGCTTAGCCCTTCAATTTGTTTTTCAAACCTTCAAACCACTGAAAATATTGAAACTACATTGGTTCTTTTCTTCCTCTTTAAAATCTAGAACTTTCTATTATTACAGGTACTTTTTCGAAGTTTATGGATGAATACCTCTAAGTCTAAACTGTCGAAAGTAATAGCTATTTTTATTGGAATGTATTTGACGGGAATAATCTATAACTAAAATGTTGCGATCTTGATTGTTCATGAAAAATATACAGGAGAAATGGAAGGTCAATACGGGATCCGGAATGATCTAAAAGCAATTTTCTTTAATAGGAGAGTTCCTGAGAAATACGGGATAATTAGTCTCTATTTCGCAAAAATGCTTTAAAATGCTACTTTAGCAAAACAAAAAGGTGAGGTTTTTGCGAAAACATATATAGAAAAAACCCTTTGAAAATTTAATATTGTAAAAATCTAAATCATAAAAGTACCAATACGATCAGCATAAATACCTCTAGTTCTCAATTTTGGTGGTCCAATGAAAACGCCATCTTGAACAGGTCCAACTGCCCATAAAACAGCCTGGGGACCATCAGTATAAATATTTTGATCGTATGATTGTTCTTCTGCAAATAGATTTAAATATTAGTTTAGCTACCAGAATTATAATACTTGCATTTCTTATAAACTAGCCCACTGGTTTTCTACGGAATGAATTATAATTACCTTCACAAAATATTAAAACAAATAGGAAATATGACATAAAACTGCAATAAGTGGGTTTAGCATCATACTAGTACTCTGACGTACAAAAATTAATGAATTGTAAGATTTTCAGCTGCTATTTTACTGTGAAGTGACCTGGTTGTGGGAAAATGGTACAAAAAGTACGTCGAGAGTAACCGAGCCAATGAATAAAAACAAAACGATAACATGAACAGAGGCGAAAAATAAAAGTTTTTAACCTGATGTGGTTACAATACACTGGGTGCCATGAAGCAGAAGATTAACTGTAACAACTTAAATGAAGAGGAGGCTGTCCTTAAGCAGTGACCACCTCGAATGGTGATGCAGGCCTTGCACAGCGTTTGTATACTGGAAATGAGGTTGGGGATGAGTTCCCGAGGTAGCAGAACCCATTATTTTGTCAAAGACTGATAACTCGATTCCCAAACTTGAAAGCGCACCACGTTTCTAATGAATATTCTCGTTTATACAAATCTTCGCAGGCTGTATCACTTCATTTTGAGTTTATAACCTTTAAAAATAATGTTGTTCCTTATATTTTGTAGACTTGAGTAGAATAAATAAAACTTCCGGCTCTCACCTGGAAATCACATTCATTTTCTGCATGCTTTATACGATCACAAAATTTAGTATGTTGTTATTGAAAATATGTGCTTTGCATATTTGTCAAGGGAAATATAATTCAGTAATTATTTTATTGATATTAAAATGTGGAGTCAAGTTATATATTCAACTAGATTAAATAAATAAATCTATCATAAGAAAAATTTCCTTATTTAGTTTTAAAAAAGCTTGCTGGTAGCACAGAAAACATGGATTTTAAAATTTTCTCTCATTTGCCCATGACAAAATGTATTTTGTCACTAAAAACGTATACTATAAGAGAATGAGTAGAAATTAGTAAATATATACCTGCTTTCAAGGGACGTTTGAAAATGATAATTGTAGTATTTTCAGACTTGATCGCACTTAGCAATTGAAGATTGTTCCTTGAATTTTTGTGAATTTCATCAGGACACATACCATGACCATTTTGACACTAAAATATACGACGGTTAGTGATTATATAACTTGGTTTCAAAAATTGATCTGTGTACGAGATAAGCAATCCCAATACTTACCGTTTCAGTGTTCTCGAAAAAGTAATCGACAGCGTGACCGATTCCATTTCCATCTAACCAAGTAACTGCAGCATCCGCCGAATCAAATTTTGTTTCGGTATCATCTTTGCTTAAACCTAATGCCATGTACTCGGATTCCTCTGAAACATAGCCACCATCACAGAAAGAAATTGTAAGAAATGTAATGAACGCCACTCGAACATTTTGAATCAATGTACAGGGTATCTTTTTATGGCACCCTTTTTAAGTGCACCATTTTGTTGTGGAATAACTTTCAAAAAAATATATTTCATTAATTCTTTTTACATATTGTTTACTGAATTAAAATGACAGTTTATGGAATATGACATTGATCAAACAACCGCTTCTGGTCGCGTCGCAAATATGGGCCCTTTTTGACCACGTGATCCGAGAACAACACCTCGTAATTTTTAACTACGATTAAATGACATAGATAACACGTAAGCTGTCACTCCACTCCAAAATTTCCATTCGACGCCAACTTGAGGTTTTCCGTCTAAAATCAATCGATAAAAGGTTTCAACAAAATGGAACAACATGTCATATGCTCGAGCAATCATACGAATTCGGCATTTCCTGCCCGAATAATGTCAAAATCTGGTAGTGTCGATTTCCAATGATTTTTTCCTGCAGTGCTACTTGAAGGAATGGGTTTGTGCTTCCCAAGCCGACAACAATTCACCAGCAAAGGCAAAACATTCGGACGAAATTGAATTAATTGCACGGGAAATGTGCTCAAACAAAAAGGGAAAATGTGATAGAAAGACCTCTTGTTTGCAACGTGGCCGAATGCGGTCATTTGGCCGATGTCATATTATATGAATTAGAATTCAGTATATAAACAATATGTAAAAAAATAAATAAAAATCTTTGCGGCATTAAAAATATTTGAAAACAAAATGCGATGCTCTTACATAAAAAAGCAACCTGTATCTTCCGATAAGCTGTTTCATATTTTAAAACCTTGTCAAGTCTCTAATTTCAGATTGTTTTAGGATTTAACATTTCTGGCTTTAACTCTCTTGTTTATAATTCTCAATATGTGTCATCAATTTTCTTTTATATTATCTCAAAATTTTATTTAGATTTACATATTTACGATCAATGAAAAATAAAGGGTTTTCAAACTTACAAGCAAATTAATTTTAAATTCGTGAAGCGATAGGATATATGTTAAAGCAATTTTTACGATTTGTCGATAGCAGGTTTGTAAAACGGAAATTAAGTTTGTTTTTATTTCTGTGTAAATGCATTCATTTATTTTAATCGTAAATCGATGGTTTACATTTTTAATCTTCATGCATTGAAATCGTTAATATTCAGATTTTATATTTAAATACGATTATATCTACTTACAAATAAGGTAATTGGTAATAGGTAATTTTAAATAACGTCGTACTATAGCAACACAACGGGCTATTGACGACGGTTTTACAAATAAGGAGTTTCAAAATCACAAGGACAGCAAATGAATGGGCAATTAGGCATGAGATAAAATTATGTCAAATGTTACATTGCTTTTAACATTATGGAAAAAATGTAATGCATAAAGAAAATGTATTGTGCTTAGGAAAGGTAAAAGTACGACTTGATATCCTATAAATTTTCATATTTTGGAATTTTGATTGGAAAATATTTTGTAGAGGAGAAATTTGTTTTTTTTAAACTAATATATATTTGGAAGCCTTTTTTTTTTCCGTTGTGGAAAAGTCTGTTCTTAGCTTTATGTTGTATTTTACCTAAATTTCCAACCAGATGTATAATGATGTCATTTCCACTGATGATCCACCTCACTTCCAGGCCTAAATTGTCATTTAGCATCTCGCAATTCATTTTGTTCTATGAAATAAAATGTTTCATTTGCATACAATCATAAAAGATATAAAAGACATTCATATCTGAGACATTTTTAATTAGTATTTATTCAGAAGAATACATTCCTATTAAGAAATATTCATCATTGGTTTCAAAAATTAGGCAAAATTAAAAATTCATTGTTATATAATTTACGTTTACTTTTATTTGTGTAATTCAACATTGTTACTAAATTGTGGTATACAGGTCTAAAAATCCCTCATATCTTTTGATTTAGTTCAGAGACCTTATTGGGTGCTTCAGAGACTTTAATGTTTAATGCGGTATATAGACTTGGTTCAAACAATAATTATAAAAAGAGGAGTGAAATGCTGGTGGTCAAATTCTGATAAAAATTTACTGTTAATAATTTCTTAATTACATCCACTAAAATTTACTTTTCATTCAGAAATATAAACTAATTTTAAAAACTTAAACTTTTGATTACTTCTTTAAAATGTGACATATTACCTAAATCAGGGCTCGAAATACCCGGGTGCACAGGTGCACTGTGCACATTAAAATATAATTGTGCACCTAATTTTTTCCCACTAGGTGCACGCAGTGCACCTTGTGCACCTAATTTAAAAACTTAGGTGCACAAGGTGCACCTGTATTAAAAAATCTTATTTCGAGGCCTGACCTAAATTACCTCGTTTGCAAATTGAATCCTAAAATTACATGATTTTTTGGAAATTTTAAATATTAATGTAATGAGAAATTTTTAGTAGTAGAAAGAATTTTATAGAGGGCCGTATGAAAAAAAAGGTCAAATTTAGGGCTTTTAAAGCAAATACGGCTCTTGATTTAAAACTGTTCTGAAATCAATTACTGCTTTATTTGAAACACTTTTAATTGGTAGCATATACAGGGTGACTTTTAACAACTTTCACAATTGGAGGCATCTTTAGCTAAATCGAATAAATGGGGGGGGGAAACAAATTTAGTATAGAGATTTTTAAAGACGTGACGAGATGAACTTCGCAAAAAGTTTAGTTCCAAAAGTCGCTGGTAGGGGAAAATTGGCGCTCTTTAAGTTGGAAACAGTCGGACACTTACACTAAACTCGGAAAAAATGGATTATGCAAAGACTAAGTTCGCTGCTATCACCTTCTGTGCTAACAGACTCATTGCTCTTAGCTGAACAGCATGCCGCACACCGGTTGCAATATTTTGTACACAAGAGAGGTCATCACATATAAATTGGTCTATGTAGTCAAGGGGAACCTGATCTGGTGAATAAAAGATTGCTTCCTGTGAACTGAATCGCTATATTCATTTGTGTCTATTGCCAGTGTTTTGAATTGCAACGCGCCATAGTATATCCAGCTGGAATGAGTGACGTTGTTGTTGCTTACGTAGTCGAAACTTTGCATAATCCATTAACGTTTAATTCAAATGTTCAACTGTTTTCGACTCCAAGAGCACCAAATTGCCCTTATGACTTTTGGTGTTAATAGTTTTTTCGTGGAATACATCGCCATATGTTCTCAAGCGTCAATACCAAATTTGGCTCCATTCCGTTTAAAAATGCCTCCAAAGAGTACTCCACTCTTTCTATTTTATGGCCACTCTGTATATACGATTAACAGCTAAGTAAACGAAGGTTGTATAAATACTTTCTAAAACAAGCTATACTTATAAACATTTTTAAATGATAATACTAATGTACCAGACAATTACAGAGAAATACTGATTTCGTACCATAAAATACTATTTCAGTGTTTAAATAAATTTTTCTGTATACATGCAATATTAAGTTACCTTACTCCGCTTTACTGGAGAAAAGTTATTACCGTATCAGATTCGCTCTTTTCATTGAATCTTAGAGTACGTGGTGAAGGCGGGACGTTCAAAACTTCGGGAATGTTCACAAAACCATAGTCACTGTTTTCGCTCACACTCCAAAGGCTCAAAAAGTCAAACTCAAAAACAGATTGTCCGTCAGGTAAGGGGATAACTACTGTCCTATTTTGCTGTTCTTGCAAAGGTAAGTCACTATTTGGACAAAAATATATTTATATGGGACAAAAATGATGAGAAAGGCAACTTTCAAAAATACATTTTCTATGTAAAAGTGGCAATCTCACCTGTCATCTTCACCGACTCTTATACCTTCCAAATTCGGTTTATCACCTCTTGATAACCACCAATGAACATCTGCAAAGAAACCATTCCATTAAAATTAACCAGGAATGTAGCATTAAATGTGTATCATTCAAACTGCAGATTTTACAGACAGCTTTCAGTGATTAGCAGAGTCAATGGCAGCAAAAAATTTCAGTTCAAGTCACAAGTTTCTACAAGTTTATTTCGGCCATTATGTAATGTTATCAACACTTCCACACAGTACCGTCATATTGAAAAAATTATTTTTTTTTCTTGCATCTTTTATCTCACGATACTGCACACAGTAGTTTCCTTACAAAAACTAATTCGGATTGCTTAGACGCATCTCTTACAACCACGTTACTTCACACAACAACAGTTTCTTTGGAAAACTTAATTCAACTTGCACTTCTCTGAAAATCGTATCCTGTTGCAAGTTGATGTGATCACTGTCCATTTTCCGCATGGCTTCAACTACACGGAAGATCGAAAAGTTTTCAGATAGCTGATTGCAAGAGAGCCGTCACATGCCCTGACCTTTTGACTTTTTACGATCTTGCTTCTACTAGACTTTTTTTTTCTCTGAAGTCTGTCTCAAAGTATCTGTCGTCGTAGAACTGTATTGCAAGCAAGGATGAAACTGAGCTATCCTATTCGAATCCTGGAGTTTTCTAGGGGTTCTGGAGCCACTGAATCCAAAACGCATTAAAGAAGTTTATTTATTATTTTTTAATTGTTACAACTCTAAATCCCAACACCCTGTATAAATATTCTATCAGTAGTATATATTTCGCATCTTACTTCACCGCAGTGTTTACATCATTCATTTGAAAATAAGTTTAAGAATTTGCTGAGGGAAAGTACTTTTAAAAGCTCGAGTTTCAGTAAAAAAAGGTAGAGGTTTCAAAGTTTGGAAAAAAATTATTTTTCGAGGGATTCGTTTGAAATTTGGTACATTTATAGTAAAAATGTTATATTTAAAAATAGGTCTATAGCTTCTACTTTTGAACTTTTATACTAATAGACACACACACAAATATAAGAACCAATTTTGGCCGAGTGTTGTTTTGCGGTCCGCAAAAAAACTCAAAATCTAACTAATCTACAATAATGAAACTTCATAGACTCATTACAGAACTCATTATTTATGACTTATTCTCAAAATCTTAGCTTAAATTGTTGTGGGTTTTCTTATAATATTTTGATGTGTTTAAAGCATTTTTTAAATCCATAAATCAAATCATTGAGAAACGATCGTTATAGGTCATTTTATAGGTATGGAAAATACTTTCTACAAGTGTGCAAAGTTTCATTATTGTAGTCATTAGTTTATGAGTTGTTGAGTTTTATCTTAAGGTTTACAAAACAACCACTTGACCAAAATTGGTTTTTATTTTTTGTTCGTAAACATAAAAGTTTAAATGATAAAAACTTTAAAGGTATTTCGTTCTTAAATATAACATCCATCCATAAAATTTTTAAATTAAAAAAACTTCAAGAAATATAAATTTTTTATGAAACTTCTACCTTTTTTCTACTGAAACTGGAGCGTTTAAAGATACTATCCCCTCATTAAAATGTGGCATAATTTAAGCATATAAAACATTTTTATTTTTAAAAGGAAGTAATTTATGCGCATGCAGTTGAGTAAAAAGATATATTTATTACCTTTCCCCGATCCATCGTAGCTGAAATTTGGGATTACAAATGTTTGCGAATCCAAAATAAGAATTTCTCCAGAATGAACTCCTTTTGTGGTATTGAGAGGACCAACTAAAAGGGGTTGAGGTGGGACTAAATATTCAGGAATCCTTACGGCACCAAAACTAGTCTAAAAAAGGCATTATTTATTTAAACACGAATGAAAATACTTTAAAATATTGTTTACCTTATTCGATATAATGTGTAATTGTTTAATCAAATTATTAAAGTTAATTAGAATACATTAAAGTATAGAGCTGCTAGGGCAGTTACGGAAGCATTCCATTTAGTCTAGTTTATTCTCGGTTAATTTTCCTTGTCCCTTATGCCTTGTACGTGCTATCTTAGTCAGTTTTATCTTTAAAAAGTATAAAGTACTTAAAAAGTAAAAGGATATATATATATATACATATATGTAAATTCTTATCTTCTAAAATTATCTTTTCCATTTCATCAAGAATAAGATTATGTACAAATTTTATACTTATCCCCAAATGTGGTGGTAGGAGTATATATACATATACAAGAGACACTGAAAGAAAACTTACTGAATAGTTTTTGGTCCATATACAAAGCCAGTTAATTTCCTTAACTTTTATCCCCTGTGGCAAATGGAGAATTATATCTTCGTTTTCTATTGCTGGAAGATTTCCATCCCTAAAAAAAGATAAAAGAAATTCATACAGACATTTCAAAACATTTGCAATTTATAAACGTCGTCATATAAGTGTCGCGACAGCTTCAACCTTCTAAGAGGTTTCGATGAGATATCTCTTTCATCAATATCTGACCAATTTAGGCTTCAATGACGATATATCTCGCCATCAAGATGCCTATTTTTATTTTTTTTTGTATGTTCTAATGACGCCCATCACGATGAATTTTGCTAATGGCGAGATGCCTTGTCGAGAAATCAACAGCAGAGTTATATAATATCGTTTATGATTCAATCAAAACTAATTAAGGGTGGGGAAAGCATTCGGGCTTAAAACGCATGACTTGATTTATTATGTGTGAATAACTATCGATACATTCTTGTGCTCATGAATTCACTTGTTTTCTCATTTTATCCCATTCTGAAAAGAATGTTTTAGAGCTTAAGACTGATAACAGTTTTGCACAAATTGTCTCTGCTGAAATTGGGCTACCAGTTTGAACTCCTTCAGTGATCTAAACTTTTATAGAGAGCAGAATCTTACTGTGAGATGTTAGTAGTTTATTTAATTTATGAAATTTGTTTTAATAATCTGAAACTTTGATTTACAGGCATAATTACTTCTCTCACATAAGAACTGGTGATTTGGAATAGCCAAGTGTTCGTGGGCCTATTAAAGCTGCGTGTTTTTTAAGCAAAGATATAAGGTGAAATAAAAATTATAGATATAGTTTATATGAAGTTTAGATTGGGTATATGAGAATGGTGTCGCACACTGGAGCGACAAAACATGATATGCGCATGCGTACTCCGTATCTGTACCGAAAATATATCGGTGCGCATGCTTATTTAAGCCAATTTATGGCATTTGGCGCGTATTCATACTTGATCAAGGTTCTTTTTACGGTCCTATTGATAGCACGTTATAAAAACACATTACTTTATAAAATATCAATTAAGTAACATAATTATTGCAGATAATAATGAGTAACAGATTAGTGTAATAATAGTTGAATAGCTGGTGAAAGTGCGTCTAATAATTTGTCCTAGTACTCTACTTATGACACAAGTCTGACTTGAAGCTTATTTAGCAGCAGACAACTTGTGACCGATACACACAACTGACTTGCATAACATGTTACGGACATAGTGTTTAAATGTAAGTGATCAACGTCTCCGTTAAGAGTAAGATATTTCAATACTTACGAATCTTTGTCGGAGGGAATGTGAAAACCAGCATTATCTGGTCTGTCTCCGGTCCCAGCCCAGAAGACAACACCTGAAACAAATTATATTGATTTGATTCATATCAAAAACAGAGCGCTTAACTTTTTGATGAATAAGCGAAATATGTTTTTGAATGGACAACATAACAGCAAAAAATTATTTCAACACAAAATCAAAATTTTGAATCTTAGTCAGAAAATAATTTCAACACATAAAAGATAAGAAGTTACTCGCAAATATTCCATACTATGCTGAATACATAATGTATAGAAAAAAAATTTTCGTTATAAAGTTGATCAAATATGACGGGGTTATGAATTCTTTATCAAGTATTGGTTAGGAGTTCTCATATATATATATATATATATATATATATATATATATATATATATATATATATATATATATATATATATATATATATATATATATATATATATATATATATATATATATATATATATATATATATATATATATGAGAAGGCAGTCGACCTTGAGCTAGTCAATTTTTTAAAATGTGTGAAAGAATGTTAACTCAACGCTTTCACGAAAACCATGAATGGCGATCGTCGTGTATGTTTTCCTCCCAGCCAACTCATCACTGTTGTCGCTTTCAGCATCGAACGATCAGCTTAGAAACAAAATCCCCCTCAAAGACGCCAGATCTGAAAGTGCTTTGTTTACATTACCACCAAACCTTTAATTTAAGTTGTAGACTCGTTCAAAACCACGTGCTTTGACTGTCAACTCATGGCAGCGGAGTATACAGGAACTACTTGTATTATTTATTGTTTCTTTTCTTGAAATCTCCACTAAGGATTTCGTAAATCTCAATCGTTTCCAATTGTTTAGTGATCAAACATAAACTATCGTAGATAAAGCAAAATATATTTTATAAACAAATTATGCCAGTTGATAAAACAACATATTTTGTAAAATTTCAAACATTTTAGCTAATTTTCAAAACATTGATCAGATTCGATTCCGCAAGTATACGAACTTTAAATCTGCGCAAAACAACTACCTATAAAATAATTTAGTAAAAAGAAAAACTATATTTATGAGCAAGAGAGAGAAAGAATATAGTAAAAATATTTTTATTTAGCATCCTATCATCAGATTGAAATATTAGAATGAGATGTATGTCATATATGTAATTCAATGGTTTCAAAACTCTTTGTGAATAACAGATAGATTGTGTGAATCGTGTTTGATAAATTGTAAAATACTTTTTCAGAGAAAATGTATCACATTGTGTGTGCTTGTAGTATAACTTCTGTTTTCAGCACACTTTTATATTAAACTCTTTACCATATGAACAATACTAAGTACCACAAGTTATTAGTTTATTGCTATTAAAAATTACGAAACGTTGAAAATGTAGTGAAATATTTTAATGCAGTCACTTTATATTTCATCACGTACAGACCAAAATATCCATTTTCGTGATTCGTATTATGTTTTTAGTAAAGGTATTTAGATCCTCTACCTGAATACATCCATTGTCAAATAAAAAAAGAGTACATAACAAATAGAAAATATATTCATAAAGGTAGGCCACCACCAGGGTAAAATCTTAAAATTACTTCCACAGAAATTTCGCTAAAACTGTATACAACATTAAACAAGAAAACACCATATTTAAAATTTAACAATAATTAAAAACTCATTCTCAATTGGTTGCATCATTTTTTGTAATTTATTGGTAATTATTTCATTTTTAAATACTTTTTCTGACAGATTTGTGTATAGACTTACTCAAATAAGTATGCTACTCTTAACCCTCCAAAGGTTTCGATGCAATGCATAATCCAAGATCTAGTCAGTTTTGCTGGAGACGAGATATTTCGTCAAGAAAAAACTGCCCCTTGCCCAAAACTGGTGACAGTTTGAAGCAGTTTTTACACCAGAGGCTGGACAAAAGACAGTTTCTGACATGAACATAAACCATCAAGAGTGTTAATAGTAAAACATTCACACCGTCATTCATTTATCCATGTTGAATTGGATTATTCACATTTAGTCACATACAAACACTTATATTGTATATTAAGTTTCTCACCTCCGATTCCTTTTCCGTCGTAATTAAAGTTTTTGATGAACAACGTTTTCTCATCTGTTGCATACACAACACCTCTGACTTCATGGTAGTTGGTGTTCAACTTTCCGATTTCAGCGCCATAATAAACTGCCGTGGAAGTTAAACCTAAAACTAAAAAAATTATTTTTAGGACAACATTAGTGAGTAGAAGTCTTAATGTGAGAAGTAGAAAATGAAAAACTTACATAAGTTATTTTAAACAATTTCATTTTAAAAAAAATATGGGTGTGTTTCAGTGTATTCAAATTAATGGTCCCGAAGACCATGGTGTACAAAGGGGAGGGATGCACGTTAAATCTATCGCGGCCTAAAATGCCCTTACATTGGCGTGTTGTGGAAGTTTGAAGAGTGGGGTGCCAACTCAGGTGTGACCTCGTCATCTCATCGTGGTTCAAAATTACGTGGTGTTGTCCTCGAATCTTTCCATTCGGTTTTGATTCCGGACCGCCGCCAATTGCCCATTGTGTTGCCCCACTTTTCAACTGTGGCAATAAGAATAGAATACAGGTGACACAGGCCGCTCAACAGATGATCTCTATCCAGACGTCTACACGTATACCCGCATCAAAGATAGACGTCTTTTACAGCTTGTAACGGGCCTCGGCCCATTCCACGGCTATCTCTACAGATTAGGGTTATCTCAAACTAACCAATGCTCTTGTGGAATAGAGGGAACTCCAATGCATAATGCCTTGGATTGTCCCGTCACAAGCTCACTTCACCTGCGTTGCCCACTATCAGGACCCACCCCAGGATGGCTAAACCTAGCACTAAAGCATAGGAAGTGCAGAGAACATTTGCAAAATCAGTGCTATTCTGACAATCCGCGGCAGGGATTTTATAGCAACGACATAAACACAGTTCCCATATGACCATCAAGAAAACCTAACAGAAACTCTGCAAATAGGAAACTAATAAACAACCAAGAGAGACTACTAAACCGGTAAATCCTTACAAGGATAGATGCGGGGTCTCCCCTGGCGGAATGTGTTGCTCCAGTGCGACTTTAATTTAAATACCTACCTACCTCAAATAAAAGTTCTAAAAGTAGCTATGAAACCTCTTGAATCTTTTACACCAAAGGAATGTAAAACTTACATAACTTTGAACTCGAAATACACATTTACGTGCAAAATCCTTTGTTCTCTTCAGATTTTTCAAGGGATTGTTTTATTACTTAATACATGGAAATAAATAAATTCTTTAATGTGGAATAATTTACTCCATTATAGGACCTCAAAAACAACAAATCGCACATTTTTGTTTAAATACTTATTTAAAGTTCTAAATGTCGCATTTTTTAAATTTAATAAATGTAGGTGGCGGGAGAGTTCCTGCGGTGGAACGCATTTCCTATAATCAGACCGAGGATGATGTCACTTGGCTTAATTTAGAAGTACGATTTCAGCGCTTCACCATAAAACTTCTAAAGAATAGATGTATGATAGGTCAACGTCAATTAAATCAAACGCTGACAAAGCACCAGTAAACTACATTTTAAGGAGACCACGCAATTCAATTATAGATTACTAGCCACTGCGTGGCCAGCGCGGCGTTGACCGTGACAGTTCTTTTCGTGGGGTCAGGTGTGACCACTGCTCGATAACCCCTCCACACACACACCAAGTGATTGCTATGAATTCCAATTTGGTTAAAATTGGATAACAGCAATAACGGAGTTGCACGTGGTGTTGGTTTGCTTCGCAAACCAAATGGGAATTCGGCGTGTCGTCACAATCTTTTTGTTTTCTTTCACTGAAATCGTAAGGGGGTAGGAAATGTAATCTGTTTATTTATCGAACGCGAAAGTTGACGTGACATCACAATCTCTTGCAAAAATATAAGATATTTAACTTAAAAATTTTATTTATTTAAAGAAAATCATATTTTTAGGTATTGATCTAATGTGAAATTTTCCGCCGATTTCAAATCCGTAGATCTATTTACTCTATCTTTAACGGTCTAGGAGATAGAAAAAAGAATTAAACAACTCCAGTTAAAAGTTTATTTGTTTTTTATCGTCTGCTGGAAAATCATTTCTCTAGGCAAAATGAACACGGAAACGAAAAAAATAAGTTTAGAATCTGTGATCTCATCAATAATAATCAATGACAATCAATAATAATTCAATTTCATTAAATTCCTTTTTTAATGTTCTAGATTTAATTTTCAAATTCACCGCGACCCAAAAATTGCAAAAACTTCGGACTACCTGTGTGCCAAATCCCATTACTGTAAGTGCCATAGATTCGTCAGGACTTTGAGTGCAGAAAACAAACAAACAGACAGACAAACACTTCCTTTTACAATAGTAGAGATTTCATTACGCATTTGAATAGCGAAATCTTCGCTTTCCGTCTTGTTCATTTGGGGCAACGGTAGCACAGGTGGTAGAGTCGGGGATAAGCAACAGGAGTGTTGCGAGTTCAAAACTCGATCCAACCAAAGACCGCCTGTAGGTTGGAGCTGGTGTACATTAAATCTGTCGTAGCCTCTAATATCCTTACATTGACGTGGTATGGAAATTTAGAGACTGGGGATGCCAACTCAGATGTTGACTTAGTCATATCACCAAGGTTAAAAATTACGAAGCGTTGTCCTCGACTCTTCCCCTTCGGGATTGGTCGCAGACCGTTACCAATAACCTATTGTGTTGCTTCAGTATACGACGTTAACTTAACTACCTGCCTACCGTTTTGTTTGTTTACTTGCAATGTGAATTTTTCTTAGGAAACATTTATTCGAAAGGAAATTGTATTATACGCGTAACGTTAGTTACAGACTTATTTATTTCATCATCAAGATTACAATAATTAAGCAGTAAGCTTTTCGAAAGATCATTTTTTCCTCATCACGGTTTTCATACATATGCTTCAGTGAAGCATAAAGTATTGATACAAATCTTAGTTATCTTTTCTTAAAAATACACTATATTTACTACATTGATTTATTTTCATTTGGCGTGTTTTAAAAATTTCTCGTATTCAGCAAAACAAAACAAAAGTATGGAGATTTCAATTTCACAAAAGACATAAACAGACGAGTCACATTTTAAACGTTATGTTACGAATATAAATAGACGACTGATGTAATTGAAATGTTTGATACCGAAAAATTTAACAGCCATAAACAAATATATCGTCTGGAAGAAATTAGATATTAACAATTTATACCGACCTCATAAAAACAAACAATTACTGACCATAAGAATTCAGGCAACGTTTTTGATTGAAAATGACACGTGAAGGCCTCGGGCTAAACAAAGAGTTCTTTAAGCTAACAGTACCCGTTAATCTGAATCCTGTTCCCATTGGCTTTTCATAAAACACAAAATCCATCAATAGATGCGAATGAGGAAGAGAGAGATGAATGAATATGATGTCACTAATCGATCCCAAATCCTCTTAAGACTTGCATCTGCAGCATAAAAGACCTACGAGCTCTACTCTCATCCACTTGTTCATCCTGAGGCTGTAGGTGAACTTCCAGCTGAGAAACTGGCCACTCTTATTTATCAACAACTGAAAGAACCCTCATCCGTTCGGCATCATGATTGTGAGTTTAGTTGTTTTATGATTCTCCCAGAACATGATTCCTCGAGCAAACAAGTTAACAGAAATCAAAACACTTTTAAAAATTTATTTCTGATACATTTTCGCTTCTATCTTGCGATATTTTATGAGAGCATAAATGATGTATAAATAAATATGCTTTGATATTCAGATTACCTACAAATTGTTGCATTGGTATGAAGTCTAGTTTTATGATTATTCCTTCTGCCATTCATGAATATGTAATAGCTTCAAAGGTCATGATTGGTTGGTTGCATTGAGTGTCTTGGCGAAAGGACCTTATTTGGCCAAGCGCCATCAAACGCAAGACAGACAACGACAAGTAATGAACAAATCTCCGAGGGCATGAGAATAAGAGATTTTTATTTATTGCAAAGACATGTAGACAAATTCATCTATTAATCCCAAGCGTCTCATGAAATTAGATGAATGGATGGTTAGGGACTTTTTAAAGACGAGTGGTTTCATGGACTTGGTGTAGCATGTGCTACTCCTAGGACAATTAAAAACAACAGCTACACAAAAAGAAAGGTAATAAAATGATGAACAAGGTTCCAGCTGTTTCAGAAGTTCTCTGACCTTCCAATAAGCCATGGACGCCTTACCCCGGAAATGCATAACATTCCAAAAAGGTGATCATAATCCCTGTTAGTCATCCCTCTGCACAGGACACATTCCTGACCATAGATGCCAAAACGATGCAAATGTTTGGCCAGGAAATTATATTCTGTTAATAATCTAAAAGCCACACCGTCACTATAGCCAGCAGGAATATCACAAATGGACTTACCCCACTTTTTCTTTTCTGTTTTCAGCCCCTATGGATTTTTACCCGTCTTTTAACCTTGATTATTCGAACTGCAGAAACAAGAGATAGTTCACTAGCGCAGATATTTTCGTCAGCAAGAAAAAAAAAAAAACTTAACAAATATGTTCCCAATTTTTCATAAAGTGTGCATAAACGTGATCAATTTGAATGCATCTCATCAAGCCCTCGATTGAAAATGGGATGAGACCCGTTTCCTCTGCAACAGATAGATGTAAACATTTTGGAGTATGCAGTTCTTGTAGACTAAAGGGGTCCCTAGACGGTCAATTATACTGTCAATAGTATTGTATATGATTTTCATTGAAGCAATCAATTGATCGTGTAGGAGGTGATTGACGCTATTGTCCATCGATTGATGGACATTGATAGAAATTTTGATTGAAGGACATTAACGGGCACCATTGACAGAGATGATTGATCGTGTAAAATATGCAATCGTCAATCGTTCGGGCAGTTTCGCTTAAGACAGCAAACATGACGGATGCATCGAGACTCACGAAAAGCGACTCTGTTGGGGAACGGGAGTTTATGACGCTTTTAATAACTTTGTATCACAATAATCATGAGTTGTGGAAAGTTAAGTCAAATGAATATTTAAATATGAAAATATGGTCGAATTAGCTGTAGTAAGGTATCAAAACCTTCTTGGTTCATTCTGAGAAAAATTTTGTAGTCCTCTGGTTCAGTATCATGCAGAAAGTTTAGTAAATGTTCGCGAGTAAAGCGGCTTCTCAGTTTATACCACTTTTGAACCAGCGTCTTTTCCTTCGTCCGATTGCAGACAGACAAAGTTAAGGCAAGAAAGCACAAATCTGAATTTGAAACCATTTTGAAACTCAAAAAATGAAACGTCACGCCCCTTCGAAAAACACTGACCGAATGAGTTTGACGGGTTGATTGAAGCTATATTGAAACAACTATCAATCGAAACTGTCAATCACATTGACAATAATATTGACCGTCTAAGGACCGTTTAACAATAGTCAAGGGGTATCATATTTCATTTATTTCTGTTTAAACTGGATTGACAAATGACATTTTCAGCCCGTACACCACTGATCTATGAACTTTTTACATGATGGTAGAGAATTGATAGCATCATAAATTTTAAATTTATAATATAAAGAATACCGAACCGCTATAAAATTCTGTTAGGTTATTTTAAACATTAAAATTCGTCTATTTTTCTTGTTTTAAAGGAGAAAAACGGCAAATATTTCATGAAAAATAGGCTTGACCGCTCCATAAATGTCACACAATTCGACAAAATTTCGATTTTAAATCATATGAATCGGTTTAAAATACCAATACATCATACGCCAATCTATTTTTGCCAAAACTGATGCGATGCGAGTCCCATATTTTTCTTTCGGATTTAGTGAAGCAAAACAGGTAAGCGTTCACTGGTATTGTTTGGTCGCTGACAGTTGATTAATGATTGTTTTCTACCCCGCCATCGGAAAGCACACGGTTCACATAAATAAAACATGAAATCTTTTCCTATCTCTTCCCTTTTAGAAAGTGAAGTATACTGCTAAAAAACCACAACGTCTCTGATGGATGAACTGACACCATTGATTGGAATATGTTTACACAATATTCTGTAACGAAAATGCTTACGTACGGAACTTTTTACGCAAACAAAAATAATTATTTTATCAAGAATATGAGAAGAGATAATATATACATAACTATTATTTATATATATATTTATTTATACAGCAAAATCCAGCTATTTGAGAAATAATGTTACGCTTTGCTTAGCTGCTTTTTAAGTATTTATTTTTTTTATGAATACCTGGCCGTATGATTAAAGTATTTGGGTCTGCAGTTCTGATCAAAAAATATATATTTTAAGGGCCGTATCTGGCCTGCGACCGTGATAAAAAAATTTGAAGGCCGTATCTGGTCTGCGGGCGTCTACGGAGGGCTGTACCTAGACGGCTGTCCAGTTAAATATATTCGGAAGACTATATCTAATTAGTCCGCCAGTTAAACCTATCAGGGGGGGGCTTTACTTGACCTACGGGTCGGTAAAGTCATTACATATTCTCACCCCCCATCGATGCTGGTAAAAAATGCAAACTAGAATTTTGAATAATTTTCAAGTACAGTAATCACGAGAGACATATCGCGCTATTTGGGGACAATAAAAACCGCGATGTACCAAAGGAAACGATATAGCGTTGTTCGAGTTGTTGGTGGTCTTCCGTTTCTGTGGCACGGGTCAAATTTGACCAAACTGCGTCAAAGTAAAAAATGATCTTCGTGTTTACCAACGACTGTAAACCCAACGGGAAAAGAAAATACCCTCTAGAGTATCTCATGACCGTGAAGCCTGTATACGCCTAAAGAAGTTGGCATAGCTCCAATAATCGAATTTGGATATATTAGCTCCTTTTTTATCGCGGTACAGATATATAAAGATTAAGACAAGGAACGCAAACGCACGTTTGAGAGGATTCAGAGATCCCACATATTTATATGTTTCAAATGTTTTTTACGCGTGTGTACGACTGTTTTCTATGAGTGTTTAACCAGTGAGACGGCATGCGTCGGGTCAAAGAAGCAAAAGCGGAAGCGCTATAATTGCAGGGCGTAAAGCCAACACATAAAAGAAGTGTTGCTGTACTTTTGTTAATATAAAGGATGGCTAAAAGTTCAGAGGTTTATGAGCGAGAGAAGCGTGCTATGTGCGACTCGATACACTTCTGTGCACTCTGTTGCGGTCGGCTACTCCTTGAAATGACTTGATATACTATAAACATAAGAGAGGGTTCTGATAATACGGTAACGAGCATTTAGTATTTTGCGACCTGTTAATATGGATACGGTAAAAGAGGTCAATGAGTGATTTTTAGACCATGGAAGAAATGGTTACACGCGCTTTTAGATAAGTAATAGTTTGCTTTATTCACTAAAATAGATGAGCCGTTGAATAGATGAGAATTGAAGTATGAATGTAAGGTATCACGGGATGAAAAAGTGACGAGTCGTGTAATCTGCATAATCATTGTAATAAAGAATCTGACGCTAGTGGAGCACCAATGGAGGGGGCTTATGCACCCCAGAGACCCCCAGACCTAAAGAAAAGCAAAAATATCCTTATTTATATTATCTGTTTGTTCATAAAAATCGTGTATAAAGGTGCGTTTGTGACATTTACTCCTTCCTCCAATCACGAAACATTTCTCCGTAATTTGTTATACTATACATGAGTGTCCCAGCACTTATTTGTAGGATTTGGTGAACGTAGTTCACATTTATGAATAAGAGGTTTGCCCCCTTTTGCTGTCAATGCCATCTGTCTTTGTCACTGCGTCGTTTTCTGTTACGCGATGGCGAATTAGACCGTGGCCTACGCCTTAAAGTGAATTCCGAACCTCTACGAACATTCATGCCAAGACCGTATTTCCAACCCAGAGTGTCCAACCAAGAATCAATGGCCACAATTGACCCAGGTCCTAAAATGACTAACTTCGGCCCTCATGGCTGAGGCAGGTAATTTCAAAGCTCAGAAGCAAAATTTCATTTAGAGATTCAATTAAGTTTTTGTAAGAAAGCGATTAAGATTGATGACCTATATTTGAATATAAGATTGAAACAGAACAGTAATGCCCCCCCAAAAAAATGAACCTCATGATAAAGTGGAATTTTTTCACATTTAACGTGTTCCATAGATTCTTCGAAATCATTCCATAACCAAAGCCGTAAGTCTAATACGACGTAAATTCAACTACTCTTAGCAAGTTTTTATGCATATTCAATAAATATTGCAAGTTAATATTGAGGACGGTAACTTTATATCAAATATGATTATAATTAGTTTTTTACACATACTCTATTTATTTACGTATTTGATCATCGTTTTAAATGTCAAATTTTGTTTTGGACATAAAGGTGGCAACAGCCTCTTTTGCCCCAGATCAAAAAAGTCTAGCTTCGTCTCTGATGATCAAGTCTGGCAATTAAAAAACTCAGAAGCAAAATTTCATTTAGCTATTCAATACAATTTTTTGTTAGCAATCAATTAAGATTCTGACCTATATTTGAATATGAGATTGATACAGAACAGGAACCCCCGAAAAAAGAATACCCTTCCTTAACCTTCGTAAATACTGGAAGTTTTTTCACATAAAACGGGTTCCACATATAGTTCGATTACATTCCATAACCAAAGCTTAAGAAACTTACACCAATGCGCAAAGTTCGGGCGAGTTGAAAGACCTTACGATCACACGCGGCAGTCCTTTTTTGTCTAGTAATTTCGATAATAATAATAATAAAAAAACATCCAAACACGTAAAAGATTTTAATGCAGTCTTAGGCTGTAAAAAAGCCGTTTCCGTGCTGTGTAATTAACGTGGAGCTTTGAGGGTCTTAATTGTATTTACTTGAGGAGTCACTGGGGGTCATTTCACATGTTGCTAAAATGAATGGATTCGTGTTAAAAACAAATCGAAATATGGTTTCTTTCTGTGAAGCTTGGAGTGCACTCAAACGTGTTTCGCCGCAATAAATAACAATCATTTCTTGGCTATATCTAGAGAGACCTACTTTTTCTTGCAAGATGGCATAAAAAGGGGTTTCTAGCTGTATCGACGAGTATTATATTCATGAACTATTTGACCTCCATTGGTATCCGTGTTTAATACTTCTGAAAAACTGGTTGTTTCTTTCAAAGGTCAAGGTTTCGAGTACGAGCATTGAGTATTTATTCAGTTTTCATCAAATTCATCCTCGCGTCGATTAAATTCATGCTTAAAAAGAGAGGGAAACAAAAAGTATTTTTCCACAGGAAATTTCAAGTTCAAAGGAAAATCCATCATGGCAAAAAATTGCGTATGAAGACGGTGGGAAAACAAGTTTGAACTTTCCAAAACAAATAAGTGCTGCCATTTATGTTGAAAACAGTTCACTTATTTTGTATACATAATGAATGGCTTTCAGTCGTTTTATCACGCACAGATAAGTAGTGAAGAAAAGAAAGGAAGAGTTATTGAACTCTACTTTATTTGAAAATTTCTCTTATTTATCTTGCTTCAGTTAAAGCCACGCCCGTTTTCTGTGTTACAAAGAGAATCCAGTAAATCATTCTATTCTAACTTTCTCCAAGCCTAGAAATAAATTTGAATTGAAACAACAGAGCATGGAATTTAAACTATTTTTAAATTTGTTTTTTGAACTATTTTCAAAGTTTAACATAAAACTGTTAAGAAAAATTTTTATGGAAAAAATAATGCTGTGTCTAAGTAGAGTAGGAAAAATTATTATTTCATACTAAAACGTATTTGCATTTGGAGTGAAGATATAACTATACAAAAACCATCACTTGTGAGTAGTACAGATCTCTCTTCGCTCTATAGTTTGATTTCGCTAAAAAAGAAAACATGACTCCCATAATGAAATTTGCTAGTTTTTTCACCTATTTCGACAGAAAAATAGCATATCCTTACACCAAGAATGAAAGTAAGAATACAAGTGAATTGGGATATCACTCTGTATATCATTTCATAACTTAGTTATGAAAGTACTTATTACTGTATTCTTACTAACTATTAAAACAAAAAGTAACTAATGCATTCAAAATAAACTGAAATTAATGTTCTCTGTTTTATCAGCCTGACATTGTTTATTAAAATTTTTATTTTGATTTGGTGTACAATATTTTAAAATATTTTTACAACACGTATTGAAGAAAAGGCATCAGTAAATTGTATCTTAATTGTATAAGTTCATTTATATGGGACAACGTAAAAAGTACTTTAGTTGCCTTGTTTGGCTTTGTCATAACAGTTAACCACCTTTCCAATCATAGGGAGAAGAGAAATTCAGTTTGAAAATGTGAAACCAAAACAATTTTATTTAATACGCTGTCTAACAGTCGCGTTTATATATGTAAAAATACTGAGAATGAAATGGGAAAAGCATATCATTCAAATACCCGATTAAATGGGTACAAAAATATTTCTGGTCAGGCCAATTGGAGTTAGATGTCTAGAGGAAGACCAAAGCTTGGATTAATTATGTAGACAAGGACTTTGTCATTTGCAAAACTAAGGACTGGAGTGATATTGTCAATAACAGGACAAAATGGAACAGGCCTACACTGGGCTGTCAAGCCAATGAGAAACAGCAGCGAATATTCAATAATCAAATCCGAAATCAGCTTTCCTTTTGATTTTAACTATCAAGGAAATTGTGTAAATATGTATTTTAGACATATATACGGCAGTATGAGCACGAAGTCCGCGATCTGTTTTTATAATGAAGATTTTTTTTTATCTCTCACATGATGCGTAACATAAAGGAAACAAATGAGCATATTGAGAATAGCTACCGGTAAACCGATAGGAAATGTATCGCTTATTGATTGAACGATTGCTTCACTCTTGCGAATAAATAGGGTAAGTTGGCACGAATAAATAGGGCCATACAAATATATATTCTTCAACATATGAATGACCGAATTTTCCGGAGTTACTCAAATGTGTGAAATCAAACGTGATACTCTTTTTACAGTCATAAATTATCATTGATTCTCTGAATAAGAGAGAGTTTCGTATCTTCACCAATCTGATTGTTGAATCTGACTTCAAAAGATTGTTGAAATGAGTCATTATTTTTTCACTTCACCGCGCAAGAGAAACCTTTTTGGTGAGTGAATTGTAACACGCGAAGATAAGACGAATTAGAAATACAGATAGGCATAAAGGAAGTTATTCATGTCCACTGCTATGATCGATTTTATTACAGTGATGTAAACAAGGGTAGGAAGGTAGTTAACATCGCACTAGAACAAATGAACGGGCTATTGGCGATGGTCCGAGATCAATCCTGTTGGGATAAAATGAAGGACAACACCTTGTAATTTTGAACCACGGTCAGAAGACGATGTGAGATTGGATATAGAGAGGGTATGGTTTTCCTTTATTGGCTCTATAGAAAAACATTTTCGTATTTCTTCAATAACACAGAATTTCCTTTAGTTTTGCTCTTATTAATTTTTAAACTTTTGATTAAAGAGTTCTTAATGTTTTACATGCATACAGAGACTGACTGGTTGGTTTTTATGGGGTTGTACACTTACGAAAAATTTCTATAGAATTCTATAAGCCCGTTTTTCTTAAGGTCTATAAAGTAACCTCTATAGAAAATCACGACTTTACTTTTCTACTGAACTTCTCTATAGAATTCTATAGAAATATATTTCTATGAATCAAAGCAAAATTTCTTTTCTCTATAGAAATCTCTATAATTCTATGAAAGTCTATAACATTTTTTCGTAAGGGTAAGTGACGCAGGTTTGGTTCATGCAACTTATCCTGTGTGTATTTCTTTTTTTTGTGTCAGTAAAACTTTCTTAGTGTGCTTATGGTCTATATGGTGCTCATCGTACCATGCTGGTGCCAAACACAAGGCAACTTTGGGTTTGTCAACCAGCATGGACAAATAATAAATATAAAACTCCAGCAATCCATCGATTTGAATTAAATGTTTGATTATGAAATTTATAATTTTAAAGACTACAACAAATTAAAGATTATATGTGAATGTATTTTAGATCTTCAAAGTCAGTTCACACAATACTTTAAATGCCTTATCGCTACAAATCCGATGTGTCATGGCATTTTGTATGCTTTTTAAACCGTACAAAGATTAATACTTTTCTTTTTAATTTTAATACATTTTCTTTCCTTATCAAATAAAAGCTTGTAAAGGAAACCTGTGTTAAATTTTAAAATACTTTGAATAAATTCGATTACCATTTCTCGTTTAAAAAGTTTTGTGCTGCATGATTTATTTCTTTTTATTAAAATCTCCAGCCACGTTTGTTAAGCCACGAACGTGTGAGGGAAGTTGGTCAAAACGTACACATACCGTCCAAAACGGAGCAAACGTGTTTAGCACAATCGGTCATAAAATAACTAATTTCTGCCAAGCCTAGTACAAAATTGAACGCTTTATTCTCTCTACATCATCTATCCTAAGTATTTTTAAAAAATTATACTTCGAAAAGAAAAATAAGTTCAAAATAAGTAAAGTATTAGAATTTAAATTCCGTAAAAAAGTAATTACTTTTTCTGCAGTTCTGGTAAAACAGAAAGAAAATGAGTAGTCAAGAGTCATGTTTCAACTAAAGGTCAGTGGCATAGCCAGAGGGTGTCTGAGGATCAGAAAGTGTTGGTTTCTTATTTGACTCATTTTACGAGTTTATATTATAAATTCGTTCATTTTGTGGCGAAGCTACTCACTACATTAAATGCTTACGTAAAGAAAAAATGATACTTTCTTTTAATAATGTCTATAACTCATCCAATACATTTTAGAGTATTCTTATTCCTCAACTTAACGATAAATGTGATGAGACGCTTCACCATAATTCTTTCAATAAAATGACGGACATTAAAATTAATTTTTTAATTGGTTGTTCTCTAAGAAATGTGAAGATCGTTAATTTGTTTTTCTCACACATATTCTCATATTTTCTTATAGCATCAAGCACAGAGCGGTTTTTTTTTTTTTTTTTTTTTTTTTTTTGAGAAAAAAATTTTAAATATTTGCTACGTTACTTAATAGTCATTATAAATATTTGGATATAAAACGCAACCACCCACTTCAACGAAGAATCCAGTACTCAGACAACCCTATATGGCTCATTATTTTATGCTCTTAGAAATCCTTTTCTTTGAAATTTAGTCTAGTGACCAAACATAAGTTAGCCGACCAACCGGTATAGTGGTTAAGGTGTTAGCCTCTAGATCGGAAGGTTCCTGGTTCGAATCCGGGTCCGGGCATGGATGTTTGTAAGCGTATGGTGTAGAGGCGGCTGGTGCACCTTAAATCTGTCGTGGCCGAAAGTCCTCACGTTGGGTTGGTGTGGGGTGCCAGGTCAGGTGTTGCTTCGTCATCTGACCGTGGGCGTAAGGGACTGATCCCGGACCGTCGTCAATAGCCCGTTGTGTTGTTCTAGTACGACGTTAACTAAAAATTACCATTACCTTAAAGGCCCAGAAAAAAATGTTTACAAAAATGATCTATCGAGCAGGCTTGCGACGCGTAGAGAACATCTTCGATCAGTGAATCGACTATATACGATAGAGTAGTTTCAGTTGCATCGAAACGTCAGTTAAACGCCGCCTTATCGAGTTTCAAAGCGAAGTGATCGAGAAACGTTACAGTTGAATCTGGACCTATATCAGCACTGCATGAATCTCATTTAATTGTAGGTAGGTATTTCAATTATTAGCGGTCTGTCACCATTGTGTTGCTCCAGTGCGAAGTTAATTCAACAACCAACCCATCCATATAAAAGAATAAATAAAGTTGTTTTTTCGATGAAAATGTTTCCTCATTGCCATAAAAATTTGCGCACCAAGAAAAAGTCAAAATGAAACGAAATTTTACACATGTAAGTACTACTTTGATATAAGAAAGTGATTAGAAAATCAAAGAAAAAGAATCATTTATTGCAGAAAAAAGTACAAATGAACGGAAGTTTTAGTACTCTGTTGGACCCCCTCTAGCGCGAATGCACGATGCGATACGAGCGGGCATTGAGGCATACAGGTCCGTATGATCCGGGTCCTGGCATGGATGTTTGTAAGCGTAGGGTGTAGAGGCGGCTGGTGCACCTTAAATCTGTCATGGCCGAAAGTCCTCACATTGGGTTGGTGTGGAAGTTTGGAGAGTGGGGTGACAGCTCAGGTGTTGCCTCGTCATCTGACCGTGGTTCAAAATTACGAGGTGTTGTCCTCGTATCTTTCCCTTAAGGGATTGATCCCGGACAGTCGTCAATAGCCTGTTGTGTTGCTCCATTACGACGTTAATTAAAAATTACCAATTAACAAACATAAGTTATAAGAACTTTCAGCGAAACTTTAAATGTAATAAGATCCATATCTTCATCAGATCCATGTCACCAAATTGTATTTCTTAATAATAAGATCCCTCAGAAATGTAATCCTATCTCTCACATTTCCTAGAGAGGTTAAATTAGTGTTTCAAGCGGTAGTAGTGTAGCCAAGATTTCATTTCGGAGGTGACCCAAAGTTTAAAATGAAACATTTTATACTGTTATCACGCTTTTGAAGAGTTTTTATGGGTTTCTTTCGCTTTCCAGACTAAAATTTAAAAGGATTATTGTAAGCATATGAAAATTGACCCACATCCCAGTTGCACGAATGATTACAGTGATTCTTAAGCAAATATTTGCTAAATAAATAACAAAAAAACAGTATTAAGCAAATGCTCAACTGTTTCTGGAAATTCATCTTTTTAACTTTTCGTGCCATTGTTGGAGGTTTGATATGATACGTAAGTAAGTGAATAAGTGAGAAGATGGTTGAATCACGTAGAAAAAATAATGCCCCAAATAATTTCTTTCATACTTCGCAATGAATATTATGATCATTAAACCTTTTTTGAGTATTAATCGCGCTCCGATTGACCGAATGTCCGTGCTATCCAAGCCAAATTTGACACCGAGGGCAATACAAAAACTCATACAAAGTACTCAATACAAAACAGCCCATACGAAACAGAAAAATGTATTGAACTACATGTTACTACTATTACTACTGAAAGATTCAGAAAGAGTGATCTTGGATGATCAAGGTGTTCTACTGCATTTTTAATAATGAATTTCTCAATAATTGTTACTTTAAAAATAAAATAAAAATTTAATTTACTTAAATTTAAAAATGAGAAATGAAAAATTATCCGTACAATTCTTACACGTATTTGTTGGACGTTTTACAAATCAGACCCGAGCACTTTTGATGGGCCCCAGTGTCCCTCCCCTTTAGAAACGCCACTGGTGCTATGCAAAATTATTAATCTGATGCGCAATTCGAGGAGGTTGCATAATGGTAGTACGTTGATTATGTTACAATCAAGTGTATCAACATGAGAGTGATCCAAGATGAAAATGGGGAGTTTTTCCATCAGCCTTCGGGCTTTCCTCGACCTTTAGAAGTGTGTGTTCAGGAAGTTCTATCGGGCGATATTTTGCCTTGCTCAAGGTCGCTAGGTAACGGAAGCCAGTCACTGACCTCATGATTCTTTTATTTGATCCTTGTATAAGCGGATGGTGAAAGCTGATCACTGATTCCGCCAGGTCATTTCAAGCCTATTCTATGCAAAGTGGCAGATATAGATGCTTTCATATCCCATATTAACGTCAACACCATAGGATAGTTCCAGGAATGGTAGTCCAGGACTCTCGATTCCTCTTATCGATTTACAAATATTTGCTGTGAAAAGTGAACAGAAATTTTAAGTCTCAATGGTACCTTTGTTTCAAATCGTCAACACCAGCGTATAGTTGCAGAAATGCATTATCGAGTCCAAAACTCACGTTCTTGATTTCCGATAATTTTCTGTGAAACGTTAGCAGAAATTTTAAGTTTTAATGATACCTTTCTCTGAAATCAATTGGGTGTTTTGGCCTACTATAGGATTGGATGTTTTGGCCTAATATGGGATTGGATGTTGTTCTGTCCTCAAGGTCGCTTGGTAACGGAAGTCAGTCACTGACCTCATGATTCTTTTATTTGATCTTTGCACAAGCGGATATTGAAAACTGATCATTGATTCCACCAGATCATTACGGTAATACGCTATGCGCAAAATGGCAAAAATGGATGGTTCATATCCCATATTAGCGTCAACACAAATGGATTATTCTATAAATACAAAAAGGGCAAAACTCTCATGTCCACGATTTATCTTACCAAATTCCAAAAATTATAATGAAAAATTAACAGAAATTTTAAGATTTAATGATAGTTTTGTCTAAAACCGTCAACATCATCAGATAGTAGGAATGCATAATAAAGACCAAATCTCGCGTCCTCAATTCATATTATCAATTGTATTTAATATCAAATTTATGAATAGATATGTGCGAAAAGTTAATAGAAATTTTTTTAAGTATTATATAATGCTAGCTTTTTCTTAAGCAAATTAGATGTTTTGACCAAAAAAAGAATTAGATGCTTTGCTTTCCTCAAGATCTCTTTGTTACGGAAGTCAGCCACTGACCTCGAGATTCTTTTATTTGATATTTGTGCGAGCCGATGGTAAAAAGTGATCACTGATTCCGCCTGGTCATTTCAAGAATATTCTATGCAAAGTGGCATAAATGGGTACTTTTAAATCCTATATTAGTGTCAAGATCATCAATTAGTTCAACAAAAGTATAATAAAATCCAAAACTCTAACGTCCTCGATTCCTCTTTTTGATTTTAAATAATTTACTGACAAAAAACATGAATTTTAATTTTAATCATAGTTTGTCTAAAACCGTCAACATCCTCGGATGATTCCAGGATTGCATAATAAAGTCCAAATCTCGTAAACTCGATTCCTTTTATCGATTTTCAATAATTTTCTGCGAAAAGCTAAACTTGTCTTAAGCTAATTGAGTGTTTTGGCCTAATATGGGAATGGATGTTTGTGAATACTATGCCTGGATGTTTTGCCTTGTTCAAGGTCGCTTCGTAAACGAAACCAGTCACTGACCGCGTCATTCTTTTATTTGATCCTTGTATAAGTGGATGGTGAACACTGATCACTGATTCCGCCAGGTCATTTCGAGAATATACTATGCAAAGTGGCGAAAACGGATGTTTTCATATCCCTTTTTGAGTCAACACCATCAGATATAATTCCAGGAATGCAAAAAAGTCCAAAACTCTCGCGTCCACGATTCCTCTTATCGAACTTCAATAATTTATTTTTAAAAGTTATTGTTATTATAACGGAATCCTATAAATTTAATTGTTTTCAAATATAAATCTACGTAACAAGTACAAAACAAAGATTTGTAGAACTTCACCAATGCAGCTCGATGTGAAAAGGATATTCAAAGATTTAAGATCCCAAAAATCCTTTCCATCTAAAACCTTCAATCTTATTAGTAAATTAATGTCTTCAATAGCCCGATGTGTTGCTCCAGTACGACGTTAGTTAAAATACCTACCTATATCTAAAAATTTACTTCCATTATCCCACTATGATAGTTTCACAAGACTGAAACAAACCAGTTGTACACATAATTCCATCTTAAAACCTCCAGTTTCCTCTACATAACTTCTAACTAATTTGGACTTTCTTGATCAATAAAAAATCTCCAAAGGATTTTGTGCAAAGAAATGTGAGCAATAAATCTTTGTAAAGGATTCTATTCTAAAAAGCAACCTATAGAGTTTTTCTAAAGGACTCTTTTCTGTCGAAAGGAGAAATAGAATTTCATTGAATCCCATTCCAAGGAAATCACCAATAGAATCTTTCTAAAGGTTAAAAGAATCACAATGGATTGTTTAAAAGGATGTGGTTGTTTAGTCAATAAGGTGGTTTGTGGGGTAAAAGTAACTCTACACTGCTCGTGAATCTAACAACGCGATCATAGGGTTAAGTAAAGCCTTTAAATTTAATACCTTCAATCACTTATATCAATAAGTTAATGTCTTCTGAAATACTTACTTCCATGGCAATTTTACTATCCGCAAAACCGAAATTAATATTTTTTTTTAATTGAAAATAACCATATTTGGTTCTAAGATTAAATTGACCTAAATGAGAGACATAAGCATACAACATAAGATATATGTCAGCCGGAATACTGTTCTATTTCCCCTGAAGGTACTGTCATCGAAGATTGCTTAAATGGAGACCTTGTTTGCTAACATCTAGATGGAGCGATCTACTGTTTCCGGAAGGTATGCAATGGGGGTTGACCGGATTTGAAGATGGCCAAGACAATCCATCTACGTAAACCAGTCCATGCTCCTCTTTGTAGTAAGCAGCGTTAGTGCACTGTTGCTGACTACTATTTATAGAGCGAAGGGAAAGGAAACGTCTAAAATATACAAGTGAACGAGCAACTTCTGCTAAATATTTGACCAATCTGATATGCTTTCAGAGACGAATTTCAACACTTTCTTCAAAATACACTTGAAATCTGTTTTTTTTTTTTTTTTTTTTTTTTTTTAAATTATTTATTATTATTTCTTGTAAAGCTGTCAAAAATGTTTTTAAAGAAATGCATCAAATTTCATTGATTTACATAAGCTCACACACTTGAATCCACTCTCTAATTATCTAGATGTGTACTACATGAACCGAAGATTATGTCTTTTACATAACCTGTCGCCCCCATTTTTAAAGAAACACGTAAAGATTACACATTGGTTTTTAAACTCAATCTCACATATTTTAATCCATCTTTATGGTCACCGCGATAGTTACACACAAACTAATTAAACTCTACTTAAAATTTCCGAAAACTGCAGAATAAATAGTTCTTAATATAGTTTAATATAAAAATTGAGATTTGCAAGTTGTGTGTGCCACAATACTTTTTCAAAATAAAAATAAAAAATTTAACTTCAATCAAATTATTATCAATAATAAATAAATATTATTTTACGAGAGGTGCTGAAAATAGTTACTCAACTGGTTTGAGAATACAACTGGTTTAGAACAGCCTTTTTCAAACTGGTTTGGTCCACGGCTCCCTTTGACTAAACATAAATCGCAACGGCTCCTTTGAATAAAAATGTTGTATTTGAATTACATTAAATATTTAAGCTAGTTATGTTTTAATTAATTACATCGATTTAATTAGCAAAAATTATAAAAACTGTGGTTGACATTAACGCACAAAAAAAAAATTTAGAAAAGATATTGTAACCAACAATATTTCTTCCTCAGAAGCGATTACTATTTGTTTAGAATTTGTCTCAATTCTTACTAAATTTGAAATGCATCGTCCCATCCATCATCCATCAAAGAAAAAAATATTGTAACCACCGACAATATTTCCTCTTCAGAAGTGATTCTTTTTTTTTATAGAATTTGTATCTTTTCTTACTAAAATTGGAAACTTCAGCCATCAAAGGAAAATATTGAAAGTGGCAATATTTCTTCCTCAGCAATAGTTCTTCTCTATTGATCTTTAATTCTTTATGCTCGTGATCTGACCGTGGTTCAAAATTACGAAGCGTTCTCCTTAGATCTTTCTCTTCGGTATCGGTTCCGGGCAGTCACAAGTGACCAATTGTGCTGCTCCAGTGCGACGTTAATGTAAATACATACCTTCCTCTTAATTCTCTGTTGATCATAAATTTAAGTCTTCTTCAAGACTATTTGGTCTTTTTAACTTTTTCCAAAACGTAGGGTCGGCAGACGTCCCACCATCTCTGAACGGGTTTACAGGTGGGTAGGTAGATAGTTGAATTTATGTCTCACTAGATCAACACAACGGGCTATTGCTGACAGTTACGATCAATCCCGTTTACAGATGAGACAAAAAAAAAATGCATACTTTCAACACTTAATAATCTTATTATCCCTCAATGTCCCATTCGTAAATTCCAGCATTCAGGTAAATTTAAACACCATATCTTTCAGTTCTAAAGTAATTTTTAAAAGTAGGTTGCTAGTTTAATTAATATCGCACTGGAGCAGACGAGGTCAACACCTGAGCTGGCACCCCACTCTCCAAACCTCCACAGCACTCCAACGTGGGGATATTTTAGGCCACGCAAGATTTAACTTGCACCAACCCAACGTACACGACGGTCTTTGGTTGAATCGAATTTCAAACTCGCAAACCTCCGGCTGCTAATCCTTTGCACCATAAAATCCCCAAACCAGCTAGCCGTCTGCTTATTCGCTACACTTCCAACCGGCTACCGCTGCCCAGTACCTTTTAAAATATTCCTGTAAAAAATTTGACTCGTCATGGAAATGTGAGCAGGCACGCGAAGAGAAATAGAAAATGGGGAGATCGCGAGAAAAAGCGAAATCTCTGAAAATGTTTATTCTAAATAAATCACAGAAATCGAAAGTTCAAGGTTCTATCCCACACACTAACACAGCATCCGTCCTCTTCGATTCGGTTCAATTATCGTGCACAGAACTCGTGCGAATCCTGTCTGAGGTTTCTGCTACGTTTGCTTTTTCGATCATCAAAAGACGAGTTCCTAATCTTTCGATTTGTACGCGGGCGTGCGATTTAAAATTTCCTGCACTTGAACCTAAATCGGTCTTTATAAGTTTAGTGTCGCACTTTGCTCATGCGTAATTTCGCTTATTTTATTACACATGCAGTAACTCCTCAATATATATATATATATATATATATATATATATATATATATATATATCGCTCTTCTCTACTTATTCCCTATGAATTTTCGACCCACGAATAGCAAAGGAAATCCGCACTTTTTTAGAACTTGAAATGTCACTTATTTGAAGGTGGTCTTAAACTGAATTGGTATAAAATATTTGGATGCTTCGAAACCGTGGAAGAAAGGGTTCGTTTAAAGAAAAATATTCTACCTATTTTTTTATGTAGACCCACAAGTGGAAGAGCGGCTAAAAGTCTCGCTCTTAACCCTCGAAGTGGTTTCTACTTGATATCTCATCCATCAAAATCGGGTCAATTTTGCAAATGACAAAACAACTCGTCGTCAAGATTGTTCATTTTCTTATGCTGACCAGATCAAGATCTTAGTTTTCATCTAATGACGAGACATCTCGTCCATCAAGATATGGTAAATGTTGGCAATGACGAGCCCACTTGCTAATTGTCACGACGAGATACGTATCCGTGACAACCACCAGGAGTGTTAACGAATGATCGAAGCACTTGTACTACAAACAGGAAGACAGGTAGGTAAGGTATGGTAGGTATTTTAAACTAACGTCACACTGGAGAAACACAGCAGGCTATAGACGACGGTCCGGAATCAATCCCGAAGGGAAAAATCCGAGGATAACACCACGTAATTTGAACCACGGTCAGAGGACAATGTCACTCCTGAACTCCAAACTTCCACATTTGAACATTTAAAGCCACGATAGATTTAACATGCACTAACCCCCTTTGAAAACGACGGTCTTTGGTTGGATTCGAACCCGCACCTCTCCGGTTGCTAAGCCGTTACTCTTTCAACCGGGTTACCAAGGCCCAGAGAGGACAGGAGACGGAAACAATGAGAGATTTTCAGTGTAAAAAAAAGGAACGCGTTACCCCAGTTGGAAGAGAAGCGAATTAGCAACCGGTGGTTACGAGTTAAAAAAACTCGGTCCAGGCAAAGACCGTCGTGTACACGAAGGCTGGTGCACGTTATATCCGTCGTGGACTCAAATATCCCCACGCTGGCGTGGTGTGGAGGTTTGGTGAGTGGGGTACCAATTCATTTGTTCTCGTCGCCTGACCGTTGTTTGAAATTACGAGGCGTTGTCCTTGATCTTTCCCTTCGGAATTGATCCCGGACCGTCCCCAATAGCCCCTTGTGTTGCTCCTGCACAATGTTAATTAACTACATATCTACCAGTGTAAAAAGAAGCTCTCGAAGAGAATATATATATAATTTTTAGATATAATTTAATTTATTTCCGTGTCGGTGATGTTTGACGTATTAATTTTTAACACACGTAAGTAACATTACATTCAAATGTCATGCCAAGTTGCGTCGAAAGTTGAGGTTACTAAAACACTAGTGCCCTGTGCGTTTAGTCATGTAGAACTTTCTCATAGTGTGGAGTCAGATACTCCCATAGACAGGGCCGTGGAGAGGGAGGCTGTAGGGTCTCAGACCCCTGCCCTATTTTTCTTTCTTTCAAATGCGCCTTTTTAATTACGACTTTCAAAATGTCTACTAGTAATTTTGTTTAATTCTTGAATGAATTCCATAGCGAATTTCTTTGCTGACAGCCCTGTTGAATAGTCTTTTCAAAGTGGAAACAGTAAATGGGCGATGCAGGATCCAAGGTCGTAGAAGCGCCAACATGGGCAATATAAAGATACTATAAAAGTTGTCCCTTTTAAAAACGTTTTAAGCATCCTTCTCATTGATTCACTTGATCATATAGACAAACTCACTACAGTGATGTATTGTCATTAATTTTTTTAACCAAAAAGTGAAATCGATTGGCAAACTGTTGGCATTGATTTAAGGATTCCAGTATAAAATGAGTCTGATATAAACAAATTGGTCGACAATATTAGGGTCTCATCCTTCTCATTAGTGATTATTTTTCGTTTTAATGATTTGATTTATACTAATTTCTAATGAAAGAGAGTAATCTATTGTGTTTATGTAAAGTTTATTTTTTTGTTATTTCATTTTCATCAATAGCTTTACAATTTCAGTTCCAAGTCATTTTATTTCCAAACTAGGTTTATGAAAATTACACGCACAGCTACACATGAAAGTCTTTGGTAAATTTTAAAAATTATAGACCCAGCTACACTTGAGATTTATTATTAGTTGACATAATTTTCCACAGGGGTATAGTAGAAAAATGTGCTTGAAAAAGGGACGTGAGGTAAAAGAATTTGTGAAACTATGGTCTCTAAATGTCCCATAAATATTAAGTAATACTGCACTTTTTTTGCCGCCCAGCCAGCATGGTGGTTATGATCCTCGGTTGTCACCGAGTGGGCCCGGGTTCGAATCTCGGATAAGGCATGGATGTAAAATTGGGAAAAGAAGTCGGACTTTCGCCTGGAATGGATTCCCGTCTTGAAAGGAAAGCAGCGCACCCCTTCCGTTCTTTGCTGGGATCATCGTTTGTAATAATAAAAAAATATTCTTCTTCTGTACTTGTCTTGAATGTTTCATCCCTTGCTTTCATATGTATCCCAGAAGAACATACGACAACAACAACAATACTGTACTTCTTCATTTCTAGTAGAACAAGGCACTTATAAAATATTTTTCTATGGCTTCTATGTATTTGATCAAAAATGAATAAAACAGTCGCTATTCCAATCATAAATTATGATAGTATGTTATAATTATGTATTAATACTTCGATTTAAGAGTTCGAATTATTTATTAGTAGGGCAACTTTTTGCAACAAATGCAACTTTTTTTCACGCGTTCTACGCTGCATGTTAAGTACTAAAAATAAAATTCCTCCGACATGGGGTGTTTAGTAAGTGAGTTATAACCGCAACACAAATGCAACTTTCTGCATAAATGCAACTTTTTGCATAAATGCAACCACCTGTAACTTTTTAAAATATAGCTTTAAATTAATTAATAACAAATTACTATTTCATTGTTTGCTCTCTGAATCAACCCTTCGATCACGTGTGTCTGATCTTGCGAACGCTGAAGTATTGCGAATCAAACAAGTTCATGGTAAGAAGGTGTTCGTCCTAAGACGAAAGTGAAATAAATGGCAAGAAGTACTTTAACACATTGGTTGGTACTCTTGATAATCCTGAGGAAACTTGCGTAATCGACTGCAGAGTTTGCGAGGTGAGTGTCGATTATCAATATGTTGTTCGTCTTGTAGATGACGTTTTAAAATCTCTGAATGTTGAGCGAAAGGATTTTGTGCTTCAACAATCCGATACAGCACATTATATGACAGCGGCTGGCGCAGGTTTTCAATGTTAAAGAAATTACTGGTCAAGGAACTGTCATTCAACGTTCTTCTTTATATCAGTATGTATAATAATACTGTTGAACACGACTAAAATTGTCAATATATTTTGAATTTTTTTCCTTTTTTACGAATAATTTATTTTAGAATTTGGTGTATCAAAAATAAATGCAACTTTATTTCCATAAATGCAACTTTTCCCATTTTTACTGCAACAAAAAAGTTGCCCTATTTATTAGGTACTTAAGATTAAATTTACATTAAGTTCGATTCAATAAAAAAAAAAAAATTTGCAAGAGAAAATCCAAATTTTCGATTCAACCCTCCAAATGTACCTTTGACGAGGTATCTCGTCTATCAAGATCTGATTAATTTTGCTAATTACGAGATATCTCGTCGTCAAGATTGGGTCGATTCTTTTATGATAGCGAGATCAATAACTGGTCAGTTTTCGTCTAATGACGAAATATCTCGTCCATCAAGAACTAGTTAAGTTTCGCTAATAACGGGATACATCGTCTAGACAACCTCCAGGAGTTAAAGCCCATTTTAATGACCTCTTTTAAAATTTGAAAGTGAAAAAATTTTGGAGAACAATCAGCAAATAAGTTAGATTTACCATAGTGATAAATACAACGAATAAAACTCGACTGGTCTCAAAATGAATTTTTAATGTACCTATTGTTCCTACTCTATGTAAGAATTAGGTCATTTTTAAATTAAATGATCCACATGTGCCACTTAATACTTTCTAATCTATCTTAAAATACTTTCTAATCGATTCAGAAAATAAGTTAGATTAAATAACCCTAATCAATTCAACGAATAACGCTCGACTGGTCTCAAAATGAATTGAAAGACCTATTTTATCATGTAAGAATTAGATCATTTTGTAAATGAATGACCACATGTGCCACTTAATACTTTCTTATCGATCTTAACATCCAACCATTGAATCAACACATTGTTTAGTGACGCAGAACGGATGAAAAATAGAGGGAAGATATATTATCGAACTCCGAAGAACTTCTTATCGCATCATTCACAGATTTGTTATCGACGTCAATGTAACATGATAAATGTAAAACAACATTTGGTGTTTAGAATTGCTCGAATTTCTTGATTTGGGATCCTGGTAGTTTTTTTAGTGTCCAATGTCTTGATAAATCTGACTGTTGGATGAATTATGAATTTAAAATAACCCGCTTAATCGTATTCTGAATTTCGGTGCAAATATATTTTTTCGTGAAAGTTTCATTAAATAGCAATAACAACTAAACATTTTCATTGACTAAATGGAAAAAATTATTATTTTATATAAATATTTTTCAATTTTCAATTAATAATTATCATTTGAATATTACAGTTATTTATTTTATCTACAAATAATAACCATTGCTGTAAATATTCAACAGAAATTAAAAAGTAAATATTACTAGGGGGCCCGCCCCCTGCTCGCTAAAGCTCGCCAACCCCCGGATGATTGCTTTACAATCCTCATTGGTTCGCTGAGCGAACCTATGCTCGCTTCGCTCGCATCAATGAAGACATGTGTACTAGCAGAAAGGATTGTTTTCAAAATATGATACTCCAAAAAAAATATTTTTCAAATCTAAATTTGCTGTATTGCAGAAAATATAAACAGTACCCTGAAATCAGAATTCAAATGAAAACTTTGAGCAAATTTTGAGTCAAAATGTGAGCGCTTCTTTGGAATTGAATACCCAGTATGTTGTTTGTGTACATTTCCAGCACTCTCGAGTAACCCACACTTTTTTATTGAGTTTGTTGTGGAAAGTTATAGTGCAAGCGTCTTGTTGAACTATAATTGTTGGCCCTGAAAAGGACCGTTTTTTAAATGGCACTGAAATGATCCGCCGCTTTCTTTGATTTCTATTTCTAAACTGCAACAGATCGACTAAAAGTCTTTTTTTTTCAATAAAATTTCATCCGATAACGCTATAAATTCAATTCGTGGAAAACAAACAATCGTACAATGTTGCCAAAACGCGATAACAAATAACGTCTTTTTTGCGTGCCACGTAAGAGAATTATATATATAGATTAAACTATTTAAAGTTTTTGAGATCCTTTACAAGATTTTTTTATACATTCGAAAGCTGGCTTGACTTGGTTACATCACAACGAAATTTTTTACCTTAAATTGCATCATAAACTTCTTAATATTGAAAGAAATAAAGTATGAAATAAAAATAAATTACCAAACACGCATCAAGTGCCTGTGAGAGGGAAGGCTAAACACAGAGGGCGCTAGTGCTTCGTTAACTTCCTTCACAAAATCGCGGCATAAATTAAGATGTTACACGAGTGCAATTTCAGCATGCCATTTATAAATTAGAAGTTAACGCCAAACATCGCCCAAACGGTGGTAAATCAAATTGGTTCTTAACCTGAAGTATTTTTCTTCTAAGATAGTGTTTTTCAGTGAAAAAATCTCTCATGCAAAAGGAAATAATTGTTCGGTTCCCAGGTGTTGGCAGTCAAGTCATCTGTCTTTAAACGAGTCTTTTTATTGTTAAAATTTCGAACTGATCGTAACATAAACAAATCGCTTCCACAATTGACGTCTTTTAACGTTTGGTTCTAAGTTGGTAGAATTTACATCGCTCTGGAGCAGAACAACGGGCTATTGGTGACCAAACTTTAAAGGGAGACTGAAAACATAAAATTAAACCGTATTTACAAAGGAATGTATGTCCTTCGGTGCATAATTGAAAGGCAGAGAATTTGTGAGCACCATTTCTTTGTTAGTCTTAATGTTACAGTATGACGGTAGTTGTACTTTTAGTTTCGCAGAAGGTGCTCAAAACACGAACATCAACACTAAAATGATTTATACTTATACGCTAATTCGAATCAATTATCCATGTCGTGATCCTTCGAGCCAATGAGTAACAAGGAAGAGAAAGAGTCGCAGGTTCAATCGCTCTCGTCCTCGTCGCTCATTTGGTTTGACGGATACGCATAAGGATGGCAGATTCGAATTGAACCACAAGTTTAAAATATCTTTAAGGCTCATTTACGCTTGTGCGCCTGTCTGAATCCTACCTCTGTTTTCGGATCCGTCGAAGCAATGAGCAACGAGAACGGGAATGATTGAAAAGTTTAATCACCTCTGTTCTCATCGTTCATTAGTCCGACGAATCTGAATACGGAAAGTAGATTCGGACAGCCGCACAAGTGTAAATAAGCCATTGATACTCACCTAACAGCGTTGAAGCATGGATAGTTTCTAAACCCAGCACACGCTTGAACAAGCGACAAAACATACGACATTCACATTCGTACTCCGTTTCTGTACCAAAAACAAGTGAGAAAAAGCGATAGGAGTGATTACGTATTGTAGAGAAAAAACCGTCTAGGGCAATCGTTATTCATGCTTTTGCATATGATAGCCAACAAGGTTTTATACCATTTCAAAAATCGAATGATCCAAGGTCGACTACCTTCTTGTTGGAGCCGCACTATAGTAACATAAAAATATATGACATCTGTCTGGAGAGTATCCAGTCATGTAACATGATACATCTAACCTATAACTTTTGGCATCTACACTCCTTCAAAGGAGGCCCCTTGAGATCTCACACACCTCTCTCGGCGTCTCTTCTATTTTTCAAAACACTCTGCAGAATCCTTTGTTAGAATTGCCATCAACTCCTTCGTCAATTTCTACTGAATCGCTCCCCTGTCTGAATTATCTTCCCTTTCAGAGGTGATTTTAATTTGAGAAAAGCCAGGAGTAACAGTGCGCCAAGCGTGGACTGTAAGGGGGCTGAGTCACCGGGGTGATTTGATGGCTTGCTCAAGATGTAATAAAAGGGCGGACGCGTTCTCGAGATGAATCTATCTATCGCCATTTGCAAACGTCTGCGGTCGTTTTCTTTGTGCTCTTTTTCTCAATCGGTGAAGATCATCGAGGTAGTACACCTTATTGATTGTTTGATATTCGTGATAGCAACCCCTTCACAATTAAAAAACGCAGTCAAAATTATCTTAACATTGCTGAGACTTTTTGTCGTGTCTTCTTATGGCGTGAAGAACTAGACATTTTCCTTTAGAAAGACTGCTTATTCATCTGAATAGTTTCTGCAGACAAATTTTCAAGTTTTAAGTTAAATTTGATGAAAATTCGCTTGCTCTATTCGTTTGGTCATTGCAAATGCGACGATCTAACATAATATACGTTCACTCAAGGACGTCTAGCACCCAATGGGTTCGTGACTTTTCACGTGTGTGCATCAGTGGTCACTCCTTGGCTGCCAAGTTACATCAATATCGCACAAACCGTTCTCATATTAGCAATGGCTGGATACTTTCCAGACAGACTTCGTATTACCATATCCTGCTTTAGATTTCAAGTTTTGCAAACCTATTTTAAACAATTAAATAGTAATTTTTAAAAGTTTTGCGTATCACAAATTTTAATTCGTGCAAAGCATTAAGCTGTTATTTAAGTAGAAAGATTGAAAGAAGGAGTGCTACATTATGGATAAAGTTTAGAGGAAAGTTAACCAGTGTAATGTTACAGCGGCTAATACAAGAGTGTAGCGCTTGAGGATGAAAAAGCATTAAAAACAAAATGCTTTTTCAAATTGTTACGCTTTATACATTGTATGCATGTGATTGCATATAATTCGCAGAATCAATACGCAACTTTGATATGCGAGCTTGTTTCTGCATTATTTCTTCGCGGTTATGACGCTTAAGGTTCTTCGCGTGTGTGACGATTTTAACTTAAACGCTAGGTTTGTACAATGAATCAAACCAAATAAAATTCGTTGATCGCACCGAGCACAATGGAAAATCGTTTTTCTGAGGATCTGAGCATTCCTAAAATGCATTTCTTTAGCGTTCACAAAAACACGAGGAAATGGACTTTCGAAGCAATTAAGACGTGAAGAGGCTTGTGATTGTAACTTAAAAGCTTTTTGATATATATAAACTTCTCTAAGCTTGAGAAACTATTCATCTTTATTAAACATGAGCAAGGTTAAATTAAGGTCTAACTATTTTGGGTAAGTTGATGGTATTCGGGTTTTGTCATTTAACCTTGGTATTTCTTCGGTATAATGTAATTTTCTCTATTGAATAAAAACATTGGCAGAAATCAAAAACTAGATTAAATAAATTTACTCTGAAGGATTTGTGAAATTATTCAACAGATACTATTTTCTTCTTTTTAACGTTAGATTGTCAAAATATTAATTTCGATTATTTCTTTCTGCAAAAAAAATTTGTATTCTTGTTTTCCGTATCAATACTTTTAAGAGGTGTTAAATAAAGTAGAATTTTTACTCCTCACGTGTACGTCACTAAGAACAAAGAGTAAATACATTTTAAAAAACAAAGAATAAAATTTTAAAAACCGATTGAAATTTTTTAAATGGCTTTCTTTTAATGTAAGTAATTAAAAGACCAAAATTCATGTTTTTTATACATTTAAAAAAACTACTTTATATTGAAGACCAAATTACACACGATGTGGTCCAATTTACTCATATAAATACTTTGTTCTTTTTGTAGCTTTCCTAACGAAATGTTTCAAAGATCTTTTTAAATTTACTTGCATTGGCGTCTGTATGTAACATTCTCTCAAAAAATATAATTTAATTGAGCCCAAACCACACAATGTAATTGATAAAAAAGTTATAAATTTCAAAATACGCGGATTTTCCCAAATTAAAATTTTCTACAAAATTTCTATTCATTACATTATATTTTGGTAAAAAAGTGTACTTCAATGCATCTTAATTATATACTTTTATTTTAGGTTTAATTTAATTCTAGTTATATTTCTTTTTCTCTTTTAACCCTTTAATTAAAATATAAAAAATTATATATATATATATATATATATATATATATATATATATATATATATAGTTCAAATCACCTCTTCTCTTAAATTCCGTATTAACTGTATGCTGTCACAAATCCTTCAAGCAGTTCTGTTGTTTTCAGTATTAGATTAATTTTCTGAGTGTCATAAGAATTCCTAGTAGCGTTGTATTGCTTTAACCCAATAACACACATAATCACTATATAATCATATCTATTGTATTAAAAAGTCTACCGATTATTTCAACCTCTAGAAAAATCTTCTTATCGTCCTTTAATGCAAAAATTCTGTTGGTTCTTTCCTCAGAATAGTATACTTTGGAATTATTCTGTAGGTTCTTTTATTAGAATAGAATCCTTTGGTAATATTCTATTGGTCAAGATGATCAAAATTGGTTAGAATTCAAGCAGGGAAGACTGCAGTTTGATTGTTTTAATTATGCGTGTGAGACCTTCATAGGCTTAAAGTATCAAGATAGCGTATCTTATAACATATAATAGGGTGTTTTTTTTAATAGAGTTTTGTCCTCACGAGTATAAATTATTTTTGTTAAACACGTACCTTAGATATCTCTCATGTATCCACAAGTAAATGTTCTCGCCTAAGATATTCATCTAGTTTTTGAAATTCATAAGGGTGAAGAATTTTAAGAGAAATGTGTGTGTGTGTGTGTGTGTGTGAATGGTCTGTGTTCCTTTTAGCTTAAAAAGTTCTCCGTGTCGTAAAATAATTCGGTGAAATTCTAAGAATAAAACCTTTTAAGATGTCATTTATCGTTACTCCTTAAATTTATGTAGCTTCTGGGAGTACAGTCTGATATTTGATTTAAACAGAAAACGAGTTCAAGTTTAAATTCCTCTCTATGCTTATTAACCTTTTGATGGGTTCACACACATGCTTCCCCCTTGCAACCTGAAGTCTTCCCTGCACGACTTCTTATTAATTTCGACCTTCTCTTGACCAATCGAATATTTCCAAATGATTCTATATTCCAAGTAAATGATTAATAGAATGTATCCAAAGTATTCTGTTCAAAGTAAAGAACCAATAGAATATTTCCAAACCATTCTATTACAAGGAAATGAGCAAATAAATCTTTTCTAATATTTCTATTTTAAGGAGAGAATTAATAGAATTTTTCCAAAGGATTCTATTATACAAAATAGGGTCATTAGGTCATAGGGAAAGAAAGAACCAATAAAATCGTGCAAAGGCATGAAAAATCCATGGATTCTTTAGAAAAATGTGTTATTTAGTCATTAGAGTATTGTGGGTTAAAAGAAATATTTCACTAATAGCAAATCTCGAGAGGTTAACAGTGGATGCAAATCAGTAGCATAGTAACCTGCTCGCATAATAAATACAAAATATTTGATACAGGAGACAAAATTACTATCTAATTAATTTCATAGATTAGTAATAAAATAAAACAGTGAATGCTAAATCTATATTATCTAATACTAGCAGAATTAAATAAAATTTTATTTTTCGAAATTTAAATCCTGAAAAGTGAAACATTCGGAAAATTACAGAATTTATATTTGTAACAGAGGTGTTCCCTTCGGTTTTAGCGTTATATTTCGTTATATCGTTTTTATATATTAATCTCAATGATTTTATTCGTCCTTTAATTCTTCCTTAATATTTACATCTTCGTGTTATATATCCAGAGATGCCAACCTACGATGGAAGTTTTCAGTAGTATCAAATTAAAAAATCCGTAGGTTTAAGAATATTTCAGAAGTTAAGTAAAAATATAAGAAATCGGCCTTAATAACACGCATATATCATTAATTCAAATATTTAATTACAAATTTGAAACATTTACGCAACACATTTTATTATTTATAATTAGTAAGGTATGTCATACATGAAAACGCATATATAGAACTAATAATTTTGTATGAAAGAATTATATATAAAAAAACATTTAATAATTAAATTTAAGCACTCACTCCCATTTACAAAAAAAAATAATAATGAAAAAAAAAAAAAACAGAAATAAGCAAACTAATTTATGTGTTGTGAAAAATAAATAAAATTGAATTTTTCCGTAGAAAAAATCATCGATTCCGTAATCCGTAGTACCCGATTCACTTCCGTAGGAACTACTGAGAATCCGTAGTAGTTGGCATCTCTGTATATCCACGTCAATAAAAGTAGTGTGTGTAAAAATAACCGTTTTCGTTTTGTAATGTGTGTACAAATTATTTAATTTCTTTTTTAAGATCTACTTTCAAATTTGTTTTAGTAGTTAGTATCACTTTTTCTTTTTTTAAACCAGCAGTAATAAATATATTTGCTAAATATCTTCACAATTTTGGGGACTATGAAGGACAACATTTGATTATGAACTACAATAGTGAAACATTTCGATAAATCACATTTGGAGATAAAACAGATTAAAAGTTTTATTCCTGTGAAAATACACAGCACGTAAAACACGTTTGCCATCTAGCGGTCCAGTATTGAATTAATAGATTCGTCAGTTTGCTGTAGGAAAGAATGTAATTTCCTACATTGTCACATGTAGTTATTCCAAATCCAATTTTTGTGTGCTACTATTGCAGCTTATGTGTGCTATATAAAGAATCGAAACAGTAAAATGAAAATCTTAAGCAAGTTGTTCAATGCACATGCACATTGCTTTGTTAATATGCGAAAAAGTTCTTAGAGCACTAACTATCAGTTAATTTTCAATTTACTAAATTACAAAATGTGTCATCTTAAAAGGCAGTTAAGCTTTGTATCGAAACATTGTTTCGTGAAGAAGTACAAATTAAAGTTGATAAATGTTTCTAAAAAGGGAAAGATGATTTTCTGTATGGTTAATTAAAGTATGCCTGCAATCGAATTACTGAAGAAACATCAACGTGAGAGGGGTTGCAAATTATTTCCTCGAGTTTTCCGGTTCTTTAGATTGCCAATTCAAATCCTGTTGCATAAATCATTCCTCTTTCGTGTGAAACAGGAGACTGAAATGCGTAGGTAGAATAGATGTGTTCATAAACTTCCAACGTTGCAAACACTAACTTTACTAAAGGAGTTATCCTTGGAATTTTCACCGTTAAAATGAAATACAGAGTCACTTTGATGACTGCTGATTACTGAAAAAACTGGTTCACACACACAACGAATATGCGGTTTTGAGTCAGTTTCGTCATTAGAAATGAATCTATAATACTTTAGAAAATGTAAAGCTACATCCTTTTATTCTTAATAAAGAAATAAACAAATTCAATAACTTAAATGCTACAGCCAAAAAAAAAATTTTTTTTCATTTTGTAAATTAAAGAGGTAACAAAGTTTTCAAAAATATATAGAAAAGTAAATTAGTATGTAGTTATATTATTGTTAAAACACGTCTTCATTTTTAGTAACCCTATATTTATTTAAAATTATACATGTCGAAAATTAACATGTTTGATACCCTTTTCTATTTTACGCACATATTATCTTAAAGTGACTTGTATCGATCATTGGATATTTTTCACAGGTATTTTCAGGATATTTTTCACATCCTTTAAAATGAGCTCTAAACTGGCTCAAAAATGTAAGATACAGATAAACAAAACGATACCATGAAGTGCATATCACTAGTAAGCCGAAAGTTGACTGTTTTGCTTGTGAATGCAATATAGTATAATCATAGCGTGAGGTAAACTTTACGTGCCTAACATAATTTGAACAACCCTGAACCATTTTCAAATGAGCATTTAGATACATAAATGAGTGTGTATTTAAAAAACTTTCATTTGCCTTTCATTTCCTATCGTCTTTCTCGCATTCCCTTTGAACCCTCTTATTTGAATATTATGGTCTCATCGCTGATACTTTCCAACGTCTCTTCGCTTGCATCATCACCTCCGTAGATATATCATGAAAGTATGTTCTTTGTGGCTGTATCTAGTATTGGCGCGACCCACAATTCGACTTACGTCTAAAAATTAATTTCCTTACGAAATTATATTGTTTAAATTTAGTCATATCTCGTATTTAAGCGTAATATATATTAATTGTAGTTATATATACTTTAAATCAGATTTGTAAGTATAAGTTGTTAGTGAAAGATTGACGACAGACGATTGCTATTGCTCTCTAAAGCAAGTTACCCATGGCGTAAGTTAAACTTTAAACACGTGAAATGGGTAGCAACATACTATTTAGAATTGAAGCTTTTTATGCCACTGAAATTATTTCATATGTATTCTTTAACAGCTTAGAGGTTTTTGACTTAAAATGTAGTGTAGTAAAATGAGCGCATAATAAAATAAAAGCACTTATTTTTTTATGCATATTCATTTTTTTTTTTTTTTGGTTACTTTCTATCTTTAACTAGCATCCTCATAAATTGAAACAGATTAGAAGATGCAGAAAAATTTATTAAAAAGAAAATTAGCTAAAAGTTTAAACAACTTTAAAATGTAGGAAACTTACTAATAGTTTCAAAACATTTTATCTCATTGACTTCTAAAGACTAAAACTATATTTCTTAAATTTTATGTAATTAAGCGTTTTATTCCTTTTCACGTGTTAATAACTTCGTCTTTTTGTTACTTTTGTGCTTTTAACCACTGTCGAGTAAATGAATTTTTCTGTCTAACAGTATGAATAAATAAATAAATTAAGGATAACGGGGAATGCTTAGCCTTTAAATTAGTCATTGTAATCAGATCTTGAGTATAAATGGCCAGTAAAGGAATGACGTAATCTGTATCACCATGAATGAGTCAATTTAGACTTTTTATAGCGTTTCCATTTCTTCCGGACACGGTTCAGTTATTTGTCCACAAGAGTTGCATGTTGCACAAGTACTTATTCATACAAGTTGTGGTGGGCGGGTCGTGAGTATGTCATTCCGAAAGCATTCAGGATCTTTGTTTCCAGCAAGACGTCATGTACACTGCTGTAGAGTAGTATGTTCTGATTACCCGGCGGACCGTAATACTTCGGCATTCTGGTAGAAAAGTAACACCTTCGGGGGATTCATATCCAATTCGCTTTTCGTCAAACAAAGCTTATCCTTTTACTAGATAAAGCAATATTAATAAGGTTCCTCGCATCACTAGAGCAGAAGCTTTTCCCAACCCAGCCCATAATTTTTTTCTTGTATTAGTGAGGACAGGAGTGTTTAGTAAAATATTTCAGCGATGTGTCGGAGAATTCGGCTTAAACGCGAACGGTACCTCAAAAGGCGAAGGAGTTGATGACTAACGCGGTAAAGGTGATGGCCTTAGACATATGGGTCACATAAGGTTGATCCCTAGTTCGGAAATTAGCATTGGCGTTTCAAATTGAGTTAGATTTCCGGTTGAGTTTTGGTTTTGGTTCAATTCTGTTTCTCTTTTCTTTTCCACTTTTTCACAGGTAACCTCAAGTTGTTCTGATTAGACCGGGATTTCGAAATGAGCTAAAGAAATTCAGGTTTTCAAACAAGCGATACCTTATTTGCAATAAAAATAAGTAAATCTGATTTATGATAAAGATAAGTAAAATCCTAAAAATACGTATATCCTTTCTTATGAAAGTAATTTTTATTTATTGAATCATCGTTACATATATATATATTACTAGCACGGCGTTGCCCGTGCTGTACTTTGTGGGGTTAGGTGTGTCCATTGGGAACGTTTGTAAACCACTGGTGTTTGCTACACATTGCCATTTGGTTTGCTCCGCAAACCAACACCACGGACAACGGCGTGATGGCCTCGTTATTGTGAAATTGGAATTGCGAAGAGTGAATAGGTGTGACGTCACAATTACTTGGAGGGTGGGGTGCCAGCTGAGGTGTTATGTTATTATATGACAGTGGTTGTCCACGTATATTTCCCTTATTGGATTTAACTACGACCCAAGTAAAAAAGGTAGTTGTAGTGCTTGAGAACGTTAATTAAAAATTACCCAATTTTCTCGGATACTTTCCTTATGCGATTGATCCCGGACCGTAGTCAAGAGCCCGTTGAGTTGCTATTGTACGACGTTAATTAAAAATTGCCTCGGATCTTTTGCTTGGAGATTGATACCGGACTGTTGTAAATAGCACGTTGAGTTGCTATAGTACGACGATAATTAAAAATTACCTCGGATGTCTCAATTAGAGAATTGATACCAGACCCTCGTTAATAGCCAATTGTGTTGCTTTTGTGTGATGTTAATTAAAAATTTCTTCAAATTTAAAATTCGTTGAAATTTGTAATAAAAACTTGCACAATTTGTGTTTATTGTTGTATTATTTTTTAAATCGATCTTATACACATGCATATATTACTACAATGCCAAAAATTGTATTTTCTAAGAATTAAAGAGATTTAAGTTTTTGAAAAAGGCAGTTGGAGAAAATTGAATGGTCATTTTATAATAGTAGAGATAATTATGTCAGCATAGGGAATCATATTTTGTCATTAACCGAATGGCTGATGGAACAACGCAAAAATAGTTTTAAAATTTGGGGAAGTAAACAACATGTTATGAAATTATTCTTATTACATGAATAGATAATTTGTTCTATCAACTTATCTAAATCCCTAAATATCTACAACACGTTTTACTCTAAAAATATTAACTCTATCATATTATATGGTAAATTAACTTTTAATGCTATGTTATGCGTGTTTAGCGCAGCAGAATCAGGGTATTTCACTATATGCCTAAGCACAAATCAAACTGCACTGTTTAAGTTTTTAAAATTTTAAATAGTATAACATATATAAAATATGAGCATGTGTATGGCTATACAAACAATTTTTCGGTACAGTTAATGATAATTATACAAGTTTTATTCCAACTACTAGAGATTTTTAGGGAATCAATGGGTATCTAAAATCCCGTGCCCATGGAATACGTAACTTAATTTAAGCTACCTCACGAATACCAAGCAACTTCAATTTACCAATCATATAATAGTATTAAAAATAAATAATAACGAGTATAAAAAATATTTTAATACACGGATTCAATTTAAAGTATTCAGATTTTTCGAAAAGCCAGTTTTATAATCGGTCCTTAATTTTTTTTCTTTAATATTTAACATTTTTTTGACACAAGCTCGTCTTAAGACTTCAAAAACTATTCATATTCTTCTACATAATATATATAAATTAGCACTTGTAGAGCAAAAAATTACCGTAAAACGGCAATTCAAACTAAATTTTCAGTTTATGATAGTTACTTAACTGCTAACTAACTGCTGTGCCTAAGATATTTGGAATTATTATGGATTTTATGTAATTAAATTATAATTTTTTTGTCCCTACCCAATAAAATTTCTTTTATTAATAATGAATAGTTAATTTTTGCAAGTAATACATATGGCAATTTTGGTGCCGAAGTCATAAAAATAAGTTGGCAGCATGGGAGACTACCGCAATGTAATTAAAAATCTGCTTTTTGTACAATATAAGAAAATGTTACCAAATATTATTTTTGCTAATAGACGAATAAAAGTTTACCTGCAAGCTCAATGAGTCGTTTCAGCTTTTTCTTATTTCAGGTAACCGCAAATTTAAAAGCAGGGTTTTAAATAGCACTCTATTGCATACAATTATTGCAATCCATTTATTTATGTTTACTTTAAAAGTTTTTTCATGGACTTTTTCTTTTATTATCCATTATATATATATATATATATATATATATATATATATATATATATATATATATATATATATATTGAACAGTATTTATCAGGGGTGAGACAAATGGGTATTTTGAAAGTTAAAATTTTAAAAATTTAAAACTAATCAATGAATTATATTTACAAGTAACTTTGCAATATTATAATCATTTTTCAAAGATCCTATAGTGGAAGTTTGTAGATCCTATCTCCCTCTTCAATGAAAAACGCGTGTGAAAAAATCTTAAACTGTACTCTTCATTTTTTTTAATAAAATATCACTACTTTCAATACATGGTTTCAATACATACTTTAAATTATAAGTTGCAAATTAAAGAAGCTCAAAAAGTCTAATTTATAACGAGTATTTAAAAGTTAAATTTTAACTACATATATTTCTTATGTGAAAAACAGGTGAATAATGTTAATATTATTGACGTTTTTCGTGAACTGCTTCATAAACGTATGAAATTTCAAAATCGAGTAACTAAAGTTTCTAAAAAAATTTCCGAATACAAAACAATGGAATTTAGTATTTAAACGTTTGTTCATTATAACATTTACTTTTAGTAAAACTATTTATTTATTCTGAATTAATATTCATGATGAATAAGGCACTTCCTGTGTATAAAAATTATCAAAAGGAACAGTAAAAATAAAGGATTAATGCTAAAAGTATGAAGCCCCGAAGTTTAAACGTACTTTATCAGGTTCCTTTCCTTGCATTTATCAGTTAGTTACAAACACTCATTGTTTAATTCTACAAAGATTAAAATATTCCCATTTCACTGTGTATTATAGTTCTAAAAATCTAAGTCTCTAGTTAACAGTAATTGAAAATTTCATCAGATTTATCATTATCAGATTCCTTTTCTTGCATTTACGTACAAGAGAGAGATATTCCATTGTTTAATTCCATAAAAAATACTGAAATAAATTTTATCAAATTCATTTCCCCAACTTCCAACATTCAGATATCAAAATATTTGTTTTCGTGTTAATTTTTTAATTAAAAGGATCCAAATCATTTAACTACACCATTTATTTATTTGCCAAATACGACAACATAAAACGAAGTACATGATGCCTAATCTATTCACTAGACTGACTCTAGAGCAAATGCACAGTGTGAGTTTATATACTTTTTAAATCTTATATCAATGATTCACTTTCTTTTCATAACGTTTTAACTCAGGTTCGCTCATACTAAAATATTTCCCATTCCACTATGTATAATTATTTAAACAACTTAGTTAACAGCAATTGAAAAGCAACACATTTATTTTTCGGTTAGTCTAAGACAAATAAAACATTCCTCAATTCCGTAAAGCTGTAAACATTTGGCTCCCTGAAGGATTCTAAGCTACCATGTTTTGAAAGGACAACACATGTGAAGAGTGAATTTTTGACCTTGCATTTACGTATTTTCGAGAAATATTGCACTGTTTAATTCCATGAAAAATACTGAAATTAATTTTAGCAAATTCATTTTCCGGCATTCAGCTATCAAATAATTGTTTTGGGTGCATGTTAATCAAAAGGATAAAAATCATTTAAACATGCCATTTATTTGACTAGCACGATAACATAAAACGAAGTACAGGATGCCTGATTTACTGGATTGACTCTAGAGTAAAAGCGCAGCCTGAGTTTATGTACTTTTTAAACCTCAAATTTTCATAACGCTTTAACTCGAGCTCGCCGAAAAATGCTAAAAATTCATCGCATTTAATTTTTTAATCAAGTTCCTTTCCTAGTATTTACGTATATCAGTTATAATTGTTCCAATTAATTCCACAAAGAAAAAAGATTGAAATTCATTAAATTCCTTTTGAGATATTTAGCTGTCAAAGTCTTAAGTGTTTCCCGTTCCACTGTCTATAATTCTTTGAAGAATATTTTCGTTAACCGAATTGAAAATTTTCCACATTTCTATTTTTTGGTCCATCTGAGACAAGAAAACATTTCGCAATTCCTGTAAAGCTGTTCAAATTTCATTCCCCGTAGGATCCCAAGCTACCGTGTTTTGAAAGGACGGCACGTGTGTTGAGTGAAGACGGGCAAAGGGACTTTACCTGGTCCGCAGAACGCCGAGAGAAGCAGCAGCAACCTTCCTAGAGTTCCCATCCTCTTCCCCTGTTGAGAGATAGCCGCCGAATGAGGAGAAAATCCGCCCTTGCAACACTTGGGCCGTCTTTAATCGCTGCTTCCGTATCTCCAAGTTGAGCGGAGCATTGAACCAATCCGTGAGGAATTTTGTCTTTTGTTGCGGATGGCTATGCAAGTTTGGCGAGCAAAGGGATTCGAAAACCGGCCACTGAAACCGCCAAGACTATTAAAAAAAGAATAGAGGGATATTACGGTGCCCGCAGAGGCTTTGAAGGGCACTATGCTAAAGCCAGTTTTTTGAGGAAAAACCCTTTATATGAATAAGACCTATTACCTTTTTAAACGTACAGTGTATGTGTTTCTGAAGTAACTTTCCATTTCTGTGGAAAAGGATTTTAATACCTAATTTGTGAAACAAATGATTAAAACTCATGGAAACACGTGTTACTTATGAAAACAACAAATATTGATATAACTCCATATATGGTCACCTTGTTTTTCAACCCACAAACCTCAACTCTCTGTACTAGCTCGGGAAACCTTTTCCAAAATATTAGGTGTGATCTTAGCCACTGCAGTTGTGATCTGATCTTTAAGTAAAAGAATGAAGGGATACTACACTGCTTACCAAAGAAAAGCTTTGAAAGGCCCTATGCTGAAAATAATTTTTTGAAAACAAAATTGATGAGTGAAGACCTATCACTTTATGTGAATATACAAGGCGTTTCTAAAGTAAATATCCATCACAGTGGAAAAGCATTTAATACCTATTTATTTTTATGTTACAACTGATACAAATACATGAAAACGACAAATATTAATGTTATTTCATATGACCACCTTGAATATCAATGCTCAATTCCAACGTTCAGTGGTAGCACGGAAAACGTTTCCAAGATATTAGGTGTGATATCAGCCACTGTGCATCTGTGATCCGATCCTTAAGTAAAAGAACAGAGGAACACTACAGTGCTTACCAAAGAAAGGCTTTGAAGGGCACCATGCTAAAAATTGTTTAGTTTTTTTAAACTTAAAAGGTAAAGATCTATCACCTTATATGAATGTACAGGGTGCTCCTAAAGTATCTATTCATTACTGTGGAAGAGCATTTTAATACCTATTTTTGTGTTAAAAATGACTAAACCACATGTTACACATGAAAACAACAAATACTGATACAATTCCCATATGGTCGCCTTGTTTATTAACGCTCAAATCCCAAAGTTTAGTGGTAGTACGGAAAACCTTTTCCAATGTATCAAGTGTAATCTCAGCTATTGCGCAGCTGTGATTCTATCCTTAGTAATAATGTTCACTGCAGATGTTATGCGCTGCTCAAGTTGATTAATTCTGTCGATTTAAATTGTGTATATACCTCTGCTTTAACAAATCCCTTCACAAAAAGATCCAGAGATGTGGTTAGGTGACGTTAGAAGTGATTTACAGAATTTTCCAGTTAATATCTTGTCCCATCTCTTCGTAGGTTAATCCTCGCAGACGCGGTTCAACTACTCATAATTTCTTCAGTGGCTAGAATATGATTCATAAAACCTAGAAAAGAAAGTGATCATTTCACTATAATGGAAAATAACTTCAGAAACACACTCTGTATTTTTCACAAACCATATTTAGGTTTTTGGTGTTTTTAAGGAGGTAGAACCTGATGTCTTACCGCCCATCTAAATCACTCCTACATATACGAATATCAAATGCTAGAATATGTGGAAGCCTCTGGGCAACATAGGATAAACCACAGAATCAAATTTTTTTAAACTAAATATTCAAGAAATCAAAAGGATTTTAGATTGTTTGAATGAGTGCATAATGCTTGAACTTTTAAGATAACATGACCTCTTAAATAGAGGACAAACAATTACAAATTTGAAATTTTTTTTAACTTGAAAATTGCTAGTCTGAAAAATTTGAAAGTGGCTTATCACTATATTGCTCGGAGCCCTTCATTTTTATACTTTAACCCTCCAAGTGGTTTCGGAGAGATATCTCGTCCATCAAGATCTGACCAATTTTGCTTATGACGAGATATCTCATCATCAAGCTATTGCATAGTTATTTTATAATGACAAGATCAAGATCTAGTTAGTTTTTTCTAATGACGAGATATCTCCTCCATCAAGATCTGGTCATTTTTGCGAATGCTTAGTTATCCACCAGGAGGTTTAACAGTTTAATATGCCTAGAATATTTATAAATCTAACCTTAACCCATCTTTGCATAATGGTGGAAATTTCCATCATAACATTGAATGCCCAAAAATTATATAAAAGAACAAGCTCACTTTAAGTTGATCGTGTCTGGATACCTTTTTAATGTCCATTGCATAAAAAAAAACATAGCTGTCAAAAATAAGCAAGTGTCACTATCAGCAAAACGAGCTTGAAGTTGTCATTCCGCTGTTTGTTGAAGTTGCAATAAACGTATGATTTCGTTTTTAATTTTGTTTTATTATATTTGAATTTCTATTGCTAAAAAAGTGAAAATGAGTGGAAGAAAGGTTTGTAACATGTGTTTCTGTTATTTTTAGAGCAATTTCTGAAAAAGTTTGCGTTTAATTTAAAAAATACCACATGATACCATCATATTGTTTTTTGCTAAATTTATACTGTAAATATATACTAAGATTTTTTTAACCATTTTTCCTTTAATTTGAACATGAATTATATCACCTTGATTTATTTCACCAGTAAAGAAAAAATCATGCAAAGAAGGGTTAACCATTTCAAACAGGTGGGATGCCAGACTTCCCATCGCACTTGCAGTAAAACAGGCGCCATGACCAGAGAATGGAGTAAAAGAAAACTATTCAATTGAAGCAATCTTGCTCGCATTATCTTGATATCAATAGCTACGCACACAATCCAAAAATATGGGATAATGCAATCCGAAATTAATTCTGTGCCAAGTACCAGCATTAATATTCTGCAATCTATGTGTGTATAATCAGAACACCACTTTCCTCGATGCTTAGTTGAACACATTGCGGGTTTCAGTTTTTGCGAAGAAAGCATTTTTTGTTCTGTTATAATCAACCTAAAAAGGAATGTAGTGACCTCTGATCATAAAGCGAGGTTCACAACGTGCAGACATGCTTACCCCAAGGCTATCCCAGGGTTCCAGTGGCTAAGAGTCCCATTAGCGCACTACAGTACGTCTTTGCTCGTGTGGCTCCTTAGTGGTGTTGTGTATGGTGCAATGCGACGTCCAAGAGCATTCCAAGCATACTATATTGGATCAAGATCGGGTGATCTTACTTGCAGTGAATTCAGCATTATCCTTAACTTTTAATAGGTAGGTAGTTCATTAACGTCGTAGTGAAGCAACACAACTAGCTATTAGCGCCTGTTCGGGATCGACCCCTAAGGGAAATATTCTATTTTAATTTTTGGACAGGTGTGTCCAAAAATTCTCAGTCGCTAATCCTGTTCATAGTATCATGTCACTAATAATTTCATCATAGTTTACTCACCAACTCCCGTTCATAGAAAATGTTTTGACCAAAAAATAAAACATTGCTTCTCTATCTAAAAAATAAAAACTGTCTTCTTCACAAAATTCTTTGACTTGTTATCCTTTTTTTTCACAAAATTCGTGGAATTCGTTAATAAACAGCAAAGCAAATTCATTTATTGGTATTTTATAATCACAGTTGAAATGGATTTTTCATTGTGTAAAATTAGATGCAATAAATGTGCAAGAGCATCCTAAACATGCTCTGTTGGGTATAATACAATTGAATAAAATTACTCGATATACCAATATGTTTTTATGAATAACGGTAATTCGTATTGAAAAAAAATAAGACTACTGCAGTAGCACTGACTGCTGAAAAAGTATACATGAACTACTATTCTAGATCAACTAAATCCCCAAACCCGAAACTTTTTGAGTCAAATAGGTCATCCATTAGGCTGTGACCCAGTGAAGGAAAAGGAAGTTATTTCGATGCTGCAATTATAACTAACTACTCCATTATTCTAAGAACAGTTATTACGTTCGTTAATACCCAAGAAGTTCCCAGGTATTTGTGAATTTTAACAAATGCTGACCTTTCTCCCACTTTTGTGAACTGCTTTTATTTAGACTTGTGGATTCTAAACAAAATTCTAAGCATTTATGAAACAGCTCATATTGGTAAAGTGGTTTTAAAATTGGGTACAGTAGACAACTTATTACGTAAGTTGTTGATTCAGAGGCTTGTAAAAAATAATTGTAGACCAATGTTTTTAACTTTTTGATAAACATATTGTGGTGAACCTTGATAGATAAAGGGACTACATCCAAATTATTGATTAAATCATTCCGATACCTTTCTAATATATTGAAATGGGGGGGGGTTGATATATTTTCTAGAATAACTTTATTTAACTATATAAATCATATATATAGTTAAATAAAGTTATTCTAGAAAATATATCAACACCCCCCCCCATTTCAATATATTAGAAAAGTATCGATACATTAAAGTATACTTTTGTATACAACGTATTAAAAGAAAATTTAACTAAAAGTACTAAATCAGGTGTTATCGAAAACTTGCAAAACGGACATTGGCCCTTTTTCTACCGAGGTACAGAATTTTTGTCATTCAGTTTTGAGAACTATTTGAATTTTGAAGTAAGTGTCAATATTTTTTAATTCCTCGTAGGAATTTTGTATAGATTGAGTAAATGTGATTAATTGTCATCAATTTTTACTGTTTTTGTTAGTATACGATTTTAAAAGTTATTCCTGGACGCATTTCATTTTCTAGCATAAAATATTTTATAAGTTTGATCCACAATTCGAAATTGATACTCATATAGTTTATGGATTCCTTTCATTTAATGGATATAGTCATGATTAGTCATGATAGACAGAACGGGACTGTGTAATAAGAAACTGGCGCCTTTCCATAGGTTTTGTATAACTTTCAATGACATCAAAAAACCACTTGGAGGATTAAGGAAGCACTTCTTACAGTATAAAATTGTTATTTTTAGATAGTTTTTGAAAGGAACTTTAAATTATTTTACTAAAAATATGGAGAAATCGTAATAAAGAGAACAAAATAAAGAGCATAACAATGATTAATAAATGTTTAATAACTTCTGATAAAACGAGTGCGAGTAGCAGACTGAAATCTCATATCCGATTATTTTGAAGAAAAAGTATAAAGTCTCCTAACTTTCTAAAAGGTATTTTAATTTTTGATGTGCTTTTCCCATACTAAATTGTTTTGAATACATACCTGCAGCAATGAAGCATTTTATTATGTCTTAAGTAGGGCAGTTACCTATGAATGTAATGGTAAAAGTAAGCAATTTAACTGCAGAATTAAATTTATTATCAGCTTTCGCAAGAAGTATTAACATTCCACTCAAGTTCGAAATCCTAAAACTTGAAACCTTCAATACTTTAGCCTTTCAAAGCAGCATACACGGCAACAGCAACGCATAAATATAAAGATAAAAACACGACAAAGTTATTTACTGTTCATCCGTTTGATGCTTAAGCTGGAAATCAGTATATATAGTACTATTTTCTGAAGGAGTTTCCTATTAGACAAAATATTTTCGAACATTATTATACTTAAGAGACAGGCAATATCCGTTAGAGTGAATTGAAACGTTTACATAATACCTACATATTAAGTTCAAGTTAAAGAAATTATAAAAAAAAATTTCATTTCCACAGCTGCAGTAAATTTGAGAAGAAAAGTCATGTAATTGATTCAGCAGACAAGAGATATATTTATATTTATTAAATTATGTTTTTATCCCCAAGTTTTCAGAAAGAAGAGTTCTAAATCGCACTCTTTTGTTTCATAGTTACTCTTATAAACCTTTTTATCACTTCAATATTTTGAGTATATTAACACTAAATTTTGTATTGTTTCTTGCATTCTTGATTCAGTAGATGTTAGAGACTTTTAGAATTCATTTAGTTACAAAATGTCTAAAAATATTTACTCTTTGCCAACCCGGATGGAGTTAACCTGAAAAGTGTATAAAAATGACCCAAAAGCGACTACAATTCAGGGAGAATGAGCCCACTATTCAATTGAATGCTTTCGATTCGCAAAATATTTTCTTTTGCAGATCGTTTGAAAATGGAAAAAAATGTTTGTAATGCGTATTTAAATATGTGATTTTATATCAACACACAAACATATATCTGTACCTATATAGAAAAAGGTCAATGTCCAAATCCGCTGATTTTGAGTTATGCTCACAAATAACTTCAATGTAATGAAATTTATAACAGAAAAAGGACCAATGTCCTCCTGTCGATGAATTATAAAAGTATTTTTTGTTCAGCGCATTCAGAATACCTAAATGATTTGTTGCCAAATTACACTTTTCCTACCAAGGTAATGCATATTACTTAAAATTTGTCTCTAGGCAGTCTTGCAACAGATTTCAAGTCAGAAATCCTCTTGTTGGCCAGAAGTAACCATCTGGACAAGTAAAGGCGCAACAAAGTTCAGACATATTCTTTTACAAAAAAAATCCGATTGTTTATTTTGATGCATGCACTCTGACACTCTTTAAAGTTTGGCCACGGCATTTTGAATCATCCAGTATAAAACAATGTATATTGCGTTGAGATCTAGTGTAGTGAAATAATTACAATTTATAATTTCTTTTATTACTTAACTAATCTTTAATCACAATAAAATTCAAGGAATTGCGCATTAATGCTATATATTGTAACATTTTGTATACACTTAAGTGGTAAACTTGATAAAATATGGTAATTGCATTCTAATTTGTAACTCGAACTTAAAATATTTTAATTTGTCGAATATTTATAATATCTTTGAAGCTTTTTTCTCTTGTGTTATATTAGTGTACTGAAAGCCAAGGATGCTGTTCCGTTATTAGGATTTTACAAACAAGAAAAGACGAAATATTTTAAATTTTCTTTCCAAGAACATAAACACCAAGCGTATGGAACTAAAGTACTGGGGAGCTCCAACCCCCGGGGATTGCTACGCAATCCCGTTTGATTTGCTTATCAAACCAACCCTCCTTTCGCAGAGTCAATCTCCTGCGACGGCGGAACTGATTTGACTTGCCAGTCCATGACGTCACAGCGAGGGCTCCGCTCGCCAATCCCCGGTGATTGCTACGCAATCTCATTTGGTTTGCTTTGCAAACCAACACTCCTTTCGCAAGTGATTTCGCATTTTTTTTTTTACTTTAACACTTAATGCACCCTAAACTAATAGCCGCATCAGTAAACAAACCATCTCCATTTTGTTCCATGTACAATATTGAATAAACCATGTTAATCTCGTAACTTTCTGATATGTACTTAATCGGCAAACCGTCTGAGAATCGAACGAAACAAACTATCATGACGTCACAGCGAGTTTCAAGAGCATCTGGCAAACCCGTTAGTCAGAAAATGTAACCTTTATTTCCATGAACGAAAAATACGAAATTTGTATGACCAACTCTTGATAGCATCGAACTTATTTATGAACCAATTTAAAAAATAATTTTACCGTAAGAAAGAGTACATTGTGATGTTTCCAGTGATGTTTTCTAATTTAAAAACTAATAGTTATAAGCTAGAGATGCGACAGTTTTTAAAAAAGTAACTAAAATGTCCTGATGTTTTCCGACTTTCAAAAAATTATTATCAGGAATCAAATTGAAATTTATAAAAAAAACTTGGGGGGGGGATGCAAAATTTCACGTTTAGAGGTACTCTAAAAAAATCACGACTAAAGACTGAAAATTGTACATCTTTTGCTCACTCGCGTTAGAAATTTCGCTCTTTCAACTTTAACACTTAATAAACCCTAAGCTAATAACCGCATCGGAAAAAATCTTCTTCGTCTTTTTCCCTGTACAATTTTGAACAAACCATGTCAATTTTGTAATTTTTTTTTCGTACTTTCTCGGGAAACCGTCTAAGAACCGAGCAAAAAAAGCGAGTTTTCAATCCTGCGGCGGTAACTTTTTTTTTATAGAGAGATATAAATATATCAGGTTGAGTAAAAAGTTTTCCACCAAAAGAAATTTCAATTTAAAATGATAAATACATACGAAAACAGCAAAGCTAATGAGGATACTAATCTCCGTTGAAATCTACAAACGGCTGCCAACATTTTGGCAACTTTTTAATCCCTTCTGTGAAGAACTGTGTTGTGCGCGAGTCCAGAGAGAGATCGACCTCATTTATGACCTCCTCATTTGAATTGAAGATTGCACCATTAAGATGCAGCTGCAGATGTGAAAACATAGAAATCCGAAGGGGCCATGTTTGGGCTGTATGGTGGATGTTGTATCAAATCCCACTCCAGCTTCTATAGCGTCCAGTCGGTCATCGTACTAACATGTGGCCGGGCGTTATCTTGATGAAAGAGAACCACCTTCCTTCTGAACTCGTTTCTTCGTTTTTCGCGAATGGCATCACGAACTTTAATTAGTATGTTGCTGTATATTGCACTGTTGATAGTCTGACCGCTTTTCGTATACTCTTTGCAGATAATTCCAGCACAATCCCACTAGATACAGAGAAGCCCCTTCTTTTTACTTAGGGCTCGTCTTGCAACTGAGCCTGCTGATTCCCCAGGTGCTGACCTTTCTCCTTTACGGCTTGTATTATTGTAGTACTCCCATTTTTCATCACAGGTCACAATTCTGTCCAGAATTTCATCTTTCCTTTGATCTCTGAGCAGAGCCAAACAGACCGCTTTTCACTTGCGCTTGTCTTCAGCAGTCAATTCGTGAGGCACCCAGCGGTTGAACTTAAACGTTAGATTTATACGTTTCAGAGCGTTAACTATTGTTTTTTGGCAAACGTCAAGCTCTTCCGCAATAGTTCATGCTGAAATATTTCTGTCTTTGTCAATTATTTGCTTTAACTGCCCACAATCAACTTCAATAGGGGGGCGGCAAGAACGTGGTTCATCTTCAATGTCGAAATTTCCAGCTTTAAACTACCGAAACCAATTTTAACTGCATCATAAGAAACAGTATGGATGCCACAACTTTCACAAATTTTTTGGTGGTATTCAGTCCCACTGAGTTTGTTACGGATCTCATAGTACATAATCGTTCTGATCTGTTGACGTGATAGCTCCATTTTAAACACTTTTTTGACGAACAAGATAATATATTTTTAACAGACAAATTACACAGTTGTGTAATTCCAATTTTCAGCTTTCGAATGCAAAAGCCCGTTTGTAGAAAGGGTAACAACCACAGAAATGACAGCTGTTGGCGCGGAGGTATCTCCCCTTGGCGGAAATTTTTTTACTCAACCTGATACTTCATTTAAGTCATTTACAAAAATATAACTATCCACTTAGATTGGGGGACCAGGTCTATAGACCACATGTTCAGAACTATTGGCTCACATCAGACATTTTAAATCTACCTTAACCCTTCTGGTGATTGTCTGAATGAGATTCTCTTCATCATCAAAACTGATCAGATTTTGATGGATGAGATATCTCGTCATAGGAAAAAATGACGAGTACTTGATATCATCATCATCAAAAAGTCAACAATATCTTGATGACGATATATCTCGTCAAAAGCAAAATTGGTCATATCGATGAGATATCTCTTTGAAACCACTTCGAAGGTTAAGTGATAATAAAATATCTGTCCCACACATAAACAATATAAAATAGCACATTAGTGAACTTATGAGACAAATTTAATATCGAGTTAAAAAGAACTTTTAATAACTCTACATATATTTATACAACCGATTAGTTTGGAACTATTATAAGACTAAATTAGTTTAATGCCCACCTCCGAATGCAAATGTTTTGAACTTTGCTCGGGTAACTTGCTACCAGCTACATAAAAATGTTTCTGATTGCGTATTTCAAAGAATACTGAAAGTAACAAAAATACTTTCACAAAGACAGGGTCATAACAAATTTTATTATAAAAAATGTTAAAGCAAATTTTGAAAAGGTCTCAGATAATAACACCTAGAAGCTTCTAATGAATAAAAACAAAAACAAGATAAAGATATCGAATTCGCCACGCAAATGATAAACTTGAAGTTTTGCACCAGCGAGTTTCTGAGAGTTCCAAAGACAAAGAGCCGTAACAATGGTACGAAACTGTTATTCCAACATACATCGGTTAGTGGAATGAAAGTCTAGAAATTAACAGCACTGCGGGCTATCACAAGTTCCAAATGAACAGATTAAGTGCACATCTCACAAGTGGTAACCTTGGAAGAAATGAAACAAACCCCCTCGTGTTATTCAAATAAAAAACTCGCTTCACGTTTCAAATATGTTATATAACTTTAATGTAAGCTAATGTGTAAACAAGGAGCGTGCCATGTCGACCGTATTAAAGTTATTGTTTTAATACAATCATTAAAATATAGTATTTGTGAGTGATCCTATTCAGTCACCCACAGCTTATGGTCCGGCTCCGGCGAGAAGGCAGTCGCATCACGTGGTTTTGGACGAGTCTATACTTTAAATCAGATGATAGGTTGGAAAGTGAGCAAAGTGCTCCACAATTGGCGTCTTTAGTACAGATTTGCAGAGTTTATCGTTCGGTGCCGAAAGCGATAGCAGTGATAACAAGTTGGCGTGCGGAATACTAATCACAGCAATCGCCATTCATGTCTATGGTATGGCAGCCCTACTAACAACCTTTCAGACCTATTCAAAAGTCGACTAACCCACAGTCGACTGCCTTCTCGTTGGAGCACCATAAATGTTCCTCAGATTGAATTTACAATTGGTACATAAAAATTCTATAAAATGGAGCAGCTACCAACCCGAGGACCGCGGATGGCAAGTAATTTTTTACATCCCGTACTGTCGCATTTAAAGTCAAGACAAAAACATAATGTGAATACAAATTAGGATTAAATAAAGAGAAAGGAGACTTGTAACCAGTATAATTCCTCTTCCACGACACGTGCCTGAAACGTAATGCAATAGAATCTTGATTATCCGAGCTCTGATTAACCGAGTGTTCGTGTTAACCAAGCCGAAATTGTTTTTGTTTTTTTCAAGAAACGTTAAAAAAGTTTCGAGCACGTGCTGTGCACTTGTCCAAAGTGGAGAGAAAGTGCTGAGAAACAAGACCGCGTTAAGGACCTTTTTCAAGAAAATTTAAAATGTACAAAATTTACGTTCAGATTTACTATAAAATAATCTCCATAAATACACTCTATAACAAAAAAAATCGACGCACCAAGGAGTAGTCCGATTACAATAAAAATTTGTGGATGTGAAGAACATACACAGAAAAACAAATTATTGAAATTTCAGAATAATTGAATGATTTATTTCAGAGTTTGACAGTTACAAAGGGAGGAAGTTAATGAAGGTGTTGGTCCACCTCTGGCCTGGATGCAATCTGTCACCCGGCGTGGCATGGACTATAAAGTTCTCGGATGGTGTCCTGCAGAATTTCTTGCCAAATTGTTCAAACTGTCAGGCTAAATGGTCAACATTCCGAGATAATCACCTTTCCATAACGTCCCAAATATGCTCTATGGGAGAGAGATCAGGAGACCTAGCTGGCCAAGAAAGTGTTGGGAAAGCTTGAAGAAAGTTCATAGCAACACGTGCCGTGTGCGGTCGGGCATTATCTTGTTGAAAAGTATGTCCAGGGTGTAGCAAAAGGAACGGTAACACAACCGGTCGTAGAATGTCGTCTACGTACCGCTGTGCTGTAAGTGTGCCAGAAATGACAACCAGGGATCCGGCTATCAGAGGAGGTGGCACCCCAGACCATAACGCCCTGTTGTGGGCATGTGTGGCCAGCGATAGTAAGGGCAGGATCCCCACGCTGTCCTGGACATCTCCAGGAACGTCTGCGGTTGTTGTCTGGACACAGTTGGAAACGGGACTCGTCGCCAAAGACCATACGTCCTCAGTCAGCGCCATTACAAGTTGATCGAGACAGGCACAACTGAAACCGGACTTGACGGTGTGCAGGCGGGAGAGGTAAACGATGTAACGGTTGGCGCGAGCGTAAATTCCGCTCTCTCAGTCATCAGCAGAGGTTCATGTTGGACACATGTGTGCAGGTCACTCGTTGGATAGTTGCTAACGACGAATCCGGTGCTGTGACAGCTGCTTTGACAGTCGTTCTGTCTTCCCGTTCTGTTGTGGCCCTAGGTCGACCGCTGCAGTCCTGACGTTGACATCTGTCGTTCTTGACCCACTCTTGCCAGCATTGTCTAACCGCCACATCGCTTCGAGCCACATGTCGAGCGATTCTTCGATTCGTCCAACCAGCCTACTTCAATCCGATAACACGACCTTTTTCAAACTCTGACATATGCACGAATGTTTCGTCGAGGCATTGTTACAGTCGACGTAAGATATCCGCAGTCGAAATGCAACAAAAACTTTGACCACAGATATAGAATCGCTCCTTATATACACCCGCTGAATGCGCAGTTCCGATGCGCTGGAGCTCCCACTATTTAATCACTGGACACCATATTTTAATCATTTGTATGTTCGTTCAAAATGTCTTTGCAAACGAAATTTCATTATAATTGGACAACTCTTTCTTGGTGTGTTGATTTTTTTTGTTATGGAGTGTTTATAATGTGACACATATCCGAGAACAGATTATTCTTCATCCTTTCTGTATGAGTCTTTCAATATCAATAGTTGTAACATGTAGTACAGAAAAATTTTTGATGTATTTCGTATAGGCTGTTTTGTATTTCTACGGACGTTTTATGGTCAGGTGGTCAGTCTACATTACCTTGGAGATTATCAAAGTTTCTACTGTACTTCAATCAAAGCTAAAGTTTTATTTTTAAACAAATCATACATATTATTATTTTCTACAAGAACGAAGGGAGAGTATTTATCAGATAGGTATAATAGTTATATTTAAAAGCAATAGGTTGTATTACAGCAATGGTGTAAATACAATACAACTTTGATTAGTCGTGCTAATGTGGACCGAAGCCTCCTCGGATAACTTGAACCTCGGTTAAAACAGACATAGTAACACAAAACAGACTATACGAAATACAGAAAATATTCACTGTGTTTACAAGTTACTACTACTGCTACTGAAAGATTTATAAAGCAAGAATTAAAAGTAACCTACACTCAAATTTGTATAACAGTACGCATTTATTATGATAATTTTACGAGTTACTCTCCCGTAATGACAGACAGTATTCTACCCACCGAAACAGACCCAGTAAAGGAGAATGTAATCTCACTCGTGTTCTAAGCTTTATTTAAAATTTAAGAGAAAAAAAATCGGTTTTAAATTTAGCTTCATAACACGAACACTCGGTGGATCAGAGGTTACATTATCAATGTTCTACTGTATACCGAGTAAGTGCTCTTTTAAGAACAAACAAGAAATTTGAAGAGGTTGACAAGCATATCTCTCTTTTTTTTTCTATATAACTTTGTTCTATTGCTCTAAAAATTTGTCAAGATTTTGTGGCATTAAAAAAGATGAGTGCATAAAATCTATCTCTCTATATTAAAAACTAGCCACGGTGTGGGCAGAACGGCGTTGCCCGTGACAATTCCAAAAAGGTCGAAAACCTTGGTTCAAGGGAGAAAAAAAAACTAAGAAATTCATTTTAAAATGTTCTAGATCAAATTTGAAAATTCAGACTGGACACAAAATTCACAAAAAATTAGGACCACCTGTGTGCCAAGTTTCATTACCATAAAAAAGAAAAAACAATAACGCTCGCCAACCCCCGGTATTGCTACGCAATTCCAAAAACGATCGCAATAACCCATTGTGTTGGTCTGGTGAGACGTAAATTAAATACCTTCCAAAAACAATCGCGGAGACGATTCCAAAGGACGTAAAAGTCGTGACGTCACTGTCTAATGCGCCCATAATCGTATTGCAGAAATAAAAAAGTGCCAATTGAAAAATTATTCATTTAAAGAAAATCAAATTAAGGTACCTATCTGGTGTAAAATTTTCCGCCGATTTCAAATTTGTTGAAATTTTAAATCTACCTTTTACGATCCCGATATTACAAAAATTATTAAATTTTTCTTATTTGTTTTGCTACTCTTTGCTCGAATCGTTTGAGCGCAGGAAATAAATCTGTGAACTCTCGATTCCGAAGGCCAAATTGGTATTGGAAAAAATATAAAAGATACAACTGATTGTAAACAAAATTGTAAAGGGTACAAGATGGAGAAGGTTTTATGCTGATGCGGCTATTAGTTTAGGGTGAATTAAGTGTTAAAGTAAAAAAAATGCGAAATCATTTGCGAAAGGAGTGTTTGTTTGCGAAGCAAACCAAATGGGATTGCGTAGCAATCACCGAGAGTTGGCGAGCAGGGGGCGGACCCCCCTCCCTCTAATTTTATACAATTTGTTTTATTTTTGCAACATTTTCATACATTTTTATACATACCCTATTTCATACATTTTTGCAACACTACTTCAACAATTTATGTTTTTATAAATCGCAATGTTACTTCTTCAGACACGTATAAATATAAAACTTGAGAGTTTTATAGTGACTTATAATCCAGAACTTCGGTAATGTACTACTTCAGAAGTACGAAAACTGCAGACACTTTTATTTTTATCTCCTAAAATGGCAATATACCTATTTTTTACAACTTATTTCTTTTCTTTCAAAAATCGAAATGTGTCATCTCTTGCCAGCTCTTAATTTTTCAAGGCTGGTGACTTAGAAATTATCACCTCGTTTTGTAAAGAAGTAGATTGTCTCAAACTACTTTAATTTCATCTCAAAATTTAGTTTTATAAAATCATCGTACACCCAAAGGATTTCCGATTTGCGGTTGATGTTATATCCGGAACATCCAATACAATCTAGTGGATGGGATTGTTCTCTTATTACGTGGAAACACGTCATGAGAGAAGAGTCCGGCTGCTCTCTTTGGTTGGTTGTTTTTGGTTTTATGGGCGCAGGAGGGCAATATCCCCCACGTGCGCCTAAAACAAGACAATAAAGAGGAGGAGAAAAGCAGAAAGGTCGGCGAGGGTAAAACAGAAGAGATGACAGATCACCTCGTATTCTGCTCTGTTATGAGCCGCGTCAGTTTAAAAACCTGTATGCTAAGGCAATTGTACTAAAAGCAGCGATTTTCAGTTGAGATGTCAAATATCCATATTGCCTTATATTGTGTTTCTTTTCTGTTTGATTTTTAACCTAAACCTCTCTTTTCAATTACATTCGAAGTTTAATACTCATGTAAAATTTGAAACTGACAGAGGTCGAGGCCCAATTTTCATTGAAGAAAAACAGCGGCGTAATCGTAACAGGGTAACGTTATGCAAAATTTGTAAAGAAGCATTACTGATAAGCTACGGATGCAAAGAAACTATAACGGATTTTGTATGAAGAATTTAAAAAATTAAACTTCACGATTCATATTACTCTAATTTATTTAACTCAATAACTGCTGCGTATTATATATCACAACTTATACAGGTTGTAAATATCATTTGACGCCCTTTCCATTCGAATCTATCATCATGAGCTTATACACACTTTATGCGATAAGTATGAAATCACATGCTTAGAGTGAGGTATGAGCTCCTTTATTCAATATCGATTATACACATTGGAAATGCAATACGACTTTGACTATCCTAGCTCCTATAAACCATGTGTCCGTGTTTTCCAAGTCGAATTTGATACCGGGTTGTTATTTTTTTCAGTTAAAAGTAAATTGTCTACAAGTCATACACTTTGTCCAAAGAGTGCTTTGAGAAAGAAAATGCTGAGAAATAGAAGATCGCTTAGGATATTTTCTATAATTTAAAACGTACCTAACTCACGTTTAAATTTATTATAAATTTCACAATAGGTACATACTGTGACATAAATCCGATAATATAATATTCTTAATCCTTACGTCACGATTTGGAGAATGTGGTATAAGCTCAATTGTTTGCCTCGTCATTTGACCGTGATTCAAACTTACGAGGTGTTGGCCATGGAATCTTTCCTTTTGGTAATGATCTCGGACTGTCACTAATAGCCCGTTGTGTTGCTCCAATGCGACGCACAAATGTAACTACTTATCTAACTTCATGAATCTTTCAGTAACAATAGTAGTAACAAGTAATGCAGTACATTTTTCTGATCCGTATAGGCCCTGTTTGGTGTTAATACGTCCGTATTATTGGAGTTTCTAGTTATCCAAGGTGGTCTTGGTCCACATTACCACGTATAATGAAGGTTCTACTGTACTTGGAATAAAATTCCATTTTTTATTGTTGCTAAGTGATCAACAGAAAAGATGATCCAATTTATTAAGATGTGCATCAGTACCCCAGGCCCATTCTATTTAATTGAAGTCGGACATCACTTTTAAAAATATTTACAGTAACAAGGGACGGAAAAAAGAATTAGGTCACACTCAGGTAACTAGATGTGTAAAGGCGTTTTCCTGTGAGTAACAAAGTTCAAGGTCGTTGCCTGTAGGGAAGAACTCACTACATTCGACTAAGTCCTTCAGTAGACAAAACAAGGTACGGCATTCCGTGCAGTAAATTAAAATTACGTTTCTTTCTTATTTCATTTTCTCTCATCAACATAATGAAATAATATTCATCGGGCATTTAGGTTATTGGCGAATTCATAGTTTGCTGAACGCAATTATCTATAGAGATGAATTCGACAGCCTGATTTTGGGAAATGAGAATATTGAAACAAGTTAGGCAAATACACTTTTGAGATTGTTTTATGATTCCTGCAAAGCTGCATTGTTTCGTTCTTGACGACATATTTTGAGAAAGTTCGCTACTTATTGTATATTCACACAGTTATGTATTTCGCATCAGACAATCCATGACAGTGTCGTACCAAGGGGGACTGATGTCCAAGGCCATCAGTCGTATCAAGGGAATACCCAGTTGCCCATCTGGGGGGAAGTGAACTTGCCCAGTCATTAAATTTTTTCTTGATGCCCTTTCCGACCATAATGCTTTTTATTATTAATGCTGAAAGTGCCATAGAATCGTCAGGATTTTGTTCCAGCGAAAAAAACAGACAGACAAACAAACACTTCCTTTTATAATATTAGAGATTTGAAATCGAATACAAATATTTTCATTGACTAAAAAATCGTAATAAATCATAACCGATAAATTTAAGACTTATGCTCTACTGATTTTTTATAAATGCTTCGCTTTTTATTTCTATACTAAAGTACAGAAATAAAAATAAAAGTACTAAAGTACAGAAATAAAAATAAAAGTACTAAAGTATAGAAATAAAAATAAAAGTACTAAATACAGAAATAAAAGTAATAGGTACAGAAAAGTACTCAAGTACTCGGTTATCAATTCTGACTCGCTCCTGAGTCAACTTAGTGACTTTCAACGTAATATGCATAGTACTACAGTTTTAAAACAAAACATTTTTATTTTAACACACAGTATTTGTTTCCTCGTGTAGTTTTGATGATCAAGAATAATTAATGAACACAACGAGTTAATGCTGATCTACCATACATGTAATTTAGCATTTAAATATCTTGTTCGACACACACACAATGCCTACGAGTTTGACTATAAAACTAAACATAGAGAGTGGTGTGGGGAGGATTTTTGGGAGGTGCGTGCGTGTGGTTGTGGGTGTGTGCTTTGGTAACCCCCCAGTGGTAAAGGAACCCGTTATGTTTATAAAATTACAGTTCTTGATAGAGTAAATCAAATTTGTTACCTATCACCAATTAATATTTACTGATTAAGCTTCTGTAGAAAATTAACCTTTTGAGAGTAGCAAGATTTTCGAGTAGTGTACTGTTGCTTTTACCTCACAACACACATCTGAATAGCCTTATCTACTGGTTGAGCGAATCTATATAAGGATTCTATTGGTCAAAACATCCGAAAACTAGTTAGAAGTCATGCAGGGTAAACTGCATTTTGCAAGGTGAAATAATGTGTTTGACCCTCGGAAGGTTAAGAGCAAAAATAAGATTGATGAAAGTCTTATAGAATTTTATCTCGTTACCTCATAACATGTTGTGACAATGTGTTATACCGATTGTATGTAATATTTTTGAAGAATCCAATTAGTCAGAGAGATATCTTTCTTATAAAGCAAAACGGGATTTTTTCTTTTTCTTTTTTTATTTTAATTAAAACAATGAAAATTATGTTAAAATTTCGATCCATTTTTTTAATTATGGGTCAAAAATGCAAACAGATCAAAAACTTCACAAAACTTAATGATTCCATAAAACCCGGTTTTTTAAAACCATGAAATTTATAAAAATCATTATGCTAAATATACTTATCTAAGTAATAAAATACTATTTTTTATACTATTTCAAAAATGGCTATAAATACAAACCGTTTATTTATTCCTTCAATTAATTAGATTAAAAAGTGTTATAATGGTATCCGATTTGCAAGAATTAAGTGAACGTGGGGTGTCAGCACAGATGTGACCTCGTCATTGATCCTTATAAACTCTCATAGACGTGAAATAAGTATGACCAACATGTTGATTAGTAGTCACGTGATAGCTCTTGTGAAAAATTGACTTGGTTGGCCGATTCGGCATTTTATCGCCTCGTTTGGTGTTATATCATCTTATGACAGGGTAGATGCGTGAATGCGCATACGAATGAATACTTCTTGGGTTTGTTCAAACGCATTTGCGTTTAAATTATATTATTTTCAACCATTAAATCATTAGTTATTTGCGTATATAACTTTGAAAATTTTAATTTCTTTATTAAATTCAGGATTTTTAATATTACTGTATCAAATTATTGCCAAATTATAAATTATTATGAAATTTAAGGTTTTAGAAACAGGTACAGAAGAGTTGGTCCCTATAATTTAATTTTTTTTATTAGATTCATTATAGTTTGTTTCCTTAAAAAATGTGCACTGGTGATGCAATAGGAATTTTGGTTTTAGTACTTTACATGCAGCGTAGAACGTGTGAAAAAAGTTGCATTTGTTGCAAAAAGTTGTCCTACTGATGACACATGAAAATATTTAATTCTATTAAAGAGCCATTTTTAAAAATTGCTCAAAATTTGGATTTAGAGAGAGTCAAATTTTTGTGTCCATATATAACCTCTTCACAGAAACAAAAAGGGTACAGAGCAAATATGGTTGAATTAGAGATTCTGTGTCACCTTTAAACAGAAACTATTTACGCCACCATATTCTAAGGACCTCGATGGCCTTGAAAATTTGAGGTTCTGACAGGAAAAAGGGGTTTTAAATGCCGATATTTAAAGTACAGAGCATAAAGACAATTTTAAGAGAGAAATGGAGAAAAATACTCTAAAAGCAACACAAATTCTTCTTAATTTAGTGCCCCTAGGTATAGAAACTGTTCTGCATGTAAAGATATGTGCAACACAAAACTTTGGGCTCTGGCTCCAATAGCCCATATCTTTGAGGGAACAATGTATAGTCCTCACCCTGATGTTTGTTTAGGGTCCAGCATTGAATTCCGATGTTATTTGATCGCGTGAAACGCTTTTTGCCAGTCGACGTTTTTTTTTTTTATTAACGTTCTCTCTTTCTCGCGCCCAGTCTTTTTACGACCAAATTGCTGTCGTAAATTACAGGTTTTGCTAGAATTCGTGTATTCATGGTACAATTCTAGAAATGGTAATCAGTGAAAATAAAAACTTCTCTATCTCCGAAATATAACAACCCAAATCACAAGCTCCAACAATTAAACTGCGTTGAATAACTTGCCATACTCACGGGAAAGTGCTGTTGATGCTTTCACACATTGCCACTACATTGTTAATTAACAGACGTGATCATGATTGAAGTATGGCGATGCAAATAATTCTCTCCACCTTGTAGGGTTGTGGAGACCGTGTCATCCATGAGTTTTTCGGGGAGTCCAGACCAACCCCATCAATAGACTGCCCGTTTCCCTATATAGTCCATGGTCGGGATTCTGTCAGAGCAATGATGTCAGTGGACGACCGGCAGTTGGTGAGAATATAATAAGAAGCTAGTCTGGCTATTTTTGTTAGCAAGTTTCAAGTGAACAAAAAGTTTCTTTAATATACGATACGCAGAAAGGCTTTTATATATTGGGTCATCCGGAAAGTTATGCACGTTTTCAAATCGAAGCTAGCTTTGTTATTAATTTGCTACCGCTGATAAGGAGTGGCCATGAGTGAAGCAGATGTTTAAATTCGGTGTTTTCTGCTAACACTGCATAATTATAGCATGTGTGTGGCATAATTTGTGTTTCACTGCAGTGCTTAGAATGGAGAACCAGAAAGTTCATTTTCGTCTCATATTATGATCTTTTATTTTAAGAAAGGAAAAATGCACAGCAGAATATGCTTGCTCGAATTTCGATAACTTCTTAACAGATAAGCCTAATGATTTTTTTAAAGGAATTTTCCAGCTGCAAGAAAGATGACAAAAAAGTCATAGAACAAAATGGGGCTTAAATGATTCAATAAAATTTTCTTATGTTTTTGTACTGCTTCGTTGGTATTTATCTTAAAAAACGAGCAGAACTTTCCGGATGACCCAATACTTTCAAAGTATGTACGTAGATGAATTTATATCGCACTGGAGCAACACAACGGGCAATTAGCGACGGTACGGGATCCATCACGAAGGTAATGATCCTAGTCATAATTTTGCATAATCCTAGCATAATTTTGAACGACTGTTAGATGGCGAGGTCACACCTGATCCCACACTTCTAACTTCCACGCCAACGTGGCGACATTTGAGGCCACTACAGATTTAATGCGTACCAGCCTGATTTTTGCCAGCCCAGACGCCGGCCTTTTGGCTGGACCTAGTTTCGAACTCGCTACCCTCCGGTTGCTAATCCGCTATTCTTCCAACGGGGATAAAAAAAGCCCTATATATTTTCACGAAATGCGCCGGCTATTAGCGACGGTTTGGTAAAAGTTGGTATAATAAATTTGGTATGTATGTAATTTAATTAACGTCGCACTGGAGCAACACACCGGGCTATTTATCACAAATTGAAAACAATTTAAATAGGGTAGTTTTAAAATACACTCATTGCCATAAAAATTTGCGCACCAAAAAATAATTGTAGGATCGTAACGAAACTTGGCATGAAGGTACATGTCGGCCAGATATGCAAATGATTAGAAATGCAGCGTGATTGCGCATTGCGTAATGCCACTAGAGGGCGTTGAACTTCGTTCTCCTTGGAGTATAAAACAGGTAAGCAGAACTTATTTGAGTGTACTTAATCTTTTGCAAAGGAAACGCTGATGTAGACATGCCGTTACGCCGCCATCGAAGACAATATGAGCAGCTTTCAGAGTTCGAGAGGGGAAGAATCATCGGGATGATGGAAGCTTGGTGGTCAGCTCGGCGAGTAGCTCGTTAAGTAGGCCGTTCTGATTTTACTATGAGGAGGTGTTGGGACCAGTGGACAGAAGAGACGTCATATAAACGGCGACCAGGTTCAGGACGCCCTCGACAGACCAGTCGTCGAGAAGACCGTCACATCATACGAAACGCACGCGTAGGGCCAACTGCCTCATTGGCCGCTATCCAGACACAGGCAGCACCGTCACTACGGGCCCCTGTGTCTTCCCGAACCATCGCAAGGCGCCTGGCTGAAGGACATCTGGTATCGCGGCGACCATTACGTATGCTGCCAATGACACCCATCCAACGACGCCTCCGTTTGGAGTGGTGTCGCGCACAACGGGATTGGACTGCAATGGAATGGAACCAGGTCGTCTTCAGCGACGAATCTAGATTCAATTTGAGCAGTGATGACAATCGTGTTCGTGTGTGGAGGCCCCGTGGTTGAAAGCCTCAATCCTGCCTTCGCTTTACAGCGACACACCGCTCCCTCAGCTGGTGTGATGGTATGGGGTGCCATTGCTTACGATACACGGTCACCCCTAATATTGATCCATGGCACAATGACAGCCCAGCGGTACTTCCATGACATCCTTCAGCCACATGTGATGCCACTCATGGCAAGGCTCCCAGGAGCCATTTTTCAACAAGACAATGCTTGGCCACACACAGCAAGGATGTCACAAGACTGCCTCCGCCACATTACCACCCTTCCCTGGCCTGCTCGATCCCCAGATTTGTCGCCAATCGAGCACATCTGGGATCATTTGAGACGGCAAGTTGGACACCCTACGAGTTTGGTCGAACTAGAGGCGCGTTTACAGCAACTGTGGAACGACATCATACGGACCTGTATGCCTCAATGCCCGCTCGTATCGCATCGTGCATTCGCGCTAGAGGGGGTCCAACAGAGTACTAAAACTTCCGTCCATTTGTACTTTTTTCTGCAATAAATGATTCTTTTTCTTTGATTTTCTAATCACTTTCTTATATCCAAGTAGTACTTACATGTGTAAAATTTCGTTTCATTTTGACTTTTTCTTGGTGCGCAAATTTTTATGGCAATGAGGAAACATTTTCATCGAAAAAACAACTTTATTTATTCTTTTATATGGATGGGTTACTTGTTGAATTAACTTCGTACTGGAGCAACACAATGGTGACAGACCGGTAATAATAGAAATACCTACCTACAATTAAAAGAGATTCATGCAGTGCTGATAAAGGTCCAGATTCAACTATAACGTTTCTCGATCACTTCGCTTTGAAACTCCATAAGGCGGCGCTTAACTGATGTTGTGAAACATGAGCAACCAATTAAAACGCGCAGATGGCGCTGCTTGTTGTCTCCTTTTATCTGAAATCTTCAGAACGATTTGAGTTTCAGAAATTGTATGATTGATTGGATAACGATCAGCTTTGTGCTGAATTTAGGGGATGTCCCCTTACTTTTACCTATTTGTTCGTTTGTAAATATGTAATTATAGTACTCATTAAATACTAGAATATTAAACCTGTTCCTGCTCAAATTATTTATTGCCCATGCATTTTTAAATCACTGAACCACCTCGATGAAGAATAATCCAAAATCTGGTGCATCGGCCGGGAAGTGAAGTTTGTGTTCCCGAAGTGAATTATTTGGATTACTTGAAGGGTAAGATCGATTGAGCGGGAAGCGGGTAAGCGAAATTTTCTTTATTTGAATACTGACTTTGAACAAAACGAAACAATGAGTACTGCAGAAATACCAGACCGGAATGCGCAAATGGCGCAAGACTTAGGAAAACTGAAACAGAAACGTTCTACTTTGAGACAGCTATGTACAAAATTAATTAAGAAAATAGAAACTGCTGTCGCTACTAATTTAGATGCTGAAGCTAATTTGACTTTGTGGGAAGAATTGGATGAAACTCGAGCACAATTAATGGAAAAAAGCATAGTACTTAATTCCCTTAATGATAGAATAGAGAATTTAATAAGTATCGATAATATCGAAGAATACGAGGCAGAAATTATTACTTCTGAAGAATATAAAGACAAAATTATATCATGCAAACAAAAGATCAGCAGAAAAATGAGTGAGATCCGTAAGCAGGAAACTGCATCAAACGAAACAAGGGATTTACGTACTCTTGAAGTGACAGAAGGTGCTTCTTCTGAGGGGAGTGGTTTGCTGGGATGTAGAGATCATTATGACTCGCACTCTAATATTATTCGTTTGCCGAAGCTCGAAATTGTTAAATATTTCGGTGATCCAGCCTGTTGGTTGGAATTCTGGCAACAATTCGATGCTGCTATTCACAGTAATGATAGATTGACGAACGTGCAAAAATTCAGTTATTTAAGGTCTTATTTGGGTGGCGTTGCACAAAATGCTGTTTCTGGGTTTTCGCTTGATGCTGATAATTATGACTCCGCCATAAATTTATTAAAGGATCGGTTTGGCCGGAGAGATTTAGTAGTTAATTCGTTGATGAGTAAGTTGTTAAACATAGAACCCTGTAAGAATTCTAATAATATAATAGCCTTGCGGCGTCTTTATGATACCTGTGAAACACAAATGAGAAGTTTAGAATCCATGCAAATCACCTCAGGCATGTACGGACAATTACTCTATCCAATTTTGCTAAAGTTGATACCCGATGATATTGTTCTAGAATTTAATAGAAGGCTTGTAGACTCAAAGGATTTAGACGTTATGGAGTTGATTAAATTTCTCAAAACGGAAGTTGAGTGTAGAGAAACAACTATGATGATAAATAATTTGAAAGGCGAAAAATCCATAAATACTACACATGAAAAACCCAAACTAAGTTCTTTTCAAAAACATTTAACACAGCGAAACATAAAGTCCCTTCATCGATGACTTTGAACACCCTGACTGAAACTCTGTGTCCATTTTGTTCTAAGAAACATTTGCCAGAACTATGCAGTCTCGATTTAGAGCAACGACGAAATTCTCTGCTTAAGCAAGCAAAGTGTTTCAGATGCTATAAAAAATTCCACCGGCAATCACAGTGTCGAGTCAAAAATATTGAGTGTACTATTTGCTATTCCAAAGGTCATTTGAGATCACTTTGCGAGCAACAAGTCAAAACAAGAAAACCACATGCGGAATCTGTAAATAAATCCTCAACCTCGGATGTAGATAAAATAGTTATAACATCATTAATACCCCAATCGTCGTTTGAAGAAAAAGAACCCTGTATATACTTTCAGACCGTTAGATGTCAGGCTATCGGATTATACAAAACGATGCATGTGCGTTTACTACTCGACTCGGGATTAGAGATGGGCGATCCGCTCAGGAGCTGACTCAAAGAGTCGACTCTCTTGACGGAGTGAGCGAGCGCTGATTCGTCAAAAAAGAGCTATAGCTCTTTTTTAACCAATCAGGGCTGAAGAGCGGTAACTCTTTTTTAACGAATCAGCGCTTCCACTCTCGAAGAGTCATTTCCGCATGCGATCAATAGCTCAGTGATTCTTTTGGGAGTTGATTCTTTGGGAGTTGATTCTTTTGAGAGTTGATTCTTTTCGGAGTTGATTCTTTACGAGAGTTGGCTCTTTCGAAGAATCATTTCCGCATTCGATCGTTTGCGCTCACTGATTCTTTTGGGAGTTGATTCTTTTGAGATTTAACTCTTTGGCTCTTTTCGATAACTATCGCTCTCGAAGAGTCAATTCCGCATTCGTTCTTTTGCGCTCCCTAGCTTTTTGTTACTTTTTTGAAGTTTCAAATTTTTAAATATCTATGTATTATCATAAATGTTATTTTTAAAAATTTAATTAAATTTTAGATTGAAAGGGTGTTTTTACGGCTTAAGTCATATCACGCCTTTTAGCACTAATTAAAACTAGTCTTAAGGTTGTTATTAAAACATATTCTAACAGTTATTATGTTATTCACTTAACATTAATATAATAATTATAATAAAATCTTGATTTCTCGGGAGTGATATCATTTTAATAAAGCTACACAAAATTAAATTAAACGTAACTCGTTTTTATTGCATTGCCTTCACAAAACAAGGCATTTTGAAAATATTTTATTAAAAGACAGGGAGGGGACTTGGATTTTGGAAATCTTTGGGACAACGAGTATTCGAGGGTATTATATACCTATATCTTAAAATAAATAGTTAAAAATCTTAAGTACTTAAATAAATTATTAATATTTTTATTATATGATTTTAAAATATCATTTAAATTATTAGGAAGTCTCATTTGGTAACTAAGTGGTTTTAGAAAGAAATCTTAATGTATCCAAACACGTCCAAGACACTTTTTTTAAATGTGGTATAGAAACATTTTAATGATATTTTTATGTTTTGTGTTTTAAACAATAGCAATGGGCTATAAATATTAAAAGTATATATTAATAATTTTGTAAAAATATGATAATTATGCATGAAATTTTAAAGAAATGTGTCAAAAACTTCAAATGTGCTACATGAAAATCTATTCAACCAATTTGAAAAATGATGCTACCAAAATAAACTACATGCATATTTCTAGGGAATGAACTAGAATAAAAGGATATTTAAATAAACAACAATTTTACAAGTGATGGAAAAATGAATAGAAGATTTTTTATAGTTTTACAGTCCTACTTCTTAAATAAATAGTAATAATTTAGAAACTTTTGAACTCAGCATAATTATTCTAGTTCATTCACTTGACAACATTATAAATAACAAACTCTCAAAAGTTTACTAGAATCCAGTTATAAGTTTTTGTATTATAACATTTGAAGTGAGGAAATAATGCAAAAATATTAATTTAGAGTTAAAGGTAGTTTCAAGTGCATCGCTTGCTCCCTTGCGTTTGCTCTTTGTGTAAACAATTTTGTTCTTCCTTCTCTTTAAAAAAGTTCACTCCATTTCCAAAAGAGAAACCATTTAAATATTTGAAAAAACTTTCTAAAATTATATTTGCAAAAAAAAGTAAGGTTTAAATTTAGATTTTGCCATGTTTTTGGCCTTTTAATGGCCATTTCCAGTGTTTTCCATTCTTCTTCTTGTTTTCCCGCCTTGATTAAAATCTTAATACTTCTTCAAGTAATTAACAGAGAAAAAATTAAATATGTTTTGGAAAGTCAAATAAATACTCTATCCAATAAAATCGAAAACTTTTTTAGAATTCTTGGTCAAAAATGAGATTTTTAACGTGTTTGGATATTTTAATTGCTACTTCTGTAATCTCAACGGGTTCATGACGGGAATTACAAAAGTAGAAGTGTCCTCAAAGTAATTTATTCTTTATGGACAATTTCAAAGTTATATGAATTGACATGGTTTTGGGCCATCTTATGCCTTAGCAATTAAATTTTACAGCTTAGCAGCCCTATGCTGCAATGCCTATCGTCCTCGGGCCCCGTCTCCCTCCTTTTGTTGATTTTAGAGGTAAACTGCGCAATTGCTGGATGAGTGAGTGTTTCAAGTGTTGTGTGCGTGGGTGTTTCAAGCACGCTTGGCGCCTCTTCGTCTGGACACATGCGCTCACGTGACAACGAGGGATGTTCGATGGCCCAAACATATTGTATACATTTCGATATGTTATATACATTATTATATACCTCAAAGGAGCGGTGAGTCATCAAAAAGAGCTAGCTCTTTTTAGTGAGTGAGCGGTTCCGATCCGATCCCTGAAAAGAGTCATTTTCCCCATCACTACTCGGGATCACAGCGATCCTTCATTACCAAAAGCATTTCTGAAGAATTATGTTTGGAACAAATCGGAAGTGAGTCATTGAAAATTCACACATTCGGCGCCAACGAGCCCCATATCTGTACACAAAAACGATTACGTGTTCAATTGCGAGACTCAACATCGGATTTTTGTTTATGTTTAGAGGTTTTGGAAACGGAACAAATTTGCGCAGATGTTATTAGTACACCCAGTGCGGAAGTATATAACAATATACGAAAGTTAGGAATTAATTTATCTGACATTCAAGTGAAATCGGGCGCCAAGGAAAAACAAATAGATATTTTGTTGGGTTCCGATTATTATTGGTCCGTTTTGACGGGAAATAATAAACGTTTATCATCAAATCTAGTTTTGAATTAAACGAAATTCGGATGGACTCTTCACGGTAGATTTTCTAATGCTTCTCTGAATGACTCATTAAGTGTAATGCATGTTTCGATTTGGGAAGAAAATAAGGATGACGAAAGAGCGTCAATTCAATTTCAGAAGTTTTTCGAACTTGAGTCATTGGGAATTAAAGACGAGCCATCTGATAGAAAATTATGCGATAAACAAATGCTGGAAGATTTTGAGGAAAACATTCAATTTAAAAATAATCGGTATGAAACCAAGTTGCCTACAAAATTTGAAACATTTTTTCTTCCAAACAATTACGAAACCGCAAAAAAGAGATTCGACAGCTTAATAAAAAGATTTCGAAATAACCCTGCACTGTTCGAAGAATACAGAGCGATCATTCAGGAATACATTACTTTAGGAATTGTAGAGGAGGTCAAACCTCAAGAAATAAATTCAACAAACGGCAATTTAACATACTATTTACCCCATCACCCTGTAATTCGGAAAGATAAAAGGAATTTGCGAATCGTGTTTGATGCCTCGTGCCACGCGAGTAGTATACGGGCCCACATAGTAGGCGGAAGTGACGTCATCAAAAGGGGCGTGGCCATGTGACGTCACAGCGTGACGTCATCACAACAGGAAGTGACGTATTGACTGGTGAGTTGAGTTGAGGAGTAAAGGTCCTGCTGCTGGACAAAAACATTAGTGTCGAGTGGAGTTGAGATGTTGGTTTCGGTTTCAATTTTTTAAAGTTTATCTACTGTTGAATGGCAACAGGGTAGTTTATTTAATTGGGAATGGCAACACTTGGTATGTTTACGTTTGGGACTTAAGTTTTTTAAGTTTTTTATCTGAGATTTTTTTTTTTCACTGTGTACGTAACGTTGAGGTATAGGGGTCCTGCTGCGGCATAAAAACATTAGAGTCGAGTGGAATTAAGTTCTTAGTTTCGTTTTCAATTTTAAATACAGGAGTTGAGTTGAGTTGTTTTATTTTTGAATTTATTAATTACGTGGAAGGTTCTTTCTTGATGAGTGGCAACACAAAATGTGACGTCATTGCAGTGTTTATATTTGGACTTTGATTCTTTTCTGAGATTTCAAAGTTGAGATTTTCTTGTTACTCGTAGCGCCATCTATTGGCCTTTACTTGAATGAAAAGAACACAAACAATCGTTAGAAATTGAATTAATTAAAAATTAGGCGGTATTTTGGTGGGGTTTGAACTTAGTACAAAAGTACTCGCGTCCGAGGGTTAATTCAGTGATTATAACCGTTCGGCCGCGAATACCTGCTCAGCTACAGAGATTTAATTATGTGAATGAAATCTTTCTTTGGGAAAATGGTAACTGTGTGATGTCAGACTACTTGCCTGAACATGTTTGATCATGTCTGAACATGTCTGGACATGTTTAAGCATGTATCAACGATAGTTGTCTTGTTTGGACACGATAGCGGTCATAAATTTTATTTTTTATTGCAGTAAAGCATGATCATTTCACTTCATGTCAACCGGTGGTAGAGTTGAGTTACTTTCAAGCTGAATGGTGTTTTGCTATTGGTTGTTGATAAGATGTGGGCACCTCCCTGATTATTAAAGCTTCTGTGATTGGTGGAGTACTCTTAGTTGGAATTTAGTGGCAACGATACTTTTTTTAGGGATGTTGTTTTACTGATCGTGTCAATACTCTACTGTCTGAGCACTTGTGCAGTTGAGCTTTTTTGCTAATATTTTGTCTTCTTCCGTTTAATTTGCTTTTTTATCATGGAGGGTTCCACTTCCCTTTGCATTAAAACTAAAAAGCGAAGTTCTGTTCAGCCTAGTCCCGTAAAGAGAGTTCGTATTACTAAAAAATGTGCATTGTCTGTGCTTGGTGAGAAACCAAAAATAAAACGTGTACCTATGCCTGGAGAAGAGCCAAAAATAACGATGGAGTCGCTGCCTGATACGATGATACACCTTGGAGACAACATGTTCCTGCTTGTGAACAAGTTCACTGGACTGACCAGAGTGCACATTCGAAAGTACGTTACAGATGAGAGTGAAAGCTTACAACCCACGAAAGAAGGAATTTCGCTTTCTCCAAAAGTGTGGGAATCGTTTATAAGCAATGTGAGTAAATTTTTTACTTTTGCTACTGTGGAATCTGTTAAGATTCTGGAAAGAGACCTATGCATGTCCAAAGAAGTTGTAGGAGACTCGACATTCCTTATCCTACAAAGACTGTTTCGAAAGAGTGACAAGTGTTTTCATTTTGTGCCCGATCGTGTTGTGTTGCGTTGGGAACACGTTTTCAAAATCTGCGAGAACTACGATTGTGTTGCTGAAAGTGTGAATAATACATTATTTACATACTCTCTGAATTATTATGTGAGTCATGAACTTGAAAAGTGTTCGTCACTGATTTCCAACGATACTTATAACGGTGACCCTGACAATCCAGAAGGGGTAGGTGAATTGAAAAATGCTTTATGTGCACATTTAGAGGATATTATTTCGAAAGGTATATCTAATACTGCGGACTGTTTCGGATGTAAGAATTATATTGTGAACGACGTTGCACATTCCTGTTTAGATTCGAGTAAGGAAGAATCTTTTACTATAAATTTTACTTCTATTCTTTACAATATTGATTGGCGTGATTTTGCTGGGACCTTTGTTCAAAAAAATTGTATGCTATTAAATTTTCAGTATTTGATTTTGCAAGGTGACTTTTTTGAATGTTTAAATGTGAAGGAACTCATAGAATCTGTGCGAGAAATGTATGTAAATTCCAATCATATCTCCCCATATTTTACATCAGTGTAATGTTTTTTTTTTTACTTTTGTTTATAAATGAATAAAATGTTGTTGATTTTTACTACACATGTGTGCGTTTCATTTATTTTTATATATTTTAGTTTTTAATTATTTATTTTACTAACTTGTTTCTTTGTGCACAGTATGCTTACCAGCGTTTTTGATTTAATTTGTTATTGCTGGTTGTTTTTGAAATATCATTTTTGAAAATTTCTTCATAAAACTTTAGTTTTTAGCTCTCTATTTCAATAGGAATATTTTTTTTCCCTGAAAGATTAGAGAAGTATATAAATAGTGTGTTTCTTATAATTTAACAGTCATTATGAATATCAGCTTTAGGTTAGACCACAACCGCTGCTGCAATGGAAGAAATTCTGAATCAGACATATCGGAATCCCAAACTCCCCGGCAGCTTTGGTGGTATAAATGCTTTACAGCGTGCTTTAAAAGGTCGTGTGAAAAGAAAACAGATAAGAAATTGGCTACAAACGAAAGATTCGTATACTTTACACAAACCTTTGCGGCACAAATTCCAGAGAAATCGTGTAATAGTAGGAGGATTAAACGAACAGTTTCAATCTGATTTAGTGGACATGCAATCTCTCGCCCCTCATAACGATGGGTATAAGTATTTGCTTACTTGTATTGATATTTTATCTAAATATGCATGGGCCATTCCTCTGTTAGATAAGAAATCTACAACTATAATGAGAGCTTTTGAAAAAATATTTTTGGAACGTACTCCTCAATCCTTACAAACAGATGCTGGGAAAGAGTTTACCAATAAACTAGTGCAAAATTTCTTAAAAAAGAAGAAAGTTCATTTCTTTACCACACATAATTCAACAAAAGCTTCAATTGTTGAACGCTTTAATCGTACCCTTAAAACTAAAATGTGGAAATACTTCACTGAAATAAATACGAAGAGATATATTGACGTCATAAACCAATTGATGCATAGTTATAACCATACTTGGCATCGTAGTATTAAAACAGAGCCTTCATCAGTGACATTACAAAATGAAGGAAAAGTATGGGATACGTTATACGGACAGCAATCTGATGTAAAACAGAGCAGTTCAGAGTTAAAGGTTGGCAATACTGTTCGTATTAGTCGGGAGAAAATGCACTTTGAAAAAGGATACGAACAAAACTGGACAAAAGAAATTTTTACTATTGATAAAATAATACCTCGGATACCTGTTGTGTATAAACTGAAAGATTTAGCAGGGGAAGTGATACAAGGAAGTTTTTACAAAGAGGAATTGCAAAAGATTTCGGATTCCGGATTTTATCCAGTAGAAAAGGTTTTAAAGAAAAGAAAGCGTCATGGAAAAATGGAATACTTTGTGAAATTTCAGGGTTATCCTGAAAAATTTAATGCTTGGGTTGAGGATGTCAAAATGATATAAATAGAGCTGTTACTGTACTTACCTTTTAATTTTTACGCAGTACGATGTCGTTCTACATCACGCTTCCCAGCGACAGCTCTATTGAGTTTTATCCTGGCAATACAATGTCTCACTTCTACACGAAACTTTCCACACGTATGGAACTCTCAGGTGAATGGGAAGTAGGATTAGTTGAAATGATTTATCCCAGAATGTGGAATAACATTATTGATGGTGAAAATTATTTTGAATATAATCTAGGAAACGGAGTAAAAATTGATGGAAAAGTAGCGTGTGGTTTTTATGATTCTCCGAATGACATTTTAAATACATTTCCAAAGCACATAAAAATTCAAATGAAATATAACAAACACACTAAAAAGGTGGTGGTGCAGCTCACTAACGGTGCAACGCTGCGATTATCCAAGGGATTAGCTGAAAACTTAGGTTTCGAACCTAATCAAGTGATTGGAGAAAATTTTATTCCAGGAAATGGAGGCCCAGATACAGTAATCACTGAGAGTCCTTTTGTCGCGGATCCTCATGTTGATTTACATTTGCTGTACGTTTATACTGATATCATTCAGCCTGAAATTGTTGGTGGGATCTTAGCTCCTCTTTTGCGAACTCTGACAGTGAAGGGAAGAGATGGTGATATGATTCAGGAACAATTTGAAAGACCTCATTACTTACCAGTTTCCAGAAAAAATTTTGACTCAATTGAAATTACTATAAGGACGCACACTGGTCGTTACGTCTCATTCGAACGAGGAAAGTTGATAGTGAAACTACATTTTCGCTTGAAACAGATCATATAAAAGAGTGTTCCTTTCTGAATTGATTCATTTTTCATTTTTGCATTCAAGACAAGAAGTAACATAATGTTGGTGCCTTACACGTGTTGTACAAAAAAGTTTGAAAATTATTATGCAGGACAAATCGGAAATGGTCTGCCCTACTACAAAGGAGTTGTTTTTCAGAAAGGACACGGAATAGGAGGTTTTTTTGCAAAACTCTTTCGCAGAGCTTTGCCTTTATTGATAAGTGGCGCAAAAACGGTTGGAAAAGAAGCATTACGGACAGGAACAATGGTTGCTAACGACATGTTGTCGGGCGAAAAATTCAAAACATCTATTAAAACTAGAGCAAAAGAAACCGGAAAGAAATTAGCTAGAAAGGCAGTTCAAAAAGCAGATGAAATGATTGGTCACGGAAAGTTTAAAAGGAAACGCAAACGCTCAAAACTTTCCATTTCATCTAAAATCAGGAAGGTGCAAAGACGTGATATTTTTGACTCATGATACAATGGCTTTTCTACTAAAAGATTCTCCAGAATGTGTAAAATCCGAGCTAGAATTATTCTCTTTACCTCCAACGCAAACTGTTATCGAGAGAGGTCAGTGGGTTGAATTTCATCCGTTAGCCAATGTTTCTGATGGAAGCCCTGTCGAATTCAATGTATCTGGAAGCGGAGACGAATATCTTGATTTATCACAGACTCAATTATATGTCAAAGCTAAAATTTTAAAAAGTGATGGCAAACCAATCACAGATGAAACTAAAGTAGGGCCTGTAAATCTATTTTTGCATTCCATGTTTTCCCAGGTGGATATCAGTTTAAATGAACGACTTGTTTCTTCCAGTAATAACACTTATCCTTACAGAGCCATGATAGAAAAACTACTAAATCACGGTTATGATACTAAAACTTCCCAACTTTCTTCGGAACTGTTTTTTAAGGATACCGCCGGTCGAATGAATGTTTTCGATTCGGCAGATACTGAGCCTAACGATGGATTCAATAAGCGGACAGAAATGTTCAAACTCAGTACATCGGTTGATATGATTGGTCGATTACACTTGGATATGTTTCACCAAGAACGACTCCTTCTGAACATGGTAGATGTGAAAATTAAACTTATTCGTAGTAAACCGGAATTTTGTTTGCTGGGAGATGGTGAATTTAAAGTTTCCTTAGAACACGCTTCCTTATTTGTTCGTAAAGTGAGAGTCAGTCCAGGTGTTGTTATAGGACACGCAAAGAGTTTGGAAAAAGCAACAGCCAAATATCCCATTAACAGAGTACTCTGTAAAGCTTATTCCATTCCTGCAGGCAATATGAGTTTTGTTCAAGATAATATTTTTACGGGGCAGATGCCTAATCGTATCGTGATCGCCTGTGTTGATAATGACGCGTTCAATGGACACTATAAAAAGTCTCCCTTCGAATTCAAACATTACAATATCAATTTCATTGGAGTCTACGTGGATGGTCAACCCATACCTCATAACCCACTGCAACCAAATTTTGACAAAAATCAATTTGTTAGAGCATATCAGAACTTATTTACGAATACCGAAGACAGAGGCCTATACCTGTCAAGGTCAGAATTTTCGAAAGGTTATTCTTTATTTTGCTTTGATTTATCCCCAGATTTGTGTGACGGTTCACATCTAAATCTTGTTCGTCATAGTAATTTAAGAATAGAAATTAAATTTGCCAACCCCTTACCACAAACAGTTTCATTGTTAGTCTATGCTGAGTTCGAAAACTTGATCGAAGTCAACAAAGCTCGAAATATTCTCTATGATTTTGGAAACTGATGAATTCGTCAGACATTTATAAAATCTTATCTCGTGATCCTATATCGGCGAGATATTTCGTGGGTGTTTTTCCTTCGGACAAAATACCAAAAATTAGAAAGTTTCCCTCAGCTATGGTGTTGAATACCGATAAACATGATGAAAAAGGAACTCATTGGCTTGCCGTTTACATGCAAGATAAAAACACTGTAGAATTTTTCGATTCCTATGGATTTCCTCCCGATGCATTTGGACAAGATGTAACAAGATTTATCAAGACTTTTCAGTATGTTCATTGGAACGAGGTTCTATTTCAAAGCTTAACATCTAACGTATGTGGACATTATTGCATTTATTTCGTTGTTAAACGATGTCAAGGATTATGTATGAAATTTATTCTTACTCAACTTAATGGGAAAAAAAATGACTTTAGAATGTTTCAGTTTGTCAAGAAAAGATACGGTGTAACTATGGTTTTTAAAAAATAAAAGTTAGATTTTCAGTGATATTGTCTTCCATTGTTGTTATTTATTCTTTTTTTATAGAGTTATAAAAGTGTTTCATTCGAGTGAAAGCATCATTTTATGAAATGTTTCTGACAAAATAAGACGTACAAAACAAAACAAAAATGACCAACACAACCATACGAAATCTTTTAACAGCATTGCTTATAATTTCTTACATTGGTTTTTCTATATTTATTATTTGGACTTGTCTTAACTGGCCAAAACATGAATTATGCAGTTTAGCACAAAATAAAACAACGCTGGAAATGTATAAAATTTACCAAAAAATTGATTCAGTGGGATTTATTAGATGCAACGAATTTTCCAATCTGTTCTTCAGTGACTCAGTTTGTGGGAAAACAATATGCGAGTGTGTTTACAATTCTTTGAATGTCTTTGAAAACCACTGCTTGGAATTTACTCAAAATATTGTCGATTCAATCAGCGAGTGTGAGCTCGTGGCACGCACAATTAAAGGTTGCACAGATATTGTCTGTAAAGTATAAAAGTCAAAGCTTTTTAAAAACTAAACACATATTGGAATATGGAGCTCCCTAAGCTTGTTCATCCTTCTACATGTCTTCTCAGCGGTCCTACAGGTTCAGGAAAAACAGTATTCGTGAAGAAACTATTAGAGTATAAAATGTTTAATCCAATGCCTACACATATTATCTACTGCTACGGAAGTTATCAGCCACTTTTTAATTCAATGAAAAATGTAATGTTTGAAGAAGGTTTACCCCCTAATCTAAATTCCGTTCGAAATGCTTTAATTATTATAGACGATTTGATGACAGAGTTAGCCAGTGATACTCGTTTAAGTAACCTTTTTACGAAAGGAAGTCATCATAGAAATCTTTCAATTATTTTTATAACCCAAAATTTTTTTCATCAAGGCAAAGAAATGAGAAATATTCATTTAAATTCACATTACGTAGTTTTATACAAAAATCCCAGGGATAGAAGTCAAATTCTGCATTTAGCAAGACAAATGTTTCCCAGGAAAATAAAAGCTTTTCAAGAAATTTTTGAAGATGCTACCTCAAAGCCCTTTAGTTATTTGCTCATTGACTTACGACCCGATACGATTGAACGGTTACGATTACGTTCAGGAATCTTTCCTGGTGATAAACATTTAGTGTATGAACCTCGTTAAGTCATCTACTATTTATGTGAAAAGATAAGATTTTTTTTTAAAGAAAAGTCTGAGTTCGAGACATTATAAGCTTAGACTTTCCCCCCAAGATCAAATATAAAACATAGTGTGCAAGCAAAAGAAATCATTTCTATTCAGTATGCCTTCTCAGAAGGATGTGGAATATTTGAAACTATTACAAAAAAAACGAAGAAAAACGAATGTGTTGAAAATTTGTCCAAACAGTCTCATCAAATCAGTTTGTGAATGTGTATTAAATCTTCTGAAGGGAAATCTTCCTGTCAGTAAGCGTACCAAGAATAGACTAGTTCCTTTCAAAAAAACTTTGAGAACACTCGCTGCGAAAAGAGTTCCTCTTTATAGGAAAAGACGTCTTTTGGTACAAAAAGGTGACGGATTTTTATCCTTTCTCATTCCTATATATACTGCCTTAACTGTCTTATCATCTCTTATCCATGGAACATAGCAAAAAGTTTGCATTGGTATCACTAGACCGTATGCAAGAATTTGAAGAAGATCATCTAAGTGAATTAGATAAACAGATTCAAAACATTTTGAAAAAGAAAATAAGGGACGATGACAAAGTGAAGTTATACAATCAAATATTACAAAAATACGTTACATTCCCAAATTTGAATGTTGTTAATCAATTCGACGAGAAACTTCCACTGAAAGACACTGTAAACCATATTGACATAGAAAATAGGATCCTGGATTCAGTTCCTGTGAAACATAAAGATACTGCTACAAAAATTATAGACTTTCTAAAGTTACAAGATATTTCCTGGAATAATAAGAGAGAACTTGTGCTAAATAAAGAAGAAATTCCTGGTTCAGATGTTGTACAACTTTTGAATTTTCTGTTAAGAAACAGAGTTCGAAAACCAGTGGCCTTTGAACAGTTTAAGGAAGTACTGACATCAAGAAATTTTCCTCAAGAATTTGTGAAAAATACTTATTTAACTGATGTGAAATCCATGTATGCAAAACCAAAAAGAGAAAAGAAAAGAAAATTATCTTTGAACAAATGGCTGAATTTGTAATATCTTGGATAGATAATAAAAAAATTTAATTGATGACTTTTTATAATTTTTTTCTAACATGTCTTCAAACTACCATGCTCATATATATAAAATTTTCATGTTTATTTATTTTATACACTTTTATTTTTATTTATTTTATACACTTTTTATTTTTATACATTTTTATTTTTATTACTTTTTTCCTACAGAAAAAAAAGCATTAGAAGGTAAATAGTATTTTAAATTGAAATATAGATATATATACATAATTTTTTCCCCCAAAAATAGGTGAATGTACTATAAAAGAAAGACAACAAGGTAAAATGATAGAAAAAAAAAATTTATTTTGTTTTCAAATAATCTTAAACTTTTCCAGAAAGCAAAATTTTTCGTGATATAAAGTAACACATAAATGTTTCATTAGAATTAAAATATGTGTAAAAAATATATATACATATATGTATATAAATATACATATATAAACACACATAACCCCACTTTTATCAGTTTTCTCAATACCCATATGGAAGTGTTGTCATATCGGGTTTCAATACTCTCTTTGTGTATACTGTTCTATACATTTTGGTTTCTTCCTTATTTACAATCCGTCGTCGTTTTGCATCAAGGCATATCTTTGAAGGGTTGTGAATAGGAATACTGGCCTGAGGATCCATACTGCAAACTAACTCCTGCACTGATTGAAAATTCAGAATTTGTGCATTTCTGAAGTTCAGAGTGAAACCCCTGATTTTGCAACATGTCTTTCCGGCTGTCGTCTCATATGCATAATTTTTTGGACCACCTGCAAAAAAAAAAAAAAAAAGTGATAAAATTCTGTGGACATAAGGTAAATAAACAAATTCCTTTTGAAAGAAGTCGTAGAAAAAAATAATAATTCAATCATTTATTTCATTTAATAGTGTACTTTTTTTTTCCAAAACAAAACAAAAAAAATATATATATATAAATATACTAACCAGACACAAATGTAGAGATCACGTCTCCATCTAATTCGTCAGTGAAATCGCCTAGGAAGTTTCCAAGGGGAGGGTCATTGGTCCCGTCACTGGCGTATATGATGGAGTCTGTGTCGTGGTACAAAACAGCTTTGTCCAGCTTTTCCATTTCGCTATACAATTTCAACCTAGCCCATGCTGTAGTGAAGGCAGCCAGAAAAACATTCGTTGCACTGTCTTGGGGGACAAACTCCTGAGTCATATCAAAATGAATGGCTGCTGTTTCGTCAGTGCAGAAGTAAATGTCTTTAACCTGAATACAAAAAATTAAATATTAGTAATATACTTTTTTTTTTCGTTTTCATGTTTAATTGAATGGTTAAAGATGCGTACGTTTTTCTTTTGGTCCGCTAGGATTTTGTTAAAATCAGACACTGTATTCACATAACACAGTTGACTTTTGTTGATATTCATACCCCATCTGTAAATAACATATGACAGAATAATAATATAGTTATATATATATATATATATAGAGAGAGAGAGAGAGAGAGAGATTAAGGAATTAATATTTTTGTCTTTACAAGATCAGATCTTTACCTTCCCCAGAAACTGTTAAGGGCTAATTTTGCTACTTGTCTTCTGCCCGGGTTTCGATCAATTTTGGACGCATCCAACTTCACACCTTCCCTCTTTTCATATTGGTGTATGTATTCTGCACGTTTTTCTGGTGTATTACACTCCGTAGGCCATCCACTACTCTCTTGCTTAATCTTTAGGAAGAGATCTATATAAGATCGAAACAGAGAGTCTGAGGATTCCTTAAAATGGTACACCTCGAAAATCTATTAGGGGGAAAAAAGAAAAGAAGGAAGAAGAGAAAAAATGTAAATTTCCTTTTCGCAAAAACTTTTCTAAGCTGAAAAAATATATATATATATTATATCTTACATTCGTGACTTGATACCCTTTCCGTACAGCCACCTTTATCTCTTCAGATACCCATGTCCCAATAAGCGCACGTTCTTCCTCGGAGTGCAGACAGGGGCTCTTCTGCATATTTTCGGTGCAGCAACGACAAAGCGGAAACATTAATTTTCCGTTGCACCGTAGGGGAAGGACTGGAAGGTATAAACCTCTAGGAGGCAAAACCCGACATTTTATTAAACCAAAGTAGTTTTCAATATCCTCAAAATCCTCAGTTATTATTTCAGGATGACCGAGAGGATAACGACAATATTTGTTCACCTAGCAAATTAAAAAAAAAAAGAGCACTTGCAATGAAAATGAAAAAGTACAGCACGATAGAATACAATAAAAAAGTAATTTACAGAATCTTTTGTACTATAAAGAAAAAAGTGATAAGAATATATTTACCCAGGGATACAAGGATGTAAAATCTACATACTTAGTCCGACCCTCATAGTATAATGTTAGAGCATTTGTTCTTCCTCCAAAAAATGCATCTCGTGGATCAAGCCAATCTTGTAGTGTATGTTGCGTTAAAAAGGCTATCAAAGAAGCGTCTTCTTTTTTTTGGAATCTAAACTCATGCTCCCACTTTTCAACAACCCGAAATCCCTTCTCTCGAAGAAAGGCTGTGGTCTTTTTGGTCTTTTCATACAAGCATCCCATTGTTGAACCATTTAAAGGATTCACAGTGTCGGAATCATAGCAAGAGAGACAGCCGTGATAAAAACATCCCTAAGAAGAAGAAAAATCGAAAAAAGAAAATAATAAATATGCAAAACAAATTCTATTTTTAACTGTTAAATACAGAAGAAAATAATAACATTGTTTTCCAAAACATACGTACATGAAACTGAAAGATGGTATTAGTATTTTCCTCATAACCATCTACAGAAATTCCATGGATTTTTTTCTCACCCAAGCCATTCAAAGCATGTTGAATGCTTATGCCCTCCGTCTCAGTAACAAAATCCAACCATCGAATTCCCTCACAACTATAGTTTGTATGATTGCTGTATCCATTTACAGGAACCATGGCAATGTTTCCTGCTTTAATGTGTTGTGATCTATAAATAGCCATACAGGTTGAGGCAATAGTGAGATAACTGAAAGATAAAAAAATAAAATAAAAAATGTGCATTTGGAATACATATGGTAAATGTCGATGACTTTTTAAAATATTTATTAAAATAAAATTATATTTACCAGAAGGGGTCGACTCCAGTGATTTCCAAAAATTGTTCTCTAAATTCCAGGCTGCATCGTCTAAGAATATCAACGTCCGACCTTGAATAAAAAATAAAAAATTAAAAAATCCATATGATTGAATAACATACAGTCTTTAAAAACATACAATCAATAAAATATACCTGCAGTAGGATACCATTTCCTCCTGAAAGTCAAAAGTGTCCCTCTCATGCTCTTTATGCCACGTCAAGAATGCTGAACGGCCAGACGATGACATGCTGTCCGGATTGTAAAAGTGGGCAGCTGGTAATAGTCCTCTATAATTTTGATTTTCAGGCGTATTGAAAAGATGAGGAAAATATCCTTTTCTTAATTCTTCTAGTCCAAAGCATGCAGGCAATTTAGACAGCGACATAGGCAGAAAGTTGAAAGAATCGATAATTCTTATGTTCAGGGACTTATGCCTAATCATCATTACCTTTGATCCATTCGGAATCACATCTGGAGGCGTACCTTGCTCCAAAAGCCAGGCCATGATAAACTGACCATCAAAACTTTAAAAAAAAAATGTATGTTATATATTCAAATACGTTATCTTAAAATATTGTGATAAACTGACTTTCACATCTTTTTTTAATGTATGTTACATGTATGTTAGACATTCACAGATAGGTTAACTTAAATTATTAGTATATTTAATTAACAATCAAGTTATGTAGTAGAACACCAGAAAAAAAAATTGTTTTAGTCTTATAATAATAAAAATTTTTTTACCCTTTCATATTGTGGGCAATGACAGTATACCCCTTGTGTTCATCTGTGAAAAGCCATGAACAAAACTCTCTGCATGCCGTGTATCCTCCAAAAATTCTTTCACCGCCATCAGCATACTGCATCACCGCAAAGTTAACCAAATGTTCCCCCGTTGATTGATCTGTTTCGAAGTCAAAGAAAATGATCTTATCCGAGGATTTCTTGACCTCCACGATGGGCAGAAAACAGCGATGCTCCGTGGCTACTTCAAATTTTCCACAGGCCGGACATTTAACTGTACCGCAACGATGGTTTTCCATTGGGCAATGACGCCGTAGTATGACCCTACAGCAGTCCCTACATTGGTACATCTAAGTAGGAAAAAATAAATTTTAATACTATATAAAACTAGCTAATGACAACTAAAGAAATAATAATACAGTTTAGAAATAAACAATTACTCTATCACACAACGAAAGCTGTTGCCTTCCTGGCTTTGCCTTGTGAGAGCGGTAACAGGCTTCCGATTGGCATAATCTATTACAATCGAAACACCTTACAGGTCCATCTTTCTCACAGGATTGTCTCAAGCAAACGTGACAAGCATTCGCACATCTGTGATCTTGAATGTTCCTGTATGGTTTTTCACAGCGCTCACAGTAATAGCTGGAGCCGTAGAATCCCATCAAGCTCTTTATGACATCATAGTGGTCACCATGAAGCCATAAATTTACTCTTCGGGGTTTATCGGGTCCCTTATAGGAAATCTAAAATAAAGAAATACACATTACAAAATCCAAAAAATAGGCCTTGTAATAAAAAAAAAACTAATGATTATCCTGAAATACAAAAAAAACTTTTAATATAAAATTAAATTATCGCAATGAAATATATATATATATATATATATATATATATATATATATATATATATATATATATATATATATATATATATATATATATATATATATACATAAATATATATATTTTTTTGAAACAAAAAAAATGCAACATTTGAATCTACCTTATTTAAACATTGAACTGAAATAACGGCCACTTGAATATCAAGGTGTTCTTCAAAAAGAGCTATTTCTTGAAATGTACATGGGCCGAGGGGTACACCTGCGGCTTCATGTAACTCTCTAGCTTTTTTTAAAAGTGCAGGCCTTCTTTTATCTTTCAATGAATTGATAAGGGCCTTATTTTCTTCCAGATGGGCCAAAGCATATACAATTGCCTTGGCACAACACAGTCCTTCGTCGTCAGAAGGGATTGCCAATACTGACCTTTTCTGTAGTCTATCGATTTCAACGTTTACAATTTTCCTCGCACCACCACCGCCCAACTCTCTTCTCACTGTGATTACGTCGACATGGAATCCTGAATCCATGGCAATTTCTTCCTTGGACTGCAAAACCTTTAATACGGACGCCAGAACCTTTTCCACAGTGAAGTTCGAAACTGGCATCAGCTCAGTGGAGATGGGTTTATCCAAACCAACTGCTTGAATGTATGCCCTAATCAGGTCATGACCTCTCAAATCTTCCGTCGCCCGTTGAATGATACGTTCAAATATCCGCCTGACAAGCTGCGCAGTTGCACGAAGAGGGTCTCGACTCAAGTGTTCTGGAATATTTTCCTGATTAACTCTAGCACGAAACGTCATCTCTTGTGAATCGTACTTTTTATTTTTACGGGTAGAAACCTTCTCAATAATTATGGCGTTCTCCAGCTGCAAAAAAAAATAAATTATTAGGCAAAATATGCATACATCAATGAAAACAAAATACTAACAAAAAAAAATGCATACTTACCATATTTGAAGATGAATCATCACTTTGTTGAGACTTTGGGTAATCCATTTTAACACACGTTAGAAAAGATCTGCTAAGAGCTAAGCTTTAAGGAGTCAGGTAAGAAAATGTACTTGTTTGTAAATGTACTTGGACAGTAGAGTATTAACACGATCAGTAAAACAACATCCCTAAAAAAAGTATCGTTGCCACTAAATTCCAACTAAGAGTACTCCACCAATCACAGAAGCTTTAATAATCAGGGAGGTGCCCACATCTTATCAACAACCAATAGCAAAACACCATTCAGCTTGAAAGTAACTCAACTCTACCACCGGTTGACATGAAGTGAAATGATCATGCTTTACTGCAATAAAAAAAAAATTTATGACCGCTATCGTGTCCAAACAAGACAACTATCGTTGATACATGCTTAAACATGTCCAGACATGTTCAGACATGATCAAACATGTTCAGGCAAGTAGTCTGACATCACACAGTTACCATTTTCCCAAAGAAAGATTTCATTCACATAATTAAATCTCTGTAGCTGAGCAGGTATTCGCGGCCGAACGGTTATAATCACTGAATTAACCCTCGGACGCGAGTACTTTTGTACTAAGTTCAAACCCCACCAAAATACCGCCTAATTTTTAATTAATTCAATTTCTAACGATTGTTTGTGTTCTTTTCATTCAAGTAAAGGCCAATAGATGGCGCTACGAGTAACAAGAAAATCTCAACTTTGAAATATCAGAAAAGAATCAAAGTCCAAATATAAACACTGCAATGACGTCACATTTTGTGTTGCCACTCATCAAGAAAGAACCTTCCACGTAATTAATAAATTCAAAAATAAAACAACTCAACTCCTGTATTTAAAATTGAAAACGAAACTAAGAACTTAATTCCACTCGACTCTAATGTTTTTATGCCGCAGCAGGACCCCTATACCTCAACGTTACGTACACAGTGAAATCTCAGATAAAAAACTTCTAAGTCCCAAACGTAAACATACCAAGTGTTGCCATTCCCAATTAAATAAACTACCCTGTTGCCATTCAACAGTAGATAAACTTTAAAAAATTGAAACCGAAACCAACATCTCAACTCCACTCGACACTAATGTTTTTGTCCAGCAGCAGGACCTTTACTCCTCAACGTTACGTACACAGTGAAATCTCAGATAAAAAACTTCTAAGTCCCAAACGTAAACATACCAAGTGTTGCCATTCCCAATTAAATAAATTACCCTGTTGCCATTCAACAGTAGATAAACTTTAAACAATTAAAACCGAAACCAACATCTCAACTCCACTCGACTCTAATGTTTTTGTCCAGCAGCAGGACCTTTACTCCTCAACTCAACTCACCAGTCAATACGTCACTTCCTGTTGTGATGACGTCACGCTGTGACGTCACATGGCCACGCCCCTTTTGATGACGTCACTTCCGCCTACTATGTGGGCCCGTATACTACTCACGCGCCTTGTGAGCCATCCTTAAATGACATTCTAGTTCCAGGTCCAAATTTGAACTCTGACTTGTTCGATTTGCTTTTACAATTCCGAAATCATAAGATCGCAGTAGTGGCCGATATAGAAAAGGCTTTCTTACAGATAGGTCTCGCTGAAGTTGACAGAGATGTGACACGTTTCTTGTGGGTAGATGAACTTCCACAAGAGATCATGACTTTCCAGAAAAACCCAAAATCCTTAGAATGACGCGAGTACTATTTGGTGTGACTTCAAGTCCTTTTTTGTTAGGAGCTGTTATTAAGCATCATCTTAAGAGGTTTGAGAACGAGTTCCCAGACACCTGTTCTGTAATTAATTCTTCAATGTATGTAGATGACTTGTTGACAGGTGCGTCCAATGTTGAAAAGGCTTTGAAACTATCAACCGAGTCCAGAGATATTTTCCTCAAGGCCAATATGTCCCTACGTAAATGGCAGAGTAATTCTTCTGGTTTGAAGGAACATCTAAAGATTTTAAAATTTGATGTCTCTCCCGATTTATCATCTGACACCACTCCATTTAAAATCTTGGGATTAATTTGGGACACAGAAAATGACACCTTTAAAATAGATAATCAAAATCTTTGTGAATTTGTGAGATGTCAGGAAAAGACGAAAAGAACTGTTATTCAGACATCTGGTAGAATTTTTGATCCATTGGGATTTTTGTCACCATTTACAGTCCGTATAAAAATTATTTTCCAGTCATTATGGGAACGTGGCATCGATTGGAATCAAAATTTACCACAAGATTTGCAAAAAGATTGGGACATTTGGTGTGAACAACTTCCATACCTTAGTACTGTAGAAGTGCCTAGATATTACTTTTGTGACTTAATGGATGAATTTCCAAACAGGGTAGAGTTACACTGTTTTACTGACTCAAGTGAAAAGGCTTACGGTGCAGTAATTTACCTAAGATTCGCTACTGGCGACGGCAAAATTAAAACTGTCTTGGTTGCTTCAAAGAACAGATTAGCTCCCATTAAACGTTTAAGCTTACCAAGATTGGAACTCATGGGCGCAATTATAGGAGCAAGACTTGCAAGTCATATTACGTCCGTTCTCAAGATAAGCTTCATGAAACTTTTTTTGTGGACTGATTCAAACATTGTGTTACATTGGATTCAAAGCTCTTCGAATTCTTGGAAACCCTTCGTGAGCAACCGAGTGTCCGAAATCCAAAGTTTGACTGATCCAATGGACTGGCGACATTGTCCAGGGCGTGACAATCCTGCAGACCGACTGACTAGAGGACGATCTATTACTGATCTGAAAATTGACAGTTTGTGGTGGTTTGGTCCTCCCTGGTTAACACAAGAAAGCGATGTCTGGCCCAGAGAAGCAACAGAAATAGACGATAACTTAAGAAAATCAGAAACCAGACAGAAAAATATGAACATTTCTCAGAAGTTTTGCACATCCGCTCCAAATGAGCCACTTATGAAGATTGAAACCTTCAGTTCTTTTCGGAAGATCATCCGAATAGTAGCCTGGATCAAAAGGTTTATACATAGCTTGAGAAGTTCCAACAAACGAGAAGGCTGTTTATCTGCTGAGGAATTACGAGAAGCCGAAATGCATCTTGTTAGAGAAGTGCAAAAGAAGAATTACGGAGATGAAATAAAGGCATTGAAAGAGAAATCCCAGATTGGAAAGAAATCTAAAATTTACAGTTTGTGTCCATATCTAGATGAAGAAAACTTATTGCGAATTGGAAGCAGACTCAATCAAGCCGACTTCACCCCAACGAGATCAATCCTGTTCTTCTACCGAAGAATGAATTATTCACTGAACTGTTGATAAAGAGAGAACACGAAAGAGTGATGCACAGCGGAGTGTCGCTGACACTCACGCAGATAAGAAGAGAATTTTGGATACCAAAGGGAAGACAGTTAGTAAAAAGAACCATCAACAAATGCTTAATTTGTAAAAAATATATGTTAAGACCAGCAAGGCAATTGACAGGACAACTTCCTAGAGATAGAATTACTGAAGCACCTCCGTTTAACATAATCGGAGTAGATTTCGCGGGACCTGTCTTCGTTAGAACTGATAAAAATGACTCTTCAAAGGCATACATTGCACTCTTCACATGTGCTGTTACTCGTGCTATCCACTTAGAATTAGTGACAGATATGTCGACTAAATCCTTCCTTCTAGCTTTTCGGAGATTTCTTTCGAGACGTGGAACTTGCAAAATTGTCTATTCCGACAATGCAAAGAGTTTCAAGGCAGCTGACAAAGAATTACAACGTTTAGCAAGTATTTTAAAGGATCAAGATCTACAGGATTTCATCTCAAACAAAGGAATAACCTGGAAAAATATTATTGAACACGCTCCATGGTGGGGAGGATTTTACGAACGTTTAGTGAAAAGCGTCAAGGATCCACTACGAAAAATCCTAGGAAAAGCCCTCCTGACATTTGAAGAACTAACAACCATCTTGAGTGAAATTGAAGCCGTCGTGAATATGCGTCCGCTGACTTACACCACAAGTGATTTCGGCGATCCAGAGCCACTTGCACCTGTTCACTTTCTTCAATTCGGAAGGAATGATTTCAGCTATCCTCTTCACTTTGCTGAACTGGAGAACAAACTTTTTAACAAGGACATATTGATCAAGAGAAAGATGTACCAAACCAGACTGTTAAAACAGTTATGGCTTAAGTGGAAGGAACAGTATTTGCTTCACCTCAATTCTGCCCATCATTTCCTAACACCTGAAAGGCATAGAAATCTACAAATTGGGGATGTTGTTTTAGTAGATGGGACTAATAAATCAAAATTGTTATGGGATATGGGAATTGTGAAGGAAGTAATACATGGCAGAGATAAACTCATTCGTGCTTGTGTTGTAAAAACTGCTAAAGGACTATTCCGGAAACCAGTTCAACTGCTGTATCCTTTAGAAATTGAAAATATTGTGTAATTAATTATTCTTATTAATTTTTGGATTCAAAATGTCTTAAACAAATATCATGTAATTTGCTTTTCTTTATGTTACACACATATATTCATATTTTATTATTAGTGTTAAAAACATTATTGACATTTAATACTATTAATTTTTTCATTTATTTGTATTGTCTCTTCACAGTTGAATATACTTACATATTTAGTTTGAATGTAAAAATGTCTGGAATTTATTTGAACGAATTAAGTTTCTAGAATTGAATTATTTCTAATAGTAAAATCTAAATGGTATATATAATTCTTTCGTTTACTTTGAACAGTTGGAAGTGTTTATGTTTACCTTTTTTTATTTCAGTCTATTCTAATTGTGATTTAATTAAGTTTGCAACTGTTAATTTGAATTTGGTATTGTAATTTGACTTCAAATTCAAATATTGCAATGTTTTGAAATATGGTTAAAACTGTATAATTGTGTACTCTTAATAGAGTCCAGGTGGGGAGTGTTGTGAAACATGAGCAACCAATTAAAACGCGCAGATGGCGCTGCTTGTTCTCCTTTTATCTGAAATCTTCAGAACGATTTGAGTTTCAGAAATTGTATGATTGATTGGATAACGATCAGCTTTGTGCTGAATTTAGGGGATGTCCCCTTACTTTTACCTAATTGTTCGTTTGTAAATATGTAATTATAGTACTCATTAAATACTAGAATATTAAACCTGTTCCTGCTCAAATTATTTATTGCCCATGCATTTTAAAATCACTGAACCGCCTCGATGAAGAATAATCCAAAAACTGACGTTTCGATGCAACTGAAACTACTCTATCGTACATAGTCGATTCACTGATCGAAGATGTTCTCTACGCGTCGCAAGCCTGCTCGATAGATCATTTTTGTAAACATTTTTTCTGGGTAATGGTAATTTTAGTTAACGTCGTACTAGAGCAACACAACGGGCTATTGACGACGGTCCGGAATCAGTCCCTTAAGGGAAAGATTCGAGGACAACACCTCGTAATTTTGAACCACGGTCAGATGACGAAGCAACACCTGAGCTGGCACCCCACTCTCCAAACTTCCACGCCAACCCAACGTGAGTACTTTCGGCCACGACAGATTTAAGGTGCACCAGCCGCCTCTACACCATACGCTTACAAACATCCATGCCCGGACCCGGATTCGAACCAGGAACCTTCCGATCTAGAGGCTAACACCTTAACCACTATACCGGTTGGTCGGCGATTTTGGATTTAAATACCCAGCACTTGAGACAAACACACTTTTTCACCGAGTTTGTTGTCGAAAGATGTAGTGCAAGCGTCTGGTTGAACTATAATTGTTGATCTTGAAAAGGACCGTTTTTTAATGACCCTGAAAAGATCCACTGTTTTCTTTAATTTCTATTAACTGCAACAGCTCGACTACAATTCTTTTTTTTTCAATAAAATTTCATCCGATAACTCTAAATTCAATTGTGGCGCGAGGCTTCATAGTAAACAATCGTACAATGTTGCCAAAACGTGATAACAAATAACGTCTTTTTTGCGTGCCACGTAAGAGAATTATATATATAATATATAGATAACCTCTTAAGTCAAGCATCAGTGGTTATTATTCTACTTTTTTCTATCATTAGCTCTCATCAGGGGATATTCATGCAAATCAGAACACACACTGCATCCAGAGTACAAAAGAGACATTAGGAAATTGGTAAAAACTAACTAAATGTACTGTTGATGGTATAACTTGCAGTGACAAATCAAACTGACAAAAAAAGTAATCGACAATCAGGTTTCCGATTGTATTAAAACAAGAAAATTAATACCAAATAAGACTATTGTAGTGCTTTCAGTCCATTGATCATATTTCAGTTGAATCAGGCCTTTCAAAACGCACATCTCACTCCTGGTTTTAAAATATTTAAATTCTGATTTCCATGTTAGAAAAAGTTTAATACTGACCAATATGCATGCCAAAAGTGACTAACTGAAGCTAAAAATTGAATATAATCCAAAGAGGACATTGAAAAATACCAGGAAAAAGCAGAAATTCAAAAGAAAAGCATGCATTCTTATTTACAAAAAGCTCTTTTGGATCTTGAACTTTGTTTATAACTTATAAGTGAAATATGCATATACACCAACCTAGGTTTTAATAATATTAGTATTTTTAGGGCAGGACTAAAGCAGTCAAGGGGTTTTCAGAAATATTCAAAGCATCGAAAATGCAACTCCAAATCATGTAATAAGCTTACACTGATGCTTGTGCTGGTCAACCAGCAACCAGATCTTCGGATAATACTCGAAACAAAAGATGAAATTTTTGGTCTCATCATTTCTTTTTGCTATAATAGTTATTTTGGCTAGAGATCTTGCTTTAAGACTTGTAAACATGTCAAAACCATGTAACTAAGAGTGAAAAGAAACTACAAAAGCTGTTCCTTTGCTTTAAGAACGTGAATGTGCTCACTGAAGCTAAGCCCTAAAACGTGTTCCAATCAACAAATCCAATTGCAGTTTTTAAACATCTATCAATCAATCAGGTATTTGTGACTGATAGATAAATGTTATGTTGAATTATAAAGTGCAAACTGAACATATCCTTTGTATATTTTTTATTGCTTTTTATACAGTCAATCAATTTTCAGGAACCGAAACTGTTGTCTTTTCGGACACATAAATACCATCCAAAAACTTTCTGATATCTTTCTTTTTCACTAATGTAGACTGATGAATAAGTGCAGCTGAAAAGGAAAAAGTATCATGTTAATACTGTTTTATACATAATAAAGATATTGTTAAGCAATAAATATAAAACAGTCGTCTCCACTTTTTAGTGCCAGATTGTTTTTTCTGATAAAGGCATATCATAATTGAAAAGATCAATTTCCCAAATTGTCAAGAGGAAAGGGTAAAGAACCAAGTACCAGAAAAATATTAGACTAGAGGTACACTGCCAAAAATAGTGCAACACCCAATAAGTAGGATAAACTAAACATAGATTCTGTTTACCTTACACAAATGCCACATTTGTATTTAATATGCACTTGGTCACATGGAGTTAAAATTCATTTTGCTGGTGCAAATTTATATGTAATCAGATATTATAAAAAATATATATATTATTAAAAAAATAAAAATTATAAAAACTAATATTCAATTGCAACTGTGATAATTAACATTTAGGATATAAATATGAAAAGCTGATATGACTGCTGAATTAGGATAGTTAATATTAATATATTAAATTTACTTTTTGGAGCACATAACTTTTCATTCAGTTAAAGAAAAGAGCAGAACCAGCAACATTTTCCCAGGACCCAAAACAGACCTGAACCCTTCTCTAAATATTTTAGTGTTAAAAACAATTTCACTGGTGTATCATTCTATGTGAAATGAGCAAAAATTAGAAAAGCTTGTGATTGAATGGTAAGGGAATTTAATAAAATTTGGTACAAGGGATTATGCGTAATTTGCATTAAAAATAATTTCGTTTGAAAGGAAAAAAAAGAAGTTTCAAGCATCTGAAGGAATCTCAACCTTGAAAAGCAGTTGTGAAATTGCTTAATGCTGCACTATTTAGTCTTAAGCATTATGTAGTAATGGGGGGAAAAAAACTACTTCCTTTATTTCGGGCACTATTCATACTACAGTTCAAAGGGAATAACATCCTCTACAAATTCAAATAAATTGCCTCAGATATCAAATTTTGCAGTGAAATTTTTTTAAGAAATCAGATTAATTCCATAATTAGATTCTACATTGTTAAATTAGTCTAAATATGAATTTTTACTCTTTATATCCAGGGATATTTAATCCTTAAGTTGGTGTCAATTTCAGGATTCATCTTTACGTTGAAAGTCGTTATTCGTATTATATTTACTTTGCATGTGCAAACGGATCCGAGAATTATTATCCGAGGTTGGTCAGATGTTTAAACTTTTGATTGCCCCCTAACATTGCAATAATAGGGGGCATTTACTATAACGCAAAAACTAATTAGCAGAATGAGCTGAAATTTGGCAAGGCCATATACAAGTCCAGGATTGATTCCCATCAAAATATAGTAAGTTCCCAATTCATAACTTTTTTTGAACATTAATTTAATAATTATCATTTCAGACAAAAAACTATTTTTAAAATAAGATATTAAGTTTATTTTGTTTGGGTTTTTAACAGTAACATACAAAATATCAGTGTTATAAAAATATCATTTAGGAAGATATTCATAAAAATCTAAGAAACTGATCTAACATTAGAATCTTTAATCTTTCTGTACCATTGTTAACAATGTTACTTGTAAATAAATAGTAAAAAATCAGATAAGACACGAAAATATACATAAATTGAAATCAAATGTCTATTTTTTCTGAGCACTGATAAGTATTTTGAATCTACATTCCAAGCAACAAAAAGGTTCATACATTATGTACAAGAAAATAAAGCATTTCTCTATGAATCTATAAACAGCATAAAATAAGTATAATAGCATTCTCCCAAAACATTAATTGAGTGGAACTTAAGCCAGTGGAATTATGACCATGCAATAAAAAAAATCACAATCATTAAAATAGTCTTCTACTTTAATCCATAGTTTACTTTGTCAACATACTCAATCATCAGATGTGTGTGAATTAATTATTACATTCCAAATTACAATTTCATAAATTCAGAATAGGTATGCTAGCAGTGCAAAAAATATAAGAATCACTGCATAAAATTTCAATTTTAAATATACAAAAACAGTGTGTAAAAAATCACAACTTTTTTAAAAATCAAGTAATCGGAATTTTCTTTATATATATTTCTGTAGGCCTTACATATTTTTTATACAATTATATATAAATTTGTTAAACAAAAAAAAAATGAGTTTTTGACGCAACATGTTGACAAATATTTATTTTTAGTAAACAATCATAATGTGACATGGTAAATCCATATTTATTTTACTCAAAATCATAGTTTGTTACATGGTAATAAATTTAAAAAGTGAATTTTCAAAATAAGCAAAAGGTAAAACACTTGTTTAACTTTAAAACACAAGTTGACATCCCACAGTTATACTTGAGTACATAAGTGTAAGTGACAGACCTAAATTAGTCTGATTAGATTAATATTTGTTAAGGGTCACTATAAATTGACTATTTCAGGGTACATTTTGCAAAATGAAAGTAGTTTAGGTCTACTAGTGGGGTCATGGATAATATAAATAGCTAGACTTTTTTAAGTATAAAATTAATGTACAATATTTTCCCAAGCTTCCCACACTTGAATGAATAAATGAATGAATGCTTGATTGTTCATAAAATAAAATTATGCAAGAAACATTGTCAAAACTTTCAAATAAATGTCAACTTGTTTTTTACTTTAATGATTGGCAGAATCCCTTACTCACTTAGTCCATAGACACCTCAGATTATTTGCAAGTGTCTAGTGCCAAACATTTTTTCAAAACCGGATCAGTATTGGGTGTAGCCATTAGTGCTGAAATCACCATGAGTGTAGAAAGTTTAAAGCATTTGACGAGTACTGTGATTTTCCTAGGGTGTATTTACTTAGTTATAAAAATGTTGGTTGTTATATAAATATTGGTTGTGATTGTTAAAAATCATTTGATTAAAATCATGATTTTAATCTTGTAACCCTACTTAAAAAAATACAGTACAAAATCCAGAAGTCCAAAATCTGGACGCTTTGGTAACAAGTGTTTTTGTTTTTCTTACTTCACATATTTCCGACAATTTTTAAGAACAAGAGTTAAACATGGACCTAATTGATGAAACAACGCAAAATAACGAATACATTCAGAGTAAATACCACATAGAAAATTTTTAAGTTTTGCAAGTAAAAAAATTGCTGCATTGTAGTGAAAAAGTTTTTTCCTTTTATAAAAATTATTCTAATTCATGTATCTTATTTTACTATTGCAAATGCAAAATTTGCATGGGGTTAAGGGTTAGATTAAGTGGGTTTTTTTTTTTGACAAAAAATGCAAATAATCCAAAATGGCCAAGGTCTTGAGGATTCTGGATTTGGGACTTTGCACTGTATTAAAATTCCTAATTTTAAGATTTATGTGCAAAACTGGAATGCTTTTTTGATACTGCAGGAAACTTTTATGGTAATGTTTTTTTTTTCATAAACATATTTAACTTACTTGAATAAAGTAAGCATCTTGTTGATATATTTCATTTTCAACTTTCATAAACTTATACAGAAAGGAAAATGAAATTTAAAATCGATTTAAATCAATAAATTTGGTAATACACATTATTTTATTTAAATTAGCATACCCTGAAATCCATAATTATCTCATTCTTCTATTGCATTTTAATATTATCGAAGCTTAAACTTTCATTGTATCAGCTGTGATAATGTCGTATTTCCATCTCATCTAGTTAAAAATACTCCTGGGACCAAAATAAGCAAAATGCAACTATGAACATTTCAGGACATTGAAGACATCTAGGTCTATTCTTGAAAATTTTGCCTAGTTTTCCTGTTATTTAAAATGAACTTCAAAAAATTGGACTGAATATTGTCTTTCTATTTATAGATTCCAAAGCAATTTCAAATTGGGAAAACATAATTAAGTACTTCTATGATGTAAGGATAGTTTTTACCTGATCTAGATACCAATTCAATATCATTGCCTTGAAGAATCAGTTCATCTTTTTGTGCAGTTGAATTTTGACACACAACACCAGGCTGCATTTGCACTCGCCTGACAATTTTCTCACCCAAGAAATTTCTTATTTCAACAAGGGCCCCATCTTTAGAAGTAGTAACATTAATGGGAAAGTGAGCATACACAGATCGCATTTTGTATTGGTAACCCTGCAACAAAAATGAATAAAATTATTGAGACCCATATGCATACACATACGAAAATGCTCGTTTTACACAAGATTAAATGAGTTATTTGGTAAACCGAACACATAAATAATGCAATAAACCAGAGTAATTACATAACAGACCTTGTTTAAAAGAGAACAGCATATTATAACTACAGATTATTCAAAAAATGGGATATTTTATGCATTTTACACAGGATTAAAGTTTAAAAAAATGTAATCAGCTGCTACTTCTATGAAGCACTTTTAAACTCATGAAACTTCTTATAAAATATTATAATATCCTAGTTGCATATTTATTTATGAACTCTAGAAACAGGCTCTTCATGGATTTGGAGTAAGGCTTATTACCTGTAATTTTCAAATTATTTTCTGTGTAAATACAGTTAAAGATTCATTGAAAGAAGGTTTAAAATTTTAATACTTTTCTTTATAAAATCTTACGAAAAAGCTTTATAAGAATTATTTTCTTTTAATAGCCTTATTCTTGTAATTTGTAAAGCCGGATTGAATTTTGGGGTTTTATGGCGCAAGGTCCAAAAGCAAATAAGTTGCATCATTCTTAAGCCAGAAGATGCATTTCCTAAAATGAACAAAATAATATCTAAAAAAATGTATTTTATGGGTACACCAGAACACTAATGCATGGTATGCATATGAAAACTACGAAATACATATCCAGATCTTGACTAATATTATATTAATAACACTAATATTTGAAGAATAGTTTTTACAGATATAAGAGTAATTTCACTCAAACTTAATCTGTGTCATTTCTGTTTGATTATCATTTAAATAATTAAACAAATTAGTTCTTTTATGAATGAAATTCAAACAAAACTTAACTTCATCTTTTTACGAAACATTTTTCTATGGTGTAGAGGAAATCTGCCATTAAAAAGATGGACACTTAGCAGATTCCTTTTAGGGATGCGACATCGATGTTTTGAAACATCGATGTTCAAAATTAAAACATCGATGTTGATAATACATGGACCAAAAAACATCGATGTTTTTAAAATTCAGTGTATTTAAACTTTTCCTCCCATTTCTTAAAACTGGTTTAGCAACTAGTTATGCTCCAATACATCGATGTTTTTTTTCCTAAAACATCGACGTCGCATACCTATTTTTCAGACCCTTCACATCATTGGTCACTTTGGTCTAAAATTATGTTCAATTTGCTGATTATGAAAATTATGCTACTTGGTTATTTTTAAAAATTTTATAATGGTACTTTTTTCATTTAAAAATAAAACATCGACAAGTATAAACATCGATGTTACCAAAACATCGACACCAATACATCAATGTTAAATACATTGATGTTTTGAAAACATTGACATCGATGTCGAATCCCTAATTCCTTTGAATTTTTTTCATTTTACTTTCAGACTGAAAACCAGGTTTCATGCAAAACATTTTCAACACAAAAACATGCTTTCAGAAAAGTTACAAAGATGCCTTGAAAGACTTATGATATAAACCAGGTATGCATATAGAGGTCCTCTATTGATTTGCTGACGGCCTGCCTCACTGTGTTATTTTAACATAAGTCACGATAGGAAAATTTTAAAAATTGCACATGCAGCAAAAAAAAGTAGCTGTGGCACCACCAGGCACATGATGGCCCCGGATGACTTATCAACAAACTCATCGATATGCATAAAGACGAGAAGCTGCAAAATAAATTTAACTAGGACAATTTTTTTTAACTTCCACAAAGGCCAATAAAATAATAGTACAGTACAAAGTCCCAAATCCGGACGTTTTGCTAATGGGCATTTTTGTTTTTCTCACTTTTTTACATCTTTCGGACAATTTTTAAAGCACAAGGAGTTACATCTGGACCTAAACGATGAAACTATGCAAATTAACAGACACGTTTAAAGTAAATACCACACAGAAAAATTAAAAGATTTGCAAGTAAAATTTGTTTCATTGCATTTTAAAAAGGTTTTTCCTTTTACAAAAATTATTCCCATTTATATATTTGCTATTTTACTATTGGCAATGCAAAATTCACACTGGTAGATTAAATTTTTGAAAAAAAATGCAACTGAAATCTGGAATGGTCAAGGTCTGGAGGATTCCGGATTTTGGACTGTAAATCGTTGCTTGATATTGCATCGCACAAGCTTCTTCAAGGTCAATATATCAAGAAAAAAAAAAGAGTTCAATGGCAAGGCAAAAATAAGGTATGAAATTATCAAAGCTTTCTAGGAAATTTTAATCATTGCACAAAAACAGCTTGTTCTTACCATGGTTACACCTTTAATCATGTTTTCAATGTGGGAGCATACTGTACGTACAGTAGCCAATTCTTTATGAATTCCAAACCACTTCTGTACAGCTAGTTTGTCTTTACCAACTACTTGCATGTCCACTTGCACATGCCTGAAGCTTCTGCGCAATAAACCACGAGGGCCTCTAACAGTTACCACTCGGGACTTGACTTTTAAATCAACTAAAAGTTTTAAAAAAAGCACACACTTAATATATAAATATCATTAGCAAAAATGTACAAACATTGTAAACAAACTAGGATTCACCCAGTAGCTCCTAGGATCGACTTAGTTTGTTAGCACATGAATGCTGGTCATTGTCCCTTTCAGAAGTAACAATGCCTAGAGAATACCAATACGCTTTTCAAAAATTGCTCATTGTAATCATAGTTGTAGAAATTTCCAAAATATATGCAATTTTGTTCAATAAATTCAATTTTAACATTTCATAATTGTGAAATAAAATAATTTACATGAAATAACTGATTAAACATAAGAACATCCCTCATCCCCAAGATAGAGTAGAATGTGGTCAGTACAAACAAAAATCAACAAGAGCATAGAAGTTTAGCATCTAACAATCTGCTCATAATCTTAGAACTATCATATCCAACATTAAAACTTTATGGAGTACCTGAATGAGCAATCGAACTAAATCTAAGTAACAAGTTGGATAAAAGACGTCAAATCAAACACAGCTATGCCATTAAAAAAAATCTCAGGATTTATGTCAGCTTAAAGCAGACATGTTAGTTAAAATTTCTACTAAGTCTTGGGGGGGGGGAAGCAAGGTTTCAATTTTACAGCCCAATAGTTTAAGTGATTTTTCACATGTAATAAAAATCATTAAAATGTAAATTCATCATCCTCTTGATATTTTATAGGCAATGAAATGAAAACCTTTCTATTGGTTTCAAAATTACTCATTAAAATTAGTTTGTAGTACAAATAATGCATTTATAAATAGTTCTGCAAATACAGATGGACACTATTTTGCAAGATTAGCCAGTTTTTAAATTCATGTGCCTAAGCTAATGTACAAAACTTTTTTCAAATTGAGCTTAATGTTTCACTGCTGTATCTATCAATGACTTTCTAAAAAAAAAAAGAATGGTACAACTTTTTCGGTGAAGTGGTAGCAAACGGGACAGTCTTTTTTTCTCGCTTAAGTGGTAACCTTTCATTTTGGCTGTTTTTATGGCAACCCTATTAAGACAGGCATGAGAGTGGGAAAAGGACAAAAAGTCTGAAAATACGCGTAAACTCAAATTTTGCAAATAAGAAAAGGGGTGCTTGAAACAAAATTTCGCACAAAAAGAAAAAATATCTTGGCAATTCTGTAAATAGTATAAAATCAGTTGCATAAAGTTGAAAATGCTATTTTTATGCCTATTTTTGAATATTTCAAAAAAAGTGTGACTTTTTTAACAGTTGCAATTTTTTCAAAACCTTGATACAAAAATGATATTAACAGGAAATAAAAACGCTGTCATACAAAATAATAAATCAAATAAATACTAATTTTATTAAATAGCATAAATGTTATGAAAAAATAAGTAGACACTAAAAATAAAAATTAGCATAATAACAGCTTTTCATAGATATTACCTAAAAAAATCGTTTAAAATATACTTAATTTAAAACAAATCAAAACCTGTTTTGGTAAAGCTTGTCTTCGTTTATAGCGATGATAACGGTATTGGCGCTTTTTTTGGCGCACTTCTAGAAGCGAGTAATGACAGGTTAAGGTAACCCATTTGTATTACGGATTTTAAGACAAACTGGAGTAGTGGAAAGTTCATAACTTTCATTTTTAATATTCTAGAAAGTTCTTTCAAAATCCGTTAAACTGTCATTGGATTTCATTGGCTCATTTGAAATATTCTTTCCTTTGCGATTTAAGAAGTGCGCCAAAAAAAAAAGCTCCCAAGGTCGTTGCCATTGCTATAAACAGACTGAAGCTGTAGCCCTGTTTTAAATAAAATATAACTTAATTCAGTTTAAATTAACCTATTTTCGATTATAAAATTACTTTTTTCAAAATCTCAAACCAATTTAAATTGGCTTATATTTTTCCGTAAATATTCTTAAATTAATAACCCCCATATTATCCAAGAAATAATTTTACTTATTAAAAACAATCATAAATATTGCCCTTAAAAGAAGCATCATTTTGAAAATTTCCGTTGCAAAAAATAGCTGTAGTCTACGTTTAAAGCGATGTCCACCGCCTTGGCGCACTTCTAAAGTCGCCAAAGAAGTTTTAACGGATTTTGAAAGTACTTCCTAGAATATTCAAAAATAAATTTTAAACTTTCCGCTTGGCGAGGTTTTTATAAAAGACGACTTCCTTGGCGCACTTCTAAAGTCGCCAAAGAAGTTTTAACAGATTTTGAAAATACTTGCAAGAATATTCAAAGAGAAACCTTAAACTTTTCACTTGCCGAGGTTGTCAAAAAAGACGAAATAACTTTATCGGTTAAACAACCAAGCATCTTATTTTCTAGTAGAAAGAAAAACCGCCCATTAAAAGCTGATCAACTTAAAATATTTCATTTATACCTTTTCCGCCGCATAATGATGTACCACAGCCGCTAGATAACAGCTCCGCTTTCTTAGGAAACCGTAGCTTTACCTACGAAATTTACAGCAACAACGTACGTTAACTTGTTCAAAATCCAATTTCTACAGGTTTGCAACTAAACTTATTTGCTTCTAAGGATTCTTTTAAAAGAGGAATTTGCAGACTTATCAGCTTGGCATAATTTAGGAGTGTAATGTTGGCGAGATATGGCGCATTTCACGTTTATAGAAAACAAAAAGGGCAGAAGTCGGAATTTTTTCTTCAAAAACGATAAAAGTCGGAAATACCGACTAAAGTCGGAAGAATCTCATCCCTGTTAAGAAGATTAGGATTAAAGATGTTATCTGATTGGAATTAAACCATGTTTTGAAGTGAAATTAAACGTGCTCCGATTGGTTTAGATTTTTTTCTCGTTTAACGATTAGATAACGACGCTTAATCCGACACTTGTTTTTTATTGTTTCACCGTGGTGTGTGTTTTATCGTTCCTTAAGCTTTTTTTTTTCTTGTTTAACAACTCCATCTTTTTTTTTTGAAGCCCGTTGTGTTGCTCTAGTACGACGTTAACTAAATTAACAGAAAGGATGGTAAATTCAAGGAGTTTAGAACTCTTCCCGCAACTAATGTCGACAGTAGCAAATTTGCAGATGTACTTGCTGCCGCTAAAACACGGTAACATTGAGACCGTTGAGATTATACGGGCATCTTCCTCCGTTATAAGACGAATATACTTTCGTGCATCGAATTTTCTAGCCTTCGTCCAAGAAATTAACAGAATTTACAATGTGGCGACAAAATGAGGGTAAGTTTCATTTTTCTATACCATTCCACAAAAAAGTACTATCAAATCCATTTATGCAAGGTTCACAGTGTGAATTATGCTACATGGACACTGTGCCATCTTGTTATGGCGATTTCTGCCAGCTTGGTTTGGCGACCAAAACAAACGCCTTGGCGCTACTGTCCCGTTTGCTACAACTCCACCACTTTTTCTTCAATTGAGTCTTTAAATGGAATAACTCAGTGTCTGGATAGTATTGGCTAGACTGAATTTATTTATTTTGATAAAAATTAATTATGCCTTATGTAAAAAGGGACAAATCCCAAGTTTGTTAACTATGTAAATGTGTTAGCTGGAATGCTAGGGTGTACTTTTCACACCAGACATTTTTACACTTTACAACAAGCTGAGACAGTCATTAACAAGCCGAGCTATTTTATCAAAGAATTAACGAGCTTAAGAGAATGCTTTTAATCAATTTTGGGCAGCTTGTGAGTTTTTTAAATAAGATATATATTGATTGTATAAAAATTTCAGCAAGATCAACTGGACTTTATATATTATTCTTAGCTGTTCCAAATCTATAGACTACACAACACTGTGATAAAATATCTTCTTTACAACTGTGACTGCAATATAAACCACACAATTATGTTCATATATTAAAGAAATCTACACAAATAGGCTCACAATTTGAATCAGTATTTACAAGCAATACTTTGCCAATGCATTGCCACATAAGCACAAATAGTAAACCCAAGAATCAGGGTGTAAAAAAATTATGATTTTTTTATTTAAATCAGATTATTTTGATTTAAATCGGATTTTTTTATTTAAATTTCTGCAGGCCCAATACACTGTTTATATAATTTGAGTAATACAAATAAATTTGGTAAATAAAAAATTGAGTTTGTGACATGACATGTAAAGCAACATTTTTTTAAAGTAAACAATCAGAATTTGTGACATGGTAAATCAATATTTACTTAACATTTGTTTAACTTTAAAACACAAGTTGACATCCTAAATAGTTTTTGAGGAAATTACATCATGTTAACAAATGTATCAGTAAGTGTAAGTGACAGACCTAAATTATAGTATGAGAAGTAGAATAGAGGACAGAAATAATCAGACCAAAGAAAATTTTGATGTATTTTCACTTAATTTTAATTCCTATTGGATTTTTTTTTTCTGCTGCCATTTTAATGGCTGTGTGTAAATGTATATTTCTACTCCTTAATCTCTATTGCACACCAGCTAAGACGAGGGTTCCCAAACTTATCCAAGTGGTGGCACCCCTTAAGATAATTATAATTTTCTCACGGCATCCTCATCATCATGTAATATTTATGTTGTATATTATTACAAAAAATACATATTTCATATTTGTATCACTTTGAAAAAGAAATTAGAGAAGTAAGAACATAAACATAATTAATACAACTAGCATTTAAAATTCACATAAATACTTTAATTTTACTTAACATTTAAACATAGATGGGTGAAAATATAAATAAAACAAATAAAATTACCTCATGCTCTTGGTTGGAGAGTGAACCAATTTTTGACGAGTGACCTTAACCCTTTTTATGTTGCTTAGAAATAGCTTAGATTTGAGGTTACGGGCGCTTCTCAGCACCTCCCACACTTTGGGAACCCCTGAGCTAACTGTCAACTGCCTCAAAAACTTTACTTCCTGCTTGTTTTTTTAGCTAATAAAATTAGTCACCCCTTTAGTTTATAATTTTGAATCAAACTGTTGTATACTTCCTTTAAGTGTTTATACATTAAACTTCCTGGCATTTAGATTTATGTCATGTGTGTTTACATTACTGTATATAGTATATTCTAATAAGTTACAACTGGCTGTTGCAATCTTTTATAATATGTAGTAATTGACCCAGTCCCTCTGAGCTTGATGTAGCCATTAGTGCTGAAATCACCATGAGTGCAGTTTATGAGTTTCTTTTGTCACCTCAGTGAGAGTTCAAAAGTTTCGAAAATTGGACTAAAAAAGGTTAAATTACAAAAATTAATAAATAATCAGATTTCATTCATCGGTTTGGGGGTAGAGCTTAAAAGTTACTATTTTCTAACTATATAAGATTTTGGAATTAAAGGTTAATATCCTCCGACGCCTCAACTTGTCGGGAACTTTAAAATGGAAGCAAAAAACTGCGACATATCTGCCTGTAAATGTGTGATTTTAAAGGAGTATCTGTCCAATTGAAGGCAAAGTTGCTGCAAATAAGCAGGCGTTCCTCATAGACCAAAGAATGGAAAGAAAAAATGTTCAATGGGGGTATTTATATTTTACAAACAAAAAGGCTCCAGAAACGTCACATGCGAAAGGAACAGGATACTATTCTATCTGTAAAACAGGCATCTCCTGCTTCTAGCTATTTAGTGTAGAATGAAACAGATGAGATGGAAGTGGAGACGGAGGAAGACAAGGTGGGCATCAAACACACGTCTTACACAGCATCTCTTCAACAGCCCACAAGGAGTGTTCAGATGCATTTAAAACTGAATAACACAGTTCCTGTCAGTTAAAGATATGGTGTATCCAACAGAGCCACGGCTGCTATTGCATCGAGTTTTACGCAAGATTTGGGTTTAATATCGGAATCAGATACCAGCCTCATCAGACAAAAATAAAATATGGAAGGGAAAATCGACAATTTACAAAAAATTGGTCTCAAAATTAAATAAAAATCGTTCCACTCTATCTGGCCTTTATTTTGATGGACGGAATGACAACAATTCAACATCAGATTCACTTGAGGACAAGCAGTTCCAAAGAACAATTGTAGAAGCGCATTACTGTATTGTATCGGAGCCCGGTTCCAAGTAGGCATTAGGAGCCTTGCAACCCGGTTGGTTATCAAGGCAAGGGAAATTAGCCCAGATGGAAATTGTGTTCACACATTCATTATTCCTTATGTTAACTTTGGAGCTAGACTAAGTACATCTCATTGACCGGCAAGCTTGTTGTGAAATCGCCTCCAGTTCTCAAGAACTTCTGAAGTTGATACAGGACAGTATGTCAATGGACTACTGCGACTTATTAACCTATAATTCTAAAAATTTTTATGGTTGTTGTCACTAAAAAATAGTAACCTGTAAGAACTCCCCCATACCGATCAACGAAATCTGCGATTATTATGATAATTAGTTAAAAATAAAAAACTTAAACCATAAAAACTTAACCATAAAAAAAGTTCAAATTCAGGAAATCAAACAATCTTTTCTGATAGTAAAAACAAACACACGGCTGAAAGAAATTCTGTTGCTGGATTTGTTGACCACGAGTAACTGTACCAGTGTTACCAGCTTACAAGACTTAACTCTTTATTGTTGTTGTTTTTAACTCAAGGGACCGAGTGCCCCCAGTCTCCCCTATACTACAGCTGTACTAAATGTTCATATTCAATGCTCCTCAAAACATTAATCTATTTATTTCAAAGTTTTAAACATGATATACAAACCTAGACATTTATTGGCATTTATTTATTATTATGAAAATCAAAATAAAGTGAAATTTCAATTTTACTCATCGCTATTATGTCACCTCATTTTCTGAAAATGCAAACAAATAGCACATCACAAAAATGATTTCAACTATTACCTCCTTTGGGAATCTTTACAGTCTGTCCTGCTAATATTGTTTTCATTTTGAATTTATATACCCACTAGAAAAAAGAAAATTAATTACATATTTGGTTTAGAAGTTCATAGAACAATCAACACTTACACAAAGATAGGTTTAGAATAAAGTTTCTTTCTAATTTGAAAACACTAAAGTTATTTTGTTTTTAAATATGTAGATTGTAATTGAAATAAATACTTCAAATTTCATGTTCTAAATAAATTGAACGTTCAAGAAACCATATTAACAATCAATACCAAACAATATTGGATTTACTCCAAAAATCAAGACAAAATATTAAATATTTTACATTGATTCAACATGCACTAATAAACGATACTTTTTTTTTGTGTAACAGTGTTTTGAAGAAATAAATCATTTTAAATTTTTTTCAGATACCCAATACTTTTGAAAACATTTGCCCATGTCCAAACTTAAGAAAGTTGAAATAATCTTAAATGATAGATACGAAAATCGATCAAATTGCAGACGTGAACCCAAATAATTCAAATGCCAAATTTACTAACGGATGGGGAGCAAAATTAAAAAATAAACAAGACTTAAGCACGGGATAATATCTCGCGCCGACTATAAATATTTTAGTACAGCTATGAATTATTTGTTGAAATAAGCAATCTCTTCCATATACAGTGCCACCCAATTATGAAGATAAATATCACCAAATCTATTAAGAAAATAGCGTATAGTATATAACCACTCATTATGGTGGAACTATCAACAAAATATAACTGAACTTGAATTCATATTAAAAATGCAATCGAATTATTTACCTCTCATTTAAAATAAGATTAAAATGCAATCAATGGTTGAAGTCGTTTTTGCAATACTTTCCCGCTAAGGCTACTAATGCCAGACTGATTTTAGATATATGTTTATTAATGAGGACAAATAAGAACCGAAATAACAAAATGAGTACACAATTTTGAAGCAACTTTGTACAACAAACAACATATTTCACAGAGGCAACATTATTTTATCAAGATTAAAAAAGATTATTAAACTTACCCCACGTTACAGGTATCGCAAATTTACCACACCAGACACCAGTTTCACTTCACTGCAATGCCATTAATTTTACAGACACGCTCCGCGGTTCGACAATAATTGTTACAGTTAGAACTTTACTTAAGAAGATTAATAAAGTGGACATGTCGTATCCTAACAAATTTGAATCATGAGCAGTGACCAAACTTTTAAATCAAAAATTAAATGTAACTAAAACGCTAGGTAGGTATTTTTATTAACTTCGCACTGGATAAATCCCCTCAGGGAAAAATACGAGGACAACAACGTATTTTTTAAAGCACGGTCAGATGACGATGCAACACCTGAGCTAGTACCACACTCTCCAAACTTCCACACCACACCAATGTGACGACATTTAAAGCCACGACAAATTTAACATGCACTAGTACCCTTTATACACAATTTCACAGCTTGGTAATCAAAGCGGACTTCTTTCGGTTTCCAATACATATCACAAAAGATTCAATGATCCCTTCTGCAAGATTGTTCATCACACAAAGTCCGCTTTGTTAATTTTGCGGTCAGAGAGCTAAATCTTTCTCGTCTGTCTCTGGATCGCGTTTTTGGTATAGTAATTTCTGAATTAACGTCACACTGCAGAAACACAAGTAGCAATTGTGATATCTCTGAGAAACAAATTTGGTCACCAGTCGGTCTAGACACCATGGTGTCTGCTACTTCTTGATAGGTATAGGTTAAATTAGAAACAAAAAAGAAAAGTAATCAAAATTTTCATACCACATCCTATTAAATAAATTTATCAAAAAAACATTTTAATATGAATTTCCGTCTTGCTTTATTTCTTGTAAATTCGTCAATTATTTTGGAAGTGTCAATTCGATTTACGATTCCTTGCTCTACATACAGGTAATGGTAATGGTAATTTTAGTTAACGTCGTACTAGAGCAACACAACGGGCTATTGACGACGGTCCGGGATCAGTCCCTTGAGGGAAAGATCCGAGGACAACACCTCGTAATTTTGAACCACGGTCAGATGACGAAGCAACACCTGAGCTGGCACCCCACTCTCCAAACTTCCACGCCAACCCAACGTGAAGACTCTCGGCCACGACAGATTTAAGGTGCACCAGCCGCCTCTACACCATACGCTTACAAACATCCATGCCCGTACACGGATTCGAACCAGGAACCTTACGATCTAGAGGCTAACACCTTAACCACTATACCGGTTGTTCGTCGCTTTAAAACAGGAAACAACCTTACTCCTGCTGCATTAAATAAGGAAATTGTTTAAAAAAATTTACAATAATGTTTCAGCATTCGGAAATGTGCAAGACATTTCTTTGGCGGCTCGATAGATGACTGGTGTGGTTTTTATGGTGTGCTCGTTATCTTTAAGAAATATTAAAAAACTAGCCACTGCGTGGTTATCTCGGCTTTGCCCGTGCCCGTGCCCAACACCACGTGCAACGCCGTGATGTAAAGTATTAAGCTGGTGTATATATATATATATATATATATATATATATATATATATATATATATATATATATATATATATATATATATAAATTTTCCGCAGATTTCAAATCCGTTGAAGATATATTCAATTAAAAAATTATTTATTCAAAGAAAATCATAATTTAAGGTATTAATCTGAAGTGAAATTTTCCGCAGATTTCAAAACCGTTGAAATTTTGAATCTATCTTTAGCGATACCGATTTTACGAAAATAAACTTAATCCCAGTCGATATGTTTTTTATTTCTTGCCCTCATTGAAAATGAGAATGGAAGCGGAAATGAAATGGTACTGGAAATGTTATCTGTTTCTTTTTTTAACGCGAAGGGCTCCTCCTCCTCTCAAAATCAAAGCGGAAACAAAAAAATAAAAACTTTCTGAGCTTCTCAGAAGCGATGAAAAATATTGGCATCGATCCAAGGTCACGTGGAGAGAAAAGTCAAGATTTTGGGTGTTCTTCTCTCGTTCGAAGAAGAACCACTTAGAGAATAAAACTATTAAATTCATTTAAAAATCTTCTAGTATGAATTTTAAAAATTCGCCGCCACCCAAAAATTACAAAAAATTCAGACTACCTGTATGCCAAATCTCATTGCTGTAAGTGCTATAGAATCGTCAGGATTTTGCGGCCCCAAACAGACAAACAAGCAAACACTGTCTTTTACAATAGTAGAGATTATTCTGGAGTAAAATTTTCCGCAGATTTCAAATCCGTTGGACTTTTTAATCTATCTTTAACGAATCCGCTTTTGCGAAAAAGAACGAAACAATGCCTCTCAAAATGTTTTTTATATTTGCTCTCCCCTGAAAGAGGCAGGAAATGTAATCTGTTTTTTTCTTAACGCGAAGGGCGCGAAATGCAATATGTTTATTTTTGGAAAGGGGAAGTTATCGTGACGTCACAATCTCGTGCGAAAATATAAAATATATATTCAATTTAAAAGTTATTTATTTAAAGAAAATCATATTTTTAGGTATGGATCTAAAGTGAAATGTTCCGCAGATTTCAACTCCGCTGAAATTTTTACTCTATCTTTAACGGTCTAGGAGATAGAAAAAGAACTAATTGACTCCAGTTAAAAGATTGTTTATTTCTATTGTCTGGTAGAAAAATTATTCATCCGCGCGCCGGAAACGAAAATGCACTCTATAACAAAAAAATCGACGCACCAAGAAGGAATCATCCGATTGCTTTGAAATTTCGTATGCAAAAATGTTTTGACTAAAATGCAAATGATTAAAATTTGTTGTCCAATGAATGAATAGTGCAATCTCCAGCGCATCGGTACTGCGCATCCAGCAGATGTATATAAGGAGTTGTTCTTGAACTGTTAAAACTTTCTGCTGCATTGCGATTTAGGATACCTTACAACGACTGAAAAAATGCCTCGCCACAGGATTCGAGCTCATTACGAGTAACTTTAACTAAGTTTGAAAGAGGTCGTATCATTGGATTGAAAGAGGCAGGTTGGGCAAATCTGAGAATCGCTCGTCATGTGAGTCGAAGCGATGCGGCGATTAGAAGATGCTGGTAAGAGTAGGTAGACAATGGCAGATGTCAGCGTCATGATGGTAGCGGTCGACGTAGGGCCACAACAGATCACGAGGACAGAGTGATTGTCAGATCAGCTGCAACAGCGCCTGATTAATCGCTATCAACCATCAGTCGTGCGACCCACACACCAGTGTCCACCATGACCATTCACAGACGGCTGAGAGAGCGAAATCTACGCTCGTACCGACCGTTACGCCACCTGCCAATTACGCCTGTACAATGTCCAGCCAGATTACAGTGGTTCTTGGCTCGATCAGACTGGAATGATGCTGACTGGGGACGTATAGTCTTTAGTGACGAATCCCGCTTCCAACTGTGTCCTGACGATCATCGAAGACGTGTCTGGAGACGCCCAGGGCAGCGTGCCGATCCTGCTTTCACTATTGAACGCCACACGGGCCCTCAACAAGGAGTTATGGTCTGGGGTGCCATTTCCCTTGATAGCCGAACCCCTTTGGTCGTCATTAGAGGTACACTTACTGCACAGCGGTACGTTGACGACATTCTGAAACCTATTTTGGCTACCGTTCCTTTCGCAGTACCCTGGGCTTATTTTTCAGCAAGACACTGCCAGACCACATACGGCACGTGTTGCTATGAACTGTCTTCAAGCTTGTCAAACACTTCCTTGGCCAGCCAGATGATCAGATCTCTCTCCCATCGAGCATGTCCGGGATATGATGGGAAGGCGACTGCATCCGGTAGGGAATGTTGATGACGTAGTCCGACAATTGGAGCAAATTTGGCAAGAAATACCGCAGGAGACCATCCGAGAGCTTTATCGGTCTATAACACGCCGTGTGGCAGCTTGCATCCAGGCTAGAGGCGGGTCAACACCTTATTGAGCTCGTTACTGTAACTCTGAAATAAATCATTCAATTGTTCTGAAATTTTAATCATTTTCTATTCTGTACATAATTTTCCTATCCACCAATTTTTGTCTCCATCAGACAACTCCTTCTTGATGCGACGATTTTTTTTGTTATAGAGTGTATATTGAAGATGTCTCAGTTGTCTAGGCGAAGCCTTTTCGTTTTTCTGATTAAAAGCAAATATAATTGGCTTATGATCGGTGTATATAGTAAAATTCTGTCCTTCTAACATATGTTTAAACTGCTTAATTGAGAGGTAGATTCCTAAAAAAGTTCCCTATGGTAAGTGCTGTACCGTGTTTGTGTTTCGTTGAGTTTTTTTTATAAATGCGATCGATTTCCAATTTTTTTCTTCAAACTGCTGCAAATCCTACAGCGAAATCTGAGGCACCTGTAAATAAAGCTAAAGACAAATCAGGTTTAGGAAATTTTAATAATGCGTCATTCGCTAAATCTTGTTTTCATTTTTCGCACATTTCTTTAGTTTCTTCGGTCCACGGAATTTTTCTCGCGTCTTTTTTACTTGTTCCACGTAAATAATCGTTTAGTGGTGCTTGAGTATTAGCAGTATCTTTTAAGTAACCCCAATAAAAGTTAGTCATGCCGAGAAAAGTGCTCAATTCATGAATTGTTTCAGGCAATTTATAATCTAATATTGATTGAACTTTAGCGGGAAGTGGGCGTGAACCTTCTGGTGTAATTAAATACCCTAAAAATTCCAATTTCTTAACTCCTAACTCTGATTTATAGAAATATTTATTCTTAAACCATATTTTTCCAAACTATTAAAAACTAATTTCAAATTATCTATACAAATATCATCTAAATACGGAAATACGAAACTCAATCCACAGAAAACTTCATTAATAAAGCGTTGAAATGTGGAAGGCGCGTTTCGTAAACCAAAAGTCATAACATTAAATTCGTAAAGCCCGAAAGGTGTAATAATCGCAGTTTTTTGCTTATCTTCTTCAGCAATCGGTATTTGAAAATATGCTTTAAATAAATCAATTTTTGAGTAAATCTTCTTACCTTTTAAAATATGCTGAAAGTCTTCAATTCTTGGTATCGGATAACGATCAGGGGAATAGTTTGTGCGCTTAATCTTTTTATAATCACCACACGGCCGAAATGTAACATCTTTTTTATGCACTAAATGTAGTAGACTAGCCCATGGCGATTTTGAAGGTCGAATTATGTTATTTTCAAGCATATATTTAAATTCCTGTTTCGCAATTTCTAATCTTTTGGTATCTAACTGTCGAGCTCTCGAATATACTGGCTGATCTTTAGTGGCAATATAATGTTTGACATTGTGCTGAGTATTATTTATCAACAGATTAGGTTTCATCAAGTTTGGGTACAAGGAAATGACATCGGAAAAATTAGAAGACCATAGGCGTAACCAGGGGGGGGGGTAATGCCGAATGTGTGTCTCACAACGGATATTTGGACTGAAACGCACCAGACCAGAAGCTTTCTTGGTGTAACAGCTCATTTTATTGAAAATTGGGTGTTCGAGTCTGTTATTCTCGGTGTTCATGAGTTGCATGAAAGTCAATCAGCTCAAAATATGGCTGATCATCTTACGAAAACATGCTCTGAATGGGGGTTGACACCAGAGAAAATTACAGCTGTTGTTACAGATGGGGGAAGTAACATCGTCAGTGCAGTGGGAAAAGCGTTTGGGGGAAAAAAAGCACAGCTTCTGTTTTGCTCACTTTCTGAATTTAATGGCACAAAAATCGTATGAATCCCTACCAGATGTTGCTTCAATTATAGATAAAGTGAAAAGCATTGTGAAATGGTTCAAGCATAGCGTGGTAGGCAGTAATGAACTTCGTAAGAAAACAGAACTTACGCTGATTCAGAGTGTAACAACACGATGGAATTCTTCTTTCTACATGCTGGAAAGATTCCTTCAGTTGAGGGAGGTTGTTGCAAGTATTGTAAACTTCAACAAATCGGCTCCACCAATGCTTTCAGCTACGGACATGGAGTTTTTACAAGAATTTTGTACACTGTTCAAAAGTATAGAATTCGCAACAACACAAGCATCAGGAGAAAAATTCGTAACAGTAAGCTGTGTCATACCAATTGTAAAAATGATGCAGAATAAAATAAATGCAGTGTCATGCTGTTCAGAGCTAGGGATAAAGCTGAAGGGAAGTGTTCTAGCTCAATGCAATAAGAGATTTGGTAGCGTTGAGAACAGTCAATTTTTCGCAATGGCATCCTTATTGGATCCACGTTTCAAAAACCTTCACTTCCAAGACAAGGCTGAATTAAGAATCTGGATCAGGAAGCTTAACAACGAGATCAAGGAAGAGAGTGAATCGTCGGATTCTGAGGGCGGACGATTGTCTCCAGAGCCACCTTCTTCGCGAGGTAAATATATTTATTAAGATTGTGCCAAATGAATTTAAAACTTAAAAATTTTATATATATATATATATATATATATATATATATATATATATATATATATATATATATATATATATATATATATATATATATATATATATATATATTTGTGCAGAACATGATTTTTGGGAAGATCACCATAAGATGGTAGAAGATAACTGGAGTGTAAGGAAGAGGTCGAAGCTTTTAGAGGAACTTGACACAGGTAGTCTGGTGCCCGAACTTGCAGCTTACTTCAAGGCTCCTGTTCTTAAACTAAAGGATAACCCACTCACATTTTACTGTGATAATTATAATTACAAGAATTCTGTAAATGTTTAAAGTTGCAACTAAGTATTTATCAGTGATGGCGACATCTGTCCCATCAGAAAGAGTTTTTTCCATAACTGGTGGGATAGTTACTGAAAAAAGAAGCCGACTTAAGGGGGAGAAAGTTAACAAACTTCTTTTTTTACAAACTGTAAATAAGAAATATTGGGGCTTATAATAATTATAGGGAGTAACTATTTATGGTAAATAAATATTATAATGTTTTTTATTTACAAAAAAATTATTATTTACAGGAAACAAAATATAAGCTTGTTATGTTTTTTCCCATCAGTTGATAAATAATTAATAATAACTAACAATAATTATTTTTATGTACCAACCCACCTACACTTAAAATTAGTTGTACCCATTTCAAACTGTAAATATTATTTTGTTTTGTATTATTCAATCTGAAAATAAAAGATTTGTTAGTTGTTCGAATTAAATTTTTTTTTTACTTTGTTTTGACAGTTAAAAAAATTTTAACTATAAGTTAATAAACACGGCCACTAACAAATTAAATCCCCCCCGGGTGTACATTAATGTTAGAGATTACTAAACCAGGTTAAAAAAATAGGAAAAAAGTTTAAACACACCTCGATGGTTTTGGGCGATGTATTATCAACATCGATGTTTTAGTATTGAACATCGATGTTTTGTTGTCGATGTCGCATCCCTAGTACCTACCTAATTATAGTTTAAACACTTATGTCAAATTGTTGTAAATATTACTTTTTTTTATATTATTCAATTTGAAAATAAAAGATTTTTAATTGTTCTTATTAAATTTTTTTACTTTGTTTTGACAGTTAAAAAAAATCTTAGTTATAAATTAATAAACACAGCAAATGACAATTATGGTATTAAGCACGAAAATAAAGCAAAAATGCGTTGTTTTAACTGTAATTTATACGGGCACAGAGCCTCTGAATGTTTAAATAAGAAAGAAGGTCCGAAATGCTCAAAATGTCTTATAAGTTCGGACATATTTCTACTTTTTGTGACCAAACTGATGTAAATAAAACTATAATATTACTTCATACAAGTAAAATCGAAACAACTGTGATAATTCAAGATTTTAAAATAAATGCTCTATTAGATACTGGATCAGAATTGTCCATGATCAGTTATGAATGTTATATTAAAATTGGGTCTCCAAACTTGTCCTTTAATAATGTATTATTAACAGGAATTGGAAGTGAAAATATTTCACCGCTAGGATTTTTTCATACTAAGATGTCTTTTGATAATTGTTCTGTTGAAAGTGATATTTATGTGTTAAAAAAACTGTGTTCTGAAGCTATTATTGGAACTGACGTGCTCAACAAATTGAATATTTCTTTAAATGAGAACGGTGTAGAAATTAGGGGTATGATAAATGCATTTCATGTAATCTATGTAGCAATAAAATCCGATCACACTTTCGTTTTGTCAAACCCCAAGCCTCCCTGCATTCAAAAAAGAATATCCTCTGTGTTTAATGTCATGACCCCCCGCACGATTCCAGCTGCGAGCATGTTATGACTAATCCGAACTCTGCCCTTGAGAAAGATTTTTTATTTTGTGTTAGCGATGCAATCCATTTGAACGAAATTTATCTATCTGGTATTATGAGTAGTAAACACAGACAGGAAGTGGTATCACAAATTCAGAATTACGAGCCGCGAAAAATAAATAAAACGGATTTCAAAATGAGTATAGTTCTGAATGATGAAATTCCAGTAACGGAACGACCACGACGTTTTGGTTTTGCGGAGCAAAATATAATAAACGATCAAGTTCAATCTTGGCTTTCGGAAGGAATTATTCAAAACAGTAGCTCCAATTATGTGCATCTGTTGTACTGTGCAAAAAGAAAGACGGCTCGCATCGGCTCTGTATTGACTACAGAAAACTAAATAAAAAAGTCATTAAAGATAAATACTCTCTCCCTTTAATAGAAGACGTTCTAGATAAATTGGAAACATCGAATGTTTATACTTCACTCGATCTCAAGAATGGATTCTTCCACGTGGAAATCGAAAAGGCTAGCACAAAATACACCGCATTTGTTACTCATAACGGGCAGTATGAATTTGTAAAAGCTCCATTTGGTCTGTGTACATCTCCAAATGTTTTATGCGATTCGTTAATAATATCTTCCGAGAACTAATTCATGACAACACGGTTGTAGTTTACTTGGACGATATTATTATTCCTTCACAGGACGAAGCAGAAGGCTTAGGAAAACTGGTAATTGGTAATTTTTAGTTAACGTCGTACTAGAGCAACACAACGGGCTATTGACGACGGTCCGTGATCAGTCCCTTAAGGGAAAGATCCGAGGACAACACCTCGTAATTTTGAACCACGGTCAGATGACGAAGCAACACCTGAGCTGGCACCCCACTCTCCAAACTTCCACGCCAACCCAACGTGAGGACTTTCGGCCACGACAGATTTAATGTGCACCAGCCGCCTCTACACCATACGTTTACAAACATCCATGCCCGAACCTGGATTCGAACCAGGAACCTTCCGATCTAGAGGCTAACACCTTAACCACTATACCGGTTGGTCGGCGCTTAGGAAAACTGAAACGCGTTTTAAAAGTCGCCGCGGACAATGGTCTGGAACTTAATTTCAAAAAGTGCCAATTCTTAAAAAGAAAGATAGAATTTCTCGGATATGTAATTGAAAATGGTACAATTCAACCATCACCTAGTAAAACTTTGGCTGAAAAAATTTTCCTATCCCTAAATCGGTAAAACAAGTGCAATCATTTCGAGGACTGACAGGATACTTCCGTAAATTTATCCCACAATACTCGTTAATCGCTAAGCCATTAAGCGACTTATTACGAAAAGAAAGAGTATTCACGATTGGAGTGGAACAATTAGAATCTTTTAACAAATTGAAGGATATTTTTTCTCATAAACCTGTTTTACATATTTTTAAACAGGGAGTACCTCTGGAATTGCATACTGATGCAAGTAGTCTCGGATTTGGATCTGTATTGTTAATGAAAACCGATGATGGAAATTTACACCCGATACAATATATGAGCAAAAAAACACCCCAACAGGAAAAATATTGCAGTTACGAGCTCGAAGCGTTGGCAGTAATTGAGTCTCGAAAAAAATTTAGGAACTATTTGTTAGGTTCAAAGTTCAGAATTGTAACTGACTGCGCTGCTTTCCAGAAAACACTATCAAAGAAAGAGCTTGCTCCAAAAGTAGCTCGTTGGGCCTTGTTCCTAGAAGAATTCGATTACGAAATTGTTCATAGGTCAGGAACTTCCATGAGACATGTAGACGCTCTTAGTCGTAACGCCGTTTTGGTCGTTACACGAGCACAAGACGAATTAACAACTAAAATAATATCTGCTCAAAATGAGAACGAACAGATAAAATTAATCAAAACCTTAGTTGAAAAGGGTGAAGAAAAGGGTTACTTTGTTAAAAACGACATTTTGTATAAATTTGAAAACGGAAGAGATTTTGTAGTAGTACCAGAAGCGTTACAAAACGAAATTATACGGAAAGTGCATAAAAATGGCCATTTTTTGCTACCGCAAAGACAGAAAAAATACTAGAGCAAGAATTTTATATCCCTAAAGTACGAAGCAAAAGTGAAAGTGTAATAACTAAATGTGTAGATTGTATTCTGTATAATAGAAAGCATGGTAAGGGTGAAGACTTTTTGAACCCTATACCCAAAGAAAGCATTCCATTAAGTACATACCATATAGATTTCATTGGACCCCTTCCATCTACAAATAAACGATACCAACATATCTTTACTGTTGTAGATGCGTTTACAAAATTCACTTGGTTCTACCCTGTAAAATCGCCATCCTCACAGGAAGCTATTGATAAATTAAAATTACAGCACAAACGGTATTTGGAAATCCTACCTGGATAATTACCGACAAAGGTTCTGCCTTTACTGCAAATGAGTTTAAAACTTACTGCACCGACGAAGGAATAGAACATGTGAAAATCACGACTGGAATCCCCAGAGGAAATGGTCAGATTGAACGAATGCACAGGATACTAATACCTGTTTTGGCAAAGCTTTCTCGTGATGATCCGGCCAAATGGTTCAGATATGTGTCCAACGTACAACGCGTGATCAACAGTACACTCAGGCCCTGATTTACCATTAGGCCCGTGAGGCACGGGCCTAGGGCCCCCATAATTTAAAGGGCCCCTAAATTTCAAAAGTATCTAAAAATTTTAAAAAGTTTTTAAGTAGTTACATAAATTATTGGGTATTTACGTAAATGTCCGTCGACCGATTCCCCCACTATCACATTCTTGTTATTTCATTAATCGTCTAACTATTATGTTTTTAATTTTCATCTGCTTTATTTTGTTTTGCCAAGAGTTATAAGTAATGTCACGATTTTCTCAAACTTTTTGGGGACATCTGTGAAACGGTCAACAGTCAAATACGTAAGTACCAATTATTGTTATAAAATTAGTTTTTGTGATGAACAAATAACATGGGGGGGGGCCCTTCCTGCGTGTTGTGCCTATTATACCAAATTTTCTAAATCGGGCCCTGAGTACACTGTCAAGAAGTACCAAGTACACCCCATTTGAACTGATGTTGGGAACGAGAATGAAAAACAAAGAAGACGTGAGAATCAACGTAGTACTGAATGAAGAGTATTTAAATCATCTGATGCATGAACGTGATGAGATGAGGAATGACGCTAAAAGAAATATCTTAAAGCTACAAGAAGAAAATAGAAGACAGTTTAACAAGAAGAGAACGCAACCCTAACTCTACAAGCTGAATGACTTATAGTTTCCATTCAAAAGACTCAGTATGGGACCGACCTAAAACTGAGAGCCAAGTTTTACGGCCCTTACAAAGTCACATCTGTCAAACTCAACGACCGGTATGATGTAGAAAAGGTCGGTTGCCATGACGGACCTAACCAAACATCTACCGCTGCCGACCATACGAAACTATGGTCGAATAACCTGCACTAGTGAATGAACATAGAACAAGATACCTTCTTTCAATTTTTTTTCTTTTGTATTTTTCAGATTCATCTTTCTGTATACCTTTCATTTGATGTGTTGTGGAGTTGCCAGCCGATGACCCAGGACAGAAGCGGGTCAATCCCATGATAGTACTTTACGTAAGTCCAACTTGATTGGCTAGTTTCACGGGCTTGGCTTCACTTGGATATCTCGCCAATCTGATTGTTGCAGTAACCATTTGATTTTGAATATGCGCGTTGTTTCGTAGAAATACAATACATACACTAGCGCCTCAGCGTACAGCGTAAGTGTCCGACTAGTTCACTCTGATTTGCTCCTCATATATATGTTGTATGGTTGTTGTTAGTAGTATTTCTTGCCAACTTATATTAAGGGTACTTATACTTTAAAGAGCTCCTTTTCGTGAAGCAACGATGGCCTAATGGCTAAAGTTACCCACCTTCCGATTAGCGTCGGCAAAGGAGGATGACTTCCCGTGTTCGAACCCAGCTGGCAGAAAAATTTTTAGATCCTCCAAATTATTTTTAAAAAATTCCAATTTAATTCCTTTTCATTCTAATTTACTTTTCCTAATTTTTAATACCCTTTTCATATTTTTCCAAGCTCTCGTTTATTTTACATAAATAATCTAAGAACCACTCCTGAACTCACTACCAGCTGATATTTGTCCGCCCCTCTGCCGTCCCCTTTGCTTTAGGATGATGGTGTCGTATCCACCGCTGGCTTAGGACCATTCTGATGTAACAAAAAGCATACATAAAACACTAACTTATATAATTATTAACTTATATAATAAAAGGATACAATTTTCGGCTCCCACCTCTACCCACCCATAGCCATGGATCTGAAAAGAAAAGAAGAAAGCAGAAAGGAAGAGATAAATCGCCAACAATTATAAACCTTGATGACATACGTATCTAGGTCATGTGATCCGATTAGCCAATCAAGTTGGACTTGCGTAAAGTACTATCATGGGATTGAGGCGCCTGTCCCAGGACGGCCGAATCTGTAGGGGTGAAACTACTAACCTCCCCCACTCCTCATCACCAGCGCCCTCTACCTCCTATGGGCTGCGCGATCAGCGAAGGAGGGGAGAAGGAAGTCCAACATCAAAAGAAGAAGGGTGTTCCTCTGATGTGCTGAAAGGACTTGAATGAGCAAGACGTCTCACCGATGTTTGTGGCTTAGACGTGCCAGACGGGCATTGTGTACTCACCATATGAACATTCATCTGTAAATTATTCATCAGCTGCACCTCAATCATTAATTAAATGTTAAGTTTACCGGAACTGTGTGTGAACTCGATTATTACACACACACACACACACATATATATATTGAATTGGGAATATATATATATATATATATACTATATATATAATGAGTTTTTCACAAATTAATCCCTTGTTAATAACTACACAAACTATTCATAACTTAATTTTAATTAATGTTTTACTTGTGTAATAAACATAGCCGCCAGGGGAGGTTGGGGGTTCAATCCCACCCCAATTCGGCTGAGAAAAATTTTGCTAATATATATGTATCTATATATCTAATGAGTTTTTCACAAATTATTCCGTTGTTAATAACTACACAAACTATTCATAACTTAATTTTAATTAATGTTTTACTTGTGTAATAAACATAGCCGCCAGGGGAGGTTGGGGGTTCAACCCCACCCCAATTCGGCTGAGAAAAATTTTGCTAATATATATGTATCTATATATCTAATGAGTTTTTCACAAATTATTCCGTTGTTAATAACTACACAAACTATTCATAACTTAATTTTGAATAGTGTTTTTCTAGTGTAATAAACATAGCCGTCAGGTTGGGGGTTCAACCCCTCTCCCATTCAGTTGAGAAAAATTTTGCTAATACATATCTAATGAGTTTTTCACAAATTATTCCCTTGTTAATAGCTACACAAACTATTTTCATAACTTAATTTTAAATAATGTTTTTCTTGTGTAATAAACATAGCCGTCAGGTTGGGGGTTCAACCCCTCCCCCATTCAGTTGAGAAAAATTTAGCTAATATATATACAGGGTGGTCCCGAATTCATGGTACAAACTTTAATGGTAGGTACAGGACATTGTAACAATGATTTATTGTATAGGAATGTATAGTCGCAAGTGACGCGGTGAGGCGAAAACAGGGGAAATAACGGCCGAAAGGAAAAACAAAGATTTTATTGAAAGCGTTGTTGACAAGTGTCATGTTTACAGTAATTGTTCAAAATTGCGTCCACCAGTATCGATACATGCTTGACAGCGTCGGTGGAGCGATTGGCGTACACGTTCAAAGATGCCTGGTATTTCACGCACACCTGCAGCAGCTACAGATAAGCGAGCGACGAGATCCTCATCTGAGTCAACTGGAGTCTCATAAACAAGATGCTTTAGATGTCCCCATAAAAAGTAATCGAGGCTCGATAAATCGGGAGATCGGGGTGGCCAAGGGACTGGTCCACCACGCCCAATCCATCGAGTACCAAACGTGGCATTCAGGTAATTCCGTACATCAATGCTGAAGTGTGCTGGCGCCCCATCGTGCTGAAACCACATGCGGTTACGAATGGCGATCGGAACATCATGCAGCAGTTGTGGTAACACTTTTTTCTGCATACGTAAAGTCACCCATCGTCTACGGCAGCACAATTGTGAATGGCGCTTTTCCCTACTGCGATGCATCATGTTCAACAGCGGCTAGACATCTACTGCCCTCTACCGGCAATGATACCAACCGATCACTCCATTTCTCTTTCCTTTTATTTCCCCTGTTTACGCCTCACCGCGTCACTTGCGACTATACATTCCTATACAATAAATCATTGTTACAATGTCCTGTACCTACCATTAAAGTTTGTACCATGAATTCGGGACCACCCTGTATATATAATGAGTTTTTCACAAATTATTCCCTTATTAATTACCTACACAAACTATTCATAACTTAATTTTAAATAATGTTTTTCTTGTGTAATAAATAAATGTAATCGATGAAACAATGGTACATTAATTAATAGGCGTAACCAGGGGAAGTTGGGGGTTCAACCCCCCATTCAGTTCGTCATAAATGATATTCAAATTTGTTAATGAAGAGCAATCGGAGCTTTAAGCTTTATGGCTATTTAAACTAGATTTTATAAAAATTATTTTTACACTCATAATAAGCCGATTCGTGTATAAGCCGGGGGTGCGTGTTCAAAACCTGTATATAAGCCAAAATAAAATAAAATATTTTTTTTGTGACGTTTAAACCATACGTTCTAAAGCCACGAGGGCGTAATGTCGCCAAGAAGGTAAAACGGGTGGAATATTTCCCCATCAAATCGCTCTAAAGTAAAACGCTACTTGCTAACGATGATACCTTTAACCTGCTAATGATTTTCCACAGTGTCCAGGCGGTCCAGCTCCTGAAATCCGCCCTCTGACAGGTGATGATGTACTGGACATTAGGATTCAAAAGGGGGAGGGGATTCATTATGGCTCTTAAAAGAAACTAAATGAGATGGAACTCTCCAACTGTTCGCCACGATTTAACTTGGCAGTAAAGATGTGCAATGACGAGCGTTCTGAGCTTTAAGAAGCAGGTTTCACTGCGAGTTTGTCTATTCTCCCCCTTTACAAAGGTGACCGCTAATGATCTTCCAAAATTTTCCCGCACCTGATGCCGGACCTCTGAGATGGTGATTGACAGATGATCAGTTCAACAATGGTCAAGGAGAGCGGCTGGGGCTTGGGAATTTTTCCTATCAGTGCCACTTATCTTCACCGTGCAGCCTAAAACATGTGCGGTACATAAAATTTCAAAAGGGGAGCGGGCTCATTGACCCTTTGGCAGTGATGTGTATGAAGAACATATAAATTCTAGTACGGAAATGGCATTGGAACTGATGATGATCATGATACACATCAGGATATCCCAATAAGTGAAGCCGAATTTTACGAACTATTCGGAAACTCGGATTCAGACACGGAATTTGAAGGATTTATACGACTTATTTTTCTCTTTTTGTTTAAAGGCTGCATTCAAAACGTAAGTTAAAATACTAAAAAAATTGCAACAGCTGTTGGATTCGGATCCGAGTTCAGATGGTACGAAGTAAAGAAAAAGGGTTGCTTTCCCAACACCCGTTGGAGTTGCTATAAAAATGGTTACTCGCTCGTCAAGAATTCGAAGTTGCTGCCACTGGAGAGATATCCGAATCCAACGACTATATACAAAAATGTTCCCTTTCAAATTGTTATTTTTATGTGCTAATTAATTACGGTATTCAATTATTATTTTGTGTGCTATATTTGTCGATAGTTAGCGATTTATCGCTTGCGCCCGGCTAACGGAAATGTACCTTAGTTTTTTGCGAAATTAGCGGATCCGTATATCTTTCGCAAGTGATTTCTCTTTGTTTTATTTTAACACTTAATGTATCTCAGTAACGCATCAGTAAAAACCTTCTCCATCTTGTTCCCTCTCCAATTTGAAATAGACCACGTTAATCTCTTAATTTTCTGATTTATACTTTCTCGGAAAGCCATCTGAGAATAGAGTGAAAACTTTTTTCCTCGCCAAATCGGAAAGGCTGGGGATTCAGGGAAAAACATTAATATGGATAAAGAATTGGTTATTGGGTAGAAAGCAGAGAGTGCAGGTAAAAGGAAATTATTCACAGTGGACAGAAGTTATAAGTGGGGTGCCTCAGGGATCAGTTTTGGGACCAATTTTATTTATAATTTTCATAGATGATATAGGTCAGGGGATCAAGAATAGAATCAGTATATTTGCAGATGACTTAAAAATATGGGGGACAGTGGATACCAAGTTACAGATAGAAAATTTACAAGGGGATTTTGATAAGATATCCGAATGGGCTGTAAAATGGGGTATGTCATTTAATGTAGGGAAATGTCAAGTTCTGCATATGGGTTACAGGAATAGTGGAGCCGAGTACTGTCTGCAGGGAGTAAAGGTAAAGGAGGGAGAAACAGTCAAGGATCTTGGGGTGATAATTCACAGGGATTTTAAAATGGGTCACCAATGTTCAGCTGCGGGTAAAAAGGCTAATAGGTTATTGGGGTATATTAAAAAGACTGTAACTTCAAGGGATAAGAATATAATCTTGCCATTATATAAGGGTTTAGTAAGACCACATCTAGAATATGCTGTACAATTCTGGGCTCCATATATGAGAAAGGACATAGAATCAATTGAAAGGGTTCAGCACAGAGCTACAAAAATAATAAAGGGGCTAGCAAATTTCGACTATAATGAACGTTTAAGTAAGCTAAACATGTATACACTGGAAAGAAGAAGAAGGAGGGGGGATTTGATTCAGCTTTTCAAGTTTGTAAAACAAGGGGACACAGAGGGCTTAAATTTCAATAGGGATAACAGAACAAGGGGCCATGGGTATAAATTGAATAAGACACATTTTAATCGGGATTTAAGGAAAAACTACTACTTTAATAGGGTAATAGACAGTTGGAACGCGTTGCCAGAAAATATAGTTAATTCAAAGGGAGTGTACGAATTTAAGACACAATTGGATAGTCAGTGGGAATTGGAGAATTCATAAACAAAGGACCAGCCTTGTTGGGCTTGAGCCTGTAGCTGGTCGTCAATATTTGTATTTGTATTAAATTTGATGTCTGGCAAAATATAAGTTAGTCAGAAAATGTAACCTTCATATCCGTGAAGGAGAATGAATGCTATCGCTCCGTGATCTAAAAATTACGAAATATGTATGACCAACTTTTGATTGTATCGAATTTATTTATGAACCAATTTTAAAAGTAATTTTACCGTAAAAAGGAGTGTATTCTAAGCTTCCACGTGGTATTTTAAAACTAATAGTATTAAGCTACACATATGACAGTTTTAGTTTTGTGTATCGGAACTTACGATCTTAAAGTTCGAAATTTTTATATGACCAACATATAATCGCATCGAAAATTTATTTATTAACCAATTTCCAAAATAATTGTACCATACGAAAGAGTACATTCTAAGGTTTTCAGTGATGCTTTCAAATTTAAACCCCCCCCCCCCATTTAACAACCCTAGTTACGCCTATGTAGAAGTATGTACTACTGATTCATAACACTTAAATAACTTTCTGCCTCTATTAGATGAAATTTCACCGGTTACAAAAAGGTTAGTTAGTCCATCACTAAGGCGTTTTTGGTTAATATCTGCCAACAATTTGAATCAGTCAATTTGAAAGTCAGCTCCAAGTATTCCTTTATCCACTTTTGCTACAAGAAAGGCCACTGGAAATCACGGCGAAGTCCCAAATTGAGTGTCAAAATTTTATGTCCGAAAGTTTGAATTTCGGAACCATTAGCTGCATAAAGTTTGAAAGAATAACATACTTTATGTTTTTCTGAAGCTGGAATGATTGATACATCCGCTCCACTATCAACCAGAAAGCGCAAGCCGGTGTTCTTGTCCCTCACAAATAAACGGTAATTGCGGCAATCTTGAATATCAGCAGCAGCAGAGCTCGCCGTCCCTTCTACTGCTGACTTATATTTTCCGCCGACTTCTAACTGCAAGGGCCTTTGCATTTGTTTGGATAACAATTAGCTCCGAACTTGAAATGGTAATAGCAGTATTTGCCTTCTGGGTTGAATCGCTTTCTCGATCGACTTCTATTTCGTCTCATATTTGGAATACGAATGTCAATTCTAGATTGTCTGTCAATGTTCAGAGCAGAGATTTGTTGTTCTCAAGAAGAAATTTTTTCGAGGATTTTGGTTGTTTCCGAGTTATTGGGAGTTACAGAAAAAAAGTTCCGTTTTCGGATTCATTTCCAAAATTCTATCAGCTATAACTGAAAGATTATCAAGGCTTTCTCTCACCAACAAACTGTTCTGAATGTATTCTGGTAATTTTTCGAGCCCTAACGTGCATAAAACCTTCTCGGAGATGTTCATTCCGCCAAGCGATTTCATTTTACGTAGCAATTGACTAGGCTTTACATCACCTAGTGCAATTCCAGTAAGTTGACGCTTGATGCTTTTTTTCTTAGCTTTCTTGAAAAGCATTTAAAAGTCTTTCCTTTGCTGTAGAATACTTGTCACTTCGGATTATGTCCCAGATGTTTTCAACCACTTTAGGTTCCATCTGTGCAACCAGGTAATTGAATTTCGTTTCCTCTGTCACAATATTCGCGATAGAAAACTGGGCTTCCACCTGATAAAACCAAATTTCAGGTTTTCCTTCCCAAAATGGAGGAATTTTGATGCTCACCCGATTTGTTTCCAGGCTCAAATCAGTTTTGTCAACTTTTTTTATCCATGCTTCCTTTTAGGGCGGGATCAGTATCGACCATTTTTGCTCGTTCTGCTGCTTCAGAAAATATTGTTATTCCGGGTCACCAATTTGTAGCTCTCTTAGAGTTACAAGACAAAAGACGAAAACAAGCAATACTTCCAAGTAATAATATTTATTACAGCATGCAAAGAACGAACATATTGAGCACTACAGAACTGCTGCTCAACTGCTTTTAGAAACACGACCATCTCACGGGTGTAAGAATCATAGCAATTGCGCATGCGTATGGAGTTGGAAATTTTTAACTCCATGTTTGGCTCTGGGGAAAGGTATGCCAAATTTGGCAATTCATCGCTTACAATACGAGGTAATGGTAATTTTAGTTAACGTCATACTAGAGCAGCACAACGGGCTATTGACGACGGTCCAGGATCAGTCTCTTAAGGGAAAGATCCGAGGACAACACCTCGTAATTTTGAACCACGGTCAGATGACGAAGCAACACCTGAGCTGGCACCCCACTCTCCAAACTTCCACGCCAACCCAACGTGAGGACTTTCGGCCACGACAGATTTAAGGTGCACCAGCCGCCTGTACACCATACGCTTAGAAACATCCATGCCCGTACCCGGATTCGAACCAGGAACCTTCCGATCTAGAGGCTAACACCTTAACCACCTTACTATACGAGGATTTTTTGAGTTTGCTGTCAGATGTTAAAGTAATAAGTACGGCCAGTTTAGAATCCTATTTTTATAGTTTAGTACAAGTAAGGCTTATTTACGACCAGTAAATAAGTATTAAATACTATCTTTCTACGAAAAGTTAATTTGTGTAAGTTCATAATTTTAAAGTTTATTTAAATGTCAAACACACACATTATGAGTTTCTGAAAAATAAATTATTTTATAACTTGTAATTGTGCTCTACATCCAATACTACATTATGAGCACTCGTCACATGTTCCCTCAGCTTTGTTCGTGTTGAAAATGTTTGTTCACACGATACTGCAGGGCAGTTCATGTTAAATTTTCTTTTGTTGCTGACATTAGTCACAATGTACACCTTTTTTATATGACGTAATAAATTCTGTCGATTCTGGAAAGTTTTGTCACAAGAATCGCATTTATACTGTTCGTCCATTCTAGAATGTCAACGACAGCGGACAGATGCTTGGTTTGGCGCGGGGTGAAAATATCCTCGTCTTCGCCAAACAAACCACTCGTAAAGAAAGGGTTGCAACAGAAGTCCGGACCGGAATAAATTGACGCATGCGCAATTGCTATGATTCTTACACCCGTGAGATGGTCGTTTAGAAAGAAGCGTCTCAATCTCATGATAGTACCTTACGCAAGTCCAACTTGATTGGCTAGTTTCACGGGCTTGGCTTCACTTGGATATCTCGCCAATCTGATTGTTGCAGTAACCATTTGATTTTGAATATGCGCGTTGTTTCGTAGAAATACAATACATACACTAGCGCCTCAGCGTAAGTGTCCGACAAGTTGACTCTGATTTGCTCCTCATTTTCATATATATGTTGTATGGTTGTTGTTAGTAGTATTTCTTGCAAACTTATATTAAAGGGTACTTATACTTTAAATAGCTTCATGTCGTGAAGCAACGGTGTCCTAACGGCTATTGTCACTCACATTCAGATTAGCATCGGCAGCGGAGGATGACTACCCCAGTTCGAACCCAGCTGGCGGAAAACTTTTTAGATCCTCCAAATTATTTTAAAAAAATTCAAATTTAATTCCTTTTCATTCTAATTTACTTTTCCCAATTTTTAATACCCTTTTTATATTTTTGCAAGCTTCCGTTGATTTTACATAAATAATCTAAGAACCACTCCTGAACTCACTACCAACTGATATTTTTCGAAAACTTTTTAGATCCTCCAAATTATTTTTAAAAAATTCAAATTTAATTCCTTTTCATTCTAATTTACTTTTCCCAATTTTTAATACCCTTTTTATATTTTTCCAAGCTTCCGTTGATTTTACATAAATAATCTAAGAACCACTCCTGAACTCACTACCAACTGATATTTTTCCGCCCCTCTGCCGTCCCCTTTGCTTTAGGATGATTGTGTCGTATCCACCGCTGGCTTAGGACCATTCTGATGTAACAAAAAGCATACATAAAACACTAACTTATATAATTATTAACTTTTTTATAAAAGGATACAATTTTCGGCTCCCACCTCTACCTAGAGTGCCTATATAGTAAGAGTGGCGACAAGGGACCAAATTTGGCCCAATGCACATGCGCGGCAGCCATTTTTCTACCAGAATCGGTTGCTGGGCGAATATGTTTCTTCCATCGGTTTCCCACATTTCCTCCTCTCTCTTTCTTTTGGCGATAGTGTTTATGTCCCGTTTTATGCTCACGACTTATTGAACTTGTTTTCGTGAATATTAACAAGAAAATGAATAAAGTTAAGCTTATAACTTCAGTGTTAAATAAAATAAGATCTGATGTGTTGTTTCTCTCAGGCACAAGTTTTTTCTTTAAATTCTTTCCATGCTGTGTGATAGAAGTTTACGCATTAATTTTATAACATTAAATAAAAAATAGATTTGAAATGTCCTACTATTAATGGATAGTTCCTTAAAATAAAACTTTCTTTCAACCAACTGTTCAACACATGTAGCTTTTTTTAGTGTGATTAATCCTGTCCTTACATTAACCGAACCAGAAAAGATACTGAACATTTTTATTTGACCTATTTAATGCATAACACAAAATTTTAACCCACTTAAATTTAATTTTAAGTTTCATCCATTTATACAAGTCAAAAGACATGTAATTTCAAAAATAATCAACACCATCAGTACACATTTGTTAAAAAATCTACCACATTTTCATATGAAAAATAGAATTAACAGATTGAAACTAAATAATGAGCAAATATTGGCCTAAACATACAAGAATAATCTCAAGATAGAAAATAGTTAACAGCATTTGTACGCATTTATATCCAAATTCACAGATAAATGTTGATGTGGTGGTTTTGTTCCGAGATCTAGCAGCAAAATAAAGATGAAAGTTTGCATCAAAAATAACACTTTTATATAAACATTTCTTTTATTCTTTTTATATAAAGCATTGCTACAATTTACTCTCTGCTTTTCTGATGATTCAATTCGGCTTAGGTTATTGAAAACCTATAATAAGGAAACAGCTAAAAAAACAACGCATTATCAAAAGTTTAAAACTTGCTAACTGCCTTTGGCGCGATGTTTACATCGCCAAAGTAGCTGGAAACAGCATGTTGTTCAAAAAAAGCTATTTACTTAAAAAGTCTTCAAATTTACACTGACAAAACACTAAAATAATTATAAATAAACATTCTAGAACACGAAATGGAACACGAATAAGCTATATTTTCTTTTTAATTTAATATACACACGTTTTTCTCGAGCACACAAAAAGTTCCCATGTTAAGTCTACGGGAGCTGGGAAAATACCGCTTCGGGCGGTAGAAAAGGTCTCTAAGCCAATCAGAAAGTGTTTCCCGTATGTCGCCACTCTTATTATATAGGCACTCTACCTCTACCCACCCATAGCCATGGGTCTGAAAAGAAAAGAAGAAAGCAGAAAAGAAGAGATAAATCGCCAACAACTATAAACCGTGATGACATACGTTTCTAGGTCATGTGATCCGATTAGCCAATCAAGTTGGACTTGCGTAAAGTCCTATCATAGGATTGAGGCGCCTGTGTTTAGAAACAGTATTTACATTTTCTTTTCTCGTTGCCACAAACAACAACTAAATAAAATATTCACAAAAAAACAAAGATAATCATCTGGATAGAGACGCTACAATCCCACTCTCCAAACTTCCACACCAACCCAACGTGAGGACGTTCGGCCACAACAGATTTAAGATGCACCAGCCGCCTATACACCTTAAGCTTACAAACTTACTTATCCATTCCCGGACCTGGTAATGGTAATGTTAATTTTTATTTGACGTCAAACTAGAGCAACACAACGGGCTATTGACGACAGTCCGGGATCAATCCCATAAGGGAAAGATCCGAGGACAACACCTCGTAATTTTGAACCACGGTCTGATGACGATGGTAATTTTGGTAATTTTAGTTAACGTCGTACTAGAGCAACACAACGGGCTATTGACGACGGTCCGGAATCAGTCCCTTAAGGGACAGATTCGAGGACAACACCTCGTAATTTTGAACCACGGTCAGATGACGAAGCAATACCTGAGCTGGCACCCCACTCTCCAAACTTCCACACCAACCAAACGTGAGGACTTTCGGCCACGACAGATTTAAGGTGCACCAGCCGCCTAAACACCATACGCTTCAAAACATATATGGCCGGACTCGGATTTGTACCAGAAATCTTCTGATCTAAAGGCTAACACTTTAACCACCAGACCGGTTGGTTGGCCCGTTATTTCTTGAATCCCAATAAATGTTAGGTGATCTTGTCATTCTTTAAACTATTTCTACATGTAATGCATAAACAAAACTGAAAAGCACACAGTTTAAAACACAAATTATTGTTGTACCAGAGCTTATTAAATTCAATAATGTATTCGTGAGGTCGTTGAAAATTACGTCTCTGTTGAGTAATAACAGTCCAATAATCTTGCCGACTTTCTGTGATCAATTCCGAAGGAAAAGGTCAAGGACAACATCTTGTGGTTTTGAAACACGGTCAGAAGACGAGCTGTTTAAAGAAATTGGCTCGAGAGAAAATCTATCATCGCTAGCAATTTTGCTTTTTGTGTGTGAATTACTAAATGTCTTATAATAGTAGTTAGTTATTGGATTGAATATAGGGTTATTGGACTACTTCAGAACATGTGATAGGAAAGCTGCAGGTTTATCTCCTTAACTTGAGATTCGCTCAAAAAGTAAATAACAAACTAAATACACTATCGTTTTATTTATAAACACCGGGGACGTCAGCTGTATCTTGAATCCTAAAAATTGCTTTCATTATTGTTCCATTTGCAAAGTGAGCAGCAGAAATGGCTGCTGGAGAAGTAATTTATTTTTATTCTTCCGTTTTTTTTCTTCTGTTTATGAAATATTGAGAAGTCCTTTTTACATAATTTCTAACTTATCAGTGCTCATCTACTTGATTGGCGCGATTCTTCGTTTATTTTCATTGCTTTAGTTTGTATAATTTGTATCAAAGTGCTGTTTATTTACCATTTAATTATTTGATGTTACAGGCAACTTTCTAACCTTTAAAATTTATAGAAACGCTAAAAATAGAATGCGTAAATAGATTCCTATAATTCAAGTAAATCATGAATATAAACACGTTCTATTCATGATACTGAGGGGTCAGCAACGTTGTTAGGAACAAACACACACAAATATATTCCTAATATTAATAAAAAATATCACCGGGGATAAGTTCGTGCCCCATCGAAATAAACCCCTTGCAATTGCTTCAGAAAATAAAATAAAATACGAATCTCAGGAAAATTGACTTTGTGTCTAAAACGTAAAACCATTTATTTGGATTACATTTATGACTTTTAAAAATTACATCAAATTCCCTCCCTCTGAAAAGCATGAGGAATTTTTTTTATGAACCCTGCTTCACAAAATTTTATCACAACAAACATAACTTCTTCCTTTTAATAGTATATTCAATGAAACATTTTAAAATCTGGTTCTCAAATTTTTCAATGTTTCTCCCAACATTTCCATGGCAGTGGTGGATTTGTACTTATGCTACCTAGGGGGCTACCTGCAATATTCCCTGTACACTTCACCTGCCCTTAAAGAGCCAACTCCCTCCTTGCTCGCTCCCTTTTACACTTTCTTCCCATAGGTTTATCAGTAGCACAAAATCATTATAACTACCCTAATTTTGTTCACCAGTGGTTTTGGATAAATTAAAAACCAGAACCAGATTCACATATCACATTGTTTATTTTAACATACGAGAACAACTTAGAATAAAATTTGAAATACACTTTAGTATGCATCTAATTGTTATTCATTTAGATATAGTATCAGTAATCAGTAAAACAACTCTTACCAATCTAAGTTCAATAACAGATATTGAGAAAATACTGAAAAGTTGACTATAAAAAAGAACTGTAGTTAAAATAAAAAAACATGTTCTCAAGTAAATTTGGGTGGTATGTAGTATCCGATATGCTACAACTTATGGCGATTTATTAGCAAATGTGGTAACCTTCCAGTTTTCATGCTTTTCATCGAGTTTTAAGGCAACTCTGTTCAGAAAAAATTCTTCTGTGTGTGGTTGCTTCGTTCGTTGGATTTACGTTGATTCTTTCAAGTTGCACTTTTATTTTGCTTTAATAGGGTTTACCCCTCTTGAATTTTGCTCTTGCAATAGTAAAATATCAGATATATAAATAGGAATAATTTTTGAAAAAGGAAAAAAAACTTTTTAATACAATGGAAAAAATCTGAACATGTCCGTTATTTTGTGTTGTTTCATCAACTAAGTCCAGGTTTAACTCCTTGATTTTAAAAAATTGTCGTAAAGATGTAAAAAAAAAAAACGCTGCTTAGAAAAACGTCCGGATTTTGTACTGTACAACTAATCATATTAATTCTTATTTTTTCGCAAAAATGTTTGATGAGACCATACGTTTAGAAACTCCAAAGATATATTTCAGTAATTTATATCTGTTTAGTACTTGCTACTAAAGTGCCATGCTTGGCACGCCCTCACTCCCTGAGGGGTTCTGCTATAGCGGAGTAATGCCATGCTCCTTCATCGTTTTTAAATAAACAGCAATTTTTTCTAAAAGACATCACAGCATCATTTATGTTCTCACCGCATTCTTCAATATACAGTCCACACTTATTAGTTACACCGCAAATGCTGAATTTAGTTTACCCGCCTTTTTAGAATCCAGCTATCGAGGAATCCGCACCCTACAATATCAAAAACACTGGATGGCTTTTGTTTAGGAAATTCTCGTTATACGCTGTGACTTATATACAAAAATACTTCTCCTGGTACTATGGTTACAAAAAATAAATTCCTCATCTTTAATTCCATATATTTTCATCTCTGACCAGGAATATCCCCATCAAGTTGCCCACATAATGCAAAGTAAATTGCTAGAATAATTCTAAATGAAATTCCATCTCACTTATAGATAGGAGAACAAACCTCCATTGATTTTTCTTGCATCAAAAAATATCGGGTGGATTATCAGGATTCCAGAAAAGGATTGACTTATCTACAAACAATTCCTCATTTTCAATTCCATATGCAAAGTACAAAGTCCCAAATCCGGAATTGTCAAAAATCTGAGCGTTTTGCTAACCAGTGTTTTTTTTTTTCACTTTTTTTCACACTTTTAACTGTCGGAAGACAGTTAAAAAAATTAGTTATACCTGGACATAATTGAGAAAACAAAGCAAAATAGCAGGCATGTTCAGAGTAAATACCACACAGAAAAAATGAGAAGTTTTGCAAGTAAAATTTGTTGCATTGTAATAAAAAGGTTTTTTTCTTTTTTTAAAAATGATTCCTATTTATGTAATATTTGCAAAGGTTCACAGTGTGGATTTTGCTATATGGCGGCATCTATCTTGGAATTGCTTAGATTGGACGCCATCTTGATTTGGCGAAAAAAATTGATTTGCTGACTAATGTATCGGATTCTACCACTCCACCATAAATTAAAAATGTTCTGATAGTAAAACATACTAATAGTAAATGTGTTCAAAAGAACTTTCTTTGTGAACTAGAGTTTGAGAACAAATGTATAATATGATCAAAGTCTAATCAAGTCTTAAGAACAAATGTATGATATGATCAAACTTTCTAAAATTCAAACATTATTTTTATTTTTAAATTGGTTAATATTTTATTTATTTGTTTGTTTTCTGTTTATATTGTTGGGACTAGTGGCTAGGGTTGCCAACCATCGCAGATTGTCCGGGATTTGAAGTTTCTGTCCAGAATGTCAAACTGTCCTGAAATTTCAGAGTTAGCTATCGACCTAGCTTTATAGCTTTCTTTTGTACATGACTTCTTGTCCATCTGTAGAATGTCCATCCCCTACTATTGTGCCAAGCCAATACTATATATGTCAGTCTGTTCAGATCATTTGGCTTGTTGAATTGTCTGTTGGTGTGTCTTTGTTTTTTACTTTTTGCTATCCCTTCTTTCAGTGAAGATGAAAAAGTGTTTCAAAAAGTGATAATGAACAAGAGCCTACTTGCAGCTATGCATATATACCGCCGAAGAAAAAAAGATGGCTGTTCACAAAAATGAATGGATGCAGGAAGAGAAATTTAAAGGATTGCTTGCTAAAGGCATTACAATGGGCGATGTAATTGGTGTCAATTTACATTTTCATTAAATGACTTAGGAACTGTAAAGACACATGAAATGCAAAAAACACAAAGAGAAGGCATATACTACAAGTCAAACTCAATTAAACGTTTTTCATTGAATAAAAAAAGCAAACGAAAAAAATAAAGTGGTAAAAGCGGAGTTTCTCTCAGTGTTTCACAGTACAAAGCTGGTTTAAGTTATAATAGTTTTGACTGTCATTCAAGGCCTTTTGTACTATTTAAAAAGACTAGTAAATTGGCTATAAAAAAAATTCCGCCTATATACAGTGGTACCTCTGAAAAGCGGAGTTACAGGACCAAAAGTTTTGTCCGTTATTAGGAGGTGTCCGCAATTGGGGAGGACAACCTTTTTGCAAAAAAAGTTTTTGCACTTCTGTTTGACATTTGATTGAAAATTACGGCTGCAATTTTAATTTAAAATGAAAAAATTAATTAAGTAAGAAAATAATAACTATTTACTACTTTTCCTTTTAACTGTGTGATAATCCTTTTAGCTTGTATTAAATAATCCCAAAATACAATGCATAGAAGCTAAATTATTTTAATTACTCTACTACTTGAAAAATTCTGTTAAAAATGTTTGATTTCTCTTTTTACACAGCAAACCTGTTTTTTATGGTGAATCTTCATGATTTAGCTTTGCCAGTCCCTCAGAATTTCCATTGTTCAGAAAGAAATGTTTTAATTGTTCGCTGTATTTCAATGCTTCCAAATAATCTTTGATTTTGCAGTCTTCCATTGGCAATTCCTCATCATCCTTAGAAAGAGCCAGTGTTTCAGTGGTGTCCCAATGAATGAAATTGGAAACATGCAGGCTTTCCTTCCCTATGGATAAATCGTCATCTATCTTGACATACTCTTCAACACTAACATTTGATTCCAAATTGGCTACTAGATCCACAAGTTCGTTTCTGCTTTTTTCAGTAGTACTGGCAGTTGCCACTTCGCTTGTACTAAAAAATCCTGCCTTCTTGAAATTGTGTCCAAAACAGATAACGATTTTGCCTACTGTTCGCTGGATTTGCAGGAGAAAATCTGTGAAAACACATGTCTTAGAAGCAGCTTTTTGTTTCCTACTTTAAAGCTGCAGATAATTCCCTGATCAAGTGACTGTAGCATCAAAGTGGTGTTAGGAGGCAAGAAAACTAAATTAACATTTATGAGCTTTAAATCATCAGGATGGGAAGTAGCATTGTCCATGAACAGAATGATTTTTCTCTTTTGGTTTTTCATTTTGTTGTCTAACTCTACCAACCAATCGCTTATTATCTCAGTGGTCATCCATGCATTCTTATTTGACTTCCACGAAACACTAAGTTTTCGTACATTAAGGTTCTTGAAACATCTAGGCTTCTTAGCTTTTCCAATAACAACTGCAGTTTCGAAGTCTCCCAGCATGTTGCAACCCAGCAAAAGAGTGAGACGCTCTTTTGAAATTTTCCCGCCACTACATTTTTCACCCTTAAAACATAAGGTCTTGTCCGGAAGGACCTGGTAAAAGAGGAAAGTCTCACTGTCATTGAAAATGTCGATGAAATGAAATTGTCATTGAAAATGCGAAACATAGAATTCCAGTCGTTTGCCAATCTTCCTACTCTCCAGACATGGCTCCTTGCGACTTCTGGTTGCTTTCGAAATTGAAGACACCATTGAATGGATCCCGTTTTGAGAGTAGAGAAGAGCTAATGCAGAATGTGACAGCGGAGTTGAACACCATTCCAAAAGAAGCCTTCCAGAAGTGTTTTCGGCAGTGGGAGGAACGGTGGGCTAAGTGTGTGGAAGCGCAAGGGGCCTATTTTGAAGGGATCAGGGTCCCAATCCCATCATGTAAGTAATATATTTTACCTGCCAAAGGTTGGATGCTTTTTAGACAGACCTTGTAAATTTCAGTTTTGAGCAATATGTCCCAGAATTGTCTCGGAAAAAGTTGGCAACCCTATTTGTGACTGGTATGTTTTCAAAAATGTTTGCCTTCCTGGGCTATAGCTCCCCACCCTCTAAATTCGCCATTGTGCATTTAATCCTCTGGACCTCAGCCATTTCAGATATCGGATTATTTGCATTTTTTGTAAAAAAAAAAAACCTTTACCCCCCTAACCCCCATTGCGCGAATTTTGCGATTGCAACAGTCAAATAGCAAATATATAAATAGGAATAATTTTTGTAAAAGGAAAAAACTTTTTTAAAACAGTGCAACAAATTTTACTCGCAAATCTTCTCATTGTTCTGTGTGGTATTTACTCTGAACATCGTTATTAGGTCCAGGTTTAACTCCTTGTTCTTTCAAAATTGTCGGAAAGATATGAAAAAAGTGAGAAAAACAAAAAAATGCAAGTTAGCAAATCATCCGGATTTTGTACAATTCCGGATTTGGGACTGTACTGTATTTTACTAAAAAAAATGTCAAATATTTAATTTTAGGGCTTGATATCATTTACCAATTGAAGGTAAATTTCTTACATTGATTTTAACCTTTAGACTATAGCAGGTACAGCAGTTGTACCTTGATACAGTCAAAGAATTTAGTTGAATTACAGTTTGGAAGAATTTAGACTACTGTCAGTAAAGCAGTTCTACCTTGAAAGTTATAGGAATCTCGCCAGTTATATGTATAGCCGTAGTCAATATTTATGAGAATATTCAAATACCACATTTCTAAATGTCTTCTGTGCAAACAGCAGTCTAGAATGGCAAATTTTGGAACCTTTACAGCAAAAAATAAATACCTTTAAAAATCAGTTTTAAACATTTGACTCTCGTTACCAATTATAGGTAGCATTAGTCAGGATTTGAAAGCTCTTCGTCTAAGTTAGAATGACACTGTACTTGTCAAGTTAGTTGAAGTCTTAAACGTGTAGAGTATGCAAAGAGGACTTAGAAACTGTTGTATCTCATTTGCAGCAAGCATGTAAGTCTTGAATTAGTTTGATGTAATTAAAATAAAATTTTAAATTGCAAATAGGATTCTTTTAACAGGGTACAAATGCTCTCTCAGTGACTGAAAAATCCTTGCTGAAGCAGCAGCTAAGTAAGCAACATGTTACTATACATGCAGGTTATGCTCCAATATCAGAAATTTATCTCCAAAAGATTGGTCTCCGTGGAAGAAAAGGCATGTTGTTCTACACTTTAGTGATTTTACTTTTTGCAGTGGCTTTAATTAATTTAGCGGTAAGTATTTTTAATTTATGTTCAGTAGAGCTTAGTTTATTACATACCTCAAGTTATCACCAGTTGGAGTTTATTCATTGGACTTCTGAAAAAGCTGTCGACTTGAGTAGTGATAACTGCATGTTTTAAAACTTTGAAAGACTCTTTTCAATGAGGCTGGCAGTCTACCTAATAGTTTTGCTTTTCTTTTCAGATGAAAATATTTTGTACTGTATTGTATTTTTGTGAGTGAGAAATGCTATCTGAAGTTTTATTATTCGTAACATGTATTTTCTTACTAATTTCGGAAATTTTAAGATCCTTTGATTGTTAAAACAATTATTAAAAGTATACTAATATTTAAACTGTAGTGTACCTCTCCAACACTAAAAAAATTAGCTTACAATAGTATATATATAACAGTGTAATATATTTCCATAATGAAGTACTTTTTGCTAAAACAACAACAAACAAGACAAAGTTTCGCTGCCTTTCAGGGATCTGCTGAAAATGCAAACATCAAATATACCTTATTAGAACATCTCATAATTCTTTTAAAATTTTAATTTACATGTATTTACGTCTCCTGCAAAGTACAATTTTTGTTTCACACACGCACTTAACACAGTTTGTTTTATTGAATTCAAATCCTTTTACTTCTTCGCCCTTTTCACATATTGATTACACCATCCTTGAATAAGTTTCATGCTTAAAGGTCTAAGTTGTTCATGTCTTAAATATTGTATCTTGAAAGAGTTTGCAAAAATCTGGGTTGTCAAAAATGCTTTCCCTCGTTTTTGCATCTGATTTCCAACAGACATTTCTGAAAAGTGTTGGGTTAAATAGGGATTATTTTATCTAAACTCTTTATAGACCTTAGTTAAGAGTTAATGAAAGAAACCATGCGAATTCAACATACTTAAAAGACCTCATAATCAAACTCTTTTTAATGTTGCAAAGTCATAAAAAAAAGATCCAAACTCCTATAGCGTGGAATAAATAATCCTGAAATAAATTTGTTACATTAAAGGGTATGATTTTCAATTCAAAACCACACTTTGCTAAATTCTAATTTTAACACTACCCATAGAGATATCTTATTGAGCATTAGGAACATTCTACAGTGAAATGGCAACATGAAATAGGGGAGTAGATTCAACATTCATTCAGTATTTGCAGTGTTAAACAATAGCATTATACATTACTAATCATTTACCCAGCTATACAGATTGAATCTGATTTTTAAAGTTTATTTCTCTTATTGTGTCCATCTACTCATGCATCAATAGTGGTCTTCATTTACCTCATTTTTATATTACTGATTTTACTATTTACCTGATTCCATTCTACCATCAATTTCAACATATATTTACAAAAACATTTTTTCTTCAGGTAATCATTGTACTTTTAAGTGTTCTTCGAATCGGCTATGGAATGGAAAGCATGGAATTTATCACTGGTGGAAAATTACTCAGGTTTCTCAATCATGCAGACATGGGAACTATAATTCCTGATTCTGGAGTTATTGGTGGATTTGCTAACTCTGATTTACCTATTATTGGAGATAATCAGCCTGTAAATATTGTTGCTACTAGTTTATAGTTAGTGATGTTGTTGCATATTAGCATTAAATATCAAAAGTATATTAAAGATATTATCAAAAGTATTTTGTAAACAATGTAGTACTCAAAGGTGTTAAGGTTGTATGGGAGAAACAATCCTATGGGTATTTCTCTGGAAGTTGTAATGCTTAACCAAACTGCTTTTTATTTGTCTTTTTGTTATTATTTATGTATTATTACCTTTAATATTTGTTTCATTAGCTTAATTTTATCAAAACCAAAAACAGTTTATTAACATCCGGAATTGCAATTGCTCCTAATTTTCTTTTTTGCAATTTATTCCGCCTCATATTTAAAAATTGGATATCCTCATTAATATAAAAATATTTATATTATTAAAAGAAATTTGATTAAAAAAAATGTGACATTCGAATTAGTCTTAGTGGACCTACAAACCATAGCGTTAACCAACTCAAAAATAAAATATCCATCAAATTTGATTATCCTGAGTTATATACTTTATCTTGGGGTATTTACTAGAAATGGGTTCAAGTTCCATCACCACTCTTGGTAGCTTCAGTCTAAAATCCTTGTGTTATCCATCTGGTTTCTTTTCTCTTTGCTGTAAGTTAGTTATGGAACTAAAAACACATACCACCAAATATGAAGATGGGAGAATGGTAATAGCTCTTGCCAAACCAATACTAAGCAGATCTTAGTTCCTTTTACTTTAAATAATTTTCGGATTTATCATTGAGTATTTCAGACAAGCCTTGGTACTTCATCTTCACTTTACTTGTGTTCATTAGTTATAGTTAAATTACCCAGATGGAAATTCGTTTATTTTAATTGAGAAATATGTAATTTAAACCTAAAGTCAGTATTTTCAAATGAGATACACTATCACAAGTCCAGCAATATCAGTCACCTCACTTATTTAACCAATAACACTGAGTAAATTATTTTATTAAAAAATTATCAACTCTTAATTCCAGAAATGTAACAAAATTAGCTTCATATAGGGTTTAAAGATACCATAAATATCAAACATTTATATAAATCTTTTCACTAGACAGCCCCCTTACATGAAACTTTTTCTGTTTGCATCTTCATGAAAAGCTTTTATTTATTTTCTGTAGTGAGTGAACAAGTTCTTAATTCCATGTGTCAGATATCTTTAAATTGTGTACCCAATCTGTGTAGATTCTAATTGAATATATTGCATTAGTTTATCATCGAGAATTATCGAAATTTGTTCTGTTGAATTATTGAAAACTATAGATCCAATGACGCTAAGTAAAGAAGAATTTGTCAAAATGAGAATCAAGTACCTTTTTAAATTAAGTGCAAACTTCAGTTAATTGTGAATACGTATTGGTATTTATTATGTCTTTGGTTTATGTTTTAAATGTGTTTAAAAGGTGTTTAATTTGTGAAACAGTGGGATGGTTGTTGTAGGGTATTATTGTGCAAAGCTTTTTTTGGCCAAGCTGTGCCAAACACAAGACAATATAAAAAAACAGTGGAAGGGAGGAAGATTTTAATTATTGCTTTTGGTCGTCATAGATGTGGTACTTGATAAAACTATGTTAAATTTTATATAAAAAAAGAATAATGAAATTAATCCAATTCATAATTTCCCTAATCCTCTGATTTGAACTTTTTCCTTTCAGAATTTAAATTGCATATGTGCCATTGTATAAAAATGGAATTATAAGTCAGTTTTAATATTAACTCATAGTATACTTTATATTGTCCATGGCTATCAGCTATCCACTATTTTTGACTATTTTAAAATGGCAAGACATAAAACAAAATCTATTCAGTATAAAACAATCTTGCTACCTAGTCTTTTTTCTTGCACATTCATTGTAGATTTGTAATAAGTATTTTGTTTAACTATTGTTCCTCTTTGTGATTGCAATTTTTTTTCAACTGTTTTCTTGCAGATTATTTTCCGCACCAATTCTGGATTTAATTTTGGAAAATATGGTCCTAGTATGGAAATCCACCATGATCATACTGTTATTTCAGGCATAGAAGAATTTCTTCTTCAAAGCCCTACTTCTGGAAGAAGCATTTTCTCAACTGAATACAAAAATTTCAAATTACCTACAGGTGTTTCACATTTGAGTGTAAAAGAAGCTCATATATCTAGGGTATATTCACAACTTCCTTTTTATTTATCTTTAGAGAATTGATATAAATTTTTGTCCTAAGCAATTTCCCTACAAAAAGTGGTGTAGTTACTTATATTACTGTTATGTTAGTATTTCCAGCAATTTATAGCTTTATTTCAATTTCAGTATAAAGCTCTTTCTACTTTTGAGAGTTTTAATTTATAGGTATTTTAAATTAATAGGCATTTTTGATAAGTCCATAGAATTGCTTTGTTCAATATTATGTAGTATTAGTTCCATTGCATTACTAATGAATGTGATGCACAAAAATAGCTGGTAAATATTAATTTTCTGTTTATTAGATTGTTAGCAAGAAAAATGAATCTCTTGAAATTTCATCACCATACCAAGTTATGTTAAAGGGGAATGAAGGACTTAATATGGCTGGAAAGGAAATAGTATGGATCACTGGCCTGGATTTATATTTGAAGAGTGTTGTAAGTTTTTATATGTATTAAGAGTTTGTGTGTGTGTGTGTGGTATTTTCAATTTTTGTTCCCAAGTTGTGTATTTGATATCAGTCTTATAGTATAAAAATTTTGGAAATTATGAAACCATATTTTTGAAATGCTTAATTTATTAATATTTCAAGATTTATAGATTGAAATGAAAATTCCATTCAGTAATTATATCAAGAACATCTCCATTTAATCATTTGTTTTTATAAGATGACAAGTTCAGACAATTTTCACCAGTTACAAAAGCTTCTTTATTTGCCAGCCAAGAGAATATTAAAATATAACAAAACTCATTACAGAAAATATAAATTTAAATGCTCGCTTGTTAGCCAACAACCACCCTTTGCTGTTAGGCCATTTGGGAATGCGCTGATCAGTAGAGATGGAAAACTTCCTTGACTTATCCTCCTTGGTGTCTGATTCTCAGTCTAAGGCTAAAGTATGCAGGTGAAATGTAACTTTAAACAAAATGCATGTTTATGTATTTCTAAACCCACAACAAATATCAAAATGAAAAACTGATATGTGGTAGTTCTTGAAAACTTAAGCATGTCATCCTTTAAAATTAAACAGTTATACTGAACATCAGAGAAATCTGAGTTAAATTAAGCCTTGTAGAAAGGCAGTCTAGTGCTTACCAAACAAAATTTGTTTGACCACCAGTTCTATCACACCTTGTGGAAAATGAAAAATTATTATCTCGTATATGTTTTATCACTATTTGTTTCAGCTCTTACCATATCTCATCATTCACCCCAATTATGTCTTATCCTTTAATTAAAATGTTTCTTGTATAGTATTGTTTTATTTCTTTATCAACTTTTATACATTAATGTTTGCATTTTATTTCTTATACCATCTTAAATTGTGAACTGATATGTTACTCTTTGTTTATAAATTAACTAGCAGAAATATCCAGTGTTGCTTGGTCTGCATTGTTTTTAACTGTAGATTGAAAAATAATGAAGATAAGCATTGAAAGTGCCTGAAAAATTTATTTTGTTAATATATAGGTGAATCGATAGTCTGGTACAAATGGTATGTTCCAAACAGCATGAGAATAATTAATTCCTGTGTGCCCAAAACATTTCGATGTGACACATTTAATGTAGTAAATAGTAGCATTTTAATGTTACTTATAAGCCGACCAACTGGTCTAGTGGTTAAGATGTTGGCCTCTGGATCGGAAGGTTCCTGGTTCGAATCCGGGGTCAGAGCATGGATGTAAATTATGTTGTCCTTTGTTAGGGGCAATGATGGTCCTCCCTCTGTGTGCTCCTTCACAAGTGACCATCACTTCCGACCTTGTAGTGATTTATTCAATTGTATCAATAGCAGCTTGATTATTCTTTATTATCTTATTTAACTTCACTTTTGGATTCAATCAAAGCTGTTGTGGTTTCCACACATGTAAGGTGATTCTTATAGATAATGATGATGAGTATTTATTTCACTTTCATGGAACATCTAAAAGGCTGAAATATTTTGATTACATTTGCATACTATTCTTTTTTTCTTACAAATTCTGATTTAACATTTGTTTCATAATTATTATCCTTCACTATTCGTATTTGTATTAACAAAATTAAATTGTAAGTATTTTTGCAAAGAAGAAGCAAATCAAGTATAAATATTTATCACTAAGAAATAGTTGTATCTCCAAATGGATAAATTCAAAAATTGAAAGATATTGTTTATAAATTGCAGTTAAAATTAAAATTATAAACAGGAATCATGTTTGCAGTTCCATAGGTTGAAAATTTCAAGGAAAATGTTTTTGCATACAGGTTTATAAGAAGTTTATTAATATGGTAAACACATGAAATTATTTGAATTGAGAAAAAGAAAACTTGCTGAAAACTCTTTATTCATTTATTATCAATTGTTTAAAATAACAGTTGCATAAAATAAAATTTTGAAAAATAAAAGATAAAACATTATTTAATCATGCAATTCCAGTGTCAATTTTTTATGAAATCATAATGAAAGTTAGAATAATCATATATAGCAGTTGATTTTTAAAAATCCCACTTTAGTACTCGGTTGCTACAAAATGTAAAAGCTGACACAAAACCATGAGAATGAAATGAATTTGTCTGGTAAAGACCAGAAGAAAATCCGAATTTGAACGTAGACAGTAAAAACCTCATTTGAATTTGAATAACATCAACATTTAAACTCTAGCCAAATCAAATTTCAAGACAAAATAATCGAAAAATACTGCCAGTTGAATTCAGTTATAAATCTCTCCTACAACCATCTCTAATTTTTCTTTGAATATAAACTGCTTCACATTTCAACTATTATATTGATGCCGCTGTGCTCACTTTCTATTTTATTCATATTTACAGAAGTACTATACACTTAAATCATTCACCAGCTGTTCAAAATTTGCAGTTAGGTCTCATGGATGAACAGGGAGACGGATAGAGTACCTACTGACAAGTAGTTGCTCCCAGTGTATATATAACTATCTTTTCATTTAAATGTGCCAATTTATTATGAAATAGTTTTGTAAAAAAAATACCTTATTTTTTTCCATCCTGAGGTATATGCATATTTTTGTTCTGCCACTTTCAGATTTGTTTTCCTGGTTTCTAACAAGTAACAAATAGGAATGTTTCCTAGAGTTCATTTAACCAACACAGACATGTGGTTATTAAGTCATTAAATGTGAGGAAGGGTTAAAGCAAAATACACTTTAGAATGCTCAGAGGGTTTATAAAATGCTTTGTAAAATAATGATATCTTTTACAGAATCAAAGTATAATTCTGGATGGGGCAGATGGTGTTATGGTATCTGCTGAAAAGTTACCTTTTGCTGCTGAAACACAAGATAGCGCTCCTCGTTGGTACAAATTGTGTGTTTGTATGCCTAGTGGACGCGTGTTCCGCATTCCTGTAAGAGAGCATGGTTATGGTTGTCAGGATGTTAGATTTCCTGAAAGCATCAATCCATGTTCTTAATTATTGTTATACTGCTTAATTTGTTATAGCTTATTGTTTATATCAAACATCCTATGCACTTTTTATCTTGATTGAGTGAGTGATATGAGTTCATAGTGTAATGGAACAATGAAAAAAATGAGTATTGGTACAGCTCAGATTAAAGCTGAATGCAATGAATAACTAATCCAGTTGATGTACTGATGCAGATTTTTCTCAAAGATGTTTTTACAATACCAATACAAGTAACCATATAATGATGAAAATGTTACTTTAAATTAACATTCAATCTAAGATAAATTTACATATGCTTAAGTTATCTATATATTCTTATAAGTAGTATGGTTGTTTTTGAAATTATGCATACTATGATCTGATTAAGAATTATGGCATGGTTCTGAAGCATATTGTTTAAAATAATATACTGTAACTAATTCTTTAGAATCAAATTTCAAATTAGCAATATATCTAATAGGTTTATTTTGTAAAATGGTTTTTGAAATTTTATTTATTAGCTTTTCTCAAAAATCTCATGACATGTTGGTTAAGTTGTCATTAACTGAATGGCTATCAAATGTTATTGAAATATATTACTTAGTGAAGTCTATACCACATGTTTGTAAACATCTTGTCTCTTAACAAGTGTTTTAATTTCTATCATTCTGTGCTTCCAACCATTGTCATTTGCATTCATAGCCTGTATGGTTCAAAGTGTAACCCAACAGTGATGGGTTTGCAGCCCCAAGACTCATTTTTAAAGTATGTTTTGTAAGACAGTATTTGAAAATTCCTTCAAGGTGGTCAAATGTGACTACCTTTTAGGTGCCTGATCATAGGTCTGATGAAGTTCAGAAATTGAAAATAAAAATCCTTTACACAGGTACGCCCTAAATTGTGTTTGACTAAATTCAGTATTAACATAGAAAATTGCTTGCGTCACAAAACTAGTTGTCAATCATTAAATGAAAACTAACTGAGCATAGTTGTTTTTAGTTTCATATTTTACTTATCTTAGTCACTGGTAACAGTAAAAACAGGAAGACATGTTAAATAGTAAATTGGATCGATGCAGAATTTGGTTTGTAACTCAAATCATTTTTGTTGTACGAGAGCAATTAGACTAAGATCTATGCAGCAAAAACTTCAGGTTGCAGAGGAAAATAAAATCTGTTAACACCTGAGGATAAAGATAAGTCATTTTTGTCCATTTTCTTGAATAATTTGAAAACTATTAGAAGCAAAGAGCAATTCCTTGTCCAATAAATTCTGTTTATCTGACAAGTAAAAAGATAATGGCAACAGCTATAAATTTTCTTTGTTTCTACTGTTCAACATGGTGGATGAAAGTCATTTTACTCAATGATTTTTTTTACCTTAATTATCACTTTATTGTCAAATATTTTGTGAGGAATTAGCTTTAATACCAAAGACTATGTAGTATCTCTGTTTTATACTATAAAATGCTTCATACATAATAAATGAGAACAGTCCAGATGTTTTTACTATTAACATTCCAAAATCTCCACATTATAAAGTTATTTAGTAATGTATGGAAATGGACTACCTTTATTTTACTAGTATTAATAACACTAGAGTATTTTTAGATTTTTGTGTTAACACTAACTGGCAACGGTTATCTGAAATTGAATTTTGGGCATCACTTTTTGTAAATTTAATTCAGAAATGATTTGTCAAATTTTAGTAAAAATGGTTAAGATGAACACAGCTTGTTAAAACATAATCTAGATGAAAAATAAGCATTTTATATTATAACAAGTAATATGGAAACAGATCCAGTAAGTGGTCATATAGTAACATATTTCCTTTGTGAATACATTTGAACTGTTGAAGCAATACACCATTCTCCTAATTTAAAATGCTGAATTATGATTAAAATATAGTTATCACTTTACACAAAAACTGAAATGTTATTTAAAATTTTACTTTTACTCTGAACTTGTATATTTTTTATTAATATCTGATGTTTCAAAGCTGAAAATATTTATTGAAAAATATACTTAGCTATGAATTGCTGCAGGAAATCTAAGCACGTGTATATGATTAGGGATGTTACAAAGAGTGATTTCACCATAACAGTTCTAACTGTGACTGCTACTGAAGAATATCTAATTCTAAAGTGTGACTGAATCTGATTGGTTGATTGTAAAGTACCTCTTAGCCACTTGTATCAGTGGGATGCTTATTTGTTTTGAAATCCTTTGCATATCATTCCATAAAAGTAATACACAGCTGAATCGGAAGTGCTGTGGCTTAGAACGCCAGAGAACCCAGTTTGAACACCAGTTTTCTTTTCATCCCAAACTGAAATATCCTTACAATTTTTTAATTTTATCAAACACAATACCACTTAATATACCAACAATTAAAACTTAATTCAACATTTTTATTCTCACAATGAGCCATTGTATATATTAAGTCAGTAATTTATTTCTCTAAAGATCTTTTCCCCCTTAACAAACTAATACTAGTAACCTAGAAGCCCCTTGCTCAAAGCTGGTTATAATATATTGATATATAATTAAAATATATTGATGTTTTATTTCATATAAATTAAAATTTAAAATAGAAAAATATGCATTATAATACTTTATTAATTTGCTGCTAATTGAATGCAAATTATTGAATTTTAATTAAATAAATAATTGGCATACCTATTTTGTTTATGAAAGTTTATTTAAATTAACTTCCAACTACTCTTATCTAAAATATTGGTTAGTTGAAGAAAAATGTTTACTCTGCATATGTATAGCAAGACATTTTTAACATGTCATTTGATAATCTGGATATGCTGAAATATTCAAAGAACATAATTGTTTCAAAACACTAAGTAACTTTTCTAAATCTGATAACCTCTCAATCCTTTTGTGTTTATAACACTCAAATCTAAAATCAACTATTTTCTTTTGCCAAAGATAATATTGTTTTCTATCATTTTTATAATTTTATACTATGTGTCAAATTTGTATAAGAGATTGTCTTCATATTAATTTGTATACAAACGCTAAATTTTTGTATAAAATTTAGAATTTATTTTTCAAAATTTAACCTTGAATGCCATATTCGAAGTCATTTTACTCAGCCCTTTCTGAATTATGAGTATGGAAAATGTGGAGTTTCTAATGAAGAAATAACTTTATATTTCTCACTTTTGCCAGTCACAGAATTGGAAAAAACTCAACTTTATAACATTGATAGAAATATTTAAGGATATACTTACTCTCTATTCTGCAGAGCTCATTAGTACTGGTTGAAATGGAAAAGGGTACTCTTATAAACAGGAGGGAAGATTTCAAAATTTTATTTCACGAACAAAAATGGCATTTATTGACAGTGTCATAATAAATATTTGTAGAAGAGAGGGAGGAGCTGAGATATACACTGAAGAGCCAAAACATTATGACCACCTACAGGGGTTGGACAAAATAATATGAACACTTGTGAAAAAATAGCACTCGAAAGAAACCTCTCGTATACTCTCTAGCGGTGAAGGGTGCCACCTAGCGGATGAGAAAGTGCACTCATCAGTCTGCTACTAGCAGTGATAGAAGTCGGATGCGAAATATATTTCTGTGTTAAAATTGCGTTATGGCTGACCTCTCTGATTTCGAAAGAGGCATGATTGTTGGGGCCCGTCTTGCTGGAGCCTCAGTAACGATAACGGCCACCCTTCTAGGTGTTGGGAGAAGTACAGTGTCGACTGTAATGTCAGCATCTAAAAAGCACAACACTGGTCGAAAATCGAAGCTGAATAACGGAGACAAGGGTTTTGAAGCGGATTGTGTCAAAAGGAAAAAAACAGCATCCCAGATAACATCTGAGTTGAACACACATCTACAGGAAGCAGTTTCATTAAAAACTATCCAGCGTGAATTGCATATAGCAAATATTCATGGTAGAACGGCTATTTCAAAACCATTGATTACACCATGCAATGCCTTGAAGCGACGAATGTGGTGTCGCGAGCATAAAAATTGGACACGACAACAATGGGAGAATGTAATATGGTCAGACGAATCGTCGTTCACATTATTCCCGACAAATGGACGCTATCAGAAATCTATCAAGTTGACTGTCTTCGGCCTACGGTTAAGCATGGCGGCGGTTCAGTGATGATCTGGGGTGCGATATCACATCGTGGTCTTGGCCCACTTGTTCTGAATGCCCGTGTTACAGGAGAGGATTATGTCAGTCTTCTGGCCTACCATCTTCACCCAATGGTGCAAACTGTGTTTCCTGATAAACGACTAGTCTTCCAAGATGATAATGCCCCCATTCACACCTGTGGAATTGCCCGAGACTTATTTTATGAACACGACGATGAAATAGAGCACCTCATCTGCCCCCCTCAGTCCCCTGATCTCAATATAATTGAACCTTTGTGGGGTATTTTGGAAAACAAGCAGAGCAGTCGATCCCCCCCCCCTCGAAGGACACTTTCTGAATTAGGGACTTTTTTGCAATTTGAGTGAGAACGTATCCCTCTGAATGTTGTACGGGACTTGTATTTGTCAATTTCACGTCGGATACAAGATGTAATTCATGCAAAAAGAGGACCAACGGCCTATTAATAAAAAAAATTATATTTTCACTTGTGCTCACATTATTTTGTCCAACCCCTGTACTCAATAACGCGTTGCGCCTCCTTATGCAAGCAAAACAGCTGCAACTCGCCCTGGGCATAGATGCCACAAGTTCTTGGTACATGAGTGGAGACTGGTTGTATCAAATGTCTAAGCAGCGGTCACGCAAAGTCGAGATATTCGGACATGGTGGTGTTTCAGCTCATAGCTGCCGCTCCATGACACTCTAATGTGCTCTATCGGATTAAGATCCGGCAAGTTAGATCACTCCAGCACAATCCGAGCCTTGTGGCATGGGGCGTTGTTCTGCTGGAAGATTCCATTTCCAGATGGGAAGACAGACGCCATGTAAGGGTGCAACTGATCCGCAATGATGTTCAGATAGTTCGCAGCGTTCATGGTCTATTCTACCACAACTACGGATCCCAGAGTCGCCCATGAGTATGTTCCCCAAATCATAATACGGCTACCACCAGCCTGTGTATAACCTGCTGTACAAGAGGGGAGCAACTGTTCGCCTGGCAGACGGCATACTATGACACTACCATCGACATGATGAATGAGAAATTGGGATTCATCTGACCCGGTAACTCTCTTCCACTCATCCATGGTCCAGTCTCGATGTTCTCGGGCCCACTGTAGGCGTAGTTGACGATGACGCTTGGTCAACAGAGGCACACGTGTGGGACGTCTGCTGCACAGTCCCATATCCAACAGTGTCCGCTGAACTGTGTGTTCCGAAACACTTGCGCTTGTATCTGCATTGTATTGGGCTATCAGCTGAACCACTGTCTCGCGCCGATTTTGCTTTACCAAGCGGGACAGTCTCCGACGTCCTTTTTCTTTGATGACTCGTGGACGACCAACACCTTGGTGGCTACTGCTGGTGTCACCGTCATTTATCCACTTTACATGAATGCTAACAACGACATATCGTGAACAACCTACCAGTCGTGCAGTTTCGGTGATACTCGTTCCGATTCTTCGGGCCTTTAATATCTGCCCTCTATCAAATTCGCTTAGATCAGCAGCCTTTCCCATTACTCGCAAAAGTAAGTGCAAGAATGATTACTTACCTTTTCCAGCAGCAGTTAAATACCATTCTCACTTAATCACGTGCCCTCCACAACATCCAGACGAGTTCATTGAAAAATTTGGGGATGGTCATAATGTTTTGGCTTGTCAGTGTATATCCCACTATAGGAAATATTCTAATTAGTGACATTTATATTTGTTTTGAAATCAGCCTGACAAGGAATTCAAGAGAATCAATTTTATATGCTGTTAAACAATACAAAAACTAGTAAAATAATGAAGATATGGCAACAGTAAAAATTACGTATATACTATTATAAAAGGAAGTGTGTGTGTGTGCCTGTCGTCTCTGCAGTATCCTCACGAATCTATGGCACTTACAATAATTAGATTTGGCTCACAGGTAGTCCGAAATTTTTGCAATTTTTCTATCGTTCCCGAATTTAAAATTCAATCTAGAACATTTCTAAATAAATGTATTGCAATTTAATTATTATAGTTTTCCTTTGAATGGCAACAGTATAAACAGAACGCAGTTTCTAAATTTATTTTTTCCGTTTCATTTTCCGAGCAACGATTTCAGGGGAACAAATAAAGTTTTAACTGAAGTTCTTTTTTTATCTCCTTGATCGTTAAAGATGGGGTGAAATATCAACGGATTTGAAATCTGCGGAAAATTTTACATTAGATTGATACCTAATACATTTGATTTTCTTTTAAAAAATAACTTTTCAGCTGAATATCTGATATTTTCATAAGAGATTGTGACAACACGCTTATTGGATTTGTTCGCAATTAAATGGGAATGCGTAGCTATTACCGGGGTTGGCGAGCAGCGGCGATTGGATCTGCGTTGCCAGTGGTGTTGGTTTGCAAAGCAAACCAAATGGGAATGCGTAGCAATAGCTGGGGATTAGCGAGCAGTGGTTCCACCTGACCCACTAAAAGAGCTGCCACGGGCAACGCCGTGCTGGCCAAGTAGTGGCTATTTCAGAAATAAATGTCAAAACACAACTTCGGATTCAGAATGTAAAATGGACAAGTAAGTAAGTAAATTGATCAATAGAGCTCTCTTAAATAGTTGTTACCATGGAAATAATACATTATGTGTCCAAAAAAAATCGCATCTAAAATTTAAACGTTAAGTTTTGGGACGACGGTGGTTATGAGTATTGCAGATATTTGCATAAATGTTTGCGCAATGCAAGATCGAAATTTCGTCGTTACGCCATACGATTGTTTAGATCGAAGTAAGCATGGCTGAAAGCGATAGCTGTAGTCGAGGAAGTGATGTAACAGATTTCAAAAAGAGGCAAATCATTAGTCTACACCAGTGTTTCCCAAAGTGTGGTAAGCGTACCCTCAGGGGTACGGGAAGAGTTTGGTGGGGGTACGCGTTGCACCAGAGTTGGTGAGGATATGCACTACTCTGCACTTAATTCTACGTTCTCATGAGTGAAGAAGTCAAGACAGTCTTGTGAGGCGTGAGATGGTCCGGAGTGACACGGCGGAAACATACCACACTTCGTTACAGAAACAACTTACTTCTGTAACCCTCCTCCGAGCAACTTAAAATTAACACAACATCCATGCCATAAGATTTATCGCATGCGGAAGAAGATCAATTGTTGGAAATGGCTTCAGATGGATTCTTGAAAAATAAACATAAGGGGAGTACTTTAACATCATTCTATGGTTATAAATGCAACTTGTGTATCCGGTTTTAACAGAAATAGTTCTAAAATACATCTTGCCTTTTCCAACTTCATATTTATGTGAAGTTGCTTTTTCAGCATTTGTAGACATTAAGTCGAAAAAAGGAACAGACTATTGGATGCGGAACCACATCTCAGATTAAAATTAACAACCAGGGACTCAAATTATGACGATCTGTTATCACAGCACAAACAATTTCATTTTTCTCATTGATCCAAATAAACGTTATTTATAATATAACTTTTATTTATATTTTATTATGAATAATTTTATTTCTCTTTTCTTATTTTGTGTATGTCATAAAAAAAGAAAAATAATAATAAAATTTGATTGTTATTAAAATACATCCAATTTTTTTCACGAGGGGTACTCAGCGTTACGAAAATTATAGAAGGGATATACATATGTCAAAAGTTTGGGAAACACTGGTCTACACCAAAGTGGGAAAAAATGTAAAAACATAATTGCAACTTGTGGCATAGGATTGCGAACTGTTCAACGCATAATTAAATCTTGGAAAGATGGCGGTGAACCATCCAGTTCTCAAAATATATGCGGTCGAAAATCCGTCCTAAACGAACGTGACCGGCGATCGCTGAAGCGATTAGTGACAGCAAATCGACTATACAACTCAGCACTCTTCAATAATGGAAACAAAATAATTTTCAGACGCACAATGCGACGAGAACTTTAAAAAAGCGGGACTAAGCAGCTGTGTTGCAGTAAGGAAGCCCCTTGTGAGTGCCATTAATCAAAAGAAAAGACTGCTATTTGCAAAGGAGCACTTAAATTGGACTGTTCAGCTATGGGGAAAGGTCATATGAGTTACGATTTAAGCTTTTTCAAAAAGGACGCATCAGGGTTCGAAGACAGCCACGTGAAGCATAGGACCCTGCATGTATCGTTCCCACTGTGCATTCTTTATGAGGCAGTTTAATGAAAGGGGGTTGTTTCTGTCCGGATGGACTGGGCCCCGCAACATTGTGCATCAACAAAATGAAGTCTGCACAGTACCTCTACATCTTGGGATGGTCAGGTTGTGCCAGCAATGAACTTTTTCTTCCCTGACGGTAGTGGTGTATTTCAAGATGATAACGCCAAGGTACACCGAGCTGGAACTGACACCTTGTATCAGTGAGCACGATACATCGTTTACACATGATTTGGCCACCACAAAGTCCAGACCTCAATCCCATCGATAATCTGTGGGACAACTGGAAAACGATTTATGGGCGCATTCCACTATTGCTTCGTCCATCGAAGTTTTGGGAGACCTCTTGTTGCAACTGTGGCCGAAAATACAAATGGACACTGCCGAAGCTCACTACAACAATACCACGACGAATGAAAGCCGTTATTCGTGCTAAAAGTGGTCCAACGAAATATTAAGGAATGCTACTTTTTTTTTGGATACGTAGTGTATTTTGTTTGTATGAAAATTGACGAGTTTTTTTTAAATTATTATGATTGTATTCAATCACATAACTTTAACACACCTCTCCCCCCCCCATAATTCATCTTTGGATTCTAAAGTCACACTGTACAGGTGTGGTGGACAAAATAATAGGAACACCCATTTCTAAATCCGTATTATAATTCGACCTTCCAATACAGCCAAGACACTTATCGCAGCAGTCTTCCATCTAATGGCGGCGAAAGCAAAGGTATCAGTCCAGCATTGGCCGGTTTGAAAGTTGTGTGAGAAAATTCTGTTACCAGTAAAGCAATGTCCGACCTCTCCAACGTGCAAAAAGGCATGATCATTGGAGCTCGCCTAGCTGGAGCGTCCGTGACGAGAACAGCCAACCTTGTGTGTTTTGTAAGGACCACTGTGTCAAGGGTTATGACAATCTACACAAAACTTGGAAAGATTTCATCTGCGAATCAGAACAGTGGGTGAAAGATGACCGGCAGGGATAGACGAGTTTTGAAGTAGATAGTCGGCCGAAAAAGCAAGACTACACTGCTGCAGATAACCTCCGAGATGAACACCCATCTTCGGAACTCCGTATCAATCAAGACTAATCAACTTGAGCTGCATGCTGCGAACATTCATGGCAGAGTGGCTATTCCAAAGCCGTTAGTGTCACCGCGTAATGCTATTAAGCGACGACGGTGGTACCGAGGCCACCAAAACTAGTCACGACAGCAATGTGAACAGGTCATCTGGTATGACAAATCATCATTTACATTATTTCAGACCACCGGACGTGTATACGTCTGGCGAACACCGGCAGAATCATTTGACGTTGACTGTCTGGTTCCTTTCGTTAAGCATGGATGGTGTGGGGCGCGATATCTAGGCGTGGCTTGTGGCTACTCGTAGTCCTGAGGGGGAAGATCAAAGCCGAGTATTATCGCAATATTCTCGCAGATCATTTTCACCCTATGCTTCAGACTGTTTCCTGGATTACGACCTGTGTTCCAAGATAACAACGCCCCTGTTCACACGGTTCGCTATTCAGACAGGGTTAATGAGCATGATCAAGTGGAACATCTCATGTGGGGTTCTCAGTCCCCTGATCTCAACATCATTGAGTCCGGGGAACAAAGTCCGCGCTCGGTTTCTACTTTCACGTACAATATCTGAACTCGAGACCGCTCTGCGGTGCGAATTCTCTTAAACTTTGTGCAAGACCTTTATGTGTCAATCCTACGTCGGATGCAAGCTGTAATTCAGGCCAACTCCCCGCAAATAAAAGTTTTGCGTTCTTTCACAGGTGTTCCTATTATTTTGTATTATTACACCTGTAAGTTTACCTCAAGAAGTGAAATTGTCTTACGGCTTAAAAGAAATTTCTCGGTGTAAAAAATCAGCATGCCACCATGTTCTTATTCTATTCACAGGCAGATAGACGAGTGAAAGAGACTTCTGGGCCCATGATTTAGACTCACTCAATTTATAGTCTTTCAGAGTCGCCCTACCTTTACACGCATAATTCATTTTTTTAAATTAAAAGCAATTTCCAAAAGGTTAAATAGAACATTTTTGTGTCTTCACAAAAACGTTTTGGACCGGTTAGGGGTAAATAGAGTGCCTATATAATAAGAATGGCGACATACGGGAAACACTTTCTGATTGGCTTAGAGACCTTTTCTACCGACCGAGGCGGTCTTTTCTAGCTCCCGTAGACCTAACATGGGAACTTTTTGTGTGTTCCAGAAAAACGTGTGTATATTAAATTTTAAAGAAAATATAGCTTTTTCATATTCCATTTCGTGTGTTTGTTGAGAGAATGTTTATGAATGTTGAGAATGAATGTTTATGAATGTTGGTTATAAATGTTGAGAGAATGTTTATTTATTATTAAAAAAATTTACAAATAAAATTTTTGCCAAAGACTCGCTATTGAAATGTTTTATACCTAAGTGACGGTGTGAAAAAAAAACAGCGACCTTTCCCTAAACTATCATTAGCACTGTACGCTGCTCTGACAATACTCAAAGAGCCCATTCAATGGTGAGCTGTACAAAGGGGAAAATATCTTGGAATTTCGTCCTTCAAAGAAGCAAGCGTATCAGAGATTAGGATTTCGTTGATGGACTCCCGGCTGCGTATGTAAAAGCATCACATCATCAGTTACACAACAAAACAAGTTCAGGCAACTCTTGCTTCTCCAATTTTTCAGGTCTTTAGACGTCTTCTGGTCTTTAATTTGATATCCTGTTTGTCCACCCCCATGTGCGGATACTCCATAGAAGGGACCAATAAAAAAAAAGAGCTATCAGGCAGGAATTCATGGTTTTTCACTGAACCTGTTTGGCACTTCGGATAGTCAAGAACTACACTCTGTTTGTTTCTACTAGTATAGTTTGTTTCGAGCACGATTGTATTTGGTGATTTTTCCAAACAACGTTTTGTGATGGATTCCGATCACATCGATGTTCGATTTGCTGCAAGTCTTTCAAGACAAGTTCTGGAATGTTTCAGCATCAAGGGCAATTTCACGTTGCATCATCTGCAGTCACCAAAGCTGGTAAAAATAGTCTGACGTGCCCAATTTGCAGTCTGACACAAGCTTTAAAGAATGAAATGGAACAAGCCACAAATTCACTCTAAGTTTACTCAAGAACTGTTTACATTTCAAAACCTGCCTGCATCATATGTTCGTGGTCACAGTTTATCCCTGCGTTCCCTCCATCATGCTTTTCGAGAACTGTGTTTACATTTCAAAAGCTGCCTGTATCACATGTTCGAGGTAACAGTTTATCTCTGCTTTCCTTCCACCATGCATTTCAAGAGCTCTTTGTATATCTGCTGCATCACATGTTCAAGGTCAATTTATCCATGCTTTCCAAGAACTGTTTACATTTCAAAACCTGCCAGCATGCCATGAACTCTGCCTCTGTCGTTGAATAGGATATGGTCTCCTGTAGCTTGCTTCGCCACGTAATTGCACTTCCACCGTAGAAAGAAACTACACCTCTGCGAGACCTGAGTGTTTCTGCACATCTGTTATCTGCATCACTAAACAACATCAGGCTTCTGTCTCATCTTTATTATTATACACAATGCCCATATCCAATGATCTTGCAAAGGTATCTTAATGTCTGCACGATTTCCCAATCAGTCTCTGTGGGGTTGTCCAACTTATGAATTACCAAACTCACTGCGTAAGCAATATCTGGTCGAGTTCCCATTGCCAAACAGGCAACTGCTGATCATTATGCAATTTTACTTCTTGGCCGGGCATGAATAAAAATATTACTGAATATGCCAAAGTGTGCGACAAAAAGAAAAGCTATTGGTACACAGTCGTCTACACATAGTCCAGAAGAAATGGTGAACTCAAATATGTCGTCAAAGCCATCGTTACTTTATCTGCGCAGTTAAACGTCACTAAAACCCATAACCTGTTGCAATATTAATGAAATTAAGTGATAGCTAGTTGAATTCGGGATTTAATAAATAGAAAGTAAGATGATAAGAACAGCACGTCTTACTGTTCACATAAATTTTACTGGAATACAAAAGAAAAGGAGATGCCAGATACATATAATAACACTAAATTGCACATAAAATCTGTATTCTGTTCAAAAAAGGGATCCATAAATCCTTTGCATCATGAAATAGGGATCATAAAAATTGTATTATGTCTTATTTCCTACACATATTGTGTTATTTTAGCATATTGTGTACAAAATTTATGTTTTGTAGCTATAAATGTACCTATGTATATGAAAAGGCGCTTCCCAAGATACAATATCACATGAAAAAAATATACTTTGTGTTTCTAACCTATTTTAATTGGGCTTATAAAGTGATAATAATAGAGCATTGTACAAAAACATGAGTTCTTCAGCAATATCTTATCATTTAAAAATTATTAGGCTTTCAGCTTAGTTGAGACCCGAGATTGAAGTAATTCATAATTTTTATCAGAATTTTTTTTTATATGGTTGGTTGTGAAGAGGTTGCATACAGCGTAGAACTAGACCTTTTTTTTTAAACTTCAATTACGCGTGATTGTCATTTAAAAATTTTTCTCTATCTACAACATATAAAATTTTGTGCTAATAAAGATTATTTCTATGAGCACTTTTCAGTTATGAAGAAATAGTAGTTCAAACAACCACTGTAATTGAGTGTAGTGGAGCGTTCTGGCATTGCTTATTTTCTTATAACAATTATACATTGTAAATATAAAAAGCTACAGCTAATAAACCATTGCTTCCTTGACATCAGTTATCAATTACATAAGTAAAACAATGATGAATTGATGAATTGTGCTATGAACAATTTAAGTATTAATAAATTAGTTATTTGTGAAAAAAATCTTATATTTGAAACAAAATTCTTAAGGGAAGGGGGGGGGGGTTTGAACCACCACTCCTTTGATTATGCCAATGTTTTCATACAGCTAATGTACCACTGTTTCATTGAAATCCTTTACTTTTTACACAAGTCTGGTTTATATTGGGCTGCACGAAGGGAAATGGTCAATACGACCCATTCCTCAACGTAATTAAAAAAAAATATTTACACAAGTAAAATTGATGAATTCTACTGTGAATAATTTGAGTAATTTTAAAACAGAATTGATTAAAAAAAAACACTTGCAAAGTTTTTCTTAGTTGATGGGGTGTTGAACCCCCAAGCCTCCTGGTTACACGTATGTCGGGAAGTGGTGAGGGTGCTTAACGTTTACTACTAAAGTTTTAAAGCGACCCTCTCAAAAGAGTCATTTTGCATAAAAAACCCCAAATGGATGTGTAGGTGTCTGCAAGTAAATAACTGTTTACAAGATGTTTAAAAAGCTAATGTGTACCATTGTTTCATTGATATCATTAATTAATTATGCAAGTAACACAATGATTAATTGTATTATAAACAACTTAAGTATAGGTATTAATAAAGGAGTGATTTGTGAAAAAAATTCTCAACGGACAAGGGGGTTATTAGAACCCCCCTTTTTACGCCTATGATTTAGACTAATTCTATTGTGATGACTTAATTTTTTTTATGTTTTATTTGACCTTGTTATCTTAATATTGCGTCCTTCTGACTTCAAGATATTGAGAGTATACTGTAATTTTACTTAAGTTTACTAGTATTTTATTTTCTTCTCTACCATAATGTCATATCTGTCATTTCCCATGTCATGTGTAATAAACATTCCAAGTGTCAAGCTTTTCGTTTCAATTCTTAAAATCCGCCCTTATATCAGATAAAAAATTTCTTTTTGTATATCTAAACATTGAGCTTCATTCTACATACTAACATCAATATATGCAAACAATCCATAACTTACTCTATAAAAACATTAAACTTCAAGAAACTTTTTATGTTTTATTACAATTACTGGAATTTTGTTTCTTGTGTCTGGTTCAGATATTTATTAGTTAAAAAAACATATCAACATTAAAACCTAAATGGTAGAAGATAACATCACAAAGCATGTTGGTATTTACAAAAATGCTGTGATGAGCACACGCAGGTGCTATTTCCCACAGTATATCTGACCACTTAAAATGATGTTGCTCGAATCAAGCAATGGCTCTGACATTCTCGTTTGGGAAATATTTGATTGAAAGAAACAAAAATATGCTATGCTTCTCCTAACTTGCAACTTTAACAGTTAAAAAGTATCAACTCTGAGGGTTGGATTTGTTATGGTTAATAGTAAAAAAAATAATTTCCCCTATTTTAGCCCTACACCTTGGGGTTATGCTCCTTCATTCAGCTGCCTTATTATTTTTGCATATTTTGATATAAATAATGGTTTTTAACTTTTTATATAATGCAATAAAATGACCACAAAGATTCATTTTAATTTAAAATATTTAATATAACTGATCAGTATAAAACATTTGTTTTTATAACCATGAATTAAAATAAAATAACCTTTGACAAAAAATTCTAGTAGAAAAAGAACTAAATATTAACCGAAGAACTCATTCTTTTACAATTAAATCAGTTTATCTACAAAGTTATGTTAATTTAATTGAAACTGAAATTTAAAACTCTACTTCAACAGCCTACTATGATAATAATTTCATGAATCAAATTGTTTGCTAGTTCTTTTTAAAATCAGATACTTATTTTAAAACCAATTTTTTGGATGCAAACGATGAATTAATTAGATGAGTTTCTGGTATTTTTGACAACATACACCAGTAATTCCTTTCAAATGAAAGTTTTTTTTACCAAACCAAGGTTGGAAAATATCGAGATATTTACATAAATATGAAAATATAGGATATTTCATAGAGGTTTGCTGGAAGAAAAATATCGTTCTTTTTTTAAGTTATGAAATGGTTACTAATTGCAATAAGTGTGTTCGGAAACGAATGCATTTTGGAAACTGTTGATGTAACGTTAGTTAAACACAGCGTAAAAGGTAAACAAACTTGTTTATATCTTTATATTTACTTATACACTCTCGAACCCAAAAATAGAGGAAAAATCACGTGACTTTTTTCAACCAATGAGAAGAGGTTGGCTCGATGGATTGAGCTGCCCTGAAAGGGCTGTCCTTTCAACGACTGAAAAAACGCCTCGCCGCAGGATTCAAGCTCATTACGAGCAACTTTCAGAGTTTGAAAGAGGTCGTATCATTGGATTGAAAGAGTCAGGTTGGGAAAATCTGAGAATCGCTCGTCATGTGAGTCGAAACGATGCGGCGATTAGAAGATGCTGGCAAGAGTGGGTAGACAATGGCAGATTTCAGCGTCATCATGGTAGCGGTCGACGTAGGGCCACAACAGATCGCGAGGACAGAGTGATTGTCAGATCAGCTGTCACAGCGCCTGATTCATCGCTATCAACCATAAGTCGTGCGAAACACATACGAGTGTCCAAAATGACCATTCACAGACGGCTGAGAGCGAAATCTACGTTAGTACCGACCGTTACGCCACCTGCCACTCACGCCTGCATACTGTCGAGCCAGATTACAGTGGTGCTTGGCTCGTTCAGGCTGGAATGATGCTGCCTGGGGACGTATAGTCTTTAGCGACGAATCCCGCTTCCAACTGTGTCCTGACGATCATCGAAGACGCATCTGGAGACGCCCAGGGCAGCGTGCCGATCCTGCTTTCACTATTGCTCGCCACACGGGCCCTCAGCAAGGAGTCATGGTCTGGGGTGCCATTTCCCTTGATAGCCGGACCCCTTTGGTCGTCATTAAAGGTACACTTACGGCACAGCGGTACGTTGACGACATTCTGAGACCTGTTTTGCTACCGTTCCTTTCGCAGTACCCTGGGCTTATTTTTCAGAAAGACAATGCCAGACCACATACGGCACGCGTTGCTATGAACTGTCTTCAAGCTTGTCAAACACTTCCTTGGCCAGCCAGATCTCTCTCCCATCGAGCATGTCTGGGATATGATGGGAAGGCGACTGCATCCGGTAGGGAATCTTGATGACGTAGTCCGACAATTGGAGCAAATTTGGCAAGAAATACCGCAGTAGACCATCTGGGAGCTTTATCGGTCTATGCCACGCCGCGTGGCAGCTTGCATCCAGGCTATCCAGGCAATTATTTATCTTAATCCTAACTTAATATTTTTATACCAAATATTTACCAAATTTTGATTATAATATATTATGTATAACAATCGTAACCAAATATTGGTTTTGAAAAGACCGTTTTATCAATATTGGTTAGCTAGTAATGAGACTCAGAAGAGAACGCAGAACATAAACTAACAGATACGATTTTAGTAGTGAAAGTTGAAGATAATAGCCATTTCACCTAAGGAATTGATTTTATTCAAACATATTTTTATTTAATTGTAAGAATGCAAAATTAAATAAAAACAAAAACGAATTTTACCACGCCCCCTCCTCTATGCAGTCCAATTTTTACACTAACACCACTCAGAAAACGCATTCATTTGAGAAAAATTTTGCAAATATATATATATAATGTGAGAGGTTTTCACAAATTAAAGAAAATCACATATTTAGGTATCGATCTAATGTAAAATTTTCCGCAGATTTCAAATCGGTTGAAATTTTTACTCCATCTTTAACGATCTAGGACAGTGTTTCCCAAACTATTTTGGTCGAGGAACCCCCAAATTTGTTGCCAATGATCGCGGAACCCTGAATATTTTTTATATAACGACTTTTCAAAATTTAATATATGATATTAAATGAAACAAGAATTATTTTGGTATTTCGGATTTTATTGAATTAAACGAAACTAAAAAAAAATTATTATAGAAATAATTAATAAAAATACAAAACATCAACTAAAATAAATGAAAAAACTTTAATGCGAAGAATGCACCTGCTTCTTTGATTCCATGATTCTCTTAAAATTGGGCGTTATGTTTGATAACTGAACTCGTATATCTGGTGCAGCATCAAGTTTGTTACGATATTTGGTTTTTGTCGCAACATATTTTTAAAACCCAGCTTCACACAAATAAAAACGTAGTAAACGGCAATAGAATTCGAATACCATGTTTTGATAAATTTGGATATTCATCGAATACATCTGACCAGAATATTGTTAACGAAACTGTTCTAAATTTGGTTTCTAATTGTGTATCCGAACTCAATTCAATCAATTTTTCATAATCCTTGGAATGAAATCCTTTTGGTTTTTCTTTTATTTTGAAAGGATTTTGTACCCAGTAATTATCTTGATTCTCTAGGTTTGGAAAGTAATCACTGAGTGATTGCTGTAAACTGGACAGATATGTTTTTATACCATCGCGGATTTCCATATCTAAATTCACTTCAGATTCTTAGAGAAAATCACTAAGCGTCTGGAAACACTCGAAGTTGTTTTGCTCCACAGCTGAAATCCAATATTGTATTTTCCTTGAAAAGGCAACCAATTTATCTTTTGTATGGAATATGTTGACTTGTTTTCCTTGCAGAGCCAAACATAATTCGTTCAATTTTCCAAATATGTCAGCAAGGTATGCTAGTGTAGATAGCAAGTGATATTATTTAATCCTGTCTGATAATTCAAATTTATGACCAATATAATACGCCATCAGTTCCTTTCGCAATTCAAATATTTTTTTTTCTAATGGCGGGCACATTTGACCTAATGTCATTGGCCACTACATGGCCGGAAGTGATGGCCACTTGTGAAGGAGCACCCAGTGGGTAATGGTAATTTTAGTTAACGTCATACTAGAGCTACACAACGGGCTATTGACGACGGTCCGGGATCAGTCCCTTAAGGGAAAGATCCGAGGACAACACTTCGTAATTTTGAACCACGGTCAGATGACGAAGCAACACCTGAGCTGGCACCCCACTCTCCAAACTTCCACACCAACCCAACGTGAGGACTTTCGGCCACGACAGATTTAAGGTGCACCAGCCGCCTCTACACCATACGCTTACAAACCTCCATGCCCGGACCCGGATTCGAACCAGGAACCTTCCGATCTAGAGGCTAACACCTTAACCACTATACCGGTTGGTCGGCGCAATTCAAATATTTGCACAAGCATTTTACCTCGCGATAACCATCTAACATCCGTATGAAGAAGTAAAGTGGTGTGAAGACTACCCATATCTTCGCAAATGTCTTTGAAAATACGTGATTGCAATGGTTTACTTTTGATAAAATTAATAATCTTCACTGCTTCGTCTAGAACAGATTTAAATGTCATCGAAATCCTTTTTGTTACTAATGCATATCTGTGAAGAATGCAATGAGTACTGTTACAGTTTTTTGCAACATTTTTAATCCGTGCTACAGCACCACTCACTTTTCCTGTCATTGCTTTTGCTGCATACTTCAATACATTTTTCCCAATATAATTCCCATCAATACATTTCATGCGTTGTCATAAAATTATCAATGCAGTTAAATAAATTTTCCCCCGTGGTGTTAATGTTCACACTATCAAATAAAAGCAAATCTTCTTCAATTTTTTTATTAAAATCATACCGAATGAAAACAAGCAAAATTGCTAATCTAGCAACGTCTGTGAGCTCATCTAGTTGTATTACATAAGCGTCACACGTCTGTAACCATGAAATAAGTTCTATTTAAATGTCACCGACAATATCGTTAATACGCCTTTTTACAGTATTGTTAGAAAGAGACAAACTTTCAATTTGTTTGCTATACCCTTCGCCGAATACACATGAAAAGATGTCTTGAACGCAAGGTTTAATAAGTGATTCACCAATAATATGTGCCTCGCCTGCAAGAGTACGGCAAGATACTTTATACGACGCTTCCGTTATCTTTTGATTATTGTTTTGAAATTTTTCATCATAAAACTCTTGCTTTTATTATGGTTTTCAAGTTTTCTTCTTAAAAAAAGAAATATCTTTACCTTTATTTGTTGGGTGATTTTTTTTCAGTCGCCTTATTTAAAATTTAATGCGTTGGTCGATTGTATACTTTCCAAGGAAAATGTGAATATATTAGACGGCATTCTTATTTTTTTAATGAAATAAAATTTGTCACGCGGAACCCCTAAATTTTTTCGTGGAACCCACTTTGGGAACCACTGATCTAGGAGATAGAAAAAGAACTACATAACTCCAGTTAAAACTTTGTTTTTATCGTCCGCTGAAAAATCGCAAAATGAAAAGGAAACACGGAAAAAATAAATTTAGAATCTGTCACATTTTTACAGTGTTGCCATTCAAGAGAAAACAATAATTAAATTCCATTACATTAATTTAAAAATGTTCTAGATTGAATTTTAAAATTAGGGCATCGTAAACAAAGTGCAAAAATTCGGACTACCTAAGTGCAAATCCTATTACTGCAAGTGCCATAGATTCCGTCAGAAGCGTACAAAACACTTCCTTTTATAAGAGATACAGCATCTGCTCTGGCTGACCATCTTGCATTATGAACTTTTTTCACTGCACTTAAAGACGCTGTCACAACTTTCCTCGAACCTTAATGAAGACATTTTAAGACCTCGGGGCCCCTTCTGTATTCTGGGGATCTACGTTGCCGCTTAATCCGCCACAGTGTACAACCCGTTCTATTTCGAGGATAACGAAATTGTTTTAGTATCACATCTGTGGGAATAGAACGCACATGTTCAGGCCTGTTCGCGCGTACGAGTGATTATTTAGTAGACTTGCCTGAACGAGTAGGTAAACATTGTATTGTTTTCCTCCCTCCCTTTTCTTATTGTAAACTTCCAACGATATCATGTCGATGGACATAGAATTTTTTATTAGTGAAAATGAAATAAGACCACCGTAATTTGATTGCAAGATGAAGGAATTCAAGATATGGGGGACAGTGGATACCAAGTTACAGATAGAGAATTTACAAGGGGATTTTGATAAGACATCCGAATGGGCTGTAAAATGGGGTACGTCATTTAATATAGGGAAATGTCAAGTTCTGCATATGGGTTACAGGAACAATGGAGCCGAGTGCTGTCTGCAGGGAGAAAAGGTGAAGGAGGGAGAAACAGTCAAGAATCTTGGGGTGATAATTCACAGGGATTTTAAAATGGGTAAAAAGGCTAATAGGTTATTGGGGTATATTAAAAAGACTAACTTCAAGGGATAAGAATATAATCCTGCCGTTATATAAGGGTTAGTAAGACCACATCTAGAATTCGCTGTACAATTCTGGGCTCCATATATGAGAAAGAATATAGAATTAATTGAAAGGGTTCAGCAGAGCTACAAAAATAATAAAGGGGATAGAAAATCTCGACTATAACGAACGTTTAAGTAAGCTAAACATGTATACACTGGAAAGAAGGAGGAGGGGGGATTTGATTCAGCTTTTCAAGTTGGTAAAACACAAGGGGACACAGAGGGCTTAAATTTCAATAGGAATAACAGAACATGGGTATAAATTGAATAAGACACATTTTAATCGGGATTTAAGGAAAAACTACTTTAATAGGGTAATAGACAAATGGAACGCGTGGCCAGAAAATATAGTTAATTCAAAGGGAATGACGAATTTAAGATACAATTGGATAGTTAGTGGGAATTCATAAACAAAGGACCAGCCTTGTTGGGCTTGAGCCTGTAGCTGGTCGTCAATATTTGTATTTGAATATTTCAATAAACATTAAAAAAAAATTGTGGTTGGATGTTTGTGAGAACGTTGTAGAAAATTGGAGTAATATTAAAAAAAGGCTGATGTGTGTGTGTGTGAGAGAGAGAGAACAGGAGAAAAAGATAAATATTTGTTTTCACATATTGTATATTTTTATAGACCACTTTCACATTTTATGCAAAATACGTAGTTTAACCAAATATTACCTATTTTTTCTTGAAATCTTGAGTGCATTACATTTTTGTAAAATTCATTTATTAGGAAAAAATTTCAAATCTTTATTTAGGAAAAGTATTTTTCAGGTTATTGAAATTATCATCATTTCTGCTGGTATAGCCAATCGCATTGATGTATTATATGAAATACGTGGTCCAGGTTGTATGAACAGGCTACCAAAGCTGTTTACTCATCCGGAAATAATTAAAACATTTGTCTGGATACTTTTTCCAAGATCTTAAACTATTTGTAAAACTAACCACTAATAAGTCTCACTCAATCTTGAAAGTACCAAAAATCGTTTATTTTTTAGTTTACCTTTTAGTCTTAGAAAGCGTGCACAAACACATGCAGTTTCTTTGAAATCCATTTTAAGACAGATGTGTGGCAACTATTTAGTCACCTAAAAATAATCGTGCAGATTTTATAATCTTATCATGTCTAAAATGGCAGTTTTTAAATGCATTCTTGGTCCCAGATGCTTTTTCTTTTAATGGTATAGAAATATTAAAACAATTAAGTGGGTTCATGGGAACATTCAATCAGCAGTTGCAAGGTGACCTAAGAGTAAAGCCCCATCTCAAATATAAATAAATGCATCGTTAAAAATGCACTAAACTTGTTCACTGTGAGAATGCCTTCAACAGAAAATGTCCAACTGAAAATACAAATTTAAAATTTTATTCAAAAGCATTTCTATATTTTCACATAAAAATGAAACCTTTCACAAAATTGATGATTTTTTTTATATATTAAGCATGTAATAGCAGAATAATGCAACTTTTTTTTACATATATATAGCACTTTCTGCATTTCCTAGTTTAAACAGATACAATTTACCTATGCCCTCAAGCAGTATCACAAACCCTATTAAAATAAATTTATGTGAGTTTGCTTTACATTCATTTCATTTTAGGTATAAAATACAAGACTCTAAAATATATAGATCAGATAGGAACAAGAGTACCACATACAAATAACATTTAATTTAAAGCGCTATTTTACGGGTGTAATGTGCACTACATGAATAACTAAAATGCACTGCAATGAAGAGAAATAAAAGATATTATTTTGATAAAGGTGAATAATGCTTAATAAAAGAAATTAGGAAATGGAATGTTGTTAAGGAATGATACAAAGGCTTATTGAGATGTTTCTGCCTTAAAATGGAAAAAATTCAATTTCTTTCAAAGAAGGAAGTAAAAACTTTAACAAAGGAAGTACTGTATCAAAACTTTTTGTACATTAATACTGATTTATTTGCAAGACTTAAAAGGAATCTTCACAATAACTATAAAGTAGAAAACTAACTCTAGTTGCAGCATACAATAAGGTGTTAGAATACTAAACTTTAAAGAAAACTGGCACTATCTTATGTAATTTATCATCTTTTCTTTTAATATTTTTCAGATAAATTTTCAATAAGCACATACTCAGGTTTGCTATTAGACTGTTTCATGCTAAAAGTTTTTTAGCTTATGAAGTAAACTTGACAGATTTGAGAGGGAAACAAGATAAAACATAAATAGCTATGAAGAGAATCCATTCAAAAGTAGATACACTCCTGTGTTCCAAAATGTTGTTTAATGGGGAGTTTAGGTATAATAAATACATTAAAGCTCCAATTTATATATATAAATTTTACAATCACATGAATGAGATCACAACAGCTTAAAAATAAGTTCATGAAAATGTGCTCACATAAAGCTCGATCGATAGAAATGATTACTTGTGAACAATGATAAATGTTAAAAGTTTGTTTTAAAAAATTGTACACCCATTTGTCAAAATTCAATACATGCACAATACAATAAAACACCAATTTAAATGGTACAGGACATCAAGTTGTATAAATAACAAATAAATCTGTTTCATATCTTACAAATATAAACATTACAAATTTAACAATAATTTTATCACATGAAATAGTGATTCTCAAAAAATAACTATTTAGTCAATTGAATATTCACGAGAAAATATAAAACGACCAAGTGGTATTTCAATATTTTGCAAGCTTTATATATTAAAATATTTTCAGTCTCAGTTCAGTCGCATCAAAATCACATTTCATGAAGTCTTCACAGTGTCACCAAGACACCAAGACACAAAACAAAATTTTTTTTCCTTTAATATAAATAAACTATGATAAATAGGGAATTGTCAAAATAGTATCAGTCAATTTACTGACAAACCTTCAGATTTACAAATTTTATATTCAACAGTTTTAATTTCTGAATAACTTCTGGTTGTAGAGTGAAAAATATAGGAGCAGGTATTTATCTTAACCATTAGTAAAGTGAAATTTTTAATCATACAAATTAAAAGTTGTATTATCAGTGTAATTAAAATTGCAACATTATGACTCATAATCACTATGTTTCATTTCAACTAGTTAGTATTTAAATGTGTGTATGTATGAGCTCAAACTTTTAAAACTAAAATTTTGTATCCATATTCCTATATTAAAACCTTGTCCCTATAACTTGAAATAATTCAACGGTTGTGATCTTAAGATGATGACATGAGTTTAAAGTCTCAATCAGCTCTTCATGTAATTTGTACAGATAAATAATATATTAAATTTGAAGTTAATTAATTTATTACATTAGTTTTCACCTCAAACATTCAAAAGAAAATATTTTCACTATTGAATAAACAATCTAAAATTACTATGAAACAATATGTTCTAATTTTTAGAATAGAAATACTTTATATTAGTTTGCAACATTTGAATTCTTTTTGAAATAGTTCTAATCTTCAGTTCAAAACATCTATGAAATCAACATTTTTCAAAAATAAATATTTTGTTTCAAATAACTATTACAGTACATTAAATATACCAATAATAAATTATAAATAGTAAAATCGCTATGCACGTACAGAACTGCTAACATCTGACAAATTGCTTACTGTCTAACGCAATTAATGGAAATTAGACTTCACATTGGTTTCCTACTTCATTATTCCATGTAACACTTCTGTACACCTTGAATATTCAACTCATACTTTTTGAAAGGTACATTCAGTCATAAAAGTTTGAGAATCACTATTATGAGAAACCATTCTTTACAAGATGAACTTTTATTTTATAACCACAACACACATTCCAGCTCGGCCATCTTCCAGCTCTTGGATCTGAAAAGTCAACATGATGGTAAGCTGAATACTTGATCAAATTAAAAAAAAAATAAGCATCTGTACAAATGTTGTACATAAGAAACATTACATTTATTTGATATTAACAAAAATTAAGAGAACTCTACTTATGTGTGCGAAAAACTTATTTTGAAAATGTGAGATTTATTATTGAGCAAAGATAATTAAATCTAGATATTGCAAAGCACTTATATTTTACACCTTAATAATTACAATAATCATTATATGAGGTGATAAAATAAATGAATTGAGTGATTTAAATCTTGAAATAATTTGAAAACAATAAAACACAGAAAATATGCAAATTCAGTTTTAAACAAATATCTTCAATGGGACCCAACAAATTAAAACCAATACACAATTATTTTGGATTTCTATGAATTTGCTATTGCCAAATCAATTCCAATGCACAAAACTAGAATATGCTGGGTTTACATACTTCATAGAAAAGCCAAATTACTGGAGTATTTTTGACATGAAAGTTTTAAAATTAGAGCAACAATGCAAACTTTTCAGCATGCATGAAAAATCGAGTGTTACAACTGTTTTGTCTTGCGATAAGAGAACTAGAAGAAACATCCCGAAGATAAGCACTTTTGTATACACAAAGGATGTCTATACCTGATATGACCTTCAAACTGAGTATGCAGGGAAGGGGTTCGAAATATGTTGAAATTCTACATGCTGGGTGAACTTTGGTAGAGTAAGAAAGGACTGTAATCAATGGAGCTGTCGACTCCATGATCTTGTGGTAGTATTCTTCAGGCTTTGTGGTGCCATAGCATTGAGCACTATACTTCCTACAGAGCAGTCCAGAATTCTATAGTATTCTGAAGTGCAGGATTTCTGAGTTCAACAGCATTCCATGGCATCCTAGATGTCTTCCATAACGTTGAGATCAGGTGACTTGGATTGGAATGGCAATACTCGAAACTCGCGAGTGTTCCTCTAACCATAATTTGGCAAGCCTAAACTTGTGGGGTGGAACCATTGTCTAGTTAGAAGAGGCCAAACCTATCAGAATGAGTGCAGGACATGAATGGGTGTAATTCAGAAAGAATGAGGAATGTTATGTGTGCATCTTTTCTGATTTATGAAAGATCAGAAAGGAAGCAGTGTTCACCTGAGAGATGTTTGTAGACATAGTATGGGTCGCATAGAGTGCCAGGTTTCCACAAGATTTCTCCACACACAAATCCTATTTGCCTGAAGCAGTTGAAAACACGACTAAACTCGTCAGACCAGGCTTTGTTTCCAGTCATCAAGTATCCATTGTTTGTGTTCCCAAGCCCAGGAAAGTCGAATGTATGTGAGTCAAGTACCTAGGGTATTTGAGTTGGGCATTGTCTCCAAAATTGCAGTCTTCACGCTAATATTTATTGAGAGCCCAGCATTGAATTTTGATGTTATTTAAGGCTGTGTTGCACATCTATTACGTGAAATGATTTTTGTCAGTCTGGGATGATCATGTTTGTCTTTTTACAGTCACACTGCTGTCATAAGTTAAAGGTTTTGCCAGAATTCTTGTAATTACAGTACTCTTGAAATCGTAATATGTGAAAATCCAAACTTCTCTTCTGGAATGCTAAGAACCATCTCACAAGCCCAAATTTTTAAACCATGCTCAAAAATACTTAAATTATGATATCTTGCCATTCTCACGGCAGAAAGAGCTCTACATGCTGCCAGGTGTATCACTTTATATACTGGTAAATGCAACCAATCATGCGTACGAGTGGCCCTGCTATGTATTTAGCAATAGCTCATTTGTATCAGTACTTCAGGCACTTTAGTGTATAGTACCCATTTCATATAGTTGTTTGGGTTTTATGGCTCAAGAGCCATGTTTGGCCAAGCTGTGCCAAACACAAGACAGGCAACGTTAAGTAATGGACACACACAAGAAAAGTTTACTAACATAGAAAATAAATACATCTAAAGAAAGTTACAGGAATTGAACCTGAAACACACAACTCACAGTGGGCAAACCCACTGAGCCACAATGACCCCTATTTGAGTTGCTCAGAAGCAATGCAGTTAAGTCCATTTTTTTTTATATTTTTGTTTATTTTAATGGAATAAATAAAATTCTTGTTATTTTGTTGCAGAGCCTACCCTTTGAAAGAATACAATACATACTTTTCTGATCAAATTAATAAATAAAAATTTTTAAAAATCAATGTATTAAAAAACATTAGTTTTCTCAACTTTTGTTTTCTGGACTTAACCAAATTCGCTTCTGTACTCATTTCATATAGGGAAACCATATATCTAGGAATAAAGAGTTGAATTCAATGCTCTTCCTTTAAAACTGTTTATAAAAAATTCCATAGGATTACTTTATAATAGAAAATTGCCTACCACTTAGCTGTCTTGTAATAAATATAAAACAGAACCAGATCTTGGAACAGTTTTAAAGACAATATCAAATTTTAGTAGAAAGTCCAAAATCGAGAGTCCTTAAGACATCTGCCATTCCGGATTTTCGATAATTTCCAGTTTTTTTTGTCAAAAAACCATAATCCCCCCACGCGTTATTTACATTCGGAACACGTTTTCAATACTAAAATAGCAGAAGTATATTTAGGAACAATTTTTATAAAAAATGGGGAAAAAAAAAAAAAATTTTTAATACAATGCAACAAATTTTATGAGTACTTACAAATCTTCTCATTTTTCTGTGATATTTACACTGAACATTTTCGTTATTTCATACAATTCCGGACTTTGTACTTTGTATAGCGATATTTAATTTTTAGCTTTATTTTGGTTTTGATTTGCGTAGTTTGCCGGAATCAGTGAGGTTTAGCGTTAAGACCTTTTAAAAGCATAACTGTAGCAATGATGTATGCTGACACGGCTAGCTAACACTTAAATTGAATTTATTTACATACACATACACTACAGAAATTACAAGACTTTCACGAACATAAAATATAAGGAACAGGGACATTTTTAGTATCACATACTACAGCCTAGCTGCTGCTTGCTCCAGGGTTGGAGTTACACTGTGTAAGTTTTTGTCAGTCCGCTAGGGGGCGTTGTTGGTTCCGTTACAGACTCCCCCTCTGGCTCTGATGACGTCCCGACGATGAGCCAGGATTATTTTTTTTAGGGCGACCCCTTCTTATGGGAGCTACATGCCCAGTGTCTCTCTTTACTTGGGGTTCATAGTAAGTTTTTAATGCTGACACATGATAAGTTCCAAGAGTTTGGTCTGGACTGGCCGGGTCGGCAATATCATATGTTGTCGGCGATCGATTTGTGAGAACTACATATGGTCCTTCTCTTTTGGGCATTAATTTTCGAGTTCTTTTATTTTTGCTGATGGGATGAATAGTAACCCAAACTTGATCACCAGGTTTGAAGTATATCGGTCGTCTACGACGATCAAAATTTTCTTTTCGTTTGTCTTGTTTATATTCAACTCTATCTTTTATCTGGGTGGTTAGACGAGCAAATCTTTTGAGATACGGTGTTATCTCGGGAATGAAGTTGTCGTTATCAATAACTCCTCTTATGTCATGAACCACATCGTCCGTTGTTCTCAGCTCTCTGCCAAACTGTAGGTATGCAGCAGTGTGACCGGTGGTGTCACAAGTAGAAGCATTCATCGCAAATCGGATCAAAGGAAGCTTGTCTTCCCAGGCAGTATGTTCTTCTCCAACTAAAATTGCAAGGCGGGGCTTCAAGTCCCGGTTTTTGCGTTCTGATGGATTGGCTTGTGGATGATAGACTGGTATGAGATCTTGTGTGATACCTAACAGGTGACACGTCTGTTGCATGACAGCGCTCACAAATTGCGGTCCGTTATCGCTAATTAACCTTCGAGGTAGACCATAGCGTAAATAAACTTCTTCGAGTAGTGTTTTAGCACAGTTAGCTGATGTGGCTTCATTAAGGGCAAACAATTCAACCCACTTAGTATTTGTGTCTTCCACGATGAAAATCCATCTTTTTCCAGATGATGTCTGTGGTAGGGGACCAAAGAGATCGATTGCAAGAACTTCAAATCTCTGTGCATAAACTGGGGTTCTAAGCAGTCCAGCAGGTTTCTGGTTCGTTGGCTTATATCGATTGCATTCTGCACAGGTTTTGATATAATCAGAAATGTATTTCCTCATGCCTGTGAAAAAGTATCTGGAAGCAATCTTGTTGTAGGTGCCCTCCACACCATAATGACCGGCTGTAGGAGCGTCATGGTGCTCCTGCAGAACTCTCTGGCGTTCTTGAATGGGGACTACGAGTTGAGCATCGTCTGACTCAGTTTCAGGTGAGTAGCGACACAAGACACCCTCATTCATAATGTATCCTCGGCTGATGTAGTTGGCAAAATTTTCGTCTTTATCATTACTCTCAAGGGAGTTAATAATTTTCTTTAGATCTGTATCTGCCAGCTGTTCTTTTCGAATATCACTAGACTTTCTTGTGGGTATATTGATAGATACGGCTTGCATCTCACAGTTTGTATCTTCATGTGAATATGTCGGTCTCGACAGCATATCAGCGACCACATTAGCTCTTCCTGGCGTATATTCGATTTTCAGATTAAACGATTGGATCTTCAGAGCCCATTTTGCTAAACGTCCTGAGGGTGACTTAATGCTCAGAAGCCATTTAAGAGGTTGATGGTCTGAAGCAATGATAATTTCTTGATTCTCGATGTAACCTCGGAACTTTTCTAAGGCCCAAACTACTGCCAAAGCTTCCCGCTCAGTAGTCGAATAATTGCGTTCTGCTGGGATCAACAGACGACTAGCGTATTCAATCACATGTTCTTCTGGACCATTTCCTTGGAGAAGGACTGCGCCAAGGGCGTAGTTACTCGCATCTGTGCGAATTATGAAAGGCTTACATCCATCAGGTTGCTTTAACACAGGGGCTGTTGTCAAGCGTTCTTTTAGGGTTTCGAAAGCTTCTTGCTGTTCAAGACCCCACGACCAATCGACTCTTTTCTTAGTTAAATTGCTAAGAGGTCGTGCTATGTCTGCAAAGTTCGGAACATATCTTCTGAACCATGAGCAGGTCTGTAAGAAAGACAGAAGTTCTTTCACATTAGTTGGAACTGGAATTCTTTGGATAGAAGCGATTTTCTCTTGATCGGCTTCAATTCCATCTCTTGTTATCCAGAAACCCAAGTACTTAACACGATCACAGGAAAAATGGCATTTCTCTCTATTTGCATGAAGTTTAAAAAGAGAAAGTCTCTCAAAAACAGTCTTTAGATCTTTTAAATGTTTGTCAAAAGTCTCTGATAAGATGACTATGTCATCCAAATATGAGAGTGCAAAAACATCTTTCAGGCCACTTCGGAATTTATCTATCAGGCGTTGAAAAGTGGCAGGTGCGTTACGCAGACCAAAAGGCATGCGTAGATAACGGTAAGTTCCGAAAGGACAAATAAAGGCAGTTTTGTCCAAATCGTTTTCATCCACTTGCACCTGATGATATCCTGATTGTAGATCTATAGTTGACATGTATGATGTCGGTGTAGCTTCGTTTAAAAGATCGTCCATCCTAGGTAATGGATAAGTGTCCGGTTTCGTAACGGCGTTGAGGCCTCTGTAGTCAACACATAATCTTACTTTCCCGTTTGGTTTAGCGACGAGCACTACCGGAGCAGCATATGGGGATTTACATTCTTCTATTATGTTCTTTGCCAAAAGTTCATCAATTTGTTCTTTCAGTATTTCTTTCTTGGCCGGTGACATACTATACGGTGGAACAGATATAGGATGATGATTCATAGTAACTATTCTGTGCTTCATGAAAGGAATAGGTTCTCCCCCTGGTTCAAAGCAGCGTTTGTACTCTTGAAGTAAGCAGTTTAATTCTACACTTTGCATCTGGGTCAGATGTCTTCCTTCATCACTTCTCAAGTGGACAATAGTAGTAGGCTCAGGCACAATCGTTGATTTAAAAGTTTTCGGCGCATCCTTTAATTCAGTAGGCTTTACATAGAAGAAATATTGTCTATGGGGATCTTCACTAAAATGCCAGGTTCCATTTTTAACGTTGAGAACAATACCGGCTGCATGGAGAAAGTCTTTCCCTAACAGCGTGCTATTCCCTTTTGCTTCAGGGAGAACAAGAAGTTCTGTTGACACAATTTTACCTTCTATACACAAGTTGATAACCGTTTTAAGAGCAACCATGGACTGGAGTTTTCCATCAGCAAGAGTCAGTGAAATCTTTTTGTCCTCGAAAGCAATTCCATTCTTTCGTAGAAAGTTATACAGCTTTTCTCCTGCAATAGAGTGTGAGGCACCAGTATCGGCACACACAGCAATTCTCTCACCAAAAAGTTCAAAGATAATCAAGCTTGAAAGATCTTTAGTTGTATTACTTGTGAACAAGTTCATACAGTTGACAGTAGTTTCTTCAACTTTAGATTTTGTACAGGTAAGACATTTAGATATTACAACTCCTGGTGTTCCGCATCCAAAACATCGAATTGGGGGTCTTCCTTCTGATCTAGGAGTAGAATTTCGAGGTATCGAAACTCTTGAAAATTGACTTTGCGTATGTTCGTGTCTATTAACCACAGGACGGAATCTTCTATCTGTAGAGGCTGTTTTATTTTCGTCTCTACAATATGTTTTCTTTTGAGTCTGCACCACATGTTTCTTCACTCCTTGACGGATATTCTCATAAGTATCCAGTTTTTCAGCTAACTCTAGAGGGTTGGCCCAATCTGTCCACAAATCAATGAAGTGATCTTTGATGTATGGTGGAGTCCTTTTCTTAATTTGATCAGTAATTAATAAACTTTTGAGTTGATCAAAGGTGGTGACATTCATTTCCTTTGTCCAACCTTCAAAATAAGAAGCCAGTTCGAAAAAGTAGTCCCTCCATGTCGTATCAGGATTCTTCCTATGTTGGGAAAATAACTGTCGAAACTTATCAGCAGTGACCCTAAATCTCTTGAGAAGCATTTCTTTCACCTTTTGGTAATTTTGAGCCTCCTGTTCATCTTCTCTAGCAAGTAACTGCGCTATTTCAGCTGGTAAGGAACCAATGAGATATGGTATCCATGATGACTCTGGAAGATTCATAAACTTCAATTGACGCTCGAAAATAATTAAAAACAGTCCTATTTCATCTTCTTTTGGATTAAACTTAGGGATAATCCGACTGAGTTCATATTTCGGGTACTCTGAGCCATGAGTAGAAACAACTGAATTGGAAACCTTTTGAGCTTCAAGCTGGAGTTTTAGCTTCTCGAGTTCATACTTGCGCTCGTTCTCAATTCGGACCTGTTCTTCTGCTTGTGCTTTAAGTAATTTTTCCTCCTCATCCTTCTTTTCAGCCTTCAACTTGTCTTCCTCGACAGCATTCTCCGCTTTTAGTCGATCTTCAATTATAACTTCGAGCATATTCTTTACGAGCTCTTCTTCGTAATTTTCACTTTTAATTATAAGTTCTCGAAGTTTGATAACTTTTAAGCTGTCCGACACAGCCAGACCAAGCTCCGATGCAAGAGTTCGGAGGTCTTCTTTCTTTCCTTTCCCTAGGAACGCCATATTGTCCAAAACCCCTAACTATTGTTTAGGTTGGAATTTTTTTTCTTTAAGAAGAGAGTCCTAAATCTAGAGTCCTAAGTTTAAAGTCCAATAGTCCTAAACTTAATACCTTTAAATGCAAAACGTTTAGAATATATTAATGTTCATTCCGTTTTGATAGTTAACTAAAGTTATATGCAAATATTCTTGAATTCTCAGAACCATTATCAAAATACAAATAAAACATTTCCCAAACACTTTAAAAAATTCACTTAGCTAAAGTATGAAATATATTCAGAAACACTTGTATACAGATACTTGCATTAACACTAATTATAAATCATGAATTCCTCAACACTTTAATAACTTGATCTAAACTACCATTCATTACAAAAATAATAATTCAATAAAGGCAATACTTTAAATATCAACTTCTTTTGAAATAAAATATCTCCCCAAATTCAGAAAGCGATACTTCTCCTGCGTGCCATCTCCATTGAAACACACTAAATTTTTTGTTTTTTGTTTTTTCACTCGTTGAAGAATGACAATGCAGTAAATATAAAATACAGATCATAAAAAAAAACCATACATACAAAATCTTTTTTCTTTTTCTTTCAATGCAACGCGCCTAATAAGAAAGTAAAAACAACTGGCGCCGTGTTAGACGTCGACTAAGATTTTCTTTAGGCGGGAGATTTTAGAGTTCAAGGTCGTTCAACTACTAGTTATCGATACATTATTTCTGCACATTACACACATTCTACAGCATTAATATTCATAATAAATCGTTAATTATCCAACTATTTAAATACATACATACAGTTAAATAGTTTTAAGCTTTCTGAAACACTTAAATCAGGATTGATTTGCAAGTTTAAGTAGTCAGACGAACAACTTAGCATTAAAACGAAATCAATTTCTCATTACAATACATACAAAATAAAGGAATTTCTTCTGAGTTAAAAATTACTATTTCTACAGTACAACTTTGAAAAACCTTCTTTATAAATGACTTTTTGCCTAGGTTTAGACGACATAAAGTATAAAAATACTTATCTATCCGATGGATATCGGGATCGGGCCCACAGTTGGGTAGCCATTTCTCTGTAGCAATGATGTATGCTGACACGGCTAGCTAACACTTAAATTGAATTTATTTACATACACATACACTACAGAAATTACAAGACTTTCACGAACATAAAATATAAGGAACAGGGACATTTTTAGTATCACATACTACAGCCTAGCTGCTGCTTGCTCCAGGGTTGGAGTTACACTGTGTAAGTTTTTGTCAGTCCGCTAGGGGGCGTTGTTGGTTCCGTTACATAACTTATTTTTGAATTTGTATAATTTCTGTAATTTTATTGTTTCTTGCTTTTTTCTTTAGCTTTAAGGCTTTTTGAAAGTATAGCAATATTTCATTTTTATCCTTTATGCAATTTTTTGTTTATTACTGTTTAATTTGGTTTTGTCGGAATCAGTGAGGTTAATTTTTAAAGCATAACTTTGTCAGAGGCAACACCATGCAGATACTGCTAGTAATTTATAAAAAGATGTAATAAATATAATTTTTGAGAAAAATTCTGGTAATATTAAACAATTTTAAAACAATATTTTTTAAATTTTGCACACACAATTCATTAATTTAACGCAATTAAATTCAAAATCATAAATTGGAATTGATATGTTAAATAATACACACCTGTTCCCATTCGTTGCTTTCTGGATCATATGCTTCAACAATTTTTAAATATGACTGACCGTCATAGCCCCCAACTGCTATTAAAAGGTTGCCAAGAACGCCAACTCCTATAGCATCTCGACCAATTTTCATTGGTGCCACTAAAGTCCATGCATCTGTCCGAGGATCGTATCTATAAAAATATTCTTATACATCAAATGTGTAATAGTTTAGTAAATTTAACGCCAAGATAAAAATTACAGGAATAATTAATGCTCTTTAATATTTTTTTCAAGGTTCAATTCCTTACATTGTTCTAAAAAAATAAGGAATATTAAATACAGTAAAACCATAATAAGTCGTTAATTTTCTTTTGCATCCCATCTAGCTCTCACAGACGGCAGTGCAATCTCTAGTTTACTCATTATGAATTCAAATGTTACCCTATAAAAGCCTTTAAATATGCAGGGTTTGTGTCTGATGGCAAAGAAAATGAAGTCCAAAATGACTATATAAATGTCGATAACAATGTTGCAGTATGTTCTCAAGTGACCATTAATTAGAATTTAGAAATTTAATTTGAATTTTTAGAAGGTAAAAGCAATGATATTGAAGGAAAACAGAAGTTCTGGAAGCATTAGAAACAATTTAACATTACCTTATGTCAGTTCACGTTACTACAGATGATGAATTCAAAGCATTACATGTTTTAGAGAAAGTTAAAATGTACACAATATTCAGAAATGAATATTAAGTACATTACATGGTTACTCAGATTAGGTCACTCAGGTTTTACTATATGTTTATGATTTATTGCACACTAGCGCATTTGTAAAACAAATAGAATTTCATAATTATTTTGATTAAAGAATTTTGCTAATGACAGAAAATACAAATACATAAGTAAAATTTTACATGAATATAACAAGAATGTGAGATTTGCGAATGGTAAAACAAATTCTGAGATACAATCATATGATGAGAGTGAGCATCTTGTGCAGCAATACACGTGCAAACTTTTTCTCTACACACTATCACATACTATTATCTACGTAACAATAAAGTGAAACAAGGAATTCCTAAACCCAGTACTCATGAAAAATCTTTAAAAAAAAGAATATTCATTTGGGAGCACTATTATTTTTATTCGGGAGCACAATCAAGCTATTATCATAAAAACATCTTACACAATAGTCATCTCTGTAATTATTTATTTTGATTTATAAATTTATTTTTTGAAAATAAATTATGTAGATCCCTTTATTTAAATGTTTATTTTTTAATCTAGAATTTTAAATACTGTGGATTTGTATCCTAGAATTGGATTAAAATGAAAGAATAAAAGCAACAAGGCACAAGGTTAATTTTAATTGCTTTAATCCTTCAAAGATTTAAATGATATGTACCATAAACCCTCAATTTTACTAATGTTTCAGATAAATCATTCCTGTCAAGCAACTATAGTGTAACTAGTGTCTAGCTTTTAACTTATTTAACTTGAAATAAATACATAAATGAATGATAGCAATGTTCAATAGAGCAACAATAGCATAAATGTTAGATAGAGCATTAAACAAAGTATGTAAAAATATTCATTGATCTAGCGCTGATGTCATATGCTGATGCAATTGTAGCACAAAGTTGAGTCACGAAAGTGCACACTGCCATTAATTGAATTTAGCTCCTGCCTCCTTTGTGCAAGCACGACATTCAGGGTGTTATTTGTTTCACCTCATTGTGCTTTATAAATGATAATAGAAATAAAACCTAAATATTTAATTACTTGTTTAGATATCGCACTTCAAAGTGTGTAAAATCTCAAACATTTAAAAATGTCCAAATATATGCAAAATAAACACAACAAGAACTATAGAAAACATAAACAGAAAGAAAGATCGAGATGGGGAATCCAAAAAGATCTGGATATCATAGCTGAGTGTCAATGACCTCAGAGGGGGTTCTTGAAAGTATAGGTGTTGCACCTTCAAGGTGAACAAATGCCTGATACGAGTGCACCAAGTACCTCCACCGCTCAGTTTAACGCAAATAGCTTATCTGATGACATAAACGTTTTATTATCAAATGATGGAGTTCAACCCATGGAGGTTCGGTAATGAGCCATAACCTTCAACATCAACAGCGAGTGCACCAATTGTGATGCATAAGCGGAGCGATGAACATTTGATTGATGTGTGAAATTAAGACAGTGAAATACTAATTTCTTTCACTCTCATTCACCACATGGCCTCACTGACATATTTTAAGCCTTAAACTTAGCGACTGTTTCCCAACACAGGCCCAGACCATTTTTTTAAAGTATATATTAATATATAACTACTTACCTTTCAACACATTCAAATCTTGACACTCCAGGATTTAAAATTGGAGCATCATGACCACCAAGAGCAAATAAATAACCATTTATAACACCTACTCCAGCACCACCTCTTCTAATTGACATTGGAGCACAAAAAGTCCATTTATTTCGGTGAGGATCAAAGCACTCAACAGAACGCAAACACGAACTTCCATCACGTCCACCAACAGCATACAATCTAGAAATATAGTACAATAGGATATTTAATTTAAAAAACATTTCAATAAGATAGGAAGGTCCTACAAGTACATTCTTCCAATGAAATTACCTATCATTAAGAACAGCAACTCCGGCTGTGCTTCGTTGTGTATTTAAAGGAGCCACATAGCTCCACTGACGAGTAGTGGGATCCCACCTTTCTACCGCACTCAAATATGTCCAACCATCATGTCCTCCAACTGCATACATTTGTCCTCCTAACACACCAACACCTAAAAAAAAGAAGAAACCATCTGTATACATGTAGAAGTGTCTGCAAGATTCCTCCAAAAGATAGGCTAAGTTGCATTTTTGTCAAATGAAAATTATATTAGAGGAAATATTTGTTTTGTACACAAAACTAGAATCCTTTGCTTTTGATAATTGGGAGGGGGGGGGGGTCTAAATTCCTATATCCATATTAATAATAAAAAGATCGCATAACTTTGAAATGCAAATTGTTAGCCACACAGTCAGTATAAAGTCAAAAATCCGGAATCCTTCGGACCTCGGCCATTCTGGATTTTGGATCAGTTGTAATTTTTGTCCAAAAAAACCCAATCTAACCTGTATGCACGTTATTTACGTCCGGAACATGTTTGCAATACTAAAATAGCAGAAATATAAAAAGGAATAATTTTTAAAATAGGAAAAAAAACCTCTAATACAATGCAACAAATTTTACTTACAGATCTGATTTTTCTGTGTGGTATTTACTCTGAACCTGTCCATTATTTTGTATTGTTTCGTCAATTTGGTACAGGTTGAATGTTTTTTTTTTTTTTTTAAATTGTAGATAGAAAAAGAGAGAGAAACAAAACGATGGTTAGCAAATCGTCTGGATTTTGGACAATTTCGGATTTCAGACATCCGCATTTGGGACTTTGTACTGCATAAGATATGACCAACAATTTTAAACCTTTTTTTCATAACATGGGTAAAATAAGGTGTTACTAACTAATTTTTGGGTGCTGAATTCAAATATGACTAATAAATATCCATCACATTGTTTTGTGTATTACAAATAGCTAAGTTTCAAAACATGTAAATTCAATGCAAGTGTGAGAAATTACACTGGCTAACAATTTTAAACGTTTCTTCATGACAGGTGAAATAAGGCTTCTTTAACTAATTTTGGGGCACTGAATTCAAAAATGACTAAGAAATCTCCATCGTGCAGTTTTGTGTATTAATAGCTATACTTCAAAATACGAGTTTCAAATTGTAACTATTTTCTCGTTACACATACAATGTGTTAAAAATTAGAAATACCTTATTTACATATCACTGCTTAAAAGCAGCAAAAAATATATATATACGAAAGCAAATTCATTCACTTTTCTCTGGTGTAATATTTAGTCTTCCTGCAAAATATAAATATCACAATAACAGTAATTGAACACTTCTGAGAATTTTTAAGGGGTCGCCGTAGCCCGGTTGGAAGTGCATCAGATTAGCAACTGGGAGATTTTGAGTTCAAATCCAGCCAAAGACTGTCATTTACAAAAGGGGCTGGTGCATGTTAAATCTGTTGTGGCTTCAAATGTCCTCATATTGGTTTGGTGTGGAAGTTTGGAGAGTGGGGTGCCAGCTCAGGTGTTGCCCTGGCATCTGAGCGTGTTTCAAACTTACGTGGTGTTATCATCAAAACTTTCCCTTGGGGGATTGATCCAGGACTATCATCAATAGCCCATTGTGTTGCTCCAGAACGAAGGTAATTAAAATACCTACCTGCCTGAGATTTTAAAATATACAGTCCACACACACAGCAAAATGTACTTAGGATTTTAAACACAACAATGGTGGTTAAGTTACAGTTACGTATCATTGAAAAAAAATTGTTGTGCCACCCATGTCAGGTGGCAAAATATGAAAACAAAAATTTAGTGCCTATTTACATGCCTAAAAGAGCTAATTCAAAAAAAAAAAAAAAAAAAAAAAAAAAAGTTAGCAAATATATATAAAATGCCCAATAACAAAAACCTTAAGACTGTGGGTGCAACTCTGGGACAGCGAGTAATTATCGGTATTTGAGTTTCCAGCCAATGCCATGTGCTTCGAATTGCAGTGCAATCACAGTTACAGAATCTGCTACTTTGTCGCACTAATTTGAAGTTACAGTGACACTGATGTCTGAAAGCTTCCTGATTTGTTTTCAAGTTTCTAGTTTTTGTATAAATTTTTATATATGTCATTTAAAAACTGGAAGTACTTCACTACAGGCAGGTATGTATTTTAAGAAGTACATGCTTTGACATCTATTTCATGTGATAGTAATGTTTTTAATACTTGTATTTTGTTTTATAACCTCAACATGGAAAATTTTCAACAGAGTGGGGTAACAATGGGACTGTCCCAAAATCTGGTTACTAGTCTTATTGTTGGAAAATTTGAAGGATTAGGTGAAAAAATGGGAAATTTTAGCTACAAGACTCTGAAGACAGTGAAACATTCAGCGACTTGGAGTACCAGCTTGCTCCATTGATGCCAAGCCCACAACCTTCCACCAGAACTTGACAATGGGAGAATACGCTCTGGTGAGGTACAAGGGTGAACTTTACCCGGGATGGATCATCGAGATAAAAATCAAAGATAAAGTACTCATATCTGATATGAAGAAATCTGTCTTGTGCTGGAAATGGCCAGCAAAGCCTGAAGTTTATTATTTGAAGGACGAAATAGTCCAAAAGATCAACCAGCCTCAGCAAATTGGTTGACGAGAAATTTCCAAAGTTAAAGAACTAATAGTTTAAGAAAAACTTAAATTCCATTGCAAGCAATTAATTTCAGTTAAAATGTTACTAACCTTCTTGACAATCCTATTATTTTCAAAATATTACTCTAATTAAAAAAATAATCAAACACACACAAATTAGAGCTAAAACCTCCTGATATATGATTTTAATACTATGTCTGGATGTCTGAAATAAAGCACTTATGTGTATCATTGGGACAGATTGATTTTTCATAGTGTTTCTAAGTGAAAAACAGTACTGTCTCAAATTACCCCACTTAATGGGGTAAAATTGGGACAACGATGAAGGACATTTATTAGGTTTGTCATTGGGCGTAGAGTAAAATCATGTCCATATTTTGGAAGAGGAAGGCTAACTACATATAATACCAGTCTCAGCAATCTAGCTTAATATGTGTTGACAGGAGTAATAAGAAACTTGAAAATGTGTCCCAAAGTTATCCCGGTTTATGGTATTGATTTTTCCTAGTGTTTCTAAGTGAAAATCAGTAGTGTCCCAAATTTACCCCACTTAACTCTTTCGATCCCATTGGTAGGAAAGATGTGGTGCTCAGAATGCCCAGGTCAGGATTTTTTTTTTAAATCACTGATTTAAATCACAACTAATCTTCTATTTTTATAACTAAGTAAATACACCATAGGAAAATCACAGAAGTGGTCAAATGCTTTATTTTTTCTGCACTCATGGTGATTTTAGCACTAATGGCTACACCAAGCTCAGAGGGAACTGGGTCAATTACTGCATATTATAAAAGATTGCAACAGCCAGTTTTAACTTATTAGAATATCCTATATACTGGAAACAGTAATGTAAACATACATGACATAAATCTAAATGCCAGGAAGAGTAATGTATAAACATTCCTGATTAACAGCACTCATAATATAAACACTTAAAGGATGCATTCAACAGTTTGATTCAAAATTATAAACTAAAGGGGTGACTGATTTTATTAGCTAAAAAAAACACAAGAGGGAAGTAACGTTTTTGAGGCTAGTTTGTCAGTTAGCTCAGGAGTTCCCAAAGTGTGTGCCGCAGCACCCTGGGGTGCCACAAAGAGAGATGAGAGGTGCTACGAAGCAATCTAAGCTATTTCTAAGCAACAGAAAAAAGGGTTAAGGTCACTCATCAAAAATCGGTTCACTCCCCAACCAAGAGCATGATGAAGTTAATTTTATTTATATTTTCCCCAACCTATGTTTTTTTATTAAGTAAAATTAAAATGTTTGTGTGTGAATTTAAAATATTTGGGAACCCCTGTGTTAGCTTATTCTTGTGGTGTGCAATAGAGATAAAAAAGTTGAAATACACATTTTCACACACAGCCATTAAAATGTCAGCAGGAAAAAAGAAAGATCCAATATGAATTAAAATAATTTATTATAGCTGCTCAGCACAGTTTTATTATCAGAATTTACTGTAGTTGATTATTTCTGTCTTCTATTCTACTTCTCAGACTATAGTTTAGGTCTATCACTTACACTTACTGATAAATTTGGTAACATGATGATGTAACTTTCTCAAGAAAAACTATGTAGGATGTCAACTTGTGTTTTAAAGCTAAACAAATGTTAAGTAAATATTGATTTACCATGTCACAAATTCTGATTGTTCACTTAAAATAAATATTGGTTTACATGTCATGTCACAAACTCGATAACAAATTTATATATAATTATTATAAAAACAGTGTATGGGGCCTGCAGAAAGTTAAATAAAAAAATCTGATTTAAATAAAAATAATCCGATTAATTGATTAAAAAAAAATCATGACTTTTGTACACCCTGGTTTATAGCCATTCGTAGATACTAAAACACTAAACAATTTATACAAAATTATGAAATAGCTTTACTATTGAAATTATTTCACATTATTGTTTTAACATTGATATTGATCCCTTATGGGCAGTTCCTAAAAGAAATTATTTAATTGCTTAAGAAATGTACATAAACCAAAGCATTGGTGATTATGTGGCTTATGTATATCAACTACTTCATTTTCTTTTGTAAAAATGGGGAAAAAATATTATAACATGAAATGCGACAGTAACTACTTTTCCCATCCAAGTTCTTCATGAAATGGAGTCATTTCTTATTGTGAGAACATGTGGTTTCCCACATCCAGTCTCCATAGTTGCCCACATCCAGTCTCCATAGTTGCAGTTTGTGTTCTAGGAATTACAAAGCAAACTGCATAAAAGAACATTAGCTGGAAAAAACACAATTCCTTCGGCCTTTCGGAACTATTTTAAGTACACACCTTTCAGTGTACTTCTTGAGGGACTAACATGACACCACGAACGATTTGTTATCTTTCTCTCCTATCTCACTGAAAGCATCACAGGTACTGATGTTAGTGATGATTTAGTATCAAGGAGTGTCTGCTAATATAGGTTAGAACATTTTAAAATCTTGATTACACAAATGGTCTTGAATGGTCAAAGGGCAGCAGTCACTCTAGAATGCGAACAAAGATACTGAATCAATTACCAATTTCAAGCCAGTAGAATTCTCCATTTAAAGATCAAACAAGAATATCTGATTTGAAGATATATTAAAGAAACGACTGCACGTAGAAACAGACTACATATCAGCAGATTCTCAATAAGCACTTCTTCGGATGACAAGTGGGACAGTGATTTACAACGGTGTAAAAGTTTACCCCAATCCCCAACAGTTAAGTGACCCTTCTCAATCAATGGAACACAAAGAAGTTACACTCCCCTTTGAATGCTAGAGGCATTGCTTCATGAAACATACTCTCTACCCCGAATCCGACTGGAGTACGGTCGGCTTGAGCATTTTCCAACAGGGCGACTTTGGTCGGCTTGGGATCGAAAGAGTTAATGGGGTAAGATTGGGACAACAATGGAGAACGTTTATTATGTTGAAGATCGGTTTACGGTATTAGATCTGAAATCAGCACCTAAATTATATTTTAAGCAGGTAAATTTGATTATGTTTTAAAAACCTTATAAACTTATATTATGGGAGGTTAATGATTTCCTTTTAAATCTTTGCTAACCTCAATTTTTAAAACTATGTATGAAAATGAGTAACAGGTTTATTTGATTCTTAGGCATATTTTTTAAAAATGAAATACTTATTTGTTTGAGTCTAATTATTATTTCTATTTCATTTTATGATATACCGATTTAGTATTTTACAATAGAATTAACCAAACACATTCATTTTTTCTTTCCTTGGTCAATCGTCCTTAAGTGAAATATCAAAAAAATTTTGTATCCTTAAACATACCAATAAGTACAAGTTGTTTACATGAGTTTTCATGTTATAAGAAAATTATTTTCTTATCAGAATTTGCATTTAATGTTATGAAATACAACAATTCATTTCATTCTCAACTTTTGTTATCCGTAAATTCGGAAAAATAAAGTTTTGCCTTTATAAGTAGAAAATGATACACAATCCAATAAAAATTAGATGAACAGATAAAAAACTTACCTAAACCATGCCTATGTGTTGACATTGAGGGCATTGCTAACCATGTATTTTTTTTTAAGTCATAACACTCTACTATATTCAGAGTTTTCAATCCATCCCGGCCACCAACAACATACAGCTTTCCATCAATAACTGCAGCCCCAAATTGTAGTCTTCTTGAAGTCATTGCACTAAAATGGCTCCACGAATTAGAACGCAAATTATATTTTTCAATACACCATGAACCTGCAAAATAAATTCCTAGTAAACAAAATTAAGTGTAATGCTTAGGAGTCAAATATTTAAGTATAGAAGGAAAATTGTGTAGTTATGATGTAACATTGAAGTAAAAATATAGGATGTCAAATAATTCAGAATCACTAGTTAAATTAATAATTTATAAGATCAAATATAATAGATGACATGATTGAATTTGGGACCTGCAACAAAAGAACAAGACAGAAGATAAGTAAATGTAGTTCTGAGAATGCACATAACTTAAGATTTGCAATTACATGATTGGATATGTAGTGTATGAAAATACAAATTCAGCTAGTCTTAAGTAGCACTGAATAAAGTTCAGTTAACTGTCATGAGTTTGAAAAGTAAAGTTCTTTCCAAGAATCATTTGAAAGATGAAATATCAATAAAAAAAAATAGATAAAGGAAGATAAATTAAATACATTTCAATTTGAAGAGAAAGCAGAAATATAAAGAAGATTTTTGCTTCATTACAAAATGCATAAACTGCATCTGTATAATTCATCAGCAAAAAAATGCAAAAATAACGACTGGAACAAGATATTGGCATTGAAAACCTTCTAAACTTAATAAAATACAAATAAAAGTTACACTGGATATGTGTGTTCATATGAATAAAAAGCATTGAAAATAAATTACAAATACCAAAGTATTGGGTCATCGGAAAAGTTCTGCGCGTTTTCAAATCGAAGCTAGTTTTGTTATTATTACTTTGCTAACGCTGATAAGGAGTTACCTTGATTGAAGCCAGATGCTTAAATTCGGTCTTCTCTGCTTACACTGCATAATTATAGCATGTGTTATGGCATAATTTTTGTTTCACTTCAGTGCTAAGAATGGAGAACCAGAAAGTTTATTTTCGTCACATTATGCTATTTTGTTTCAAGAAAGAAATAAATGCTAGTCACGACTGCTCGTAAAATGTGTATATGGCTGCTGTGTGTTGTATATGGGCATAGTGCTGTTTCTGAGGCCAGTGTGAAGGAGGTTTGTTAAATTGAAGCGTGGAAATTTCAGCCTTGAAGATGATGCCCGCTCTGGACGACCATCCCCTGTAAACGAAGACCTATTAAAAGAAGCTATCATTGAAAATCCATGTTACACAGTTCAGGAACTATCAGTCTAAATATTAAAAAAAGTACAGTGCATGATCATCTGAAGAAGATTGGATATGTAAGCTACTGCAATGTATGGGTACCCAATACTTTAAATACATCAGAATGCTTTCTCGAATTTCAGTGTTTCTTTGCTGAAACAAACTGAAGAAGCTCCTTTTTTGAAACGACTCATTACTGGAGATGAAAAGTGGCTACTGTACAAGAATGTTACAAAGAAAACATCATGGGGTAAGTCAAATGAACATCCCAAGTAATGTCAAGAGAGGGACTGCATCCCATAAAAGCAAATGCTTGCTGTATGGTGAATGCTGAACAAAGGAATTGTTTATTATGAATTAATGCCCCAAAATCAGACAATAATTCGGAAAAATACTGTCCTCAAATGGCAGTATTAAAAGCAGAAATCGAAGCAAAGAGGCCAGAACTGACCAATTGTTGAGGTGTTGTATTCCAGCATGACAATGCTCGGCCTCACATTTCGCTGAATGTCAGACAGGCTTATTGAGTATGGCTGGGATGTTTTGTCACTCCCTATATTCACCAGACCTTGGATCCTCAGATTTTCACCTCTTCAGGTCACTTCAAAATTCTTTGAACGGCCTTGAGCCAATTCTTTGTAGACTGTCAAACAGCACCTCGATAACTTGTTTACAAATAAGCCTAATTATTATTTAAAAAAAGAAATTTTCCAGCTGCCAGAAAGATGGCAAATGGTCATAGAACAAAATGCAGCTTATGTGATTCAATAAAATGTTCTTATGTTTTTGTCTGCTATGTTGGTATTTATCTTAAAAAAACACGCAGAACTTTCCGAATAACCCAATGCACGAAACAGCATTGTTGAAATTTTCTTGATGCACAGAAACACATTTGCAAAGTGGAATGACTTTTTCGAACAAATGAAAATGAGTATAGCATCTTTTTTCAAGTTATTTTGAGAAATGAACACCATGATTCTGATCTTGAATGTCTTTACTCAGATGCTAGATGCCATTGAAAAATGCTTTTTTTTAATGGACTTTCTAGGACTATGTGAACTCTGTAATTCCATCAGATACAAGCCTTCACAACTACATGTGTCTATTATCACTTTAAGAAAAAGATTTAATGACTGTCATGCACAGGGTAATGTAACTGAATTATTCTTGGTAAGGACTCCATTAGCAGTTCATAACAGTTTGGAGGCTTTCCACACAATTTAAATACATAGCTAATAAATGATTTGATTACCAGATACATATTGATCCAGATATGCCAACAAGATTTGATGTTTCAGGAATTCAAAATGTGATTTTCATTAATGTTTTAAGAATCATTTCATGTATTTCATGGAATGTTTTCAGTGTTAAATAATCAATACATTTGATAACTATTTGTATCAATATCAATTTGTATCATTTTTGAATACAATTTCAATATTTCATCTACTGATATAAGCCTTCCTCAAAGCAAGTAGTTTTCCTGTGGTGGAAAAAGATTTAAAAAACACAAGTAAATAGAAATACAAGTATCATTTTTATTAAAATGCAAACTTCAAAATAGCCTCAATCTTTTGATATTCTACAGAAGTATTTTAATGATATAAAAGCAGTGCGAAAATGGACTGTATAACCTTCAATAATAAAAGCCTTTCAAAAAAGAATATAATAAATTATTAAAAAAAATTCATAAAATTTCTAAACTTAAAAACAAAACTTCCTGAATTGGCAAATTGGAATTTGTAAAACTTAACTGACATTCATCTGAATAAAGGATGCAATAAAATTGTAAATCTATCGAGCAAGATATTCCATAATTTGCTTATCTTTATTTTAATGTCATAATTAAATGTAAAAATTCACGATACCTAAAATAGTGGCATCTCTGTTGATGCAAAGAATTAAATTTTACAGCACTTATAACATAATATGCATGATTTAAAAATTTAGAAAATACTAACCTTTACCCCCATCCATGCCACCTACCATGAACAAATTACCAACAGTAGATTTACGAGGCCTTGTACGAGGGGAACATAGCAAAGAACAACGTTCAGGTAAAAGATGGTACTGCATAGCTTCTAAAATCAGATTGTAGCAACTAGGACTTTCTTTTAGTATTGGATTTGCTTCAATACTGTCTACCAAAAACTGCAAACAGGTTTACGACAAATAAATATTGCAAAATAACTCATAATACAAAATTGAATTAGTGATGAATCCACAAATGAAACATTTAAACTTTAAATAAATAATTAGTACAAACAGAGCGTCATACATGTTTTTAATACGAAGATTAAGGAGTTTTAAGGTACATATTAAAAATTCGAGAACTTATTGAACCTTGTATGCAGCAATATTAAAAGCATAACATAAACATATAATGAAATACAAGATATATTTACTTCTAGTTCATAGAAAAATATCCCTTTCAAAAATGGAATTTTTAGAAACACATCAGTATTATCAGTATGCTAACAGACAGGTTACAAATGAATTTGATAATTTTTATTATTCCTTTCTTAAAACTAAATTTTTTTTTTATATTGAAAACTCTACTCTAGCAACATGTGCAATGAAATAAGCTTAGGCGCAACATAATTAAAATCTCAAAGGAACCAAATCAACCAACCATTTTTTGGAGAAAACATTTTTTTCAAACTTTTTGTCAATAACTCATTGACGAAGAATAGTTTCTTTCAGTAAAATTAATGAATGCTGTCATCATAACAAATAAAGTAATTAAAAATCCAGATTGAATCCCTTTTAATGAGTTTCACAGGTAAAATTACTTTATCAAATAAATTTAATTGCAAGTTAATTCTAATGAATTTTTTGAGGTAGTTTAATTCATTAAGAGTGTCTTACAATTCATTAAGAAACAAAATTATTATTTTATCTGGGAAGTTATTGTTTTTCATAAAAAAAATATAGGAAAACTAGGGTTTGTTGGCATTTACCTTGTATTTTTCTACCAGTGATTTCAGAGCGGTAATATCGCCACTATTTAACTATATGTCTGTTGCATCATCCACTCTAGTTTCAGTGTGATAAAAGCTTCCAGAGAGAAAAATGGAAGGTTTTTTTTTAGTCAAATAAGTTTTTTTTCTTAATTGAAGGTTTCGGTGTTTTATGAAGCATAAGAATTTGTTGAGGTGTTTTCAATGGATGTATTGGATAGAGTGAGCAATAACGATTGTATTCATGTACTGGAATTGCTTGTAAGACTTATGTGGAAGAATAAGGCAGCCATCTTGTCTCAAAAGTTCTGGTGGGGCAATTGGCATTTAAGTCGTGGGGCATGTTGGCACAGGAAAAACTGGTGGACATTGACGGCGACGAATTTAATATTTCCACAATGGTGAAAACACAAACTTGAAAGATGGCCAGAAGTCACGGATACAATCTGGTACAACTGCAACAAAATTTTGTGGAAATTTAAGCCACCAATCCAAGTGGACAATCACCCTACTTTGATTGACATATAAAGCATTAAAGTTTTCTCTGATTGTTTTGTTTTCTTAGTTTTCCTTATTTTGTACTGAAATTAAAAGTTTTAAATTGATTAACTCGCATTATTGCTTAGATTCTATGACAATGATATGCTACACCAACTTACCCCAGGCATTATGCCAACCTACCCCACATCAGGAGAAAGTTGGCACAGTTTGAACACTTTCGTAAACAATATTTAATGAGTAAAAGAGAAGTATCCTATTTTTAACATTTTCTTCAATAATTGTAACCAAGGAGTTCCACTATCAGCAGTATTAGTTATAGTAGCTGAAAGTATTACTGAAAAAAAGAAAAATCAAAACAAAAACTATGCCAACTAGCCCTGGTCAGTGGAGGAATTTGTGGTCCTTGCAGTGATTATTCAAAAAGCTCAATTTTCCAAACATTTCAACAAAATAGGCAAGTTAAACAACAAAATTGTTCTTAAACAAATTTGCCTCTTCATTATGATTTTCACCAAGAAAAATTTCTATATCTTCTTTTGAGTTCAAACAATCTTTGAATAACTTTTGCACTTTAGAATAGTATAGAAGTGAGGTAAAATTAGCTTTTGTATCTTAACACAGCTTTGCAAACAACTTATGGACTGTTTTCTATGTTGTTTATAACTTTTGTAAAGAAGTTTTGTTGTTCCTCCAGGGTTCATACAGAATTTTGAATACAAAAATTAAGGAGTATCTAAGGAGTATTTAATGAGTTGTCTCAAAATTTTTAAGGAGTCATAGAATATAAAAATTAAGGAGTATTTAACGAGTTCTATCGAAATTTTTAAGGACTCTTAGAAAGTTTATACACACATTTTCAAGTGCGAAAAATAAAAATGTTTCAACACTTTAAGAATTTAGTTCCACTTAATACTACAATACTAATTACTCAAAACACTAAAATTATACTTTGATATTTCAACTCAACACAAGTTCTTTTCCCCCTGCTTGCTGGAGCTGTTTTATCTAGGATGTGGATCCTGCTGTAAACAGTTCTTATACAGTGAAATCTCAGTATAACGTTTCTCAGTTTAAAGTACATATTTCTCTCAAATCCCAGCTAAAACTCACAATAATAGAAATCCAAGCATAGTTCTTTTCAATTTACAGTATTTTTCAAAATAAAATATCAATAAATATTTTTAGGATGAAGTTATACACTACACAGTCCGAAATCCGGTCGTTTTGCGAACTGGCGTTTTTTATTTGTTTTTCACACTTTTTTTACATTGTTCTGACAATTTGTCAAGAACGAAAAGTTAAACCTGGATCTAATTGATGAAATAACGCAAAATAACGGACATGTTCAAAGAAACTACCACACACAATAATTAAAAGATTTGCAAGTAAAATTTGTTGTTTTTCAAAATTTTTTTTTTCTTTTTAAAAATTATTCCTATTTATGTATCAGCTATTTTACTATTGCAAACCCAAAATTCGCGGGATTAGTTTTGTTTAAGGTTTTCTTTTTGACACAAAAAAGGCAAACAGTCAGAAATCTAGTGCAAAATCTGGAAAAGTCCGATATCTAAAAAAGTCCGAAATTCGGAAAATCCAAAAAATTTAAAAATAAAAAATCTAGAAAAGTTCAAAATCGGTAAAATTTCAAAATCCAGAGAAGTTCGAAATCCGGAGAAGTTCAAAATGCGGAAAAGTTTGAAATGCGGAAAAATTCGAAATACGGGACTTAACGAGATTTTTTACTGTATTCTACAATTAAATACAAACGACAGATTTCAGACAGAAATGAATGAAATCGGCAACTTTTTTTTAATAAATGAATAGGTAAATTATTTTTTAACTTCAAATATTCAAGTATGAAATAATCCACTTAGATTATAAAAGATTACGATTTTCAATACTACTCTTATATGGAGATTTAATGTTCAATTAAATTTAAAATAAATCAAATGCGATAATATTTTGTCTACTTAATAAGTAAACTATCGCTTTCGCTAAAGAAATTCAAAAATTGAATTTGTAATAATCAACTTCGATGTTAACAGATGGCGATTTTCAATACGTTCGCAACGCTCCCTTCAATATTTAAAGCCGCGTCCACACCGGAGAAGCAGAGCAAAACATGAATGATTGATTAACCCCGGAGACAGGTTTGGTGAATCAATCTCTGGTTTTTCTGGTTTGACAGCTCGGACACAAAATGTTCCATGTGCTCGCGATCAATCTGGTTGGTTGTGTGTTGAAGTTAAACTGCAAACTTATTGTTTGAAGCAAATTGTTTTAAGGTCCCGTTCTTTACGAAGTCGGCGCCTAATCGCGAGTGCAGAGTATATTATCATTAAAGATTTATTAAAGAGAAATAGGAAGAAAAGTTCCCCAAAAAGGCGACATTTGGTGACACACGTGATGGAAAATGTTCTCAGGAGCCAAAAGACTGAAAATGTATAAGTCTTTTGCTCACACGCGGTAGAAATTACGCTTTTCCTACTGGGACACTTAATAAACCCTAAACTAATAGCCGCCTCGGAAAATAATCCACTTCATCGTTAACCCTGTACAATTTTGAACAAACCGTATTTTCAATCCTGCGACGGCGGCAACCTCTTTATTAATAAATAAATAAATATATATATATATATATATATACATACGTACTTGCAAAATTGATATTAGCAGATTATTTCCCCTACAAAATAAAAATTTCTTACTGAATATTTCACTCATATGTTCCAACATATTGAAAGTCTCTTTCAATTCGGCATTTTTCGGTAAAACGTATTAATATTGCAATGCAACAATTTTAAATTTTCTTGAATTGCAAAAAAGTTTAAATACATTTTAAATATCCACCTCTTATTTATCTTAAACTAGCCACTGCGTGGTGATTGCTAAGAATTCCCATTTGGTTTGCGAAGCCTATTGGATAACAGCAATCATGGCATTGGTTTGCCTCACAAAACGAAATGGAAATTTGTAGCCTATTGGAAATTCTAATTTGCAAATTCTAAACAGCAAATTCTAATTTGATTTGTTTCGCAAACTAAATTATGAATATTATGAACTATGATTTGCTTCGCAAACAAACACCTCGGGCAACGAAGTAATGACTTCGTCATTCACCAAATTCGAATTACGAAGAGATCCAATCGGCGTGGCGTCACAATCTCTTGCGAAAATATAAATATTTAATTGAAAAATTATTTATTAAAAGAAAATCAAATGGAAGGTAGAGATTTAGGGGTTTAGATTTTATTCAGATTTCACATCTGTTGAAATTTTCATCTGTCTTTAACAATCCCGATTTTACAAAAAAGTACTTAACAATGCCAGTCAATGTTTTTTTATTTGTTTCGCTTTTCTTCGCTGTGAAATGGTTTGAGCGTAGGAAATGAAATCTGTGATATCTCGAATCAAACGAAAGTCATTCTTCACAGAAAGTGGCGTTTGTGTTGGAAAAAATATGAGTTTCAATTTAAAATTATTCATTTATCGAAAATCATATTTTTAGGTATAGATCTAATGTGAAATTTTCCGCAGATTTCAAATCCTTTGAAAATTGTACTCTATCTTTTACGATCAATGAGATAAAAAAAAAAACTACGTAACTAAAGTTTAAATTTTGTTTGTTTTTTCAGTCTGCTGACAAATCTTTCTCCGCAAAATGAAAACAGAAGCGGAAAAAATACATTTAGAATCTGCTAACTTTTTATGCAACTGTTATTCCAAAGAACACAATAATAGTTAAATTCCAATAAATTATTTTTTAAATGTTTTAGATTGAATTTTAAAATTCAAGCTGGACACAAAAATTGCAAAAACTTCGGACTACACGTGTGCCAAATTTCATTATTGTAAGTGCAATAGATTCGTCCGGACATTGCGTAGTGGAGGTCGGACATTTCATTTTATAATAGCAGAGATTTAGACGTGCTAAGTTCCCCAAGACCACTAATATAGACCATCTAAATACAAATGGATGAACACATCAATTTTGACACTAATATAGGCAGATTACATTTTCACAACTGAGTTTTAATCGTCAACTATGTATAGCAAAACACACAATGCTTACAAATAGACTACTTAAATAATTGTATCACTTTAAAATCCGAAGAAATATAAATATTTCTATGTTCCGATCGCCGACCCGTTTCTTAACGATGACCCCGGTGATTGATTGAACGTCGAGCAAGGGAACGAAAAAACGCTGTCCAAATAGAGCGAGCACTTTGCTTTCCTTTGATGTACCGACTAGAAGCGGATCATTTTGCTCGTGCTCAAAATGTTCATTCACCGTCTACACTGATCGAGCTGACAATCAAACCTGTCTCCGGGGTTAATCAATCAAGCCGCGTCCACACCGGTCCAAACTCAGTTGTGAAAATGTAATCTGCCTACATTAGTCTCAAAATTGATGTGTTCATCCATTTGTATTTAGATGGTCTATATTAGTGGTCTTGGGGAACTTTGCACGTCTAAATCTCAGCTATTATAAAATGAAATGTCCGACCTCCACTACGCAATGTCCGGACGAATCTATTGCACTTACAATAATGAAATTTGGCACACGGGTAGTCCGAAGTTTTTGCAATTTTTGTGTCCAGCCTGAATTTTAAAATTCAATCTAAAACATTTAAAAAATAATTTATTGGAATTTAATTATTATTGTCTTCTTTGGAATAACAGTAGCATAAAAAGTTAGCAGATTCTAAATGTATTTTTTTCCGTTTTCATTTTGCGGAGAAAGATTTGTCAGCAGACTAAAAAAACAAAGTTTAAACTTTAGTTACATAGTTTTTTTTAATCTCCTTGTTCGTAAAAGATAGAGTATAATTTTCAACGGATTTGAAATCTGCGGATAATTTCACATTAGATCTATAACTAAAAATATGATTTTCGATAAATGAATAATTTTAAATTGAAACTCATATTTTTTCCAACACGAACGCCACTTTCTGTGAAGAATGACTTTCGTTTGATTCGAGATATCACAGATTTCATTTCCTACGCTCAAACTATTTCACAGCGAATAAAAGCAAAACAAATAAAAAAACATATTGACTGGCATTATTAAGTACTTTTTTTGTAAAATCGGGATCGTTAAAGACAGTTTCAACAGATTGAACAGATTGAAAATTTCAACAGATTTGAAATCTGAATAAAATCTAAACCCCTAAATCTCTACCTTCCATTTGATTTTCTTTTAATAAATAATTTTTCAATTAAATATTTATATTTTAGCAAGAGATTGTGACATCTTGTCGATTGGATCTCTTCGCAATTCGAATTTGGCAATGACGAGGTCATTACGGCGTTGCCCGAGGTGTTTGTTTGCGAAGCAAATCATAGTTCATAATATTCATAATTTAGTTTGCGAAGCAAATCAAATTAGAATTTGCTGGGAATCCATTCCAATAGGCTACGAATTTCCATTTGGTTTGTGAGGCGAACCAATGCCATGATTGCTGTTATCCAATAGGCTTCGCAAACCAAATGGGAATTCTTAGCAATCACCACGCAGTGGCTAGTTTAAGATAAATAAGAGGTGGATATTTAAAATGTATTTAAACTTTTTTGCAATTAAAGAAAATTTAAAATTGTAGCACTGCAATATTAATACGTTTTACCGAAAAATGCCGAATTGAAAGAGACATTCAATATGTTGGAACATATGAGTGAAATATTCAGTAAGAAATTTTTATTTTGTAGAGAAATAATCTGCTAATATCAATTTTGCAGTAACCTCGTCGCAGGATTGAAAACACGGTTTGTTCAAAATTGTACAGGGTTAACGATGAAGTGGATTATTTTCCGAGGCAGCTATTAGTTTAGGGTTTATTAAGTGTCCCAGTAGGAAAAGCGTAATTTCTACCGCGTGTGAGCAAAAGACTTATACATTTTCAGTCTTTTGGCTCCTGAGAACATTTTCCATCACGTGTGTCACCAAATGTCGCCTTTTTGGGGAACTTTTCTTCCTATTTCTCTTTAATAAATCTTTAATGATAATATACTCTGCACTCGCGATTAGGCGCCGACTTCGTAAAGAACGGGACCTTAAAACAATTTGCTTCAAACAATAAGTTTGCAGTTTAACTTCAACACACAACCAACCAGATTGATCGCGAGCACATGGAACATTTTGTGTCCGAGCTGTCAAACCAGAGAGATTGATTCACCAAACCTGTCTCCGGGGTTAATCAATCATCCATGTTTTGCTCTGCTTCTGGGGTGTGGACGCGGCTTAACGATCACTGTTTACGATCTGTCAGTGACTGACATTCTAGAAGAGGGTCCTCCTTTTGTTCGACCCTATTGACCGTCAGTCGTAAATGCCACTCAAGGCTCTATTGCACAAGTTAGGTAATTAGGTAAGAGGGGTCGGACATGCATGTGGCCGTGATTCGCTACATGATGTCTTACTGATGATAGCCTTTTCTCTTGGGAAAATTTCAGACTTGCTGCCAATACACCGCGAGCAACGTGAAGTATCCTGTTCCAATTGAAACGGTAGGTTTTGGAATCCATTATTTCGGTAGAAAGTAGCGCATTTCGAAATTGAAACGGCGGGGGAAAATTAAGGAGTTTTTAAGGAGTAGCTCATAAAAATAAGGAGTTTTAAGAGCGCTTAAAAACGAAAATTTATTTTAAGGAGTTCTTAAGGAGTGTGCGAGCCCTGTCGTTCATATTTTGATACAAGAGCCGCTCTATGATGCATGCAGTGCGTCCAGATAATTTTGGGTGCTTTATTTTTAACTAATGCTTGAAGACCTGCCTCGTGTTCTAACACTGATTATGCTCTGTCTGTAGAGTCCAATGCAGTCATTCCACTTCATGTCATTCTCATAAAAAAAATGTCAATTATATTAAATATTTCATTGAATGTGGCCTTTCTAGGGAATGGGGTTTCAAAATAATATATCTTCAATTATATTAGTTTCTGCAACCGATCGAAAATATTCAATTAAATGAGCCTCTTTAGCTACATCAGTTCCCTCATCTACTTGTGAGGATATTTGAAGTACACAGTTGAGAAACTAACTGATCGCAAAGATCTTCAGATACCTTAGATTCTTCTGACAACTGTATTATCAGAAAGCAGTATTTGTCGTAACTGTTTTGCATGATTCGTGAAACATTATTTTAACCATGTCAATAGCTGCTGGAAAATCTAGAGTTTATCCTATTGTGTGTGGTTTATTACATTTCTTGATTCTGTAAGAAACTTGGTATGACGCTAGCAATGTATGTGATGGAAGAGAAACTATTTTTGAACGTTTGCTTTTGATCCCCCCATTAAAGTGATATAATTTTCTCAGAAAACTTTATATGGGCTTTCCAATGTATTCAGAATGCAGTTTTAAGGTGTCGTTTTAATCTGCCTGGTCTCAAACTATCCGCAGCCAAAGCTTTCGTACAAAACAAACACATTGCTTTTTCCAAGCCATTTATAGCAGCAATTCTGAATCCTAATGATAAATAGGTTGAATTGTATTTTCTTGTTTTGGGAATTCTACCTCCCTGTGTGTCAGCATCGGTATCTTCATTATTAATGAATTTTCTCTTGTAACCAGTCAAAATTTATCCATATCTAAAAATATTAGGATTGAATTTATATTCTTGAAAAATACAACTTCGAAATTAATAATTATTATTATCAGTAAATAACCACACCAAACACAATATAAAAGACAATCGCACACCTCTGAAATGCTTCTGTTAACACTAACTAGGCCGACCAACCGGTCTAGAGGTTAAGGTGTTGGCCTCTGGATCGGAAGGTTCCTGGTTCGAATCCGGGGTCAGGGCATGGATGTAATTGTGTCGTCCTTAGTTAGGGGTAGTGATGGTCGCCCATTGGGTGCCCCTTCACAAATGACCATCGCTTTCCGGCCTTGCAGCGGCCTATGATTAGCAATCGAGTGCCCCCCGGAATTTAAAAAAAAAAAAAACACTAGCTATGAGTGACGTTTGAATTTAAGGGTATTGTTTTGATGATTCCTGCAACTAACAGTTCTAGCAGCCATTTTATAAACTATGCACTTGGAAACCAGTGGTGTCATCAAATTTCCGAAACAAGTAGTTTCCAGAAATCAATCTGTACTGTAGTCACAAAAACCATATTTTCAACAATGCAAGTAATACTATAGTATGCAATCTATCTGCAGTTATAAACATTACATCATACCAACACAATTCATCAATCCATTTTAGCGAAATACAATATTTTCCAAATAAATATTTATTTCATGTTTATATCAGAGTTAGAGAGATATGTGGTGATAAATGCATTAAAAAATAGGATATAAAATTTAATATTATGCTATGAAAGTTTAATTATATGCTATGTTATGAAAATTACACTCTGTTCAACTTTTCGTGCCTCCCTTTGCACTAGTCCACACATCCCAATTTGGAAATTACTGATGTAAAGAATGCCTAGGGATCAATGCATTGTTTCGCAGTTGAATTTATATAAATTAACCAACATTTTTCACTAAACAAAATATGAAAAAATATTATTCCCAATTATAAAGATTTATGTGCAAAAATGGAATGCTTTTGTGTTACATGTATAAATATTTTACAGTGTGTGACTAATTGTCCTTACTTTTTTCATAAAACAGACCGTTTCTTATTTCATATAGGTCTAAACTGATTTGAATTAAATAACATGCATCCTGTTCAGATTTTTTTTCATTTTCAACAATAAGCTTAATACAGAAAGGAAAACAAAATTTAAAATTGATTTAAAGCAATAATTTTTTTTTATAGAAATCAAGCTAATTTAAATCAGCATACCATGACTATGTTGCAAATTAATGTTATCAAAATTGTCAATATTTGAAACTTAATCTAATGTGACAACTTCCATAGAATATCAATAGTTTCTAATAGCAGTTTACCATGAATGCTTTTAGCTGAAGCACAAAAGTTAGCATAACTGTAAATCCTGTGGAGTAAAAGTTTTTAAACTCCATTTAAACACTTAAGTTTTCCAACTTTTATGTCACAATACATTGATTTGAAAATCATTTAAAGTTTATTAGTCTGGATAGAGTGCTTTTAAAAAATATATTTGCTGTGGTCACAAGCTGATTAAATATTAACACACAATTTCAGATTTCTCTTAAAAATGATAAATGCCAATAAACAATTCTAGGGCTGCACTGTTGAAATAAACAATAGAAATATCTGATTAAATAATAAATATAAATACCTGAGGTGAAAGCAAAGGAAGTTTTATCACCTCCAAAAGTTCAGGCAAGTCTGTTTTCCTGACAGGAAAATCATACTTTATCCACTCCATCAAAGAATTAAAAGCTAATTCTTCACTATCGACATTTAGCATGTCATTTGATAATAAGGTTTTCAGATCAGCAGCTGGAAGTGTGAAAAACTCCTGATTCATAACAACTTGATCAAAGAAATCCTGTAAAAACAATTGAAGTAGCAAGTTTCTTTAATAAAGAGATATTAAATAAAATTTAAAAATCAAAATATGATATTCTTTATGAGAAATTTGAGCTATATTGTTCCTATGCCAGTAGCATTTATAGGTGCTAAAAATTCAGTTGAGATTTCATGAATTGAACTTTTAACTACCAAAAAGATGCTTAATGGCTGTTGGCAAGTTACTTCATTGATTAATTGCATGAAGGAGTTGAGCATTAGACTTGCATTATACACATACAAATATACAAGTTTACTCATTCCTTATCCTTTATCTATTTTTGCTTATCATACAGATCGCCTAATTCTGTTTATAATACCAAATGGGAAAGATTAGTTTGTTTCACTGTTTAATAGCTTTCGCGTACAATTTCTTCTAGAATATAAGCAAAACAATTTTAAAGGGTCTTGCCCCTTTCCAATATGGACAAGAAATATGCTGCAAATGTAAATGTATGCACCAACATTTTTATATGAATGCCAAAAAAAGTTATTTAACTACAAATATATAATTATTTGGAGAATCAATCTAATTAAGTAACTGTTTACATTTTGATCTAATACCATTAGAGTGGCAAAAAACTGTTTTTCAAATAAGTTAAATTTCTCTATCACAAAATATATTAAACCTTTTAATATATAGCAAGCGCGAATGAACCAGCGTAACTTAAGAGTCTACCAAAAAGTACTTCATGGCAGAGTTGGGTTACACTGGTATTTATACTACCCATTTGTAAGTTAAGCTGTAGAGTGGTAGCTACGCTCACTACAGTACTCCTACTTAATTTTTCAAAATGACTCACCATAACAAATCTATGAGCTTTATTGTAAAATTCTGTACACCCAAGGGCATCAGCAAATAAATAAAAGCCAATTCCATTAGATGGCTCCAGGCGGGAAATCATAAAGTCACAACACGCGCTAACGACCTCAGTAATAAGTAGAAATTTAGCAGTTTTCAATAATGCTTCCACAGTATCTTCTCTAAGCTCAACTTCTCCTATAATATAAATATTCAGTATTTATAGAAAGTATAAATTGGTGTCGGTATGTTAAAATATGTTAGCAAATGTAAAAATATCCTGTTGAACATGAATTCATAAAAATGCTTTGACAAGCAATTGGATTTTAGGCTGCACACATTAAATTTTTTATTAATTATAATAACAGAAAATAAGTCCTGAATATTACAACATCACAAGGCAGTTGTTAGCCAGAGTTGGAAAACAGTCTTCAAAGTTTTTTTAAATCTTTAAGCAAGCCCCCAAACCATGAGGAATATATATTAAAAATAAATAAACATGCATACGTATGGGGTTTTTACATTGACCTAAAATAAATTCATATATCTGGCATCACTGCTGAGGAACAATCTTTTGACCTATGGACTTCTCCTAAATACACTTGTTATAGATCACACATTGCAAGGGCATAATCCAAGGCATTTTTCCCAGCCTACACTATGCTCAATTAAATGAAAACATCAATGTGGTTTGTGGTGGTGAAATATGCTGAAAGTAAAATGCTCGGATATGAATCAAAATTAGAATTTATTCAAACAGAACTACATATACACTTCTGTTTGTGAAAATTGCAACACTATGAAACAATCATCAGAAATAAATGAAATTTATTCCGGTTTAAATAAAAGATCAAATTTACAGAGCAATAAAACAAAAATAATGCCGAAAATCAATCTTGTGCAGTTGCAGCGCGCAGTAATTAGAGCCTGTAGACGTTGTGGCATCAAATCATACAGATTCTGAATGTCATGCTGAGAAATGGCATTCAAGATGGCCTCTTATCTGATGCCAAAGTTCAGGTGTACTCTCTGCCCAACAAGTGGTATGATCAAGTCACCGACCAAAGTAATCCCAGACTTGCTCAATGGGCAACATATCCAGGGAACGTGAAGGCCATGGAAGAAGGCTTGTACATTCCAAGCAATATGTGGACAGGCATTATCTTACTGAAATAAAACTATGGGAATGCATTGCAGAAGGAATACAACCTCGAGATCCACAACTTCTCTGATGCAGCACCCGCTGTGATAACCAATAACGCCCCAGACCATAACGCCAGGTGTTTGTCCAGTATGACACTGAATAATACACCCTAAGAGAAGGCGTTCACCTTTGTAGCGTCTGACGAGTAGGCATCCGTTGTTATAGATCAGATTGTAGCGGTACTCATCTGAGAAGATGACTTGTTGTCAATCAGCACACCATTGGCTGTGTTGGTGAGTCCATTGGTAACCGAAAGCATTGGTGATTCCGAGTCAATGGAATCCTGTGCAGAGGAATTCTTGCATGTAGCCCATGGCGAAGCAGACGTTAACAAATCATGGGTGCAGACAATGACACACCTGTAGACGTGCTTCAATGTTTAGCCAATGCATGAGAGTAAGCGGTACGGTTTGTCTCTGCCATGCGGATGAGGTGTCTGTTGTAGTGTGGTGACATCAAATTGCATGGCCCACCGCCTGGATTTCGACTTGTTTGGATCTTCATGGTTCATCTCTTCCACACATGCATCACTGCTCTGGCATTACGCCCCATACCAATGGCGTTTTCATGACATGAAAGCCCACCCTCACAAAGGCTAATCATGCGTCTCTTTTCGAACTCTGTTAGTTGCTCGTATGGCACTCTGCGTTTTTGGCAAGGCAAATTGACTTATAATCATTCATTTACAGCAGTCAAACGACAAGGCACCTTTACTGTGATTTTTATACACAGCTCACTTGGAAGTTTAGAGGGTGTTTCTCAACCCACATTAATGTGCGATTGCTTTGTAATTCTAATAATTTACATATCCTAACCTGTTTTGCATTTCCTGCAAGTTTCATTTAATTTGCACGATTCTTTCATGGTGTTGCAATTTTTAAACAGTAGTGTACAAGAATGTGAACCGGCGAGCAGGGAGAAAGAGTAAGTTTCCGCTTGTCATTATATAATCTCGTATGAAGTCATGCACAATGTACCAAGCAGTTCTACAGAAAAAAATGCCCTGATCCATACTGTGAGGATAAAATCAATGTAACAAATCCTAGCAAATGTACAATATTTGTGCACTTGAGTTTCATTCAGTTGCTCTTTCAAAATAATTGCAATCCTGCAAGATATAATGTTAATGGACAAAGAGAAAACAGTCAACTGTTTTGTTTTCCACTGAAATTTAGTACCCTGTCTTTAGCAGATAACAATAAGTTCTAGGTATTGTCCTTAAACTGATTTTAATGAAGTTTCACAGCCTTTCATTTTAGAAGAAAAGTAATAATTTCATGTTCATTAGATATGATGAAATGTCTTAAGCTTACGGTTGATGTTTTACTATTACCATACTTTCATGAAATTATTAAATAATCTTCAATGATGCAGAATGGCCTCATAAAACATAAGAAACTTCAACAAACGTAATTAGAATTTAACTGTCTTACTTTTGCCACATAAAAGTCAGCAGCATTTACAGGGGGATCAAGAATGTGGCAACGTTTTGGAGAGCGTGTGTGTGTGTGGGAGGGGGATGAGAGATCATTTTACGGCCACAAACTAATCAAGCATAAATGTCCCTGATTTACCAGTTTGAGCCAAACATTTTTGCAACATTATTTAAATGCCAAGCATACCTTTTCTCTTCGCAGTTCTACACACAAATTTTTTAACAATAGAGTTCAGATTAATTTTTGAAGTGTGGGACTCATGAATGTTAAGGAGTAGGAGATGTGTTAAATGTTTCCAAGTTATGTTAGTGCCAAAATAGGTTTTCACTTGTCTAAGAGCACTGAAAGTCCTTAGGGCTGAAGCTGCAGAAACAATGGAGATTAATTAAACAAATGTGAACACTTCATTCATAAGCTCCCTAATTATACTTCACTCAGCCAACAACTTCTGGCAGCTATCAAATGATGACACAAAGTTTTCTTTTACTACACTAGATAACAGAACCAACTGAACTTCCATTTGTAGCAATCATCAGGGGTTAGCGAGCAGTGGTCCCACTTGACCCCATGAAAAGAACTGTCATAGGCAACGCTGTGCTGGCCACACAGTGGCTAGTAACTAATAAAAGATATTTCTCCCAATACGTGGCGAATTCAACATAAGTCATCAAGTAAAGGTGAAAATTAATGGTTGCCACTTGCCGACAGAATGTTTGAAAGTGGAGACTAAACGATCTTGTTATAGTCGCCATACTTTCTTAAAGACATTAGTTTATATAATCAAACCTCTGATTTTACGGGGTGTTTTTCTGAGGACCGTAACATTTAAAAAAAAAAAAAAAAGCACGGGAACATAAACATAGAAGATAGTAATTGGAATATAAGGAGAAAAAAACCTAAAGGAATCTAGGAAAAGAAGGTTGAAGATTAGTATATGAGTGTGCATGTGACCTGGGTTATTTCCATAGTGCTGGTATTTGATGAGGTGAGAAAATCTACAAAATATGTGAACGCTTCTAAGTGGCCACTGAATGAAACAAGGCCACTGGCCACTTACAAAATTTCTCTATTTTCGATTTTATCATCAAGGTGCTACAATGGTGGAATTGTGAACCACTCAGCATTAACCTGGTTCATAATGGGGGAGTGTGTTCACATTACACCTCACATGCATACCATACATTCAAGGCCCAACCCGTTTATAGAAGACACAGATTCACTTCACAGTCAAATATTCATGCCTTAACCCGGATTTGAAACAGGAACCTTTCGATCTAGTAGCCAACACTGTGACCAATTAAGACACTAAAATTCATCTTTGATAAAATTTTAAATTGAATGAAAATGTTAGTTTCAATTAAATGGTAGCTATTTTTAGTTTGGTACCTATTTATACATTTGGTAAAATTAGCAGTACATACTTCACTGGGACTTTTAGTAAGCTTTCATTAAAAATTTTTTTAAATAGTGTGCATGAAAACACTATTACAGAATTTTCAACACTGACCCAGAAAATTCATAAGCTATCACATGGAAAGTAAACACAAGATATAATTTTTTTCATATTTTATCATTTGAGAATTTAAGTAAAACTATGAAAATAAAAGTACTTTACCACTGTAACAATATCGAACCAAAGCTTCTAAAGAAGGTGCATCAATGAACTCTAATGAAATACGATCAATTTTAGATTCCCTTAAATCATTAGTAAACATGGCATGAAAATAATCACTAGCAGCAGATAGAACAAGACGGTGTGCTGTTATCTCTCCGTTAGATGTAACTAGAATCACATCCGTTAATTGTTCTGATGAACGCAACATCTTCATTTTCTTAAGACTTTCCATTGCATGACTTTTGGATTTAAATCTTTTACACGATGGGCATTCAAAATCCATACTTGCTCTTCTAGAATTCATGCAGAATATATTCCAAAATTCAGAGGAAATCCTATTTAAAAAAATAAATAAACAATTAAAATGTGCAAAAGCATCAAGCCTATAAATTAAAAGATTTTGAAAACAAGATTTATAAATGACAAACATTAGAAAAAGATACTGATTTAAGGGAAATATATTTGTTACTATCTATACTTTGAAAAATAAAGAACAAGTAAACTAATTAATGAAATAAGCATCATGTCGGGAAACTAGGGTTGATATAAGATTGTGTTACGAGAAACACATTACCCTTAAATTTAAAAATTAGCCTACTTAGCAAAATATGATGCATGAGTGCCAAATATCTGAAAACATTAATTATCAAATGATTGGTATTGAATACAATCAATAAAGTATGTAAACAAAAAAAATTAAATTTATAAGTCAAGCATTTAATTGGAAAAGATAATTGTACTTCATCACATCATCTAACTTTATACTGGGGCCCCTTGTGCAGATGAGTTATAACTTATTTAGAACATAATTTAGCATTCCTCATACACTGTAGGGCCCAATAAATACTTCTCAGTACATAGACAAAAATATTTACTGTTGCAACCTTAATCTTTAAAGGAAATTAAAATTTGACAAATGGTTTTTTATAGGATCATAATTAGATACCCATTTAGACCAAGTTTTTTCCAACTGTACATAATATGAGAAATAAATTAAAATAACAGTTTTACCCATTGCAAAATGACACATCAAATTGTAGAAAACGTCACGAGGAAATCAGGGTATGGGCAATCTAACTTTTTAAAAAGCTCCTTGAACTATCTATAAATAAAAAAATGTGACATATTATTACTCAGATTTTTGTAAGTAGTTGAATTTACGTTGTACCTAATGCAGGCTATTGGCAATGACTCATATGTCGGGAAATTTTTGGACTAAAGGCAATAACATAAAACACTGCGATTCATTTTACAAAAAATGTCTTAGAGCTTCGTATATTCGAGTATACACCACCTGATTTGGGGGAAATGAAACAAAATCGGTTCAATTGCAATCTTACTCAAATTAAAGTTCTATTACTTTAAAAAGTGCAAACAAATTAGTTGACAAATTAGCAAGTTTTTAAATTACTCTTCAGCTTTTGTTTCATTACTCAAATTTGGATTCAATAACACTTCAAGAATCACTTTTCTTTGAGTTTTAAGAAAGCGTTTAAAAAAATAAAAACCTAAGCAACATTTACCGAAAGGGATAATTGGTTTTGCTTTTGACAAACAAAATGTGGCTTACAAAATTCTTTGCGGTGTTTACATAGTACTTGACAAAATAGAAGTTCGTGTTTTTCAAAAATCACAAACAAGAAAAGCTCGTCTGTACTACCAGTTGGATCTAAAAGCGGAATCGGAACTAAATGTTTATTCTGTTGCCAGATCATTAAGAAAATATTTCTACGGGCCTCGGTAAACACTCTACTATATGGTAGCCTGAGCAATGGACTAAGACAGGACTTGCAACAGGAGGGTTGCGAGATCGAATCCAACCAAAGATCGTCGTATACAAAGGGGGCTGGTGCACGTTAAATCTGTCGTGGCCTCAAATATTCTCAAGCTGGCATAGTATGGAAGTTTGGAGAGTGGGATACCAGCTCAGGTGTTGGCCTCATCATCTGATCGTGGTTCAAATTGTCCTTGAATTTTTCATTTCGGGGGTTGATCTCGGACCGTCAACAGTAGCCCGTTGCTTCAGTGTTAGGTTTTTAAAACAAATATCCAAAATAATCTCGAGCTTGGTATCTGGCAACTCGATTTCGCTGAATTACCGTAGTTCTAGTTTTCGTTTTGGTGTCTAAGCACATGTAGGCATGAAACTGTTATTCTGTTTCGAGCATTTTGAAATATTTCCAGCTCACAAAACAATTAAAACTCTGAAACTATTTGTATGAATTATTTTAATTTTATTCTCAAATCAATGAAATAAACATGACTATTGATTCATTTCAAAGATTCGTGGAGACTTTTTGCCCCAGTGCCTGTGTTCCGGTAGATTTGGTAAAAATCGCAAGAAATCTGCTACTCTCAAATATTGGGCCCAGAGTCGAACATGATTTCAGGTACCAGCCTCCAGAAATTATTCCCAGTCCTTTATGTCTTGTTATGGATGGTGAGTGTTGTTTGGATAGACTTTATGGAGGTTATTTTGGTGACTGGGTTTGTGGGGGACAATGGAATCGAATGGTAGATTTCCTCAGGACGTTTTTTCAAGTCGTAAGCAAGTGTAATATTGAGATTACCGTGTTTTTTAACGGTGCTTCTGAACCCCATCGAATGAGTAATTGGATTCAAAATCAAAAATCCAAAAAAGAAAAAATTTCTCAAGTTTTAAGACATACTTCATGCAAGGGTACACCGCCGCCGAAAGTTTGGTGGGTTGCTCCTAATGGTCTACGCTCATGTTTAAGAATACTTTTACGGCATCTGAAAGTAAATGTGGTGTTGACCACAACTGACCATCACCAAGAAGTCATATCTTATTTGAAAAAATACAATTACCATGGTTTGCTAGCTGATGACCCCGAATACATAATATTTGATCCACCGCGGTATTTTTCGTCTATACAATTGAAGCTTACATTCAAGGTGGGTATTCATTTTTTTTTTTTGCTATGCATATATACTTTTATGTTAACATAAAACTATTAAACATTATTAGCCACTAAACAAAAAAAAACTTTCAAAGTGCTATTTTATTTTTTTTAAAACACTGAATACACATTAGTGCATCATGTTTTAGCATTTTTTAATTTACAAGAATTGCAGGTATATAATCAATATATTGTCCTTTTTGGTTTGTTTGAAAGTGAAACCAGCTAACCTGAATAGAATTAAAGCAACAGGTAATGTATCTAGTACTATATTTTAGTAAGATTTTGATCAGAAATTGATTGTTCACAATCCATCATTCAAATCCTAACAAATATCTTTATTGCACTCAGTTGATCTGTATATATACTAAGTTAAACATGGTATGTGTGTGCTTAACATACATGTTTATACTAAATTAACTTTGGCAATTTTAAACATAATTGATAATATGAGATGAACAGCATAAGATGAAAGAAAGTTATACTAACCTTAAATTGTTTTGAGGGGTGGGTTCTTTACCTAATCTACTTTCTGGTCAAATACTTGAAATGATTAAGTACAACTGACCTCAGAGTATCTCCTTAAATAGCCGACCAACCGGTATAGTGGTTAAGGTGTTAACCTCTAGATCGGAAGGTTCCTGGTTCAAATCCGGGTTCGGGCATGGATGTTTGTAAGCGTATGGTGTTCAGGCAACTGGTGCACCTTAATCTGTTGTGGACGAAAGTCCCCACGTTGGGTTGTTGTGGAAGTTTGGAGAATGGGGTGTTAGCTCAGGTGTTGCTTCGTCATCTGACCGTGGTTCAAAATTACGAGGTGTTGTCCTCGGATCTTTCTCTTAAGGGACTGATCCCGGACTGTCGTCAATAGCCTGTTGTGTTGCTCTAGTACGACATTAACTAAAATTACCATCTCCTTACATTCTAGAAACTCGCGTGTTACATAAATAACACTGAGTATTGGGAGCCTTCCTAAGGAATAATATCACTTTAAAAAAGAGTTGCATATGAATTCAACTTCAGTAGACTCAAGTTATAATGATCCTAAGAGGGCCTCTCCAGATACATTATTCAAGCGTTCCATTCATTTTTAGGAGTGATGGTGGGGGGAAAATAATACTGATTTTTACACGTTATAAATTTGTGCAATTTCAGAAGAAAACACTTAAGAAATTTGTAGATTAATAACAGTATCAAATAATGTATGAGTTACAAATGAAAATTAAAAAGGAATAGCTAAACTTTGATAATTTGAAGCTATAAATTGAATTTAACACTGCTGAAATGAAATTAAATCTGAGTTAAAAATTTTAAAGCCAGCCATTGAATGCTTTAAACAGTCCATCATTAGGAGTTTTTAAAAAAAATATTTGCCTTTTCTTCCAGAAATATTTCTATCAGTGAGGATGTATTTCAAATGCATATTCTTCAACGATTCTGAAAGTGTCTTCTAGAAGCGAGAAGGTTGTGCTTTAGCAGATGTAAGAGTAACTTCATAGCAACCAGAGGGTTGCAAGTTCGAAACTCAGTCCAACCAAAGACCATCCTGTAGGTGTGGGCTGGTGCTCATTAAATCTGTCCTGGCTTTAAATGTCTTCACTTTGGAATGGTATTAAAATTTTGAGAGTGGGGTGCCAGCTCACAGGTGTTGACCTTGTTATCAAACAAGACAGTAGTTCGAAATTATAAGGTGTTGTCTTTAGATCTTTACCATTGGGACTGATCCCAGACCAGTCATGAATAGCCCGCTGTGTTGCTCCAGTGCAACGTTAATTAACTATCTACCTAGAAGTGAGAATTTCACCTCCCTGTTCTTTATTAAGGTAGAGAGGAATGTAAATTTGGCAATCATCCTTTAGAAAAGATGATTTTGTCAATGTTTTCTAAGATTGTTTTTTTTTTCAATGGACGATACTGAGTGCTTAGTCTTGAGTGGAGAATATCTTTAACTAAGTGGCAAACAGTTGTCTAGTCTTGACTGAAATTACATGTGCTTTATAGGAACCCAAGTGAAAAAAAGCATTTAATTATTCCTGAAAACTTCCAAATTGTGCCTAAAAATGTTCAACCTAACCAAATTGATGCAATGACTCAGGAGACACCACCAACTACAGGTCCATGTAATGAGATTTTTACTTTACTACTGTCATTATATTGATCTTAAAAGGTAGCTGTAAAGCGAGTTGTTATATCTAGGGTTTCTATGAACCAAGTACTGCATGTGCTCATTAATGATTAAGATAGAGGTACTTTTAGGTTATACGGGCATCAGACATAATTGTGGGCCAAATTTTGGCATGAAATTTAACTAGAGTTAGGAATAGCGATCCTAACAAAAAAACAGCTTCATGAAAAGAAAATGTATTTTATAAAAATTTTATTAAGATAAAAAATAATGTGAAATGAACAAGTTACCACATTTAGCATACAATCACGACTAGTGTCCAGCTAACCGAAAAGTACTATAATTAAATGTATAAAAATACCCAAGATTCTGTTAGAAATATTCAAATCTATGTATCTTACATAGATTTGAATAGGATAGAGAGATACATAGGGGGACTGAGAGAAATCAGAAGAGAATTGCGCATCTCTCTACTGCATTTCATTTGAACTGAATTCTCCATAAATTATGCACATTTCCTCATATTTTGATTTGAAGTGTCAGCTTTAGCATCATTGTTATCACAGAAAAGATCTTATTTTCCCTAGGATATTAGATTCTGATATTTATGGGTAATATTACTTGATGTCAGCATGCTTTTCTAATTTAAAAAAAAAATTACTTTTCAAAATATGTTTCAAAATTTCTTTAATATCAAACACTATCAGGCCAGCTTGGCATTGCCAGTTACAGTTCTTTCCATGTATAAGAAAAGATACTGGAACATAAAAAGAAAAAAACAATAATTTTAAGAATGAGTACCTCCTCCACCTGACATGGCACAGGTTACAGTTGAAAAATTATTTAAAGACAATCACATTAAAGGTATAAATGTGTAAAGGTGTAAAATGTGTTTTAAGACATTTTTTTGCAATACTAAAATATCATGTATAAATTGGAATAATTTTTTAAAAAGGAAATTTTTTTTTTAATATCATGCAACAAATTTTACTTTTAAATCTTCTTACTTTTCTGTGTGGTGTTTACTCTGAACCTGTCTGTTATTTTGCGCTATTTCATCAATTTTGTACAGGTTCTTGAAAATTTGTTGTAAAGGTGAAGAGGTAGAAAGATATAAAAAAAGTGAGAGAAAAAGAAAAAAAAACTTGTTAGCAAAATGTCCGGATTTGGGACTGTGTACTGTAGTACAGATTTGTCCTTCAACAATTTTTCACCTTTTCCCTCTCCTTTTGATTTTAGTTTTAGGATATCCTTCATAGGTAGACCTGTCAGAATCAAAGTATCCCCTTGGTTTAATTTTATTTAACGTCTCTAGATTTATATAACTAATTGGGACTAGTGCCAAGTCAGAGTTGATATGAATGAATGATGTTGAACTGTACATAAGGCTATCAGAGCAACAGTGGCCTAACCCACTAACATACTTAATGGAGAAAAACTTGATTTTTGTGCTCCCATTAAAATTTTTTATTTTATTTATAGACAATTTATTTACCAGTGATAAATAACAAGTTATTTTGAAAGACTTGAACCTGCACATTTCAAAATGTAAAAGTTCTTAATAAAAGGTAATAAAATTTTCGGGATTTTGTGTGTTAGACCACTTTTACTCTAATACACTCATATGTAATTTATGTATTCAGAACTAAGCAGTCATTAAAAATCACATTTTACACCTTGAATTTCGTTTCAATGATCAAATTTTTATATTCAGTCATCATATTTTTGACACCTAAGTTTTCTAGTGTTTCTGTTTATATTTATACTGTGATCTATGCAAGGAAAATCCTTTGTGCTTTGATAAAGCTTATAAAATGTTTATTATCATTTAAAATCATTACTGAGACCCAAACTAAAAAATTTCTCAAAAACTCCTTAATGTGGTAAAATTCCTTTAGAATAAAAATTTTGCATTTTTATGTTTGAAATAAGAAAATTCCTTAGTATGCACATCCTCAAGAGCACATCTTACAGTGTGTATGGATATCACAACCCCGAGGTACTCGAGTGATCTTTCCTCCCTTTTATTTTTATCCTCGCTTACCCTTCTGCTCTTGCTTTTCCTTCCACCCTCATTGTGTTGTCCGTCTTGCGTTTATTGCAGCTTGGCTAAATATGGCCTTTATGCCATAAAACCCGAAAATTACCAAAACCAATCTTTTAATATGTGCTTACATTTTCAAAATTATAAGTTTTGTAAATTCAAACTTGGGGCTGTCGTAAACTAGAATTTCATTGTAAAGTGAAATAAAATCTTAAGAAACTGACATCCACTTTAACAAGCTTCCTTAAAGAAGATGGCCTAAAAATGTAAATGCTATCTCAAAGTTCATTATACTGTGCCTATGCACATCCATGAAAACAAAATAATTTAGAAATTTCTTCCAATTGCACTATTTTGGCAACTGAGGAAATATGTTTTGGTGCCTTGGACGCCTAACTTTGAACTCCTTGTTTCGAACTCTGTTGTAAAATATATACGATGTCTTGAAAAGTCCTTTACATGATATATATTTCACAACCATTGATTGTAGAATGGTTCATATGTTGCTTGGAAGTCCTTGAAAACTCCTGGAATGAATTTTAATGGCATTGGAAAACTTGAATTTACAGTGAAACCTTCAATTAACCATCACTCTTTTAACCATTAGTTTTTGTTAACCACCAGTCAGTTAACACATGCATACAACCTGTACTCTATGTATAGAAACCAGATTGCAGCGAAAAATAAAATACATGTATGTACAGTGTATTTTTTATCCTTCGTTTATATACACTGGATAGGATTGGGTTGTTTAAGATTTTTCTGTTATCCATCTATTCAATTAACCGTCATGGTCCAGGTCCCGATGGTTAATCAAAGTTTCACTGTACTTAAGACCTGAAAATTGAAAATATTGGAATTTTTTCTGATGTGATTCTGATACTTTTGTTTTTAAAAAAATTACATTAAAGTCTTTATTGCTTTTAAAACTTATTGGAAAAACAAAAAAACATGTTCAAAGTATCGAAAAAGGCACCATAAAGAAGTTTTTTGCACAGAACAGAAAGAGATAAAGCTTGAGGCACAATGTAACAAGGTATTATTGTATTTATATAACTGTCTGTTATCTGGTATGTCTTATTTTAGATTTTGGCTTGTTGTTTTTGATTAAAACCCTATAAAATTTAAATAAATTTACGAATTTCACATAGTTTAATCTCCACTATTATAAAAGGAAGTGTTTATGTGGGGGGGGGGGACTATTGTGACGAATCTATGACACTTGTAGTTGTGCGATTTGGTACACAGGTAGTTCGATTTATTTTTTGCAATTTTTGTGCAAAGCCCCAATTTTAAAATTTAATCTAGAACATTTAAAAATTAATTGAATTATTTTTGTTTTCTTCAGAATGGCAACAGTATAAAAGATCGCTGATTCTAAATTTTTTTTCCTGCTTTCGTTTGATTCTCCACGAAACGATTTGTCAACAGACTAAAAGAACAAAGCTTGAACTGAGTTCTTTTTTCTATCTCATAGATCTTTAAATATGGAGTAAAAATTTTAATGGATTTGAAATCTGCAGAAAATTTCACATTAGATCAATGCCTAAAAATATGATTTTCTTTAAATAAATAATTTTTAAATTGAAATTTCTATATTTTTTCCAATACGAACGCCGTGGTGCAGAATAACTTTCGTTTGTTTCGACACTTTTCGACAGAAAAACATGTTGACTGGCATTGTTAAGTTCTTTTTTGTAAAATCGTGATCGTTAAAGACAGATTAAAAATTTCAACGGATTTGAAATCTGGAAAATTTTACACCAGATCAATACCTTATATGTTTGATTTTGTTTTAATAAATAAATTTTCAATTAAATATTCAAATTTTTGCAACAGATTGTGACGTCATACCGATTGGATCTCTGTCATTGTTTAGTTCTTTTATTGTAAATTCGGGATCGTTAAAAATAGATTGAAAATTTCAATGGATTTGAAATCTGCGGAAATTTTTACACCAGAATGATACCTTGCATTTTATTTTCTTTTAATAAATAACTTTTCTATTAAACATTTACATTTTCACAAGAGTTAGTGATGTCATGCCAATTGTATCTCTTCGCAATTGGAAATTGGCCTAATTTGACAATGACGAGGCCATCACGGCGTTGCCCGTGGTGTTGGTTTGCATAACAAACCATAGTTCATAGTATTCATAATTTGGTTTGCTAAGCAAACCAAATTGGAATTCTCAGGGAATTCATTCCAACAGGCTACAAATTTCCAATTGGTTTGCCAAGCAAACCAACACCGAGGGCAATGCAATGATGGCTATTATCCAATAGGCTACGAACTTCCTTTTATTTTGCGTCGCAAACCAGATAGGAATTCGTAGCAATCACCGGGAGTGTGATTGCTATGAATCAGTTGCTAGTGAGCAGTGGTCACACCTGACCCCACGAAACAAATTGTCTTGGGCAACACTGTGTTGGCCCAGCAGTGGCTAATATACTGTACTAGCCACTGCGTGGCCAGCATGGCGTTGCTCGTGACAGTTACTTTTGTGGGGTTAAGTGTGACCACTTTTAATGCGCTCGCCGACCCCTAATGTTTGCTACATATTCTCATTTGGTTTTGTAACAGAGTGCTGAGTGTGGTTTTAATAGTTTTATAATAATTACCAGCAGGTTTTAGAAAAACACAACAGTTTATTTTAGACTAACCAGCAAAACGAAAAACGTTCATACATTCGAAAATGGAACTAAAAATTAACCGACAGTCAAGCTGCCGTTGCCAGGTGCATCAGTTCTACAAAGCAATACGGTTACGATTAAACACGGAACATTTAGATTGCACTTACAACACCCTCCTTCAATCTAAATACTACTTACAAAATAAAACATTTAAATACTACAAATTACAAACAAACAAAAATTAATCAAACATTAGTTCTCTGAATTTCTCAAATAATACTTTTCCAAGAGGTTTGGTTAACAAATCTGCAACCTGTTCAGTGGATGGAATGTAAACAACATGAACAGTCCCATCTCTAACTTTTTCTTGTACAAAATGATACTTAACATTAATATGTTTGAGTCTCTTTGGTTGTTCACAAGACTTGCTCACACGAATAGCTGATTGATTATCCTCATAAAGAGGTATAACAAAATTTTGACAACCATTTAGTTTTATTTCTTTGAGCAAATTATGAAGCCAACAAGCTTCAGTGACACACTGACTTAAAGCAATATACTCTGCTTCAGTGGATGACAAAGCAACACATGTTTGTTGTCTTGAGCACCATGATACAGTACAATTATAAATTTGAAAGCAATACCCTGTGGTAGACTTCCTACTAATAACATCCCCACCCCAGTCTGCATCTACAAAACCTCTAACAAATTCAGAATTAACATTTTTTTTGTAAACTAATTTCAAATTATAAGTACCTTTAATATATCGTAACACTCTTTTCAAAAATAACAATAGTTTATCACTTGCATAATTTTGATATCTGCTTAAGATACTAATTGAATTGCATAAATCTGGTCTACTTCCTAACATTGCATACATGATACAACCAATAATTTTTCTACATTTACCTTCAACAACAGTATTTTCATAATTTTCATCGATTAAACACTCGTAATCAAAATTACTATCCATTGGTGTAGAAATACTTTTACAATCAAACATATAAAATCTTTTTAAAACATTTTCTAAGTAATTACTCTGATCTAAAGTTACAATGCTTTCATTTACATTCTGAGAAATAGATATACCCAAATAATAAGATATAGGACCAAAATCTTTCATTTTAAAATTTCTTTTCATCTCAGATTTAAAGTCATTTATGTGTTTAACATCAGATCCAGTAATAATTAAATCGTCAACATATATCAAGACATATACCTTAGATGTGTCAGAAAATTTAAAATACAAACAATGATCATTTTCAGATCTTTCAAAATTTTGAGAAGACATGAAACAGTGAAATTTCTATTTTTCTCAATTTTGAGAAGACATGAAACAGTGAAATTTCTCATACCAATATTTTGGTGATTTCTTTAAACCATATATAGCCTTTTTAAGCTTACACACTTTTCCACTAGGCAAATTACAATTTTTAGGTAAATACATGTAAACATTTTCTTTTATTTCACCATGTAAAAATGCACTACACACATCCATTTGATAAACTATCCAATCAAAATTTACACTAATTGCTAACAAAATTCTTAAAGTATTTAATTTAGCAACAGGGGAATATATGTCTTCAGATAATAAACCTTTTTGTTGAAAACCCCTAGCAACTAATCTACACTTAAACAATGAGATCTTACCTTTACTGTCCCGCTTAATTTTAAAGACCCACTTACTGTCTATAATATCACAATCGTTAGGTTCATCAACAATGTCCCAAGTATCATTTTCAGATAGGGCTTCAAGCTCAGTATCTATGGCCTGCTGCCACTTTTTCGAGGAACTTGACTTCATGGCTTCTTCATAGGTTGTCGGTTCTTCCACATCTGTAATACTTATAAAGCTAGTTTCAAAATCATCATATCTATTTGGTTTCTTTAGTTGATCTCTAGGTCTTAGGTGCATTCTACCACTATTTAACAGAGAATCAGGCAAGTCTGTATTGCTGCTATCATTATTGTCATCATCATTCTGTTGATTCTTTTCCAGATTTTCTGTGTTATCTTTCTCAGGCTCTGAAGTTTGAAACTGTTCAGGATCAAGATAGTCAAAAATGTGGTGTTCACTTTTTGTAGAATCGAAGGTGTTTTCATTTGGGTTAGTTTTTAAGTCTCTGTGCAAAGTTACGCTGTTTGATTTTGAAAAATATACTCTGAAACCTTTAGTACTTTCACCATATCCAACAAAGATTCCTTTTTCACTCTTGGCATCTAATTTCTTTCGTTTTTCTTTTGGGATGTGTGCCCACACTTCAGATCCAAATACGAACCTTAAATTTCTAATATCAAAAGTCTTATTTTTCCACAGCTCATATGGTGTTTTTCCTTTAACAGTGCTAGTTCCCGTTCTATTAATTATATACACGGCTGTATTTGCTGCTTCAGCCCAAAAACTTTTACTGAGAATTTTTGCAACCAACATAGTTCTTGCAGCTTCCATAATAGTTCTCATCTCTCGTTCTGCTCTTCCATTTTGCTGAGGATTATAAGCAACAGAAGTTTGATGTTCTATACCATGACGAATCAAAAGTCCTTTAACTTTTTCATTCACAAATTCTTTACCATTGTCACTTCTCAAAATTCTTATATTTTTATTCATCTGTTTTTCACACATCAATATGAATTCTGCCAGTTTATCATGCACTTGGTATTTATTTTCTAAGAAATAAACTTGCCTAAAATGAGAATAGTCATCTTTCAGCAAGAACATGTAGCGAGATTTTCCAATAGATGCAACTTCCATAGGACCACAAAGATCTGCATGAATTATATCACATACCTCAGTAGATCTTGATTTACTTTCTTGAAAGGGACTACGGTTTTGCTTTCCTTGGACACAGGCTTCACAAAATGGAATATCACTAGAGTTTTCCCAACTAATTTCATTTTCATTTAACAGCTTCTTAACATATTCAAAGTGTTGATGAGCTAATCTTTCATGCCACCATATCATAGTTTTCTTTTTACCTTTCAAATTACTATCTGCAACATAACATTTATTTTTATCTTCATTCTTTTTTAAATTTTGTTCAGTAGTCATTCTGTTTTTATCTAGACGAAAAACCATTTTAAAGAGTTTACCTTCACGTTTAGCTACAGCACAAATTTTCTTGGACTTTTCATGAATAAATTTAGCACCATGAGAATCCGATATCATATAAAGTCCTTTATCTAAAGCCTACCTTGAGAGAACAAGTTTATCTTCAAATCTGGAACATGCAATACATTCTGTAGTTCAACTTCAAAGAATTTCTCACCATTATATGACTGAATATCAATTGTTCCTATCCCAACAGCTGTAATTAAAGTTCCATCACCTATTTTGATTTGTTTAGGCTCTTTCAACTTAATATAATTTCCAAATAGGCTTAAATCTTGACACATATGTTCAGATGCTCCACTATCTAAATAGAATTCCATGTCCAATTTAGAATTTTCAATTCCCATAAGTGCAAAACCCTTTCCATTTTCATTATTGGTCTTCAAAGTTTTATTTTTACGAAAATAACAATCTTTATACATATGACCCCTTTTATTACAGAAATGACAAACTATATTTTTGTTCTTATGAACATTATTAACACTTCTGCACTGATTTTTCTTGTGGCCTAGTTTTGAACAAGAAAAACATCTAATATTACTTTGATATTTAGCAGTAAGTGCAACAGTTTCTTCTTTAGTTTTTGACCTTTCTTCTTCAACTAACAAACGAGCAGTTAAGTTACTTAAAGTTCGTTGTTCATCTGCTACGGATTCCCAAGCTGAAGTAAAATGCTTATACTGTTCCGGTAGAGCCATAATTATTTTCGTTATCACCATTTTTTCTGGTATTTCTTCATTAAGTTGCTTAATCTCGCAAACCATATTCTGAACTTTAGAAATAAAAGTCATTACATCATCTTCGAACTTTAAATTGAAGAACTGCTGTTGCAGTAAATGAATACTCACATTCGATTTTCTTTCATAGATTGTGTGCAATTTATCCCACATTTCTTTAGCTGAGACACATGAAATTATATGCGATATTGGTCCAGCTTCCATACGTGAAACCAAAATTTCTTGCGCTTTCGCATCCTTGACGACGAAATCGGCATACGCACCAACATTTGTATCTTCCGGTTTCACTTTTACTCCTGTTGTTATGTCATAAAGTGCTTTAGCAATAAGAGTCACTTTAACCTGGAATTTCCACACATTCCAGTTATTATCATTCAGTTTAATAAACTGACCCTGCTGTATTTCGGCACTCGCCATTTCAGAATACAAACCCACACTCGGAAGCTTTATTCTACGAAAACAAAAACTTCGTTCGTAGTAAATTTACAACTAAATAAACAGGAAGGAACTGGGCCCATAACCTGTAACAGAGTGCTGAGTGTGGTTTTAATAGTTTTATAATAATTACCAGCAGGTTTTAGAAAAACACAACAGTTTATTTTAGACTAACCAGCAAAACGAAAAACGTTCATACATTCGAAAATGGAACTAAAAATTAACCGACAGTCAAGCTGCCGTTGCCAGGTGCATCAGTTCTACAAAGCAATACGGTTACGATTAAACACGGAACATTTAGATTGCACTTACAACAGGTTTGCTTCGCAAACCAACACCATAGACAATAGGTGACATGACACGAGCATGTTGCCTCATAATTGTACCATGGCCCCATTTGTGAGTGAGAAAAACTTACATTTTTATAAAATGAGTCCCATCTGACATGACATGGGCATGTCGCCTCATTCAACACATCCCCATCTGTGTGAGAAAAACATTAATTTAAGAATGAGGCCCACTTCCACCTAACATGACATGGACATTCCGCCTAATTCCTTCCACCATACCTGTTTTGATGGTGGCTTTGAATAATTTTGATGGTGGCATGGAACAGTGTTAAAAACTGTGTCACACGTAGTGCCGATTTATGAATTTGAACACTACTGGGCTATTTTTGCAAGTTACTTTTTGATGACATTGACATCTTTATTTCTTGTGGTTAAAATTGCCTTTGGCACAGCCATGTGTGATCAGTAAACTACTGTGCCACATTTGGGAACACCGCCTCTTTAAGCTGTTGTTGTGTTTTTACAATCTCTATAAATTCATCTCTATTGTCCAAAACAACGGCACCATTTCCCAGTCAAAGTAGGTTATCTGCAAATTGCTGGGCAGAGGGATCACCGATGACTTAAACTTGCATGTTTGTTGACAGTCCAAGTCTGTGAATGCCATCCCAAATGTGAGATGATTGGTTCGTATCCTGCCGACTACTCCGGTGAATTAATCCCAGTGATGTTGACAATCTAATGAATGTTTAAGCATAAAAAAAAATTACCTTCAAGAACATTCAGTACGAACTCAAACAGCTACTCTTCATTACAGCTACACCGGAGATCGAGAGCACCCGCTCAGGAACTCCCGCGTACACGCAAAACCCGCCAGTGAGATGATTTCAGGCAGGCTTGCATTTAATCTGGCCTGGTTCCATGGGGAATAACCAGAAGCGTCTGTCAAAATATGCCAGTCAATACTATAGTGACGCCTCCATTTGTGTCATTGTTATGTTTGAGGTCTTTCAACGTGACATCAAGTGATTCAAATGAAGCTTTGTGGAACATAGAACATTAATCCCTCACAATGAGCTTGCAATCCTGTAGGACCTTTGCTTTTCCTGAAATTTTTGAAATGTTAAATGTAGGACTGCATTATTTCCAAATTTAATGGTAACTTGAAAGCAGAGTGAGCTGTCCTCCCCCTCCCATCAATAGAGTTGCAACAATGCCCGACAAAGCAACAGCCAGGGTGATTTTGTTTCTCTATCGCACTTTAGTCAGAAGATTGATGAGAAAGGTTTTACCCGTAACTCCAGGAGCATCCAAAAAGAATATTCCTCAGTGCCTATGAAAAAGTGCTTACATAATCTTGTGAAACGCTTCCTTTTGATCTCGGACCATTTTTGGCTAATTGTCCTCTATGTATGTTGAGAGTACATTTGCGTCAGTTTCGTTCTGCGAGTTCCACACTCGGTAGGACTAAATCGAAGTTTTGATTGGGTAGCGGTAGTCCAAAGCTTTTCAAGTCAAATCCACCCAACAATGCAACCTTATCCTCAATATAGATTAGAGCTGTTGAAGATGTCATCCCTGTAGTCCCAAATTCACATTCTGTTGCTATACGTGTACTTGGTGCAGTATAAACATTAACTTTTGGTTTGGATATCTTTTTTAAAGTTTAGCGATATTTATGCAATTTTTGGTTTGTTTACTCTTACATAAAGAGCTTCAAATCGGCCATGGATAAGATCAGTCCTGAATTGAAAGTGGTAATCTTAGCACACAAAACCCTACATGGAGAACATCCCACCATTCTCGGATTTGTTGATCTTTTATGCAATTTTTTGTTTGTTTCTGTGTTTGGGGGTCTTTTGGAAAGTATAGCAATATTTAATTTTGATAATTTATGCAACATATAAACTTACAAAAGCTTAAACTTTAACTTTTAGTTTGGATACCTTTTTTAAAGTTTAGCGATTTCTGTGTATACTTCAGTTTTTGTGTAGCAACATTTGCATCTTTGATCAACACATCCCTCAAATGTGCATACTGTTCCACTCTCAGAGTCCTGATTCAGTCATGAACAACAGCCTTTCCGATTCAATCTTGGAATACATGTTGACGATAAATTGATAGAACAGGTCTTTGCTTCTCAGTAAAACGTTGAAATTCGAAGAGCACATCATCGTTCTGTGAGTGTAGAACTGCACAGAAGAAATGTTCTTAGTTTGCAAAAATGATACAAATCCGTGAATAGCGGGAGCGCAGTAAAGACCATTTGAAAACTTGGCATTTAAAGGAAACCAAATAATACAAAAATAGGATAATAAATTAATTAAAAAAGGTTCTACATAAAATTTAAAATGGGGTTTTTCAGCTAAGATTACCACTTTCAATTCAGGACTGATCATGTTCGATTTGAAGCTCTAGATGTAAAAGTAAGTAAACAAACCAAAATTGCATAAAAGATCAAAATTAAATATCCTTAAACTTAAAAAAGGATATCCAAACCAAAACAATAAATTATTAATATCCCTATACTTTTCCAAAAGACATCCAAACATGAAAAAAAACATGAAATTGCTGAGATAAAATCCAAGAATGGAGGGAGCACGCACAGTCAAGACCGATAGCAGACTGTTGCCATTCTTAGGAAACCAAAAATATGTCATTAAATCAATTTTTAAATGTTTTAGATTAAATTTTAAAATTCTGGCTTGACACAAAAATTGCAAAAAATTCAGATTAACTGTGTGCCAAATTTCATTATTGTAAGTGCCCTAGATTCGTCAGGACACTGCGTATCGAGGGACAAACACTTCATTTTATATTAGTAGAGATAGAAATTAGCCATTATCAATTTTTTCCCAGTGATACACATTTTGTGTACTTTTCCAGTAATGCTACCAACAGTAGTATAGGTTCTACTTTTCTTAAGGAATTTAAAATTTTGATCCATTGCCTAATTTTTCAGATTGATATGAATTCCAATCTAGGCAAAAAGAATTTGATTAAAATATTTCAATAGTTTGTAATTTTGTATCATTTTCAAAATTTACTTTCCTGATCGTTTTTATACATATAATTAATAAAATAAAAAGTGTAAAAGTATTGATTAAAATGGCACAAACTTTCTTGATTACCTTATGAGAATTTTATTATTTTTTATTTCAGCACCACACACACTACACTTTTAATACACAAAACACTAATCTAATTTATATTATAGTGCAACTGCAAAACCGGATTTACTTTTTCTTGTGAAATCATGGTATTTCTTTAAATAGTTATTTCAATTAATTTAAATTATAGTTGCATTATCATGCTTATTAGTTAACTTTTGTTTTAGGGTTGTCTAGAAACAAAAGAATGTATTTTGAATGAAGTAACAAGATGTTTAAATCTTCATCCCAGTCGTATTTGCATAGTTGCTGCTTTGCTTGGAAATCACATAATCAATGAATCAGATTTGGCCACATTTCATTGTTCATTATGTCCAGAAACGAAAGGAAAGGTAAGTAGAGATAATAACTTTCATTTGTTCTATTTTGGGTTTGAGAGCAAAGATGTATTTCACTTAAATATTCCAGTTTTTTTTTTTTTTTTTTTTTAGATTTGAGGTAGTATTTCATTGGGATTCCATGTTATAAAATGTTGAACCTTAAGATTAGAGGGTAAAATACAAAAATGAAATTTATTTCATTGTTTTAAGATTTTGCTTGACATTTTGAGAAATGCCAACCATTTTAAACTCTCAGCTTTCATTACGGTAATAAAGAAATTCAAAATTTCAGTGAATAGAAAAAGTATAGGTTTAATTCTAATACAATGTTGCCATAAGTCGCCAAGTCAGCAATATAAATAATTCTCATCTGTATTTTATCTGTGACGTCTTCACAGCTGTGTTATGGGAAAATTGCTAATCAAAACATACCAAGTCAGTACTGCTTTCTGGAGCTTTTACTTACAACTTTTTACAGGCTCTTTGTACAATTGTGAAGAGTTCAGATCGTAAATTACCAGTACTGGGACTTAGTTGATACACTTCTTGGGACCTCAGACTTTTGCTAAAATCAAGCGCACCGTTGAAATCCAAGCGTAGTCTACCCCCTCTTTCTCTTCAAACTCGGGTCTACCAAAGGGGTGGGGGACGTCCTCTCGTCTCTCATTGGCCAAAGTTCTCCTTGGCGGGCTTTTCAAAAAAATTCCAGAATGTTCTGGCGCCACCGAGACGACTTGTTTCTGAAATCCTTCCGACCCCCGGAAACGTCGGCACAAATGAAAGGGCCTCGGTTCACTTGAGAACCAGCACAGCACCATGGTGTCTGGACTGCCTGACGCCTCCATCGGCAGGGAGAAAGTGTGTAAACGCTTTGTCACACATCCACCATTATAATATGGTTATCTTTTTGGTCTGCCATTACCATTTTTGCAATGGCGTAGTGACAAAAAAAATTGAAATCATGATAAGTAATACTGTTAAGTAAGACTTTACTGCTAATGTGTAGAGATGACTTCACTGTGTTCAGATAGAAAATCTACACCTTACCTGTTAGAATTTTAACATGAGATTTATATTCACTGTCTTTTTATTTACAAAAATGAGTTTTCCCAGTTACTTTGTTTTGTTACAATCCATAATGTTTGTTTTACATTTCTAAATATAAAATTGCATAAAGTTTTAAGTAACTGATTCGTTTGGATGGCTTCTATTTTTCAATTAGAACATGTTTAAATTTATTGAGAGTACGCCCAAGTATAAAGAGACATTTATTGAACATCTCTATAAGCAGAACATAACACTACAGCATGGCCATTACATATCACCGATTGTAATACAAAACATAAACACAGTAGAAAGGATAAAGGTTAAAGCTACAGTTAAAGTGGTTGTTGCCACTTGATATATATAAATGATAGAATGTAAAATCTCAGAAGGCATTTGGACAGAATAGATAGTCTAGACAATTTTTCACTGTTTCCCAAACCCTAAAATTAATTGCCATGAACAACGTAATGTGTTTTAGATCCACTATTGCTGTTGTGACTGTCTTGTTTCATTATACAGGGTGTCCAGGAAGCGATATTCCACATTGAACTCCCGGGCATTCTTTGGCTTCGGATTTCGCAACTACGCCAATCCCTGATGCCAACCTCGCATTTTCTCGCGTTTCATGAGATTAATCGTGAACTGCAGTGATCGTGCGCTGTTTGTTTCGGTGAACTTAATGTTTTGCTATAATATTTTGTCAAGAGCTCAGCCGATGTGTATTTTAAACCCGTTTTTGTGCAACAGCACTTCAACTTAATATTTGTTTTTAATTTATTGTTGTTATATCATTGAAAAATATGTATGCAGTGACCCAGCGTGTTATATTACTATTCTATGGAATATAATAGAAGAGACCAACATAAATACTTACCTAGAAGTTAAAAGAAGCTTATTCTATTTTAATACAAGTTTTATAGCACCCTTTAAGTTGATGTTTCTCAAATTCTGCTGTTTTGAGTTGTGTCATTTTTCTTGTCGGGTGCGTCATGTCTTTAAATCTTACAAATGTTGTTACGTGTTATAAAATTTACTACAAGTTTTGTAATTTGAAATGTGACATATTAGTGAATGTTTTTATCATGATTTCGATCATTTCTTATATTTAAAGAAGAAAATTAATTTTTGGTGTTGGTTTTATGCATAAGAAAAACTCTCCTTTAAAATAAAACCTATCACTTTATTTACACGAAAGCACAACCCGACTGGGGTTTCACCAGAATAACAGACCCCATACGGCACATTTGTCAATGCACATTGGGACAAATAGCCACTGATCCAACAATTGGCCCCATCAGTTGCTATCAAAATAAAAATCAACATTTATGGAAAATTTTATTTAAAGCATCTTGAAATTTATTTATTAATAAAGGTTTAGTTAAACAATCAGCTCGATTGTTGTTAGTTCCAATATGAATTATTTTAACAGAATTTTCTTCTACTAAATTCCGAATAAATTTAAAGCGAATATCAATATGCTTAGTTTTAAAATTTTCCACTTTGTTCTTAGCAAAACATATGGCTGCTTGGTTATCACAAAAATGATTTGGTACGATGGAATTGGGAATTAGATTTAGTTCATTTATAACTCTGGAAAACCAGATCGATTCTTTAACGCTCTCACACAGAGCCACAAATTCTGATTCCATGGATGATAGAGCAATACACTTCTGCTTGCTTGATCTCCATGCAAACGCTACGTTACCAAAATAGAATATATAACCGCTCGTCGAGTGACGGTAGGTTAAATCTGATCCCCAATTAGCATCAGAGTAACAGTCCAATTCAGATCCTGAAATATTAGAAAGATTGATTTTGTAGTTTTTGGTTATAAAAACATAGTTTACAATATCAGCAACAATTTTCCAGTGTTGAAAAGTATATCCGTTACAGAATTGAGACATTAAATTTACAGAATATGAAATATCAGGTCTGCTACGATCAGCTAAAAATGATAGACAACCAATAAGTGTTCTATAAGGATATTTTTTCATCAAATCATTTTCAACAATATCACTTTCAGGAATTTTGTCAGGCAGCATATAGCCTACTTTGAAAGGAAGCTTTACCAATGACTTTGGTAGTTCAGAAAACTTAGTAATTAACCTTTCAATATAAGTTAGTTGATGCATATCTAAACAATCATTAACGTATTCAAAATTAACACCCAATAGGTATTTAGTCTGTCCAAGTTCAGTAACATCAAATTTATTTTTAATTCGTTCAACAGCTTCTTGAATTAAATCATTTGTTTTACCATACAATATTATATCATCAACATAGACGGTTAATATAACATTACTTTAAAATTTATATACACAATTAGTCCAATTTAGTTTAACAAATCCTAACTTTTTAAAAATACTATCAAGTTCAAAGTTCCACTCCCGCGAACTTTGATGCAAACCTTAAATTGCTCTGTTTAAAAAACACAATTTATTTTCGAACCCTTTTACTACATGGCCAGGTAGTTGCCTCATATATATTGGTTCTTTTAATTTACCATAGAGGTAGGCAGATTTTATATCCAACTGAACATTATGCCAATGTAATATAGACACTAATAGTATAAACAGTAACTTGATAATGTTAAAATTTACAACAGGTGAAAATATTTCATTAAAATCAACGTCTGTTCTTTGCTTAAACCCTTGTGCCACTAACCTGGCTTTATATTTTTTCGGATTATTTTTATCATCCAATTTTACTGTATAAACCCACTTACTTCCAATTATTGGAACACTAGAAGGTGGATCAACCAGATCCCAAACCTTTCGATCCTTCATAATTCGAAGTTCATCGGCCATTGCAGCATCCCACTTAGCCTTATTCTGACTTTGCTGCGTTTCATGAAATGTTTTTGGCACACCAGTGCAATAACATTCGTGAAATATATCCTCCAATTGATCATTTAAATAATCCTTTTTACCTTGAAAATAAGACATATTAGTAGAATCTACATCATTTTTAGTATTTACAATACAATCAGGTTTAAAGCAAAATTTATCAGGAATAAAATCTATTTTATTTTCATTACAATATTTTCTAGCATCATTTATAGATCTTAATCTAATGCTAGAATTTGGTGGATAGTAATATACATCAATTCTATTACTCATTGTGTGAGGTTTTTCTATTATTTCCCACTCACTTATATTTAAAGCACTTAAAACGTCACGAATATCAGCAGTTTGATCTTTTTCGATCTGATTTGAGTCGTCATCGGAAGTTGTTTCATAAAAATCCTCATTTAAGTAAAATCTAGCATAATCAGAACATTTATCTTTCCCAAACAAACAATTAACCCCTTTCTTAGTTTCATCAATTTTGACATGAACCGTTTCAATAACTTTATATACGTTCCTTAGGGATAAAAATCCTATAACCTTTTGTTTTTGTAGCATAGCCCACCAAAATTCCAGGCTTTGCTCGCGGTTGAAGTTTATTCCTATGAATTTTAGGAATATGTACGAAAGCAAGAGATCCGAATATTTTGAAATGTTTCACAGAGGGTTTGTGATCACTCCATATTTCTATAGGTGTCAACCCATCTGTTAGTTTGTGTAAACACCGGTTTCTGATATGCACAAATGCTACAAGGGCTTCCGCCCAAAAACGTGGTTGCAATCCACTGTCTTGGAGCATGGCACTTACTCCGTCCATGGCTGTCCTATTAAACTTTTCAGCGACCCCATTTTGTTCACTTGTGTACGTAGATGTACGCTCATGTTTAATTCCTAATTCACCGAGGAATTTCTCAAACTCTTTGTGCGCGAAGTCGAGAGCATTATCAGTTCTCACACACTTCAACTTGCAATTTGTTTCCCTTTCTACTTTAGCCAAATAATTTTTAAAACAGCTAAAAACTTCAGTTTTACTTTTGATTACATAAACCACAACTTTACGCAAATAATCATCTATGATCGACAGAAAATACTTTCCCCCACCCAAAGAATTCACTAGAGAAGGACCCCACAAATCCATATAAACTCTTTGTAGGATATTAGTAGTAAGTTGTTTGTACTCATTTGTTTTTAAAGACACTCTAGTAGATTTAGCAATTTTGCAAATATCACAATTTTTGTCCTTAGCTTTAGAACATAAATTTTCAATTCCTTTTATGGAATTGTTTCTACTCATATGCTTTATCAGGGGAACATTAACATGACCAAATCTCCGGTGCACAGTACTAATATTTAAAGATACATTAACAGATTCTTTATATATTTTAGGATATCCACTTACTATATACAATTTATCAATTAAGGGTACAGTAAAGAAATAATTATCATTTTTAGTATATACAATCATCTTATTGTCACCCCAAATAACTTTCATACCTGTAATATCTATATTCGAACCACCTATTAAGTTTCTACGCATATTAGGAGTCAGTATAATTTTTCATTAAAGTAGGAGTCAGTATAATTTTTCATTATTTCATTTCATTCAATTAAGCAGTCTTCAGCATAATTTTTACATTACCTGAAATGTCTTTTACTACAAAGTCGATATCTCCTACTCCAAGGACTTTCGATGTACAATCTTGGTCTCCAACGAGAATAGACGCAGGTTTGGTCAGCTTGAAGTTATAAAACCAGTCCCTTTGGTTACAGCAATGCGAAGTAGCAGCCGAATCGACGAGGAACTCCTCAAGATTTTTTCTAGGCGAAGTGGTTGCAAGTGCAATGTCAGCAAAACATGCACCGTTTTCATCTCTGGCTGACTTCTTGACTAGTCTATTCTTGAAACATCGACTTTCAGCATGTCCTGGTTTGTGACAATAACCACACGACTCCACACGATAAGATTCGTCATTTCTGTGTGACTTTTTATCAGGGTCCAGCACACCTCCACTGCGTTCAGATTTATTGGTCGATTTCTTCTGTGAAGCATATATTGCTCTATTCTCTGAAGCATAGGCGTTTCCAATCACTGTATCGAATTTTCCTTCATCTTTTCTTTTTAAATCAATTCTTCCAGCTTCGGCAAGCAATTGCTTTGTAACGTTGTTTACTGTAAACTCTGCATCCTCAAATCTATACATATGTTGTACTAGGTTATCATAATCCGGAGGTAATCTTCGTATAAGTTGAAAGCATACAAGAAGCTCTGGAATTTCAAACCCGGAATCTTTGATCTGTAGTCGTTTTTCAGCAATTTTCTTACTGAATATTCCAATTGTTTCTTCCTCAGAGTCGAACCGCATGTCGAAAAATTCATCTACTAAGCCGGCCAATCTTGCTCTTGAAGTAGGTTCAAAGTGAAGTTTCAACGTCTCCCATGCAGTCTTCCCGTACTCAGTATCTGCGATCAGGGTGTGAAATCTTCTTTCTAAACTTTGATAGATGGTCGTATAAGCTCTTTGCTTTCTAAACAGAAACGAACACTTTTCTTTTTCTGGAGCAATTTCTGGGCAAGGAACAGGATTTCCAACTATAAATTCCCAGCATCCACGATCCATCAGCAAGACTTTAACGTCAGTTTTCCATGTGGTGTAGTTAAACTCGCTTAGTTTTGGAAAACTAAACGATTCCGCCATCATGCAACTAGAGCAGCCAACTTAATACAATTTCGAAGTAAACTTAATTTAGTTTTAACATTTTAGTTAAAAAGGAATCAGGTTGGGCTGGACCCATAACCCTGTTTGGTGTAGGTTTTATGCATAAGAAAAACTCTCCTTTAAAATAAAACCTATCACTTTATTTACACGAAAGCACAACCCGACTGGGGTTTCACCAGAAGAACATATCAGTTATACAGCAAACTGTCTAAATCAGAAATACAAACTTAGAATAACAGACCCCATACGGCACATTTGCCGATGCACATTGGGACAAATAGCCACTGATCCAACAGATATATATAAATGATAGAATGTAAAATCTCACAAGGCATTTGGACAGAATAGATAGTCTAGACAATTTTTCACTGTTTCCCAAACCCTAAAATTAATTGCCATGAACAACGTAATGTGTTTTAGATCCACTATTGCTGTTGTGACTGTCTTGTTTCATTATACAGGGTGTCCCGGAAGCGATATTCCACATTGAACTCCCGGGCATTCTTTGGCTTCGGATTTCGCAACTACGCCAATCCCTGATGCCAACCTCGCATTTTCTCGCGTTTCATGAGATTATTCGTGAACTGCAGTGATCGTGCGCTGTTTGTTTCAGTGAACTTAATGTTTTGCTATAGTATTTTGTCAAAAGCTCAGCCGATGTGTATTTTAAACCCGTTTTTGTGCAACAGCACTTCAACTTAATGTTTGTTTTTAATTCCATAAGCAGTCAGCTTTTCTGGCTTAATGCCTGAAATTAATGAAGTTTTTATGGAGACTAATTTATGTATCAGACCCTGGCAAGAAAAGCGACAGTAGTCAAATAATAAAAATTTTGTTGTTATATCATTGAAAAATATGTATGCAGTGACCCAGCGTGTTATATTACTATTCTATGGAATATAATAGAAGAGACTAACATAAATACTTACCTAGAAGTTAAAAGAAGCTTATTCTATTTTAATACAAGTTTTATAGCCCCCTTTAAGTTGATGTTTCTCAAATTCTGCTGTTTTGAGTTGTGTCACTTTTCTTGTCGGGTGCGTCCTGTCTTTAAATCTTACAAATGTTGTTACGTGTTATAAAATTTACTACAAGTTTTGTAATTTTAAATATGACATATTAGTGAATGTTTTTATCATGATTTCGATCATTTCTTATATTTAAAGAACTAGCTAATACTACTTTTGCACACAATATTCTCAAGATTATGTCTATTGGGTTTGCTGTCTTTACAAGATTTTCTGAATCTACTTGTGAACAACCTTTGTGACTGGTATATTTTTTTTATTGGTTCGATGAATAAGGAATAGAAAAATGTTTGGCTGAACAGAACTTGATTTAGAACAATAATACCACTTACAATATATATGTTTACTATTGAAACTGCATGTTTTCCAATTTGTTGCAGTTTAATCTTGTGGCAGAACGTAGCACTCATTTCAAAAGTGAAATGAAGGGATATTAAGAGGTGGTACGTTTAAATTTGAAGTTTTAAAGATACCTCAAAGAAAAATTCTTGTTAAAAAGTGCATCAATCCTGATATGCATTGTTTGTAATAAGACCTGCCATTTAAAAAAAAAGGAAAGTTTTTATTTAATTTAGTTATCATGAAAATTCTACTTTTATCCATCTTGTGTGTGTGTGTGTGGGGGGGGGGGCACTTGCTCCCCCTGTCATATTTTCATGCTCATGCAAAATAACGCATGAACAAATCTAGCACGATAATTCAATAATATTTGTGATATCAAATTATATTTGATTAATTATAAGGAAGAACAAAATGCGACACTAATAAGTAGTTGAAAACATTTTATACAATATAGTGAGGAGGAAATACTGGACTATATTGATAAAAAAAATTAAGTTAATAATATTTCTCTGTGCAAACCGCTGAGCATATTGGCTAATATGGTATAAAATCCAATAAAAAATGAACCCAGAAATCTTGTATGATCAATGCAGCCAAAAAAAAAAAAAAAAAAGCCAACTCTGGTTTGAAAATGACTGAAATTTAAAAATTAACTGTAGATGAAGTTTTTGGGCATTTATTTAAATTATTATTTTTTTGCTACTTCAACTTACTGCTTTTTATGTATTAAAAATAAGGTTTTCTCAATGTTATTTTATCATAAAATAGTACACAAAAAATTCTTAACTAACTAGCACAGAGGGATATTGCTCAAAACCTTATGCAGGGTTCCCACGGTCCTTGAAAAGTCCTTGAAATTTTTTTTCTTAACAAGGGGCCCTTGAAAGTCAGTGAAAATTACGGAACTTATTAAAAAGTATTTGAAAGTACTTGATTTTTTTAACTAGTCATAATTGTGTAATTTTCGTCTTGCATTGGAACTTGTCCAGACTAGTTTCCTCCACAGCTGGTGCGCCATTTGAGTGTCTGAATGAAACTGGTGTTTCGCTGTTTGACACTACAATATATACAAGTAATGCTAAGTCTAGATCGTCCATTTTCCATAGTATTCTGTCCAAGTTGACACCTCTGGTCTCCGTTAAGATGACCGCCTTGTTATGCCCGCCACATCAGCTGGTGCGCCATTTGAGTGTCTCTGAATGAAACTGGTGTTTCGCTGTTTGACACTACAATATATACAAGTAATGCTAAGTCTAGATCGTCCATTTTCCATAGTATTCTGTCCAAGTTGACACCTCTGGTCTCCGTTAAGATGACCGCCTTGTTATGCCCGCCACATCATGACGTATCATGGCCGCAAATAAAAGCATCGCTTTCTTAGGAAACTGTAGTTTTAGTAGTCAGTACATAATTGAAAACCTGGCATGCATCCAAAGAAATGAAGCCAAATTCTTGTTGTAAGAATATAAAAGTTACAATTGAAAAAAAATTTAAGAAAATCACATTAAGATATCTTTTTGTTGTAAAATTTTCTGCAGATTTCAAATACATTGAAATTTGTACTATCTTTAACAATCGCAAAGATAGAAACTAAGACTAGATAATAAAAAAGCCTTTACTCCAGTCAAAACTTTTTATTTGTTTTGTTTCTGAAACAAAATAAACCATGACAGCCGTCCGTTGTAGGCAGTGGACGACAGCAAAATGGAGATTGTATCGTGTAGATCGAACTGTGTGTGCAAGCTCCCATACTCTTCTTCGTGCCCCCAATAGAATTTATCATGCGATATTTATCACACGACCGAAATCGAAATATGTGCAAGTAGCCTGATAGTTAACATTGAGACAAGAAGCCCACTTTGCAAAAAAGAAAAATTCCAAATTATAATCAAAATTGATGACAACCTTTCTTTTTTTGACCATCAGTAGTTTGAACAAATTATGTATTTTTTTTTTATATTTCTTACATTTTTTCTTTTTAATTGACAACTTTTTTGTATGCCTTGTTTCAGGTCATTATAAAAAATTATAGGTCCTTGAAAAATATTTTTTTGGTTTTAAAAAATCCTTAAAAGTCAAAAGTCTTTGAAATTTTTTTGGATAAAGGTGTGGGAAACCTGTTATGTATGTATTGAGTATTTTTAAATTTTACTTATTCTTAGACACAGCATTTCATCTTGATTTGACATGCAACATTGATCCACTATTTTTCTGCTTTCATGAGGTGATAACAGATTTTATTATAGAAAAGCTAAGTTGAATGGGAAAAAAAAACCTTAGCTCACTTTTTGAAACAACATAAACATGCTGTTAAAAAGAAATATATGACTAATAAAAGAAGGTAGTAAAGCAAAAAATATTTTTTATTATCAGTAATAAATGATCTTATATCCAGTAGTCAAACACACAGTTAACATTTTATAATGAATTGTTTTTCTTCCATAATAACATAATAAAACTCGTTCAAACAACCAAAAATGTCAACTTAAATCAAATCATACATCTTAGGTTATGAGTGTAATGCCACTATAGGCAGGGCTTATAACAGGTTTTAAGGTGTAAAAAGTGACTAATCGAACAAAACAAAAAAAAAGGAAATAAATAACAATAATGCCAAATATGTTTTAAAAAAAATTCTGACATTAATTTTGTCTTTTTCTTCTAAAGAGAAGAATGTGCATTTTTTAAAGTCTCTCTGCTGACCAGCATCATCTGAGACTTGCCGCCCCTTCAATCATTGCCTGAGCAAGTGCTGCTTCCTTTAACAATTTTGAAGCACTGTCCAATGCCTCATCATCTTCCTTACACATAATTTTAAGTTTTCATTCTTCTGTTGCCTTGCTTTTTTTGCCCACTTGCTTTCTTTTCTGCTCTCTCTTCCAGTTCTTTTTTTCATGTCCTTCTCAAATTTTTCTTGTCTTCCGTTTTATATCTTCTAAATAGGCATTGTAGCTTTATATGCAACCCTGGCCATATCCATTAACTTTGATGTGATCAGCACAAAATAAGGTTGATTGTCAAAATTTGCCTAGCTACTTTTGACCATCATCAATACATTGAGTGTGCGTTCTGACATTGATGCTCTGTCTCCTGTCAAAGCTCTTCCTGAAACTGAGAAGCCACGTTCAATTCTCGATTCTGCTTGTGCCACGAGGAAATGGCAGAGAAGTAGCACAGATGATGGATAAATTTCTTCTCCAAGTCTTTTTGTTCTGCCTTTGAATCATCCATCATAAAGAAAGCTGGTGCCTGAAAATTAAAAGGGGACAATTGATGAATTTCAATTCCGTCAGGTATAAATAACATCCAATGATTAGTGTAAAAATCAAACAATAAATTTCCTGGTCAATCGCTACATCTTTTATGTCCTTTTTCTTAATAACAAGAGTGTTTTATTGTTTACAGATACATTTCCAGTCATCCATTTGCCCTTCATTAATTCAGACTTACTGTTTCAGATTTGTAGAAAATTTCAAACTGAGTTGAATCTTCAAAATCACTTATGTTTTACTAATTCATAATTTTTTATTCGTTAAATATCACAAAAATAAATGTAACATTTCATTTTTAATTAAAAGTTGTGTAAGTTCTCAACTGTACACTTAACTGATTTTATTCGAAATTTAGAATGTTTAGTGTTTACTTTCAGGCTTTGTTTACATTTAGACTGAATTCTTAGTAGTGAATTTCAATATAATAAATGAAATTGCGTTTAAAGTATTGTTATATCTGTTATTGAAACTACATTCAAATGTACAGAAAATGTTTCTACAGTCTTTGTTTACATTTAGATTGAGGTATATTTTCTGAACTTCAATATGGATGCAATGATAACAATTAGATTTGAGAATGTCTCCTTACAAGTTTTGTTTACATTTATAATAGTTTATACAAGGTCTTGTAATGTTAAATGATAGTATAATTGTTAACCTGTGTTAAATTGTTTTACAAGGGAATTAAAAAAATGTCTATTACATAGATTACTACAGTGATTCTCCACCTTTTTTTGTCGCTGCACACTTTTAACGATTTCAAAATTTGGCGGCACACAAAAAAAAAGATAAGTTTAAAAGTTGTTTACTTACCTATAATACACTGTGTAAAATAATTTATGATAATAATTTTGAATGTAAAATAAAATAATATACAGTGATCTCTCACTTATGCGCGGGCGTTGGGGACAGCGAAAAAAACGCGTATAAGTGAAAAACGCGCATAAGTGAAAAACCACAAAAAAGGAGCTTAAAAGTGAAAAATCAATACAGTGTACACAGTGTATTGTTAATTAATACTATGCATATAGTACTACAGAAAAATGGACAGAAAAATGAAGCTCAACGTTAACAGGAATGTTCGAGGCACGAGCTTCTTTAAACCATAGCAACAAAACCTTCTCAAATTCTTCGAACTTTCCACCTTGAATTATGCTTCTTTTCTTCGACTGAATTCCACATTCTCGATGAGCGACTATAATCACCTCCCGATTTTTTAAAATCCCTCTCAATGTCGATTCTGGAACATTAAAATGCTCCGCTAAAGCTTTTTTCGAGTTGCAAGGATTTTCTTCGAATTTTTTTATAATATCCATTGTTCTACGTTTCCTTCGTTGACACTCGCATTCGAAAGCGACAATTTTGTTCGTTTTGCCATTTTAAAATGCAACCATCTAACCCAATCTCCAAAGAAGGTTCTTTCGTTAGCGATCAATTCCACGTGGTACATACCGTACTAACCAAACCACTCGAATTGGCTGCTGTATAGCTACTTTTACTGGCATCAGTCACAAGCCCTCCGGTACACTCGTGTATATAGTAGATGAATATGTTCTGGGAATCTAAACGACAGGGGAAGGGCGAGGGAATGCATTCCTAGAAGCAGAACTAAAAAGGAAAAGTTCTTGCAATAAGCAACACCTGATTTGAGGAACCTACTTTTTGAACTGAAATTTTTTTTTTGCGACGCGCATAAGTGAGAGCTAGTTTTTTTTGTGGCGTATAAATGAATAAGTGTTATCATTGTTTTCCTATATTCATGGCCGGGACCGCGAAAAAAACGCGTATAACTGAAAAACGCGCATAAAAGAGAGCGTGTATAAGTGAGAGATCACTGTATGTACTAAAAAAACAACAGTACGTTTATTAAGAGATTAATTACAAGGTAATAATAAGAATACTTTTAATAAGAAATTTGAGCTTGATGTTTTTTAATAATTTCATTTATATTTGGTCGTAAAAATGACAGTGCTACTCTCATATCGTCTTCCACATTTAACAGTCTTGATCTTTTTTTCGTTTTTATATTGGTTAATACTGAAAATCTGAATTCACACAAATAAGATGTAGAAAATTATAATAATATTTTAAAAGCTTTATTGGCTATCATGGGATAATCGCATCTAATGTTAATCCAAAATGAATTAATTGATTCTTCCGAATATTTTAAAATTAAATCTTGATTATCAGAAAGTGAAATTAGTTCTTCCTCTTCATTCAAAGTTAATTCAAATACAGAAGTATTCGTTATCACAAATGGACCCAATCAAATTTTTTTTATCTAAATTTGGGAAACAATGAATAATCCTCTCCTCTAATGTTGTCAAATGGTCAATAACAATTTTTTGAATAGTTTTATTAAAATCTTATGGGACTGACTCAAACTTTTCCAAATTGCCTTCCTGAGCTTTATTCTTCCATTAAGTTATTTGTTTTTGGAATTCCACCAGTTTATTTGTTGAGTTTAATATATTTTCTTTCAGCCCTTGTATACTTGAATTTATGTTATTAAAAATAGCAAAAATGTCTGATAAATAAACTAGTTTAGCACACCATATTTCATCTTCCAACAAATGAACAAAATCATAATTTTTAGTTCAAAAAACATTTTCATTTCGTCTTTTAATTCCAGCACACAAGATAAAACTTTTCCTCTGGACAACCACCTTACTTCCGTATGCAGTAACAAGGATTCACACTTAGCTTCCATAGCTTGGCATAGATTACTAAATAAACGAATTTTTAATGGTCTTGATTTTATATAATTAACCATTTTAACACATTGTTCCAGAACTATTTTCAAATGAATTCTGATGGCAAATATTTTGTAACAAATGCTTCCTGATGCAAAAAACAATGGGTAACTAATATATCCTCATTAAGTTCTTTCACATGTGCTACAAATCCTTTTAGATGTCCAGTCATAGCTGGAGCACCATCTGTGCAAATGCCAATACATGAATTCCACAAAACTTTAATTTCTTATAAATATGAACTAACTACATCAAAAATATGTTTGCCAGTTGTAAAATTAGGTAACTCACAACAACATAAAAATTTATTAATTATATAATTTTCGTGAATAAACCGAACGAATTAAATTAATTTAGCTTTTCCCGTAATATCTGTTGTTTCATCGATTTGTAGAGCAAAATTTGAATTTGCAGTATTTTGTTCAATATTTTGTGACATATCTCTGATTCTGCGATGGATTGTATCATTCAAAAGTGGTATTTTACAACTATCAATATCTGCTGATTCACCAATCATTATTATTACAATTTTGCAACAAGCTGGTAATATAATTTCTTCAGCCAAATTGTGAGGTTTTAATTTAACTGTAATCAATTCAGCTATTTTCTTAAGAAGCTATTTGAGCTTTTTCAGACACATTGAATTGTTTTTCAAAAATCTTTACTTGCTTGGATTTTGAAGATAAATACTTTTGAAAGTAGCTTTTATCTTTTGTTGAAAGCGAAGGATGGTTAGTCAGCAAGTAACGTTGGAGCTTGTTTGACACCATAGCACTATTTGATAATTTACAACCACATACCACACACTCGGGAACAACCATGTCATTTTCTATTGTAGATGTAAGTCCAAATTTCAAAAAATCGTCATTGTATTTCCGATGAACAACATAGTTTTTGGAGCAAGAAATATCTTTACTTGTACCGGGCGTGGGCTCATTAGCCTGATCACTAATGTCATCATTATTATCATCATCAAGCTTTCTTCATTTATCCATTTTCAGAAGGTCCTGTTAAAATAAAAATAATATTGTCAAAAAATTATTACTAACCATGGTTATATCCATATATGAAGATTGCCTCTTAGCTTTTATCATTTAGGTTTTATTCCTATTTTACCTAAAGTAACGTTGAATATCCACATACAATCTCCTAGAACAAAGAATTCCGAGAACCTTCAACGACCTATGAAAAATCCGAATGATAGCGGGCACACAAATACAAATATTGACGACCAGCTACAGAAAAAGACTCGCTTTTTTCCCTCTGTTCTCAGACGGTTTACCGAGAAAGTACAAAGTACACATCGTAAAGTTTGGTGATTTACACGGTTTACTTAAAATTGTACAGGGAACAAGATGCAGAAGATTTTTTACTCATGCGGCTATTAGTTTAGGGTGCATTAAGTGTTAAAGTAAAAAAGATTGAAATCACTTGCGTAAGAGGTATTGGTTTGCGAAGCAAACCAAACGGGATTGCATAACAATCCCCGGGGGTTGGCGAGCGTAAGCAAACAGGGGGCGGAGCCCCCTAGTATCTTAAATTCGTACACTCCCTTTGAATTAACTATATTTTCTGGCAACGCGTTCCAACTATCTATTACCCTATTAAAGTAGTAGTTTTTCCTTAAATCCCGATTAAAATATGTCTTATTCAATTTATACCCATGGCCCCTTGTTCTGTTATCCCTATTGAAATTGAAGCCCTCTGTGACCCCTTGTTTTACCAACTTGAAAAGCTGAATCAAATCCCCCCTCCTTCTATTTTTTCCAGTGTATACATGTTTAGCTTAGTTAAACGTTCATTATAGTCTAGATTTGCTGTCCCCTTTATTATTTTTGCAGCTCTGTGCTGAACCCTTTCAATTAATTCTATGTCCTTTCTCTTATATGGAGTCCAGAATTGTACAGCATATTCTAGATGTGGTCTTACTAAGCCCTTATATAACGACAAGATTATATTCTTATCCCTTGACGTTACAGTCTTTTTAATATACCCCAATAACCTATTAGCCTTTTTACTCGCAGCTGAACATTGGTGACCCATTTTAAAATCCCTGAGAATTATCACCCCAAGATCCTTGACTGTTTCTCCCTCCTTTATATTTACTCCCTGCAGACAGTACTCGGTTCCACTGTTCCTGTAACCCATATGCAGAACTTGACATTTCCCTACATTAAATGACATACCCCGTTTTACAGCCCATTCGGATATCTTATCAAAATCCCCTTGTAAATTCTCTATCTGTAACTTGGTATCCACTGTAACCTATATTTTAAAGTCATCTGCAAATATTCTGATTCTATTCTTAATCCCCTGACCTATATCATCTATGAAAATTAACTGATGGTAATTACGGGGCAAGGATTACCGCGGAACGACAGACAGCTTAAAAATTCGACTGGTTTGTGAAGCTTGGCGACGCGAGTGCCCGGGAGTTATTCAATGTGAAATATAGCATCTCGGAATTTAGTGTACAAACTTGGAGGGGAAGTAGAGAACATCTCGTTAGGAACCATAATTACATAGGAAAGCTTAGGCGGAAATCAATAGATGGTGCTGTACGCGAGCTCTCAAGGTCGGCACGTATGGCTTCCTCATTGTAGACGGCGACTGCATGTAATCAACATCAATCATTTGATAAATGCTGATTTGACGGACATCCCCTTTATCTACGGCCTAGCCGACGGTAATGGACGCGCTGCTGTTCGATTGTATCGGGAAAAATATCCAACGAGGTGCCAACCATCAAATGTTCGCTCGGGAACATCAGAACCTTGTTCAATACTAACTAACTAACACCAACACACACTCCCGTGCTTAGTGTCGTGAGACACTGTACCAGTTTAAATAAGCATGGTTGGAACCTTGTTCAATACGCTCAACATGCAGATGTGGGCCTTATACTACGTTCACACATGAAAAGTTAAACTAGTTTAACTTAAGAGAGAACTTAAGCTATCTTAACTTAAGCTATCTTATTTTTATGCGTTCACACTACGGCAGCTTTTAAACTAGCTTAAATCGGTTTATCGATGTTATTTTATCGATGATGACATCGGCTGAATGGTGGTGGGAGTTCCCAATGATTTTATGCACTTCCCTGAAATGAAGCCACTCCGAAGGACTAGTGCCAGTTGCTGTGCATCCATGTAATGTTTTCTCAGACCTAATAGATAGATTAGAATAACATTTATCAACAAATGATAAAGTTTTAATTTGTGCAAGAAAAATTGGGAAGTATTTTTATCCATCTGATATAAAGAATTCATACAAAATTTCAGACATGCTGCAGTATCAATTGCTCATGAATTATTTGATAATTGAATGATATATTATATTAATATCCTCTACTAAAATCCATTTATTTCTATGTTCTGGTATGATAAAAGTAATCTACTTTGTAAATTTATTATAATAAATGGTTAAATAAAGGAGTTATAATTAAACAAAGTTATGCCGTTGGTGGCTTAAATTTTCTCATTCTAAATGGATAGAACATAATGTGGAGAAATAATTCTTTTATCCTTAACAAATTTCCAATAAGAATAAAATTACCTGTATACTGAAGTCAAATTTTTAATTTTCGTCTGAACTTCGGCATGGGTTCTGGAAAATCCCATTTCCTTTAATTGTTGCACCATATTTTCGTAAATCTCTTTGTTTCTTTTGATTCTTGTCAGATCCGCATACTTGTCCGCCCAAATGGATAATAAACATTTTACTTCTTGAGTGGACCAGTTTCTATTCCTTCTTTAACTCTTTTTTTTTTTTTTTTTTGGAAGTTCTAAACTAGGGGTAGGGCTAAGCTCCATCACAAACGATTACACGGCGAACAGAATGAAAAATCGTCAACAAAAGCGCGCGGAATGAAGTTCGCGTGACACCTCTAGGTGGCGTCACTGTAGAACTCACTTAAGTGAGTTTGGGAAACTGGTTTAAAGTTAAGAGAGTTTCTTTTCGCTAAGCTAGTTTAAATCTAAGACAGTTCGTTCACACATGCTCGACTTAAGCTAGATTAGCACTTAAACTAGTTTAACTTTTCATGTGTGAACGTAGTATTAGGCAATCCACCCGGAACCCGACCACAAGCTGCACAACAACGCTTCACTGTTAATGTGTGGGCGGGTATCGTGAGGGACAGTTTAGTCAGGCCATACATCTTACCACCTCGACTGGACACTTGCAAGTATCTTGTCTTTCTTCAAGCGGTACTTCTGTAAATGCTTAACGTTGTCCCCGCACATGGTCGGCGCGGATTGTGGTTTCACCATGATGGGGCACCATCTTATTACGCAAGGTGTGTACATGACCATTTGGACCGGACATTTAGAAACAATTGGATTGGGCCTGGCAGTCCCGTCGCTTGGTCTCCCAGATCACCTGATTTATCTCCTCTTGATTATTTCTCTGGGGTGCCATGAAGAGCATTGTGTAGGACACACCCGTAAATTCTGAAATCGTCCTGGTGGCACGAATCTCCATTGCTGCTGCTACAATGAGCGAAACACCAGGTATCTTCACAAATTTTCGCCAATCCATGCAATTTCGAGTACCTCCTGTGATGCTTGTAATTCATACATTGTACTCTTTTGTTGTGTAATAAAGCATTTTACACTACATTCTGTGTTGTAGCCTTATTGTGTTTTTGTGTCTCTTTATCATATGAGGGTGACGTTTCCACCCATGCTTTCCTATGTAATTATCGTTCCTACGATGTTCTCTACCTCCCCTCCAAGTTTGTACACAAAGTTCCTGGACACCCTGTATGTTTGCATGCTCATCATGGTAACATTTCTACAGTTCAAATATTTTCAAAACTTGAAATGATTTTTCACAAATTTCTTAGTCATTGAACCTTTTCTTAACATCATCAGCCTCCAATATTCTCGAAGTGCTGCAGAAGTAATTCTAATTTTGGGTAGTGAACTTTTATCAGCAAGTTATGATCACATAATATTGCAAATTTTGAAAATCAAAATCACCTAGTGCAATATCTAATGCATGCTAACCTCTTTCTGTCATTCTCATATATATATATATATGATCATTGTTCTATTTCCCCTCCCCCTATCTTTTTTTATGGGTATAAAATCCCTATAGTTTAAGTTGTATTTACACCAAATTAATATTGATCTTGGCCCAAAAGATTTTTGGCTATAGGGATCTAAATACTTCCTTAAATTACAGGCCCCTGTATTTTGACTTTTCAACCAGCCATTCAATTGCTTCTTTAATATGTCTTGACCACCATTTGATTAGACAACTGCTATTTTTATCACTATTTTCATGCTTCATATTTTCCTTTATTCATATTTGAGTATCCTGTAGGGCCTATGCCACTTCCATAAATATGCTATTCTTTAAGTTTTCCCAGCAAAGTAAATAGCTATCAAAGGAGATAATGTTTAGACAGCAATGTACTAAAATAAACTTTTCTGATATTAATAAAGCCTAATTCATTATTGGTAAGGTTATAGAATCTTATGTAAGAGGCACATAAATTACAAAAATGTATCATTCTGTGCATTTAAGTTCACAGAAGATTGAAGATACAAAATGTATAACATATATATACAAAGGGCGTTCCATAAAAACTGAGAGTAAAATAAAAAATCAAGACATATATTTACAAAAAAAAAATACATCATTCTTTTTCAAAATCCCTTCCCTTAGATAATATTCAAGGGTCCCATTGTTCAACCCACTTTTCAAAACAAGTAGAGAAACCTTTTTCTGGAAGCTGCTTCAAAGAACCCTGCATTGCTCAAATAACTTCAGAATCTGTATTAAATTTTCTACCAAGGAGCTTCTCCTTCAAGGTCAGAAACAGACAGAAATCGCACGGTGCGAGAGTTTGTTCTTTAGTAAGGTGATGAGGGACCCATCTGGAGCAAACATGGCGAATCTGTAAATTGTTGCATAGAATGCGAAATATCGACATTTTCGAAATGTTAGTTGATGCTGCTATCTTCTCACATGTCATTTGCCGATTTTCTTGCAAGATTGCCCACACAGTGTTAACATTTTGATCATTCACAACACTTTTTGGTTGGCCATGCTTACGAGCCAGTTCTGCAGACAAACGTCCTTTTTTGAAATCACCATTCCATCTAAAAATCGTAGACTCACCAAAACATTTGTCTTTGTAAGCTTCTTTCATTAACTTAACTACTTCTGGAGCTGTTTTGCCCATACGATAGCAAAATTTTATGGCAGAACGCATTTCGTTTTTTAACTTTGAATCACTCACATCCATTTCTGTAGTGCAAATTAAAACAGTTCTTTAAACAAGCACAAAACTAGGAAAATAAAATCATCTGCTTCATTTAGAATATTATAATTGCACAGTTAACAGTTTGAAAAAAATCGCCTGCACTTTAATTTTTTAGTTTTGCGGTGTTGCCACTACGTAAAAAAATTCACTCTCAGTTTTTATGGAATGCCCTTTGTATGTGTGTGTAATTATTAATTTTTCTGACATTAATAAAGCCCATTTATATTTTTGTAGACTCATGTGAAACAAACTAAAATCTAATTTTGGAACCCTCAATGAACTCTAGTAATCTACAGAATTTAAAAGTACAAATCTTTCTGTAACTTTCACTATCATTACTTTCCACCATTTATGCCTGACCACTGGCATTTTTGTCCTTTGACACTACAAGTGGTGAACTGATGGCTATTTATAAAGATGCACCCAGTGGGTAAACTACCGTTACTCTGAACAGGCAATCACCAACATCCATGCACTTACAAACCAGGATTTGAACCAGGGACCCACTGGTTGTAGACATATGCTACAACAACTATATCAATTTAAGTTCACAGAAAATTGAAGAAACAATATATATATATATATATATATATATATATAAAATTGATTTTTCTGACATTAATATAGACTAAATAAATGCTCTTTTTATGTGGCTTGTTGACATTAATGAGTCTGTTATGCTGAAAGTTGATGCTGTTTTTTCTAAAATCTGAATTATACTGACTGGGTTATACTTAGTCCATTATACTGAAATTTGATACTGTTTTTTTTTCTAAAATCCTGAATAATTTTCTTTGGCTGAATTATCATGCATGTGAAAAGCTATGACTGAATGAGTTGGGTGAATTTAAACTGCATATGAAAACTTTAATTTAGCAGTTTAGTTTTAAATTTATTTGGTAGTTATTTTTATTCTAGCATATTAAATGACTTGTAATGTGAAACAAGTGGTCAAAAAAGCATCAGTCAGGAATCTTGGTTTATTTACTTATGCTAACTAGTTAATTTGATTTATTATTACTTTTGCTAAACATTTATCTTTCTATTAAAATACATAAAATAATAGACAGTGAAAAGATACAGATAATGGAAAAATTTAAGTAATAAAAGAACTACTTTCAGGTTGCTCCAAATACTCTGATCAAAGCAGTGGTGGATTATGTTAGAAATTTGCAATCAGTTGATGACTTGAATGAGGTTGCTTGGAAAGTTTTTGGATCCCATTTTGATGATAGATGTGAAAAATTCAAACAGTGTGTCCTTTATTATTGCAGAGATTATAGAAATGTTGGTAAGACAATTTTTTACAATATTTTTAACTTGAGAGAAACTTAAGTTTACTTTTAAAATTTATGTATTTCACTTGAATTTAAAATTTTTATATCTTCTCATCTTGATTCTACTTTAGAACAAACAGTTGATATTTCAAATTCATATATTTTTGCCATATTTATTTTGTTTGGATAATAATATTCTTATAAAATATTTTCAATTTGTATTCAGTATAAATTTATATCACAAAATAGTTATACTATTAAAATGAACAAAATCTCTAAATTTCTTCCATACTTGAACTCCATGAGAAAAGTGAGAAATGCAGAGGTTGCAAAATACTTGGAAAACGTCTGGAAATAAATAATTTTTTCAAGGTCCCTGTAAACTCCTTGAATTTATTTAAGAGTACTGGAAAACTGAAATTACTTAAGTGTTTTTTATTCCAATTGTTTATAATGGTAGAAATTTTCACATTTAATTTTCTCGCAGGCATCTTCTTTAGATGTTTACAAACTTCGTAGACCCAAGGTACTCTAGTAATCTCTTCTTTATCCATAGGGTTTATTGTCTTTATTAAACAAGGGAGTTGTGCTCCCTGGATACCCAAGCAATTTTTTTCTGCTTTTATTGCACTACTCTTCCTTAATCTCTTTCTTCCTTTTCATGACATTTTTTGATGTCATGTTTGGTGTAGCTTAGCCAAATATGGCCCTTGCTCCATAAAACATAAAAACAGCCAACCAACTAGTTCATGTTATTCTTTCAAGAAACATGTGGCTTCTAGATGTCATGATGTCAGATTTAATGAAACTTGAAATCTGCTATATTCACACCATGATTCATATACATTAAAAAGAATGAGATATGTGTTATCTACCAACTACTAGTGTAAGTTAGATTGGTCTGGAAGTAGAAAGGCATATACCAATTTTTATGGCATATAACTCAGACAAGTGGGCATAAAAATTACTTTTCTCTTTGTTATCTTTTATTTCTTGTTTTGTTTACATCTTTATTGATTTATTTGCTAAGAAATTGGAATACTTGTGCCTATTTTAAGTACTTTTTAAAATCTATTTGTTTTTTCTTGCTACATTTGAAGAGTAAAGCAGTAATGATACAATTTCTTGCTCACTGCCTTCTGAAAAACTGAAAAATTATCCTGGAAAACTCTTTGTATTTTCTTTTCCAAAAAGCAGACCAACCTAATATCTGATTTTTATAAAAACTTCTATAAATGAGCATTACAAGATCATATTTTAAAACATTTTTCTAGTGGTGCTAAGTGCCCTCATAATTTCCTCTATTTAAAAAAATATACCCAACCTCTAACAGATAGTTGCACTCTTTTATCATTAACATTATCTCACTGGATTTTATTGCTTTAAAGTTTTCTGTGGCTTTCTTCATTTTTCATGTAAAACTTTTAAAAATTACATTTCTATTTTTGAATATGTGAAAATTTATTACTGTCCTATAATATGTCAAGGAAAAGTTTGTCTATTACACAAGCAAATATGGTATTTAAAAGATCCTTGATTGCTTCTTTTCATACTTTAAAAGCTGAGTTTAGATGTAAAAAATACAATTTTTTTTTTTTGCCGATTCTTAAGTTTTAGTATAAAGTTATATTTACGAAATTGTTTTTGAAAAATGTAATAGTTCTATGAAAAGTAATTAAGAAGGAATGTCTAATAAAAATAAATTCAACAGTGGAATTGATGTATTTTTCTTTTAAGAGTTGTATTATTGCTGATTTTAGTAAACATCACAAAAATTTCAATTTATTCTCTGTGTGTCATTAATTTGGACATTATTTCCAAAAGAATGTTAGCTTTGATTTTTACTATGAATATAAAATATTTAAAGTATTGTGAGTGAAGTAAGTAAAAGTTTTTATGTATTTTATAGGTTATCCAAATGCTGCAAATTCACAATGCTCAACAAATATTGGCCAATGCATCAATGTGCAGAATATTGGAACTAAACCTAGTAAAACCAGATCTCCTCTTCTTCCAACACCAGCATATCCACCAATATTGCATGGTTAGCTAATACGTTTTATGGTTGAGATTACAAATTATTTTCAAAGAATCTTTTTTCTGATTTTTATCGAAATTGTCATTTGTATTAGTCATATAATTAAGTTATGGAAATTCATTATTGCTTAAAAAAGTTTGAGGAAAAGATTTAGTTTAGTGAAAGTGACTTTAAGGGAGTCCATTTGTAGAATGTTCACCATGTAAAAGTGCTACTATATGTCAAATTGCTGTATTCTACCTGATGGGCTTTATTATTTGGGTCATTATTTTATTCATCCAGTAAGTCTGCAAGGTTAGTAATATAAAACATTTATTCACAGCACAACTGCTGGTTACATTTAATCTGATAACATAATCTACCAAAAGCCTTGCTTCCAGCTATACAATAAAATGCCCTGACACATGGCACACCCTGACATATTGCTCATTATTTGATACATGACATACGATATACCTATGGGATTTTATCACTGCTATCGCTTCCAGGGCAGAATGATAAACTTGGTGCCAGAATCTGTGCTTAAGACCGCAATTTGGGGAATGCATGTTTTAAATTTAGCCTTCCCCTAGTTTGACAAACAGATTTGCTTAAAACCAAATGACTAAAATGCCGCCAACTTGCCTGAACCAGACTATACCCAAGTTACGCAATTGTTTGAGTTCTTTTACTGTATTTTGGACTATCCAGTTCTGTTTTAGAGAACGACAAGAACTTTAAAGATTGCCAAGCAATGTGAACTGTACTTCAAGTTAAGAGATTGTTATTGAGTTGCATCTAATTTAATGGAAAAGAATATTTCATAGAATTGAGCATTTTATGCTTGCACTTATGTACACTTATTTAAATGAAACAAAAAAGGTAGAACATCAAATAAAGAAATCGATAATCAAATAATAGTACTACTCATGTTGTACTCAACTGTCTAATAAAAGAATAAACAATATAAAACATTCTTTACACTTAATCTTCTTTGAAAAAGGATGTTACAAAATCCAGTTTTCATAATGCATATTTATCAACAAATTTTCAATATGCAATATTAAGGTGTTCAGAAAGTAATTTTACTTATTTGCAACATTTTAATGGCCTTGATTTTTAAAGATCTGAGTTGAAATTTGAAATTTAGTAGTTTCAAGATATTTGCTCAAGTTTCATGTAGGTAAAAGTTGTCCAGCCTTCTTGTAGTTATGGCACAGATGGTTTGTTATTGAACCTTACCCATAAAGCTCCAGACAACGAATTCTTGTAACTACATTAAAACTCATAAATTTCGAAAATTTTCAGTGGCATAACTAGTTTATTTTTATTTTACTGTGATCAGCCTGTGAAAAACCATAAAAAAGCGAAAAAATATTTTTTTTCCAGGTCGAAAATCGACTGAGAAAGAAAACTTTCAAATCCAGAAATATGGTTCAACAAATATGCAGTTGCTAGCTGTTTGCTGTTGCCAACTGTTGTACACATCAGTTACGTCAAGGTCAATGTAATCTTTGTGCTAGGTCGGAAAATTTGAAGAAACTGTACATGAAATAAATGTTAACACTGGATGGCCTTATTCCTGACAAATCTGAAGTACATCAAATGAATAATTCCTAAAGATGTAAGTGTAAGGTCAATCTAGATATTTTCTCACATTCTAAACATCCCTAAAGCAACAGTGTTAAAGATACTTCGATCAGTTCTTCAGATGTTTCTGTATCAGTTCCATTAATTACAAATGTTAAAAAAAGGTGAGCAGCAATGTTTGGAATTAGTGAATTAATTTGTAATTAAATATGATTGATAACAGCAGGGGGAGTGGGAGCAGTGCATATTCTGTGGGCAGTATTTGGGATTTGAAAGTACACTTTCTCAGCCGTTTTTCGACTTAAAGTTGTTTTAATTCAAATTATTTTTCGCATACTGGTCATAATGAGATAATAATTAACTTGTGTTGCTGTTACAAGATTCTTTATTCTTAGGCCTTAACTCTGAGTGCTTGATTACTTTTACATAGCTCTGCATAGAATATCTTGAAATTGCGTAATATTGTGTTCCTTTAAAAATTAAAAAAAATTATAATTACTGGAGTCCTGTAAATAGGTGAAGTTGTTTTATACCATCTTCTATAGTTTTACAGTATTTTAATCTTCCCTTCAGATGAGAAAAACTTTCCTGAAAAATAATGAATTGTTAAAGAATGGCAGACAAAACAGTGCTATTTTTCCTTGATTTTAACTAAAGTATTTAACCCTCCTGGCAGCTTGGCAAATCCGTGTCGACGAAAACATCCCTCCCCTAAAAAGCGAGTTCCCTTTAAAAGTATCAAATTTTTGGACAAAGGGAGTGCTTTCCCCTTTAGTCAATCAGTCTCAGCAGTAGGGTATTTAGAGCGGACCATCAAAGAAGATTGATGACAGTGACAGATAGAAAAGCCAGAGGCAACTTCCAGATTCGAAGATACTGATGTTTGAGATAAGATTCTACTGTTTGTGGAATGACTTTCAAACATTGTGTTAATTCTGAGGATCAGGTACATTCGTTTGATCCATACAAATATTCTTACATATGTTTGATAAAACAAATATTTACTGTAAAAATGGGAAGCTGAAATTTAAAATTTATATATTTTCCTCTGAGTAATTTTTATTTCAATTGTAAATAAGTTAAATTCTAGCATTGATTTTCTTTCACACAAGTTTGCCTCCATTACACAGATTTACAGGATTATTTTGTATAAATCTTTCAATTAAATTATTTATTGCAGTTAAGTTAGACGTGTGAAACCTAACAATGCAGAAGCAAGTAAAATTATTCAGTACTTGCTTCAATAATGTAGCCATAGATTAAAATATCAAAAAAAGAATATTACCCCCAAGATTCCAGATTTTGGGTGTTCACCTTTCAGTGAAGAATTGAGTAGACATAGAACAGTTCACATAAGTAAACTGTGTTTGAGTTACTTATACCAATAACATTTTAAAGGAAGGAAGTATGGGATGTTTGGAATCTTGATCACGATTTTGAATGATTATTTTTAATAAAAAATTTAATGGCCTAGTTATTTCAGATATCTCTCTGAAATAATTTTATAAAATCAGCAGTAATAATAGTTTGACATAGCCTCAAATAGTTTTACATAATAAAAGCTAAATTTTGGATGAGATTTTTCGAAGTTTTCAGTGTCATTATTTTGTCTTCTGAAAATGAAGCAGTCAAAGTTCAATACCGAACCAGGTATTAGTTATACTGGGTTGTAAGCCCAGGGATTTGTCATTTTTTATACCTAAGGATTTTTTAATCTATTTTAAATTGGTAATATTCTGAGAATATACGTAAAATGCCTAAATAACATCTGTATAACAAACATCAGTGACCAAGAAAGCAAAAAGAATTTAAAAAAAAAATGAAAATGAAGATTATAAAGTAGTCTATCCAGTTCTCGAATCTGATAATACTGAATACTGTTTCTTCATAAGTTGGTATTGCAGTACAGGTTCTTGTTTCAAAAATTGAGAGACCTGATTTTTTTAAAGTAATGAGCCTAAAGATTAAAATTTTAATATGAATAAGAGACCAGGGACTTTGTTTGACTTTGGTGTTAAGAAATCTCGTATGTATGACCAGGGTGTCTACCAGTCATGAAAGTCACAGAAAAGTCACGAATTCCGAAAATGGTCACGAAAAGCATGAAAAAGTCACAGAATTAACCTCTCAGCAAAAAAAAGTTTTCACTTTTTTTTAGAAAAATATCGATCTTTCTAAGATGCAAGTGGTTGGTTGTGATGGTACAGTGGTAAATACAGGTTTGAAAAATGGAGTCATTCGACAAATTGAGCTCTTTTTAAGACGTCCTGTGCATTGGAGTATTTGTTTATTACATACAAATAAGCTACCTTTACGTCATTTGTTGTAACATTTAGACGGGAAAACCACTGAACCAAAAGAATACAGCAGAGAAATTTTAAAAATGTTAGAATCTTGTGAAAAATTGCCTTTAACAAACTTTGAAAAGATAGAAGTAACTTTGCCAAATATTGTCCTAGAGGATCTTAGCACTGATCAACAATACCTTTACGAAATGTGCACTGGGATATCAAATAAATATATTCCATTAAGCTTCTCACAAAAAGATCCAGGAAAATTAAATCATTCCAGATGGTTGACGACTGCAAATAAAATGTTAAGGTTATATGTTTCAACAGAAGATCCAACCCATAACTTGAAAATATTAACAGAGTATGTTGTGAAGGTATACTCATATGTGTGGTTTAAAATTAGAAGTCAGTCATCATGTCAGTACGGAAGTCTTCATTTTTACAATATTATAAATAAATCGAGATTTTTGCCTGAGGATTTAAAAATTGTAATAGATCTAACTTTGCAAAGAAATTCTTATGCCCACCCAGAAAATATTATTTTGACAATGCTAGCTGATGATCGAAAACACGTTAGAGAGTTGGGCATAAGTGGGTCCCTAGACGATCAATATTATTTTCAATGATACTCATTGAAGCAACCAATTGATTGTGTAGGAGGCGATTGACGCGATTGTCAATCGATTGATGCACATTGATAGAAATTTTGATTGATGGACATTGACTGCACCAATTGATCATTTAGAATACAAAATTGTCAATCGTTCAGGCAGTAGGGCTTTTTCATTCTCAGTTTCTTTTCATCGCGATCGTTAAAGATAGAGTAAAATTTCAATGGATTTGAAATCTGCGGAACATTTTACACCAGATAGATAGTACCTTAAATGTAATTTTCTGTTAATAAATAAGTTTTCAATTGAAACATTTATATTTTCACAATACGAATGTAAGTCGGGGTACAACTTTGCATATAAATATATATTACACTGCTGGCCACCCAAATTGCAACACCAAGAAAGACAAGAGATATCACAACAAAATTTATTTTGTAGATAACATGTTAACCAAGTATCAAATGATTAAATTTATAGACTTCTGTGAAGTGTGGTTACTGCCAAATCAGTAGCCAGAGTAGCCGCCATTGTTGGAGATCACCGCTGTCACACGCCTCGGTATTGATTCAAAGAGACTTTGGATGTGTTCTTGGGGTACAGCAGACCAAGCAGCTTCCACATGTTGCCAAAGTTGATCTAGTGTGGCAGCTGGGGATGTAATTTGGGTCAATCGTTGAGCAACCATGGACCACATGTTTTCTATCGACGAGAGATCCGGAGAGCGAGCTGGCCAGGGAAGCAATTCAATCTGGCGATTGACAAAGAACCCTTGGACAATGTGTGCCACGTGTGATCGTGCATTATCCTGTTGAAATATGGCTGTGTGCAAGCCCTGAAGGTAAGGAAGGACAACTGGCTCCAACACCTCGGAGATGTAGCGCTGGCTGCTTAAAGTACCGGCAATGCGTACTAGAGGAGTGCGAGAGTGATATCCAATACCGCCCCATACCATAATACCCGGTACAGGACCAGTGTGGCGGTGCATAACGCAGCTGTTCAGCATCCTCTCTTCACGTTGTCTCCAGACTCGAATCCGACCATCGTGGTGTTGCAGACAGAAGCGTGACTCGTCAGTAAAGACAATTTCATTCCATTCTGCCATCCACATCCTTCTTTCATCGCACCATTGGTGGCAGAGAAGTCTTTGGTTCTGCGTCAAGAGTAGACGAAGCAATGGACGTCTTGCGGACAAACCACTCTGCTGTAAACGATGTCGAAAGGTTTGCAGAGACACTGGATGATGCGTTACAGACTGAATGTGCTGTGCTATGGTTCGTATGTGGCTGAGCGATCCGTCACTGCCATACGCACAATATGCCTGTCATCCCGTGAAGTGATGCACTGAGGTGAATGCGATCAAACACGTCGGTCCGTTGTACCCTCCTGTTTCCAACGATCCCATATCCGCATTACAGTTGTTTGGTTTCGTCCAACACGACTACCGATTTCCCTGAAAGATAATCCACAATCTCGGTAGGCCACTATCCTTCCTCTATCGAACTCGGATACTTGATCAAAAGATGATCGCTGTTTTCTACGAGGCATAATTAATCGTTTTTTTGAAAAAATCACAAGAAAAACACAATTGCCATACTTGAAATCGTCGAAATCTCCAAGCCTTAAATAGCGCTTTGAAGTGGTGCCACAGGCGCACGTAACGTGCGTCTGCGCTGAAATTCTAATCATTTGCATATCTCACCTCTGCTAATGCATGTTGTAAATTTCATATTATTTGCATGCTTCCTTCAGGGTGTTGCATTTACTGTGTCCAGCAGTGTATATATATATATATTTATTTATTTCAGACCAAGGACTAACAAAAACTCTTGTTTAGAACAAAAATATTTAATAAAATTGCAGTCTTTTTATACATATTAATAGAAAATATTAAAAAAAATTACTGAGTTACTAAAACGTTATTTCAATGTTGATGCTTTCATAAAATCTAACAAATTCGTCTGACACACAATGCCTTCTGTTTTTAACGCATAAATTCTTTGTAGGAAGTTTATTATTTTTATTCCTTGCTTTGTATCTATAACGGGTTCTTTGTTTTTATCACCCACATATTGTGGATAAGCAAAGTGCCCAGTGATATGTGGAGTAAGAAAATAAATCATCAGATTTAAAGAGCTAAAAACATTTATTCATTAAAAACTATTTACAGAAAAAGAAACAAAGATTGGAAAACCAGAGATACCACTCTGTCCAATGTATGACAACAATTGAGTGCTGAAAGAAAGGAATTCTCACTTTTATACTTCTTGTATCTCTAGAAATTAGCATAAATATCTCAATGGAAAGATTGCCATAAACAAAATCATAATACTGCATTAAGTACATGATTGGCCATAATATTATGACCACACCCCTTTATAGGTGTGATGTCATACTGTGGCCAATCACAAAAGCATGACAACTCAACTTGTTTGTTTGTTGTTTGTTTACATTATCATAACCAAACAAGAAGGAGGTGCAAACATGTGAAGATGGATTCGAATAAGCAAGTTATCTTTAACAGTTTTAGTATATGCTTTCTAAATTTTTTAATTCCCTTTCAATTAAGCTGAGACCTTCTGTCATCTGCCTGGGCCGCACAGGTGGTCTTCGTTAGCCATCCCGTTAGTTTTGAGTGCAGGTGATTTTTAACTGCTTCCCTGAAAAATCTGTTGACACAAATGGATCTGGGAATTAAATCTCTATTGTAATAAAGCGTATATTTCAACTAGTTTCTACCGTCTCAGCCTAAGCCATTCAGTGTATCACCACGTAATTTTGAACCACAGTCAGATGACTGCGCAACATCTAAGCTGGCACCCCAGTCTAAACTTCCACGCCAACCCAATGTGAGGAATTTTGGCCACGACAGATTTAAGGGTGCACCAGCCACCTCACCACCATACACTTACAAACATCCATGCCCTAACCCGGATTGGAACCAGGAACCTTCCGATCTAGAGACTAACATAATAAAGCATATATATGTTTTTTTTTTGTAAAATAAACGCAAGTTAACTGCCCAGGTGCAGAATTATATTCAGTGTTCTGCAATTTAACTCCAAGCAATTGTAGTTGTTCTGCAGGCATTTTGTCCGAATATTGAAAAATGCAGTAAAATCAAAAACAGACATAAAACACAATTATCGGCTAAATATGTATAACATATTTATAATAAACCATGAAAATTAATTTACCTACTTTATTTAAAACCAAGACATACTTTCAGAATTTGTAATTCTGTCGATAACTTTTGAAGTTAAATATTTTGTCATTGACATAGAACATGTGTTATTTATAAAATGTTTGTGGTCATTTGGGCATTGTAAGAGGGTTGTTTTGTAGCTAGAAAAGTTAAAAAAAAGGTGTGGCAAGGAGTGCGTTTTGCACTGCAGAACGTCGTAAGTTATGATTAAAGAAATCGGTCGAAATTTTGATAAAATTAAGGAAAAATTATTCTTAAAGACTTAGTTTGTTCTGCAATGTACGTTGCACGTTTGTGAAGCTTTGTATCGTGATTATTCTGAGTTGTGGAAAGTCAAGTGAATATTTAAACAAAAACAAAGTAAGTATTGCTTTGCAAAAAATAGTTAATGTGTTAAAACAATACAGATCAGATTATACTGAGGAAAAATTAAAACAAAAAATTAATATTCTGCGTATGATTCAGTATCTCACCGAAAGTTTGGTAAATGTTTGTGTGTAAAGCGGCTTCTCAGTTTATACCACTCTTTGGATCAGCGTATTTTCCTCTTCTTGTCTTTCTTCCGATTGCAAACAGCCAAATTCAAGGCAAGAAAGCCCAATTCTGAATTGCAAACCATTTTGTAACTCAAAAATGAGACATGTCACGTCCCTTCAAAAAACATTGACCGAATGAGTTTGGCGGGTTGATTGAAGCAATATTGAAACTCTTATCAAATGAAACCATCAGTCACATTGACAATAATATTGATCATCTAGGGAGACCTTCAGAAGAATTTTAAAATTAAGACAGAGTTGAAAAATATTCGAAAGTTCAAAATTCCCAAGTTAAACTTCGAAGCAGATGAAGAATTGGCAAATTTCATCTTCATGATTTTTTAAGTTGAATTGATCCATACAGTAAAACATGACATCAACAGGGTGGGAAGGAAATGCTTTGACTCAAGTGCAACACAACCGCAGGTTTTTGATTAAGTTCAAATAATAGGAATCCAAATATAAATATCAAAGGAACTTTATCAATTACCTTTTTATCACTATTACTTGGTTTCCTTCTAGATATGTTAAGTAATTGAGTACTTATATCAATAAATTGTGAACAATATCAAATTTTTGTGTACTAATGAATACAAATTAGTATCAATGTATTTTTCCGAGTAAAGTTTTACATTGTGTATGATATTAAATGATTTTTGAAATTCATGAGATCATTTTCTTTTTCTCCTATAAATTTGATTTCAATCACTTTTAAGCACCAAATCTATATCTAATATGTGTTTTATTTATTATTTTTATATTTGATATGCTTCGATTATTTACTTAGTTTTTATTATCAAATTTTATAGAGGAATCTCATTTCAACAATGAATGTGGAATTGAAAATTCACTACTTATCAACCCTTGTTCTAATATTTTGACACTAAAGGATGATGAATCACTATCTTGCCAGTCAAAGTTTGCCTCTGAAACTGATGAAAGTGAAGTATGCGATTTGTTAATTGTTTTTTTTATCTGAGAAAATTTTATGTTCATATTTCATAACTAATTTTTCAATACTTAGTATAATCATTTTTAATTCACCAATGAATATTAGTTCTGCCTAAATTGTTTTTGTCATTCGTAAGTTCTTAGTTTTTACTTAGTTTTATATATTATTTTTACTTTTTTATTAGGGTTATTAGTATGGTCCCTAAAATAATTTATTTAAAAATTTAATAATTTTACAAATAATACTTTTACAAAATTTAATACAGTGCAAAGTACTACAAAATCCACTTTACTTCACTGACATTGTAAGTTATGTTCTTTAGATGTCTGCATTTGTTTTTCCAGATAAAAGTTTGCAACTGCAAATAATTTGAAAGGAATATTATTTCTTAATTTTCATTTAAAAGTTCCTGTGCTTATAATAGAAATGTGCAATTAATTTTAAAGTTTTTTAAAATTGTTTACTTTCTTGCTTTGTTACAACATTAAGTAAAAACTAAAGGTTTTGTGCTCTTAGGAAAATGAACAATATTCTAAAAAGAAATTATTCTTTAAAAATTTTATTAAACTAGGGGGCTCAGCCCTCTGCTGGCCTACACTTGCCAACCCCTGCAGATTGTAACGCAATCCCATTTGGTTTGCTTTGCAAACCAACACTCCTTTAGCAGAGTCAATCTCTTGCGACGGTAAAACTATTTTAATAATTAGTTTAATCCTGATTTGACTTTCCGGTCCATGATGTTACAGCAAGGGCTTTGCCCCCTGTTCACTAATACTTGCAAACCAACACTCCTTTCACTAGTAATTTCGCTTTTTTTCATAATTTAACACTTAATGCACCCTAAATTAATACTCGCATCAGTAAAAAAACCTTCTCCATCTTATTCTCTATTATGTCTTCAGCAAAACACAAAAATGGAAGAAGGTTATGATTAACTGTACCAAATTAAACAGTAAACAAAAAATCGAGTTCTCAATCCTGCGCTGCGAAACTCTCTTAATAATACGTATATTCAATATTGCACTCTCAGTGCCATGATGTCGCAGCGACCAAGGTCGTTTCATGTTTCCTCTGCACGATCAACAATTTGTACACTTTCGCTAAATTATACTTTTCATCCCATCGAATTTATTTATGAACAAATTTTTAAAATAATTATACCATAAGAAAGAGTGCCTTCTAAGCTTTTATGTGGTATTTTCAAATTTTAAAACTAATACTATTAAGCTATAGATATGATAGTATTAGTTTTGTAACGGAAATTACTATGTATAAGTTCCGAAATTTGTATGACCAACTTTTAATTGCATCAACTTTATTTATAAACCAATTTCAAAAATAAGTATATCACAAGAAAGAGTACATTCTAAGGTTTTCATTGGTGTTTTCAAATTTAAAAAACAAAGTTCAGTTTCAGTTTTAACACAAAGTAACAAAAGTTTCCCAATATTCCGAAATTCCTGTGACCAAGTTTTGATTGCATTCAATTTATTTATTAACAAATTTCAAAAATAATTGTCCCGTAAGAAAGAGTGCATTCTAAGGTTTCCTGTGGTGTTTTCAAATTTAAAAACTAATTGTAATAAGATATAGATATGACATTTAAAAAAAAGTAACTAAAAGACCCGATTTTTCCCGAATTAAAAAAATATATTATCAGAAACCAAATTGAAATTTCTAAAATAAACTTAGCATCATGCAAAAATTCACATTTAGAGGAACTCTAAAAAAAAATTCCCGACTGAAGAGAAAATTGTACATTTTTTGCTCACTCACGTCAGAAATTTTGCTCTTTCAACTTTGACACTCAATAAACCCTAAACTAATAGCTGCATTAAAAAAAAATCTCCTTCGGCTTGTTCCCTGCACAACTTTGAACAAACCACGTCAATTTTGTAATTTTCTGATCCGTACTTTCTCGGGAAACCCTCTAAGTATCAAGCAAAAAAACGAATTTTCATTCCTGTGGCGGCGATAACTTTTTTTAATATAGAGTGACAATAATATTATTAATTAAAAAATAATAATATTCAAACAAATAAAGGTAAAGTAGATGCTCATGAATTATTCAAAACTAATGTTCGTTACCTTAATCTATGATTTAAAAATTCATTTCTGAGTTTTGACCAAAAAATTTTTTTTTATGAACTTAATTGTTTAAAAGCCCTTGTCTCACATTGTAAGCTATGAAATTAACCCTTTAAAGTAAGGTAGCTTCAAAACAAAATCACACTTTAAAAATTACTATTGGATCATGGTAGCCTAGCTGGAAGTGTAAGCTACCAGAGGGTTGTGAGTTCAAATTCAACCAAAAGACGTTTGTATACAAAGGGGACTGGTGCACAGTAAATCTGTCGTGGCCTCAAATGTCTTCACATTGACATGGTGTGGAAGTTTAGAAAAATGCTCAATGAGGTTTCACATAAGCTGGTAACCCACTTTCTAAAAGTATGTTGCCAGCTCATGTGAGACCTTGTCACATGTCCGTAGTTCAAAATTCTGTGGTGTTGTACTCCATCTTTCCCTTCGGGAGTTGATCTAGGACCATTGCCCATAGCCAAATGTGTTGCTCCAGTGCAATGTTAATTAAAAGTACCTACATACCAAGAAATTTCTATTCTAATTGTATAGCAATTTATAACCACATATGTGTGTGACAGGTGCTCTATAGTACCACTATCTGTCAATCAATACAGAGCTTATAACACGTCATTTTTTGTCACTTATTGTCACTTTGTTGACATTATGTCACTTTTTCAGGCGTTTTAAATTCTTAAATTCTACTTGAAAAATAATTTTTAGTGCACAGTTTAAAAAATTCATTTTTCCTCTAAAAAAAGTCAAAAGTCAATTAAATTTTAAAAACTGGAATTTCTTTGAGCTCATGTATATTTTTTTTTGTGAAAAAAAAGCAAAAAGAGTGAGATTTTAATATAAACTTTTTTTAACTGTGGAAGACCTGAGGCAATGTTCCCACCGTCTTTGAAAAGTCCTTGAAATTTTTTTTGAAAATTACAAAACTTGGTGTGAAATAATAGTAAATTATTAACTGGTGTGAGATATTGGTAGAATTCCCAATGTATAATCGTTTGCGAACACGTAAAGATATTTTATATAGGATCTGGAACAAAAGATATTTTATGTGATAAGATTTTACAAGCTCTGAGTGTGTTATCCCTTCCACAATCTCAGTGTCAACAAGTCAGTTTTAAAAAAGAATAATGACTCATTATTTTCAACCCGAATAAAAGAACTAATTAACATTGGGACATGTAATATTCACACATTACATAATACTTTTCTTAAAGGTCTAAAAGAACTTGGGGAAGATGTGTCTGAACTAGTTTTTTCTATTCATAGATTTTTTATTCAGTGGCCTGGTCAGAACATCACAGGAAGGTCTTTCCTATTTTTGAGTCCAACTTCCTTCTCCTTTTCGCTCGTTCGCGCTCGCACAGCCCATAGGAGGTAGAGGGCGGTGGTGATGAGAAGTGGGAGAGGTTTGCAGTTTCACCTCTACATACATTCAATGGCCAATCAAATAGAAATTTTAGCTACTACTTCACCAAGTTGACCTAGATATTCTGTGCTTAAAAAGGTTGAAGATTTTGTAAGGTCATTATTACAAAATTTTGTTTTGAAATTTTCAATAGGTTGTCAGAAATGCAGCCAATATTGTTTTGAATTATGAAGCCATGCCTACCTTTTCCAAATGTTTGACCTAATAAAAAAAGAGCATTCTTTGACTTTTATTATAAACTTGGATAGCTTGAAATGCCTGGAAAAGGCAGTCAGTGTGGAATGGTGTATGAACATTAACTGAGGTTGTATTTATTATTGTATTCCTTAAATTATATTCTCTCTGTGTTCAGGATTCATTGTGTTCAATATTTTTTTTAGATATCAAGTCTCCAGTCCATACGACAAGTTCTTGGAAAAGCAAAACATGGTGCATTTTACCAGTTAATTTCTAATCAAGAAATTTCTTCCTGTGATATTACTTCAAATGTCAACATAAATGGTAATTTCACTCAAATAGTAATCAAGTATTTTACATATCTAAATGAGTATGCATTTACATACACAGTCTATTCAAAAAGTTCCAGGACTCCCGCTCTTAAAAATGTACAGATGGTGCTATCTCTGCGAAACTGGCGGAATGACGTAGCAACGACCCTCATCCATGCGTCTCGAGTGGTTGTATTCATTTCTAACTAGTTCCGACTTGGCAGCGTTCATTTGCGTAAAGTGTGTGTGCACGTCATTGTCATCGCAAAAAAATGGAGCAGTGAACTAACATCACATTTTGTTTCAATTTAGGAAAATCAGCCACAGAAACATACCAAATGATTAAATCTGCGTCTGATGACGATGCTATGAGTTGTTCACAAGTATTTGAGTGGTTTCCAAGTTTTAAAGCTGGAAGAGACTGGACCGAGATGCTGATCACCTTTTTTGACAGTTGGGGCATCATTCGTCGAGAATTTCTTCGTCAAGGTTCCACTGTGATTGAGGCATTCTACAAAGATGTGGATCGGCTTTTGAAATGAATACACTGTGTGAGGCTCGATTTGGTGGACAGTGGAAATTGGTGACTATTGCTTGATAATGCACCGTCTCACAAGTCTATCAATGTGCAGCAATCTTTAGCGAGAAACCAGGTTGTGATCATCGACCACCCCCGCACTCACCCACCAGATCTGTTCCCCCAGACTAATTTTTATTTCCCAAGTTGAAATTGAAGATGAAAGTGCAGTAGTTTGAGTCGATAGAGGAGATTAAAGCGGCTGTGACATCAGAACTCAATAGTGTTGGAGTGGAGGCGTTCCAGAAGGCGGTTACGGACCTGTACACTTGTTCCAAGTGTTGTATTGAATTGGGAGGAGACTATGTAGAAGCTTAATATCAAATGTAAGAATATTCTATGTATTATATGGTCTGTGTGTGATCAGTTCTGGAACTTTTTGAATACACTGTGTACCTCATGAATATAATTTGAATTCTTACAATGTATAAATTGCTCAGAAATATCTTATAAAATACATCTATCCCAACAAATTACAAAAATGTCCTGAAAACAAATTATCTAAAGATTGCATAGGTTTATATATTTTTAAACTGGGAAGTGCTGAATACTTTTAAGTTCACAATTTTCAAGAATACATTTCAATTTACAATTTAATAATGGTTGAAACTACCATGTGATGTACCATTTTCTCTGCTTAAAAGCCATCAAATTTTGAACTGCAAATCAATGGCAAAACACAAAATGTAGCTGTATATAATTGCAAATGAGTACCTGAACACATCAACCACATCAGTTTCTTAGAAGACATTGAGAAATCACTCGTATATCTTCAGACTTCCATTGCTTTTCATGATATTTGTTCGAAAGAATTCACAACTGTTTTCACAGAGTTAATCACAAGTTCATTCAAACTTTATTGTTGACACTGAAGGGAAGGGAGTGCACGAAGCACCTTCCCATGGAAACGGCATGTGTGAATTTTTATTATTTTCACCATCATAGCTAGATGGAGTTATCCTATTAAAAATTATTTGTAGAGCACTATTAACTAATGTAATACTATTTGCTTTAAACTGAGTTGGTGAAATAACTAATTTGTTTGGAAATGTATAAATAGCAGTTAAAATTATTTTCACCTGAGAAAATAATTTGTTACATGATTCTAATTTCATCCTCTTATTTTTATGTTATGCTCTACAAATTCAATTACGTAATAACTACAACTAAATAGTATTAAAATGGATTTTAACTTTCAAAAGGGCATTCTCAAATTTTATATCTGGGTTCCATTAAATCTAATAGATAATTTTCATTGCTATTTCCTAATATCTCAGACCTTAAGAGTTGTTAAGTAAATCATCAAAACTTTCAAATTTACTGAATATTTTCCTTATTTCTATAATTTGATAAAAATAAAACTTTGGAAATCTTGACCAATATCCAAATGCCCCTCTAACTAAACTACAACTTAGTTGAATTTCTGCACACAGTTTAAATTGTGTTTCACAATGATATTGAAAAGACTTAAAGTAAAGCATAGAAGTATTCCATAAAGTTATTGAATTCTTCTAATTGTGCAATGCATCCTTTTGAAGACCAAGAGAAATGCTTAAAATGTTTCATTGTACCTGGTATTTTAAATGGTTCTTAATTATTGCTTATTATCATGCTATATTCAAATGTGAGTTGTATTTTAATTACGTACTTTGTATAGAATTAGTGTATGTTAAATGTATGTATCTCACTTTTATTAATTATATAAAAAAAACTTGTCTTAATTCTTTAAACTATTTGTATTTTAGGAAAAAATAATTCTGTTATTAATGACAAAGAAAATTCTTTTCAAGTGGATTCATTGAATGCATCAAGCATTGAACCTTCTGTCTGTGTTGATACTTTAACTGTGGTAAACTAAACTTTTAGTTCATAGAGATTTTATGATTTTGCATTAGAACATAACTTCCATATATGTTTATAAAAGTAAGTTATGTGTGTGTAAATCTATAAATCCACTCTTTTGCAGCAAAGACACAAAAGTTGAAATTAAAAACTTGTATTTAAAAAATATTTATGTTTGACCGCTGATCTATTCAGCATTACAAGGAGCAAACTTACAACTATTTGTTAGGGAACACACAGTGGGTGAGCAACCATCACTCTTATGGCCGTATTCACAAGTCCGAGTTAACTCGAGGATCAACGATAATCCCTGAGTTATCGAAAAAACCGTATTCACAAGTCCTGATCCGTGGTTTAAACTGCCAGTTCAGTGTTACATTTTGATCCTCCGAAATTGGCGAGTTAACTCGCGAGTTACATCTAACGCATGTGCAGTACTATCTTTTTGCGATGTATTTGAGCAAAACAAAATGCATGACACATTTCATTCTATACTCAATTACAGTATTCTTGCGATGACTGGACTGAGCCTATCATTACGGAGCACCTGCTATATAGCAGCTTATCTCCTCATCATAATATTGCTTAAATAAAAAATTTTAAACATAATTTTATTGAAATTCAAAAGAAAAATGGAAATATAGATAGCTGAGTAAACGTAAACAAGCAGCTTGGCGAAAAGATAGATGGCGGCACCTCTGTCAGCTAAGAGGGAAAGGTAGAATATGACCATGGCAGATGCAAATTCATCGTAGAATAAAAATTAATCTGTTGATTTATTACGAATGAAAGAAAATTGACGATGCAAGTTACTTTTCACACCACCAACACACACCCATACTGACAAGTACAAAGATAATCGACAATGTTTTGATTCATTTGTCAAGACATTGTGTACAATTCTTTCTTGCAAAATTTAAGTTTCCGTAAAAATGCAATTTGGAAATTAAAAACCTTTGCATTTCTTTTCCCTAACCCAAATTAAAATTATGTGTGAGTCCTATTTATTCACAATTTGGAATCAATTCTACGGTGAAGTACGTGCTTGATCAGTATGAATGCAGATTCGGGCGTCGTAACAAATATGAACAATATCACGTGATCGTGTGAAGACGGTAGTAGCCAATCACAGCGAGCGTCTCATTTTAATCCCCGGATCATTTAACACGCCGTTTGAGAATACCGTTCTTGATAATCCTCGAGTTAACTCTTACTCGCGGATCAACTGATCTTCGAGTTAACTCAAGACTTGTGAATATGGCCGTTACTCAACAATCAACATCATCCTCTTATAAACCACAATTCAAACCCAGGGCCTAGTTGTGAATTTTTTTATAGCAAGAGATACATTAGCTAAATTTTTCACCTGGTGTCAGTTTACATAGCTTTTTTTCTATTCTTAATGAAACTTCAAAACATTGTTTTTGTGAGTTTTAATTTTCCCCAGGGTTTCTTTTTTTATTAATTCACAGTTAGGATGACACAAGTTTCAAAAACTAGTTTTGATTTATGAATGTTTCCAGACCGAAAATGTCTTATGTATTGAGGGTGATTGCTAAATTTCTGCATAAGACACTTTTTTTCAAGGATCTTGTTATATATTAGTGTAAATTGTTAAGGTTTTTTCAGATGTATGCGACATATAGGGCAACTTTCTTGTACTAGAACTGTTAATTTAAAATGTATTTTTTGGTTTTCCCTATTCTAGGTGTCCGATTTCAAAGATTGAGTTCACCATTCTTATCATTTTTCACATTTGGAATACTGCTTTTTTATGTGATAAATGTTCACTGCATATTGGCAATGTGCATGTTGTAAGGTTTTGATTGACTCTGTATCCTAATTCTGTAGTTAAATGATACAACATCATATTTATAAAATGACTTAAAATTTCTTTCTCATTTTTATTATTCGAAATTCCGTTCTCTTTCCAAATGTGCATTTTGTATTGTTGCTGGCTGAAGTCCCAAGATCTCACTCAGATGAATTTGCATGTGGAGTGAGAGGTGCTTTATGTCAGTTAATTCACCTGGTTTGAAACAGATCGGAGATATTTTTACAACGGTGTGATGATTTTTGCATTAGTTCCTATATATGAAAAACAGTGGTTTTACATGTAAACAAAAAAGATGATCTAGCAGTATTTTACTTAGAGAAGTGGAAACAGGATGGTGTAAGATCCAGTAAGTCCACTGCTCAGAATGGTCAGGAATTTAAAATAAGTTTTTTTATCTATACATATCAATATTAAACAATTGAATATATTTTAATATATATTGTTGATATACATAAACATATTATTTTGATACCTTTTCTGTTATAATGCAATTTTATGTTATGTATGTACTTCTTTAATCCAAAGTTCATACTATCTCAGTTCTAATTTCTTGTACTGTTATAAGCAATTGGGTTTGATCCTGGACTGTTGCTAGTAGCCTGTTGTGTTGCTCCAGAGTGACCTTAATTGAAATATCTACCTACCTCATGTTACAAGCAAACTTAAATTTTCTAATGTAATGTATGAGTTATGACTTGAAAACGGGTGACTCTGAAGAATGCCTGCACTGCGACTAATAGTCTATTGTACTGATACCCCTACTAATCCACTAAAGACCGATTACCGAAATAAATTTCAGCATGTACCTGATTAGAATGTTTGACAGTTCCCAGGGTTTGATACAGTGATATCCCAGATATTCAAATCGTTGTGCAGAATAATGGTCACATTCACATAAAACATATACAGAACTTTCCTCTACCATCCGACAACCTCTACATAATAGGTCATCTATAACACCCATAATGTTGAGGTGTCTATTCAGTGTACAGTGGCCAGTTAGGAGGCCAATAGCTATCCTGATTTCTTTCCTACCTAAATTCAGCAGCTCCCTTGATCTATCCCAAGGAGACTGCTAATTGAGTTCTTTGGCTTGTCTTTAATTATTAGATTGAAGCCATGCATGTTAAGACTCAGCAAGGAGCATATCACTTATAGTCCTTCTAACCACATTGTGAGGCAGTCACAAAACAGGATCTGGTCCAATAGATGGTGTTTCAGACCCATGTTTTGTTAATTGGACTGCCGTTTCATTACCTTCAATGCCACAGGGACCCAGACACGAGAGACTTTGTTTCTCTCCGCCAGGTCCTCAAGCGCATTGTGACATTCCCACATTGCTTTTGAGTAGAAGCAGTGACTTTGCAAAGCCTTTAGGGCTGCCTGGCTGTCAGAGAAGATATTTATAACCCTCTTAACTACACCTCTAATGAGGCAGTTGTAAGTAGAAGAAGAGATTGCCAGAACCTCAGCCTGATATACAGTGGCCAACATACCCAAGAAGAAAGATAGCCTTATTTTTCAATTAGGACTGAAAACACCTGAACCAGTGCCATGAGTTGTTTTTGAAACATACCATCTGTGTACCAAATTTCATCACCTCTCCCGATTGGAGATTAGATTAGAGACTCCCGATTAGAGACCAAATTTCATCACCTCTCCCGGAGACGAATCTCCATTCTTCTCTGGTCGGAAAGATGATGTTATATTTGGCTTTAAAGCAAAATTCCTTTAACATCCAGTCAGATCTCATTAATAGCTCCTTCACCTGCGAATCGACAATTTTGAAAGCAGGCATTTCATAGGATGATTTCCATAGTTCCATGAGTTTGAGGCATTGTGAGCATGAAATTGCCTCTAGTTCCACTTGTTTATGCAGTGGTAGAAATCCCAAAAGCAGTTCCAGACTTTGTGAGGGAGTGGTTCGAATTGCACTAGTAATTGCAATGGTCGCCATTCTTTGTAGACTAGTGAGTTCTTTCTTCACTGTCTCATTACGAATTGTATTCCACCAAGCAATTGTGTCATAGGATATCATCGGAACAATAATCTCGGTATATATCCAATAAACAATTTTCGGTGTTAGACCCCAGTTATTACAAATGGCACTTCTACAAGCCCAAAACACTCTTTTGGCCTTGCTCGTGCAGTACTGGAGATGTGAGCTCCATGTCAAGGTCTTATCAAAGATTACTCCTAGATATATAACCTCATCTGAGTATGCAAGTGGTGTTCCAAAGAATTTTATCGAGTGCATATCTCACAACCTTTTCCGGATGAAGAGGACAAGGCTAGTTTTGTTGGGGTTAACTGACAAGTTCACCTTTTTGCTCCAAATTTCAATCTTTTTTTAAGGCAGTGTTCATGAGTTCTGTTACCATATTTTGGAACTTCCCTCTTATGACCAGTGTTATGTCATCATCATAACCCAGACTATACACACCCACAAAGTGAGTCCTGTTTAGGAGCTCGTCAACTACAAGGCTCCATAGTAATGGGGACAACACATCACCCTGTGGGCAGAATTTACAGTTCCCCACAGTTAGCGTGTCTCCCAGTAAAGAGGCCTGAGCCATCCTTGTCTCAAGCATGTTTTTAATCCAGGTGCAAACTAATGGATTAACGTTTCGACTTGTGAGGCATCAATAATTACGTTTACTGGAACCTTATCAAAGGCTCCCTCAATATCTAAAACTTCTGCCAAGGCAATTTCCTTTCGATTGACTGCTCTATCAAGGACCGTAACAAGATCGTATAGAGCAGTCTCTGTAGATTTCCCAGGCTGGTAGGCGTGTTGAAATCTCGATAGGTGTTTGGCTTTTAGAACCTTGTCCCTATCAATCAATTTCTCTAAAGTCTGAAGAAGAAATGATGTCAGAATAATAGGTCTGAAGGCTTTGGCTTCACTGTAGCATGTTTTACCTGGTTTAGGTATAAAAATTACCTTGCTGGTTCTCCATGCATGTGGCATGTACCCATATACCATGCAAGATCTATAAATCCTGCATAGGTGTGGTATAATGATGTCTTTGCCATGTTGGAGTAGAGCAGGTATAATGCCATATACACCAGGTGTTTTGAAGGGCTTGAATGAGTTAATCGCCCATGCTATTCTTTTTGGAGTAATTATACTTCTAGCTTGTTCCCAGTCCTCCTTCCCACTACGTAGCAGGGGAATAAGTGGAAATGTCAGTTCGTCATTGATGTTTGTTATTCTGGAATCATGGAAGTGCATTCTAAGCATTTCTACCAGGGTGCTTCTACCGTTTTCCATTTATATGCCATTGTACTTTCTAATGGAGCCCAATTGGCACTGGTTGTTTTTGGTCAGTACTTTAGTACCAAATGGTGTTTTGTGCTTTTGTGTCACATCCCACGATCAACCGGGCTAGGGACCAGCTTTGGTGAAGTTTAATGTAATGTAAATCGTATTCATTATTCAAAGTTATGTATCCATTTGTATTTTCTATTACAGAAACAAAACAATGCGAAAATTAAAACTGGTTTATTAAACTTTTCTGATGTTCCTGCACTTCCTGAAGTGTCCATTGAAGTCTTGCATATGTCACGTGAAAGGCACCAAAAAGGGCTTATGCATCCTTACATATATCAGATACTGTCACAGGTAAGAAGAATGAAATTTTAAATCTGGGGTAAGAATATGTATGAGTAATTATAACTGGCAAACAATATTTTATATACTTGGGATCCCGCTCCCTACTCTCTGACCTTGCCAACCCTTGGATAATTGCTTTGCTTAGCAAAACTTAATTGCTTCAATTGCATCAATAAAGACATGTGTCCTAGCAGAAGGGATTGTTTACAAAATATGATGTTCCAAAAAAAATATTTTTCAAACATAAATTTGTTTTACTACAGATGTACTGTACATATGGAATCAGAAATCGAACAATTTGGAATTCAAATGCAAACTTTGAGCAAATTTTGATTCGAAATTTGAGTGCTGTTTCGGAAATTGAATACCCAGCATGTTTGTAAGCTGCAACAGCTTGACTGATGTTAATTTTTTCATTTCATCCGATAATGCTATAAATTCTTTTGAGGTGCGACGCTTCATGGTAAAGGAACAATCATACAGTGTTGCCAAAACTTGATAACAAATAACCTCTTTTTTGTGTGGCACGTAAGAGAATTATATATATATATATATTTATGGATAATGTTCTGTAACATCAGTTTCAGAGAACACATTTTAATGTTATAAGATAAACTAATTGTTTTGATGTTTATATATACTTTTATTTAAGATATTGACAAAACTTTTTAGTGAATTCTAGAATTTTTCTTTTTAAAACTGTTATATATTATTACATTTTTAAATGTTTGAGTTTGTTTCAGTGATTTTTAAAATGAATTAACAAATTTTCGATGTCAGAAACTTTTTTAAAATACAAAACAGATGATAATTTTAATGAAAAATCTCATTTAATTAGCTGTAACTAATTCAATTAAAAATAAGTATTTTGTATTCGTAACAAGTATTAGGTTTTTTGAAATTTAAATGATTGTTTTTATTAATATTTAATTTAGTAAATGAAAGTTTGTCATCAAGCTTCTATTTTCTCTCTTTATATCTTTTATGGCTTGTTTTTCAAATTCATAACTAGATCTAAATTCCACAGTAGCAAATACATTCTAATAGTAAAAATCATAAAACCACATGTTCATGTGACATTGAAATCTAGTCATACATATTTTAGTCATTCTGTTTTCTCAATTTGTTGCAGATCTTTTAAATTTAATAGTACCCAAATTATCCATTATAAACCTTTGAACTTTATCAGAGCCCTTGTAAGAAGGGGTATCAAGTTAGAGGTTTGCTTCATGTCACAATTACAAGTGACTAATTTAAATAAGTGTGGGCTTGCTTTAATGTCTTATTGTTTACTTTAAGCTTTTCTTGGATAATAGGTAAATACACAATTTTTGAATATAAATATTCGTATAATCAACTGGTGACTAATTAAAACCAGTTAGACACAACTGATTACACACACACACATATATATATATATATATATATATATATATATATATATATATATATATATATATATATATATATATATATATATATATATATATATATATATTTAGAGTGGTTCATAAACTATAGACAAAACATTTTCTATATTCTTTAAACCTGAGTGGGAAAAAGTTGTTATTGAAAGGTAATTGATTTTTAGTAAAATCTTAGCCATCACATTAAATGTCTTGAGTTCGTTAAGGTGGTATTTGTTGTTTTAAGGTTTTACCAGACAAAGGTGTGCTTTTTATGAACTGTACTGTAGAGGAATGTAGGTTCTCACTTTTTGAGGTCTTTAAGGTGTAGTTTGCTCACTTTCGCATCATAGCATGGAGATAAATATCCAAGCACTTTATAATTCTTATATTAACCAAAAAACGATATTTAAGTTTTAAGAAATTGACAAATATCCTTACTTGAAATGTAATTAAAAAAAAAAAACATAAATAGTAGGAATTGTGAAAGGATGCTAACATTTTTGAAGTGTGTTTTAGGGATTAGTCGATTTTGTTTCAAAATTTTACATTTATGTATTGGTAAATGTATACAATTGTAAATAATGTTTTCTGCAGTCAAGTGTCATTGCAAGAAGTAAGAACGGTAATATACTAGAGATGAAACGACTAAAATATTCAAGTGCAATGAATACAGTTTAATCTTTGAGTCTGAAAATGAATTAACCAGTGAAACATTTTAACCTATTTATCATTTTTATTTTAAAATAAAATATTTTTTATTGAAGTACGATTAGTAGTATGATTTGTTGTAATATAAAATACCCATGGACAATGAGAAACAATAATTATAATTTCTTTTCTATTTTTGGAGACATTTGTGCTTGATTATTGTTGTTTGCATAACTTTTTACTAGGTTGTATTTACACTTCACTATTAATGAGAATGCATAAGACCTATTAGTAACAACCTCTATTTTTTATTTAAAAGTTGCATTCTTTTAATTTCATATCTCTAAGGTGATTGTGATAAAGTATTTGAATCGCAGTTTTTTATAATTGATCAGTTGTACCAACTAATTGCAATAGGGAAGACAATTCTTGTGTTAATATAAACCAGTGATATTTCTATTGCAAATTTTATTATCTACAATCATTGACTATGGATCAGTACACAATGATATTAAAAGAAACCCAGAAAAGTTAGCTTTAATTCTGAGTAAAATGATTGTTACAGTTCTCAAACTAAAATATTTTGAGGAATAAAATATGAGCATTCTTTTGCAGTTATTTTAATTTCTTTGTGAAGGTGACTGATATACTAATTTAAATAACCTTCATTACTTCTGAATTTATTTTTTCTATAATTCATATAGCCTTCTCGATTGGGTATAATACTTTTACCCATGCTTTTTTGTGGCAAAATGAAATTTCTATATGTTACTCATGTTCCATGCTGTATGATGAGTAATGCTTCAAGAACATATAGGCAGCTAAAGATAATGTACATGGACAAAATTTTACACTGACTCAGGATGCTTAACAGCAACTTTTCCCCCACTCGGACATTTTGAATTTTGTAGAAATGTATTTTAAATTCATTCTAATATTCATGGTGTTATTATTTAAGACAAATATGTGGTACAATACCAGATATGTAATGCCATGATTTACATAGTTTTTACTACAGGGATAATAAATCAATATACACCTCTTGTCATTTAACATTCCCTAAAGTATTTAATTGACTATATGATTGAATCTCACGTATATTTTGCCTTTAGCACAAATATTATTTGCAGGGTGAGATAAAAATTCCAGTAATTTTTGAAGATGATAACGGAAGAGAACTCCCTCCTTGCAGTCTTTTATATAGACCTTTACGTCAGATGATTTATGCTCTTTTATTTAACCAACATCATCTTCAGTATTTATCAGAACAAAAGAAAGAGAAAGATGGCTTTGAAGGTAATCCTATTTAATTTCTAACAAAAATTCTAAGAATATTTCTGAACTATTTGTATTTTCAAAATGCACTTCTAAACTTTTTCCCCCTTAACTCTTATTTTCAACTTTTATTTATTACTTTTAAGCTTATTTAAAACTAGTATTGAAGAGTTTAAAATTCCGTTCTACGTTCATTTGAAATAGTGTTTATACAAAAAGCAGATCAACAATGAAGCAGTTGGAATGAATTGCTAGATCCTTGCAGGATAGTGTAATGTATGCTTTATTTAGAAGATCAATAGTATGGGGATAATATAGTGTGTTTAAATACTTATATATATGTAATAAAATTTACCTCAGCATGAAAATAAATAGTTACTGTACTGAATTATTAAAAAAAGGTATTCATGAATTTGGCTTGGTATGTTTGTTTTAAATACTTGAGGGCAATAAATAGAATTACTGCATGTTTCTTAAATTTGTTATTTTAATTTCTAGAAAAAGTACCTGAGATAATAATAAAAGAATGGGTGTGGTCTAAATCTAACAAATATAACAAACCTGATCTTGTACCTTCCATGCCTTTGGGTTGGCCAGTACCAACAGTTTCCCGTCTGTGGTTTGGCTCTGGTCCAGATGCTAACAAGAAACGTTTGCAAGCATTCCTTACATGCATGCGTAGCAATTCTTCTTTAATGTGTGATACGCTTTTTGTTCCTCAACATTTGATTATACTCTGCTGTGTTCTGAGGTGAGTAATTTTTAACAGACTTATATTACCTTAGAAAAGGACTATAAAATATGTAAATTTTTTTTTATCATTGTGTTTATTGTATTGGTTTTATTTTAAAATGATTATTTTATCATTTTTAGTATTAATTTTAACTTTACCATGTTACAGTAAAATCATATATGTATGTACAGTGACATAGGATAATTAAAAGAGCCTTTTATCCTGTTGTATACTAAAATTATTGTGTGAAATGAAATTTTAGAAAAACCTTAGTTAAACTTCATTTATTAATTTCTGTAAAATAAAAGTAAAACAGCTAATACTTGTAAAATATAAATTTAAGCTTATATGTTTAACTAATGTCCCTACTGAATGGTTATAGAGGGGGAGAGAGGTAAAATCGATCTAAAATTCACTGCTAATCTAAACTTTTCATGTAAAAGTTTAATAATTCACAGTTTTGGGGGTTATTTATTCATATTGTAAATCTGTATAGATGGAAATACATAGTTATCTGTTTATTATACCCCTTTTATCCCCATACTGGTATAAATGGGTATAAATTAGGGTAAAAGTAGTACACAATAATTTAGCAAAGAAAACTGAAGTAAGCAGACTTCTCAATAATTTATACATGGAAATAATAGAAAATGTGTGTCAAATATTTGTAAATTTTAATACAAAGTTGAAGTCAATATATAAATGGGAAAGGAACAATGGATTTAGCCCAGAAATGTATGCATTTCTGGTTTCAGTTTAGTTTGACTGTTTCTCATCAAAGATCTCTATCACAACGAACATTTAGGACCTTGATGATATTTCAAACTTATACCCGAATTTTCTAAAATAAAGTGGCAAAGACTAACGTGTTCTGAAATTTCTTTCAGAAAAGTTTTTTTCTGAAATTTCTTTTGGTCTCAACTCATTTTAGTTTTTTGGGCATGCCTGTTCTTTTGGAATCTGTCCAATCAGGCTGTCTTTTGAGGTATGAAAGGGCTTTTCTACAAAATTAAATATAGTGTTAGTGTTTTGGTAATATCTTTCATAACTTGTGATGTAACTTGACATGTTACTCAAATGCAAATTCACCATGTTTGCTTGTATTATAAAAATTTATGCCAAAACAGAATAAATCAAATTATTTCTTAACCTAAAATATTTTTCTTTCAGTAGTTTATGTTTAGACAGAAAAACCTTTTCTTACAAAATTTGTGTTTGGAGAGGGAAAATGCTACTTATATAATTTTTACCAGCCTAATAGTGATCATTTAGTATCTTTGAACATTAGAGAATAATACAGCAGGCAGGTTTTGGTAGTAAAATTGATATTTATTTTTGTCAAATATGTAGACCTCAAAAAATTAGATTTTTTATATTTTGTTGGAATACATTTTGAGGAGATCAAAGCTTTGATTCGCTTTGGTGTACTGTTTATGCAGTCATACTGTTACCTAAATTTGGATTTTTCAGACAAGAATAATTTTTTTCACCAGTCCAGGTTTTGTTCCTCAACATTGTTTTTGTGACAATTAACCCCTTTGTCGCATGCATATTCCTTAGCTTCAACACTTGTTCAATCGAAATTTCATCTTGAAAATTTCCCTGATAATGGGTGAGCCTCCACTTCTAATGGACAATCACCAATATCCATTTACTTACTAACCAGAATTCAAACCTGCAACCTACTGGGTGGTAAACAAGTGCTATGACAACTATACCAGTAATCCTCATAACATACTGTCACTATTATCTACTATGCATTTGGCACATGTTCTCACTTTAAGTTCCTTTAACTTAAACCTTTTTTTAAACTAAAAACTTCCTTTTTTCATGTGATATTGTATCTTAAAAATATGTTATCTTTACCGAATATTAAGTGCTCAACATAATTATGGCAGAGTAGTGTAATAATTAATGAACTGCATAATAATACTGATCTTTGGAAATCTATAATCTAAAAATTCAAAAGTTCATCGAATAATTTAGCCAGGTACTGTAGGCCATTGAAAGTAAATCAACTGTTTAATTATAAATGTAATCTCATAAAACATTTGCAAGAGATTGGGTGAAAGATTCTGAACAACTTTAATTTAAAAATTCCTATTATGATAATAATCAAAAATAAATTCCTATATGATAAAATCAAAATAATTGTGCATTATATTTACTGGTTGTACATATAACGCTATAGCAGTTGGATTATATCCATGAACTTGGGAAAACTATATACCGTTTGGTACCAGTGGAAATGCTTTCAGAAATTTATGATATCCTCCCTTGAACAATAGTTTTTTAATGTTTCATAGCAAATGGCATTTTGTAAGAATCTTAAGGAAGACCACCAGATGCTTGTCGAGTCATACAATATGTAGATGTTCGGATTTGAGCATGGAAAGTACATAGATAGTCTAGATGTTGCAATATGACATGCTGCTAAGACATTTTCACCCTTTTCTTATATCAACAGAAATGAATCTGGTGTGATATTTATCTTATGTGACTAGAGTATCCATCTATGATTCAGATAGATTTATTTTTATTAGATAAACAATTTTTCCATTGGACTAACTGATACTGCTAGACTTTTACTGTGTCTTTTACTCTTATTTTTATTTTTGCTGATTTTAGTGCTAGTGATAAACATAATAAGCTTTAATGACATTTAAACAAATTTCCACACACGCACACACACACACATATATAGCACTGTAGGCTTGACATGAAATGATTACAAGTTAAAAATACTGCTTTCATTTCTGAATTGTAGTGCCTTGTAGCTGTTTTTGACTCAATCTTTATCCTCCATCGGCTTTGTGAAAAATTAGGTTTACATCAAATTATGCTGAATAATAGTTCCATTTTCAGGAGTTTAACATTCATGTATGCTAGCTTTTCCACTACTTGATGAGCTGAATTCAGATTCACTGATAGATGATATCTACATTTAGCCTTCTAATATTGTAGTAATATCATATCCGTACCCAGCAAAAGAAAATGGAGGTGGTCTTATGGATAATTTGTCTGGGTACTAGTTATATGCCTAAGTTGAAATTTTAAGGAAACAAAGTTCAGGGGAGATGAAAGTTCATTGAAATCCTCATTCATAATGGGTACAATACTGTTTCTGCCAAAAAAACAGTTTTGGGAAAGAACACCAGATCTTCGAAATTATTTAGTATTCCATGCAATGCGCTGAGACCACTTTATTCAATTGATGAGGTACTTTAACTGTACTGACAACACTAAAATCGATCTTAACGATAAAATGTGCTAGTTGCTTCCTCTAATAGATATTTTAAAGCAAAAATTCCTAAAAAATTGCAAGGTGTAACAGTGCTTGGATTACAAATGCATGATACTCTACTTTTGTTTGAATTGCTTTGTCTATCCCACTAAACCACAAGATTTATCTTGCTCTTCTGACAAGGAATGCAGGATCGAGCCCATAGTCAAACATCTTTAAGGATGGATGTCCAGATGAACTTAGACGTTAGAAGCTTAACTGATGATTTTATTCCATGCTCCATGTATTTGTTGAAATATTCTCATATGAAAAACTTTAGGAATGTGGTCTGATACTGTTCGTTGATGTTTCATACCACAAGAACTTTCCAGAAAGTAGCGGATACTACTTAAGATTCAGGGAAGTTGTGGAATTCTTCAGCATCTCGAATTCATCATCTTGATTATTTTTCATTAGCTATTTCAGCATAATCGATTATGGAGATGTCTTCAACTCTTGATAAGGTATATTCTATGATGTTTTCGTAACCTTTGATGTATCGAATGTCAATTTAGAATTGGGAAATGTAGTCAAGATGTCGAAGTTGACATGAGGATGCTTTATCAGGCTTTTAAGGAAATGTAAATGTAGTTGGCTTGTGGTCTGTAAATATTATGAATTTTCTTTCTTCCAATAGATGTTTGAAATGCTTAATGGAGAGATAAATACCAAGCAATTCTCTATTGTAAGTGCTGTAATTCTTTTGTGTATCATTCAGATTTTTGGAATAAAATACGATAGGTTTCCATCCTTGAGCTTCATGTTGTTGAATCTCTGCTCCAATTGTCATATATGAAGCATCTGTACTTAGTGACAGAGGTAGTTCAGAATTTGGGAATGATAACAATGCAGTATTAGCCAAATCTTTGCACTTGTTGAACTGTTGTTTGGCTTCTTCGGTCCATTGGATTTTTCTTTTATCTTTTTTTCTTGCACCTTTGAGATATTCACGTAGAAGAGATTGGTTTTTGATACATTTTTTAAAATAACGTTGGTAAAAGTTAAACATACCTAGGAAGGTCCTAAGGTCATGAATAGTTGTCGGAAGTTGGTAATTCATTATATCTTTGACTAGGTAAAGGACAAGAGCCTTAAAGAGTAATTAAGTATCCTAAACATTCTATTTCATTTACTCCTATTATAGATTTGGAAATATTAATGTGAAGTCCTTAGTTATTTAATCTTTCCAAAACTAATTTAAGTTCTTCACTAGTTGATGCAATGAGAATATCATTAAGTAGGGAACAACAAAATTTAATCCAGAAAACTCTTCATTTATGAATCTTAGGGAAGTAGCTGGTGCATTTTTCAAACCAAAACTCATGACATTAAATTTGTGTAATCCAAATGGTGTAATAAACACTGTTTTACATTTATCCTCTTTGGCAATAGGTATTTGATAGTACGCCTTAAGGTGATCTATTTTTGAAAATATTTTGTTATCTTTTTAGATTAAATGAAAATCATCTATTCGTGGTATCAGGTATCTATCTGGTATTGCTTGTGCATTTAGTTTTCGGTAGTCGCCACATGGTCGTAAAGTGCCATCCTTTTTATTTACTAAGTGTAGAGGACTAGCCCACTGGGACTTGGATGGTCGAATTATACACTCATGTCCATAAATTAAGGATAATGCCAGCTCCGGCAAATAAAGGTTCAGAAACAAAACAAAAGTGACTTATTCATTTAGCCCATTTATTAAACAAAAGATAAAGAACAAAAAGAGATGATGTATGTATGATATCATTCATAAAAACTACGATTTTTGCTCACTGGAGCAATTACAAAAAATATCGACTTTACAAAAACTTAACATGACATGGTTAGTATGATGGTTAATACATTGTATGTCTCCCAGACGATGAAATACAGTCTGTACATCTCCTAGGCATGCTCAAGATCAAATTATCGAGCTGATCTTGGGAAAGATCACTCCACTCATCAAGCAATGCACTCCAAAGTTCTGGTACACTTGTAGGAGGTGGTTGACGGGCTGCAATTCGTTGGCCAAGCATGTCACACACATCCTCTATCATATTCAAGTCAGGTGAGAATGCTGGTCATTCCATATGGGTGATATCCTCAGATTCAAGGCATTCATTTACAATGTTTGCACTGTGAGGATGGGTGTTTTCATCCATAAACACAAGTTCTGCGCCCATGGCACCCCTAAACAAACGTACATGTTCTTTCAGAATGATGTCCCGATAAATTTGGCCTCTCATGGTTCCGATTTGAACATGTAGATCTGTTCTGAAGCCCAGTATAATTCCACCCCAAATGAGCAATTCTGCACCACCGTAACTGTGTCGTTCAATGATGGTAGTGGGTACCTGGTGTTCTCCATATGAACGTCCGCTGTGAATCAGACTGCAAGCTAAACCTGGACTCGTCGGAAAACATCACACAAGCCCACTGTGACAATGTCCACATTGCATGTTCTCTACTCCAGGCTAACTGCTGGCGACAGTGAGTTTCCATGAGCGAAACGCATCTTACAGGCCTGCGAGCATATAGACCAACATGTCCCAAACGTTTGTAAACGGTTTGCCTTGAAACTGTCGTACCCTTGATAGAAGATAGCTGACGAGAAAGGTCGGATGCTGTGCTCCGCCTGCTTCTTTTTGCAGTTACTGCCGAATACCGGTCGTCATTAGGCGTTGTAACTTGGGGGCGACCTGTACTGTAACGTCTACTGACATTTCTATCATTTTGGAATCGTTGCTAAAGCATAGAGATGACACTGTGGGCGATTCCAAGTTCCACTGAAACTTCCGTCTGAGTACGCCCACATTCCAGGCGGCCAATAATTCTGCCGCCTAAAAAATCATCGACATGTATCCTCTGTGCCATAACTATTCGGTTGTGGCACTGAGCAGCTTACAGAACTCTTGTGAACAATTTTACTTCTTTGCTACCATTCCTTATATACACCTCTCTTACACTCTCGTCATTGCAACATATTATCGGTGTCATCTGATAGCTTCCTGTAATTTGAATATTATTCTTGAAGATGTGTGCAATAATTCTACAGTTGAAATTTTTACTTTAGAGTTCGATTTCCATGTGATTATGAATTATCCTTAATTTATGAACATGAGTGTATTATTGTCCGGCATAAATTGGAATTGATGTTTGGTCAACTTTAATTTTTCTTGACCTTTAGTGCTTGTATAATGTTGGACATTATGTTTGATGATTTTGGTTGCTGATGGATATTTTGTGATATCTGGATAAAGCGATAATAATTCAGAATATCTTGACATCGTGTTTAAAGTACCCATGTTAGCATAATTTTGAATAGCCATAATTTTTTTTTTTACTGAGATGTTAGTTACGCTGTCAATTAATTTATTTTTATGTACATCAATTAATAAGTTAAATTCGTTAAGTAAACCTGCTCCTAAAATTCCTTTATCAATCTTGGCTACAGTAAAAGGCAATGGAAATTCACTTTGAAGTCCTAAATCAAAAGTTAGCATTTTGATATTAAACATTTCAATTTTTGAACCATTTGCTGCATACAGTTTATTTACCATGGATTGTATGTCTCGAGATGTAGCTGTAATAATGCTCACATCAGCACCACTATCAACTAAGAAACGTACTTGCGAGTTTTTATCCTGAACAAATAATCAAAATTGGAAACAGTCCACAAGGTTAAAGCAGGAGAGCTTACCACAAAATCTACTGCATTAAGTTTTCATATATCAAATTGATTGTTTCTCCAATTGCAAGGTTGTGTGCACTTCTCAGGAAAGCATTTAGATCCAAAACGTCCATGAAAGGAAGAATATTTTCCTTGCAAGTTTAATTTTGCTCTTGATTTACTTCGATTTCTTTTTCGCAAATTGGAATAATTTCGAAATTGAAGTCTGGATATGCCATTCACAGTAAACTGTTCAATTTGTTGTTCGGGCATTTGAACCTTTGCCAATAATTCTGAATTTGCATTCTCAGCTACGTTTACACTGTAAATACCCGTTCGCTGATTCATATCACTTATTTTATCGGCCATTGTTGCTAATTTTGAAATTTCTTCATCGGCAACGAGAAAAATATTTTTCATTGAATCTGATAATTTCTTGAGCTAAAGAGTTTTTATGAGAATGTTCGAGAAGTCAGAAGTTGCAACCGATTTAAGTTTCTGAAGAAGTTGACTAGGTTTCATATTTCCTAACTCTATTCCTGTGATTAATCTTTTAATTCGTACACTTACACTTTCTTTAAACAAGTTCATTTGTCTTGCCTTGGAATCTGTATATTTGGTACTAGAAGCACCAGTAACAATATCCCATATCTTTTCCACATATTAAGGTTCCAATTGTGAAACCACAAAGTTAAATTTTGTTTCCTACACAACACTCCAGTTATTTTAAACTATGCTTCCACTTGATAGAACCATATTTTTGGTCTGTCATTCCAAAAAGAAGGTATTTTTACTCTCACCTTGTGCAGTTTGGAAATTTCAGCTTTAGAATCATCTTAATCGTCACTAGCTATTTTCCTTTGCTAACTGGGTCACCATGTTTGTAGTTGACTATATCTCACTGATATTATAGAATTCCTAGTAAGTGTAATTATCATAATACTATTACAACTTGAAATACGCTTTTAGAACAACCATTTAATTTTTATTGTATTTTCACAAGTTAGAACTTTTAATTAAATTAGACTTTTTATATGCTGCCATTCACAGGAAACTAACAATGTGGCAACTATCAAGAACATAAAAATAATCAATATTAAAAAAAGGGGAAAATATAAAATAATTAATGAGTACAGAAAATATCTGAATATGACATTCCAACACTTTTTTTTAATCTTATTTAAAAACTTAAATATTTATTTACCTATTTTTTCTTCGTGGCTGTATATAATAAATTTATTGTAAGCATTGCATTGTAATTCACTTGGTAGATAAATCAATTTGGATCATTTCGGTATTATAATCAAATTTTCTGTTTTGTTTTGTAATTTAGTACTGATATTGACCTTCTTACACATATAAGTTAATACTAATCTCAATCTTTTGTAAAGGTATCTTATGTCCAGTCCTGAAGTGCCATTTCTTTATAAACACGAATTGGATGCTTTTCTTACTCAAGCTGTTGATCCTCATTTAATGGATACTGAACATATTCAAAAATTAGAGGTAATACATACATAATATTTTTAATTAGAATATTTATAACAAACAAAGCTACTCTAAATTTTCCGAATTTGAAATATTGTTCTTTCGTGTTCACCAGATTATCCTCAGAAGGAATTTAACCTTACCCTACTGGCTGAGATCTTGTGTGATGTCAGTCTACTTTTAAATGTTACATTCTGTGGTAATCATGAGACTGATTGTAAATCATGTGTAATCAATGTGCTCTCAAGACATTTCTGCTTCTCTCTGCCTGTTCTTGTTCTACTGCGCGGACTTGAAGCGTATCATATATATTATATTATTGTATTATTATAGTATTATAATATTGTATTATTAATTATTATAGTATCGTATTATTATAGTATTGCGCTCCTGAAGTTGTATTATATTTATATTAAAGTACAATTTTCTAACCCTGCATTATTTCTCTATTGGTTATCTCTAAAGCTTTATAATAAGCATACACAAATTCACATTGTGGTTTCCTGTATCCATAAGTACCTACTAAATAGATTTACTTAAAAATAATTTTAAATTTCTCTTCAAATCTTGTCTACTATTGCACACTTAGTAAATAATACTTAAAAATAGTACAGTACAACTAGTTTTCCTCGGCATTTTATCCTGATCCAAAATTTAATTGTATATCCTAGTGGGGTTATCTAAGCTGTTTGAACTGCGCTTGATCAACAGGAAGACAAGGGTTAAATATGTTATCCTTTATGTAGCCCCAAAGAATAAAGTCACATGTTATTTAATCAGTGCATCTGGGTGGCCGTTGGGTTAGTGGCATGCTGTAGTCAGCGCTTTGTCCAATCCATCGGTGAAGAAGATGTTAACACTAGATATGCCGACAAATTGATTATACCTATTTCTACCGACACCAGTCAAAATGACTGGTCATAGATAAAATGGTTAGTGGTGTTTCCAGTTTGTTTATATTTAAAAAATATATAAATTACTTCAATTAATTTAATTGTAATATATTATATTAATTATAAATTCATCCCCCCCCCATTAGTTAATTGAAACATAATAATATTTAAATTCCTAAGCATAAATTAGTTTTCATATGATTCCAGATCCATAACATATATATATATTTTATTTCAATTCTGAATCAGAAACCTATATAGTAGTAGTAGTATTGATTTTGCCACAATTTTTACATACGTAGATTTTGCTTTGTGTACATTTTCCGCATACATATTTTTTGCATATATTACAAATAGTAGTGGTTTTATTATTATTACAATGTCCTATTTGACACCATTTACACACGTATGAAGGGTGCTACTTGATGTTGGTATATCAGCTTCTTGTGCTTTATCTCTTGAAATCTTCAGAAGCAAGTTCTTCAGCTAGATGAAACAAAAACTCTTTTCTTGATATATTTTCATTTGTCGTGTTTTTATACAATATCCAGGCATTTATTCCAGCTAAATCTAAAATATTGAAAAAAACTGGAAGTGGCCATCTTCTGGAACCTGATTTCACACTATATTTTCGTGCCATTTGGTCAATCACATCAACACCAAATTTAGTATTGTTATAAAGAGACACAGTTTCGGGTAATTTTTTGTTAGTTTTATCAGTTTCGACGTGTTTGTGCTTTGTACTTAGTAAAAGTACATCCTTCTTCGGTTTACTCTTGTAAATAGTAAGTGTACATCCATTTCATTCATAAAGCAATGTTGAAAATGAGCCATGCTATCTTTATTTTCTTTGTAAATTTTTGGAAGTTCCCTTTTTATTTCCACGTATTGTTCCAACCAATGTAGCATTTTTTTTATAGTAGTTTGAATGCCAGAGGAAAACTTGTGAAGAAATTGTCCGTTGTTACGGTTCTACTTTTCATAGTATATGGTTCTACACGTTTGATAACAACAAATTCACTTAGAGGTGTTGATGAATCTCGTGCCTCATCTTTTCCTAAATAAAGAAACCATTTATTACATATTTAGTTTCAACGTCAGACGCCAGCCAAAATTTTATGCCTAATTTTTCGGGTTTGTTTGGCATATATTGGGTGAACATGCATCTGGCCTTCGTTGGAAAGAGTTGCTCATCCACCGTTATATATGCACCTGGTTTGAAGCAATTTTGGCTATTTTCAATAAATTTATTCAAAACTGTTGAAACTAAAGCAAATTTGTCTCTTTGTAAACGTTGACTCCTCTAATTTTTTTTTGTCCAAACGAATGTAACGTAGAATCTGTGTAAAATAATTTCTACTCATAGTTTTGGAAAAAAAGTTTGGTCCCTACTTCTTATTCCATAAATATTCAAGTCTCAAAGTTTTTGCTTCGTATGCCCCACGTGCATACAATATCGCAATGAACGCCTTCAAATTCATTCTACAATTACGCAGTATCTACAATTTATTATAACAGTGTAAAACGCATTCCATCCCATATAAAAATACACCAGTCATTTTGACTGGTTTGGTATAAGTAACGATGATAATCAAAAACCTTTTGATTGTGAATAAAAAAATAAAACTAACCGCCTAATATTATTCATGTAATTATCACTACAAATGTCATAACATCGTTTCAAAAACAAAAATGAGGGTGAATTAGGAATTTGAAAATACAATTATAAAACCAGTCAAAATGACGGTTGTGGTAAATCTAGTGTTAGTAGAGGTAATTTCACATGTCATCTGACCAGTGCGGTGGAGCACCATCCAATTGGAGAGTAAAGTTTTTCGACTTTAATATCCATTTGGATGAATAAAGTTTTTAACATTTACCGATACACACACACACTCGGTCGTCCTGGCTTTGAAACTTTGCACAAACAGCCTGTAGTTTCAAATTTTTTAAACCAATCATGAATTAATTATTTGCTTGGAGGTTCTTTTCCAAATTGTGATCGAAAAAGCTGTTGCACAACAGTGACAGATTCCGTTTTGCTCAATTCAGATCACAAAAAGCCTTCTCCGCTGCAGAAAGTCATTTCCACTGACTGGTCACATGACACGCTCACTATTGCCTACATCACTTCGCTCTAGTGGGGGGACACAAACTTTATGAGTATATGACTTATGACTTGTAAAGGGGTGACTCCGAAGAGTGCCAGCACTGCGACTAATAGTCTATTGTACTGAGACCCCCTACTGATCCACAAAAGACCGATTGCCGAAATAAATTTCAGCATGTACCTGATTGGAATGTTTAACAGTTCCCAGGGTTCGATACAGTGGTATCCCAGATATTCTAATCGTTGCGAAGAGAAATGTCCAATTCACATAGAACATGTACACAACTTTCTCTACCATCCGACAACCTCTACATAATGGGTAATCTATAACACCCATAATGTTGAGGTGTCTATTCACGGTACAGTGGCCAGTTAGGAGGCCAATAGCTATCCTGATTTCTTTCCTACCTAAATTCAGCAGCTCCCTTAATCCATCCCAAGGAGACTGCTGATTGAGCTCTTTGGCTTGTCTTTGATAATTAGATTGAAGCCATGTATGGTAGGACTAAGCAAGGAGCAAATCCATTATAGTCCCTCTAACCACATTGTGAGGCAGACACAAAACAGGCTCTGGTCCAATAAATGGTGTTTCAGACCCATGTTTTGCTAATTGGTCTGCCGTTTCATTACCTTAAATGCCACAGGGACCCAGACACAAGAGACTTTGTTTCTCTCAGTCAGGTCCTCAAGCACATTGTGACATTCCCACATTGCTTTTGAGTAGAAGCAGTGACTTTGCAAAGCCTTTAGGGCTGCCTGGCTGTCAGAGAAGATATTTATAACCCTCTTAACTACACCTCTAATGAGGCAGTTGTAAGTAGAAGAAGAGATCGCCAGAACCTCAGCCTGATATACAGTGGCCAACATACCCAAGAAGAAAGATAGACTTATTTTTCAATTAGGACTGAAAGCACCTGAAGCAGTGCCATGAGTAGTTTTTGAAACATACCATCTGTGTACCAAATTTCATCACCTCTCCCGAATAGCCTGGAGACGAATCTCCATTCTTCTCTGGTCGGAAAGATGATGTTATATTTGGCTTTAAAGCAAAATTCCTTTAACATCCAGTCAGATCTTATTAATAGCTCCTTCACCTGCGAATCGACATTTTTGAAAGCTGGCATTTCAAAGGATGATTTCCATAGTTCCATGAGTTTGAGGCATTGTGAGCATGAAATTGCCTCTAGTTCCACTTGTTTATGCAGTGGTAGAAATCCCAAAAGCAGTTCCAGACTTTGTGAGGGAGTGGTTCGCATTGCACTAGTAATTGCAATTGTCGCCATTCTTTATAGACTAGTGAGTTCTTTCTTCACTGTCTCATTACGGGTTCTATTCCACCAAGCATTTGCGTCATAGGATATCATCGGAACAATAATCTCGGTATATATCCAATGCACCATTTTTGGTGTTAGACCCCAGTGTTTACAAATGGCACTTCTACAAGCCCAAAACACTCTTTTGGCCTTGCTCGTGCAGTACTGGAGATGTGAGCTCTATGTCAAGGTCTCATCAAAGATTACTCCTAGATATGTAACCTCATCTGAGTTTGCAAGTGTTGTTCCAAAGAATTTTATCGAGTGCATATCTCGGAACCTTTTCTGGATTAAGAGGACAAGGCTAGTTTTGTTGGGGTTAACTGACAAGTTCACCTTTTTGCACCAAATTTCAATCTCTTTTTAGGGCAGTGTTCATAAGTTCCGTTACCATATTTTGGAACTGCCCTCTTATGACCAGTGTTATGTCATCATCATAACCCAGACAATAAAGGCCCACGAAGTGAGTCCTGTTTAGGAGCTCGTCAACCACAGTTAGCGTGTCTCACAGTAAGGAGGACTGAGCCATCCTTGTCTCAAGCATGTTTTTAATCCAAGCGCAAACCAATGGATTAACATTTTGACTGATGAGGGCATCAATAATTACCTTATCAAAGGTTCCCTCAATATCTAAAAAGGCTGCCTAGGCAATTTCTTTCCATTGACTGCTCTATCAAGGACCGTAACAAGATCGTATAGAGCAGTCTCTGTAGATTTTCCAGGCTGGTAGGTGTGTTGAAATCTCGATAGGGGTTTGGCTTTTAGAACCTCGTCCCTAATGTATCTAATCATCAATTTTGCTTATGTCTTAAGAAGAAATGATGTCAGACTATTTGGTCGGAATGCTTTGGTAGCATGTTTTACCTGGTTTAGGTATAAAAATTACCTTGCAGGTTCTCCATGCATGTGGCATGTACCCATATACAACGCAAGATCTATAAATCCTGCATAAGTATGGTATAATGATGTCTTTGCCATGTTGGAGTAGACCAGGTATAATACCATCTACACCAGGTGTTTTGAAGGGCTTGAATGAGTTAATTGCCCATGCTATTCTTTTTGGAGTAATTATACTTCTAGCCTGTTTCCAGTCCTCCTTCCCATTACGAAGCAGTTGAATAAGTGGAAATGTCAGTTCATCATTGATGTTTGTGATTCTGAAATCGGGGAAGTGCACTCTAAGCATTTCTACCAGTGTGCTCCTACTGTATTCCGTGAATGTGCTATCGTCCTTTCTAATGGAGTTCAATTTTCACTGGTTGTTTTTAGTCAGTACTTTAGTCAGCTTAGCTGCACTAGACATACTGTCCACTCGACCACAGAAGTTTTTCTATGACTCCTGTTTAAGTTTCCTTATGGCCTTGTTATAGTTGATGAGTGCCTCTTTGTATCTTGACCACTCACCTGTTTTTTTAACTCTGTTAAAGAGCCTTCTGCAGTTCTTTTTAAGACCACAGAGACTTTTATTCTACCAAGGAACTCGCCTTTGTAAGCTTGTAATGATTGCCTTCCAATTTGACTGATAGGACTGGTTGATGGACTGCTGCACGGAGTCAACAGCCAATTCCATGTCCACCAGTGAGGGAAAGTTGTGACTCCTAGGCTCTAAAAGGAGGTGAAGGTCCTCCCTATAGGAATCCCATTTTGTGTGCCTGGGATTTCTTTGATCCTGCTGAATATTCATAGCAGGACGTGTTATAGACATTTGGATCTGTTTATGGTCTGACAATGTGATACAGTCAGACACATACCAGTCCTATACGCAGCTAACTGCTTTAGCATTTCAGAAGGTGATGTCAATGACATCACTTCTGTTGCTGTTGACAAATGTCGGTTTGTTACCTGAATTGAGGATAAAAAGGTCATTAGATAAGAAAAATTCTATTAGTTCCTCACCTTTTTTGTTGCAGTTGAAGCTGCCCCAAATGGTGTGGTTTGCATTTGCGTCACATCCCACGATAAACTTCATCCTAGTGCGTAAGCAGTGCTTGATAAATCTTCTGTCTTAAGTCGCTTGAGGAATTTCTTCTTCATATAGAAGATACGCTGACATGAAACATGTGGTATCTCCGTTTTCACTGATCACCTTGATAGCAACATTGTCCCCATCAAATAAATCACCCATAAGGAGGGCGTTAAGATTTTTATTTACGATGATACATGCTCTCAGATTGCTACATGAGCGATCGAAGAATAGATTCCCACAGTTGCCCAGGCCTAGGATCCTTCCATGATTGACCCAGGGTTCCTGTATTAGGGCAATATCTATCCTTCCTTCTACCAGTCTCTTGCTAAGTAAAGCTGGAGGAGACTGGCTATGGTGAAGATTGATTTGTGCAATCCTTATGGGATTGCCTATTTTTCTAAGGGGTTCAGATATAACTTAACAGAGTTGTTAGGTCATGAATAGCAACAAGGCTAACTCTTAGTGTGAAGTTTACTTCTCGATTAAAGCTGAGTCCTCTCTGGTTGGAGAAAAAGACACAGCTGTTTTGCTTGATCCTGAGTTTTAGCACAAGATCATCAATTTGTCTGAATAGTGACCCAGTGTTGTCACTAACTAAACTGGAAGGATATGGTTGCTTTTGAAGCCCTGCTCCTGTTCCTACTGTTGGAGTCATTTCCCCAGAAACTGGTTCCACGGCTACTGAGCTCACTTAAAAAGCATCAGGTTCTTCACCCACCATCTGCGTCAGCGGTTCCATCACAGCTTTTTCCGATGCAGGCTTTGAAGCCACCTCATCAGACTCTGCAAATGGTCCCGCTACAGCTTCATCCAGTGCAGTCTGGGCCACATCACTATTGTCTGCAAGTGGTTTATCCACGGCAGCAGGATGGGTTATGTGTATACCTAGCTAACAGTTGGCATTTGGGGACCGTGTCTAAAACAATTCCTGTTGTTCCTGTTAAATTATGCTAACTTATGAATCACCCTGAAGTTATAAGACACTTCAACTGAAAACGTGTTACAAAAACTTGCTCTATTGAATAGTTCTGTTCAAGAAAAAATAGATCAGCATATTTAAATTTCAAAAATAATTTTGATTCAGACAAATAGATCTATTTTTCTCTAATATTCAGAGTGGTCCATTAAATTAAATTTAACTGTTGGGTGTGATGGTAGGGGTACAAGGCCACAACATTGTCCACAATGCCTCCCAAACAGGTAAAGGCTTGGCCAAATCTGGCCCTTGCTTCGTAAAACTCCGAAACAACCAACACAAACTGTAGACAATCTACTGGATATGTGCTAGTAAAGTATTCTTCAGGAGTCAAATAATTTGGGAGCTGAGAGATATGTTTAAATGACTGATTTCAATGATAGTCATTCAAATTTATAGCAGTACTGTCAAATGAAAAATGTATACAATTTACAATTGTTATTCAATATGATTTGCTCTATGTTTGTAAAATGCAAGACAGATTATACATGAAGAGTTTAGCTAAGAATTTAAATAGTAAAAGGCTGGATAAATCAATCTTGAAAATATTTCACAAGTATGAATCATGCTTTATTTTTTTAATTGTGCTTATAGTTTAATTTATACCTGCAGTTTAATTGAACTTGGTAATGACCTAAGAACATTCAACCTCTATCTTGTTTATGTTATTTTTCAATTTTTAGGAGGTATTTATGTTTTATAGGTTCCTCTAATAACGCCTCGTGGAATTATGCTAGCTGCAATGTTTATGCATGGGGTTGATCTTGCATTAATGGCAAATGATGCATGTGGTGCTCCTATATCATGGTTAATGTGTTGTCCTTGGTTGTTTTTTGATGGAAAAATTTTTCATCGTAAATTGCTCAAGGCTAATTCTGCCAAAAATCTTATGGATCTCTGTGATAACCAAGTAAGTTGTGTTTCTGAATATGGATTGCAATTTTTATTTATTTTTGGTTTAGAAAACTTAAAATATTGAAGTGTTAAATAATCTGCTTTGTTTCGAATTTGCGATGTGAACTTGAATTGGTTAAGGGAGACCCAAACCCCAAAAATTTATAGAAAAAAAATTTCAAAAAGTGTTTTTCGGTTTATTGGATAAAATGATGCATTAGATATTCAAGAACAAATGGACAAAATTTCAGAGTTGAAGGAAATTTCTACCAGCTGCTTTTTAACTTTTATTTGACCTTCCAACTACATAATCGACTGTCAACCATTGGCTTCGGTTTCCATGAAAACCTCCATTTATGCAACATTATATCATAGTGTATCTACCGATGATTATCCCAAGCATTTTAAATACCCTTAAGGAGTAGACTCCTGGTTTTTCTATCAATCGGCGAAAGCTAAAGGACAAAATCCAGGCCCTCATGTAAAACATGTGGTGACACCATTGAAGAAAACACATTGAAAAAATAGCACTAAATTTCGTTGCATGCGTATCACTACAAAAAAGGCTCGTGCGTATCACTACAAAATAGTTGTATAAAAAGAAGGTGTGGTTTATACAGTGGTGGTTTATTTTAAAATAGTACTGATCCAATGAAATATTTTTTTTCAGTTCATTAAACAAGAAATGTATAAATTTTCAGTGAAGTATCACAAATCACTCAGTTGTCATCAGAGATAAAACTGGCTTTAAAAAATATATACGAGTTTACGATAAAAACTCTTGTTTTGATAGAAGTCTTAATGTAATAGAAATTACTAAAAAAAATAGTACTTGCAAAAAGTAAGTTGTTTTTGTAAATTTCTGTTGTATTTTGTACTTAAAATGAGATTATCTCAAAATCCGTTTTTTTTTTCAATTTTGCCAAAGTTCAAAGTACTAAGACTTTTTGATATATGAACTTAGAGTTGAACTGTTTACATTTTTTAGGTCTTGAATAACTGTTTAACAGACACAGGGAGAGCTTTTATGTATAAATAGTTCAGAAAAATTTATAAAAATTAATAAACATTAAATATTTTTTTTTAATGAAAACTCGTAAATAAATTTTAGAAAATCTCTCCCTAGGTCTTTTGCATATACTATAACGATATTGTAGAAATTTATGTCATACAAAAGTATTGAAAATTGACAGAGGAGTAGGGTTTATAAAAAGTGTGTATTTCGGCTTAAAAAACATATTAAATTCGTAATATAAAATATAATTGCAAATAAAAAGTAATTTTTTTATTGATTATTGCTTTAAAATATGTGCTTAATTATCACTAAAAAAATTGGTTATGTAAAATGAATAATAAGAATATTGGGTTTTTACTTACGAGTCTCCCTCAAGGACTCTTAATTTGTGCAACTACATAAATAGCACTTACACAGTCATCGAAATCTGAGATGGAGACTATCTGTATCCAAGAAGCATTTTCATAGGATTAAACCTTTTATGCAGTTGTAATATGTTATATACAGAATGATTAAGGCAATTAGAATTACAATTTTTATTTATTTTTGGTTTAGAAAACTTAATATTGAAGTGTTAAATAGGGTGAAAGAAAAGTTGCATGTTCTATAAGTCAATATATTGTATAAATCTTCCTGAAATTGGACTAATTTCCCAAGATAATATGCAAAGTAGGATGCAATTACAAATTTTACAAAATTTGATAATTGTTTAGTCTCTTAAAATCATTTGCAAATGTTACATGATATTGGATTATGTTTGTAATGCATAAAATAATTAAGTTTTTATAATTACCTAGTACCAGTTGTCTGCATGCAACTGTCTGTCAGAAACAATAAATCCGTTTCATATAAAGGGATTTGCTAAATCCTCAAAGATAGCATGAGATAGAAGGGATTTAACCAGGTTTTCAACAAGACACCTCCAAAAATTAGAAAGCCTTATTCTTGAGCATGTGCTAATCTTTATCATTATTACCTGTAACAATCACATTAACTTTGGTGCATCAACGTTTCCATGGTCCTGTGTAATCACAACCACTGGTGGTCTTTCCTCCCTTTTGTTTCATCCTGGCTTGCCCTTCTACCTTTTGCTGTTTTTCCTCTTATAATATCTGGCTAGCATGGCATTGCCCTTGACTTCATTTCATGCCTTACTGATACTGAAAGCATTAAAAAGAAGAAATAATATTTTTTTAAGAATGAGTCCCACCACTTGAGATGACACAGATTACAATTGAGAAATTATTTATTGAAAGAAAATCACATTTAATCACCTAGTGTAAAATCTTCCACAGATTTCAAATCCGTTGAAATTTTCACTCTATCTTAAACGATTGCGATAATAGAAAACCTCAAATAGTCCATGCCTGTGACAAAGTTAAAATCGCTAACAAGAAAGTTATACTAATCAACAATGTAAATTAAAACAAGCTCTCTTCAATTGAAGAGCTGTGACATGAGCTCTATGAGTGATGTTACAGCTCCAAAGGACAGAAAACACAAAATCCTTTGCTTTCTTCAATCGAGGAGCTGTGAGGTCAACTCCGCAAAAATAATGAATAGAGAGAGAAAACTAATAAATTAGTTTTTAAATGTTCTAGATTAAATTTTAAAATTCAGGCTGGACATAACATTCTCAAAAAATTAGAACTACCTGTGTGCCAAATTTCATTATTGTAAGTGCCATAAATTCGTCAGGACACTGCACACAGATACAGACACACACTTCCTTTTTTAATACTAATAGAGATATCTTGTATATCTTAGCCCCCACCAAATCTGGTTACCCAACCAGCCTACATGTGTAATTAAAGTTTTCAATCTAACATTTTCCGACTGTGTCCTAAATGATATGGACATTATAATGGCTAATACCATATCGTTATTGATTTTTAAAAAATCTGAAGAGAAGAGGTTGGTAATAAAAGTAGGGTCGCAGTATCAAGATTTTCAACTCTTGAGGACCATAATGTAATGATTGTAAAGATAACTCTTTAGTTCATACAGTGCATTCAATCCAGTATTATAGAATTCAGAAAGAACATTTTATTCTAATACTAAAGTCAGGTCAATTTATATTAGCATTATATCTGTTTAAAGTTCTTTAAACAAAATTTAGTACAACAACTTGGCAATCAGCAAAAAAAAAAAAACTAATGCTGATTTAACAAATACTTCTAAATTTTGAAAACATTCTGATTCTTAGATTATTCAGACAGTTTTATTGATAGTCCACCAGTATACAGTGATTGTTGTAGTATGCAGTCTTGTGTTAGTTTATTATTTTAAGAAAAATTGGTTTCCATACTAAACAGGATAAAGTTGCTATTCAGATTGATAAACATGTGTGTCTGCGTTTCCTCTTAAATTTTCAAGGAAGTGGATGTTTCATATCTTTTAAATCTCCCCTAATCAAAATAAATATCCTGGACGCATAATAGAAACTTGTACAAAACTTTAAAACATATCTTCGTTGATTTGCTTTTATTTTAAAGTGAAAGGTCATAAACAAAAATTCTGCATAAATTAACATCCTAGATCAGGTCAAAAATTATTTTGAATACTTACAGACATTTATGATTGCTTGTTTTGATTTTCAATATGCTTTAAAAATTCAAATTCTGAATTTGGTTAATATAGACATCTTTCATTTGTTAATATAAGCGTTCTAAGACAGTATCTATAAATAATATATCCTTTTTACTTTAAAGTTTGAAGAAATGTCAGCTGTGGAACATATGAGAAATGCCATTGTTGAAGGTCTTGCAGTTAAATTTTTACCTCCTTCATTGCATCCACCCTGTAGGCCTCTTCATTCATCATTCTCTAATTATCCTATACCTGTACATCCTTTCCCTAAAGGTCATGGTAGAGGTAAGTATAACTTTCAAAGTTTTCTGACTGAACTATTACCCTTTGTTTCATGAGTTTATAAGTTTAAAAGTATTTGCATACAACGCAATAATTGCTCTCTTTTGGCCTCAAAGTATGTAAGTTGATGTGAGAAAATAATTGAATTTTTAAAAAGTAGATTTCAAATAGAAATATGATGGAAAAATAATCATGGGAGATCAGCTATTTTATAATTTTGTAGCACTTAATAAAGCCATTTCTACATTCTTTATTTCTTTATCAGAGTAAAACTAATTTTCCCCAACTTAAGACCCTTATTTTATCTCAAAATACTGCTTTGTAGAATTAAAAACATTTCCTTTTAAAATCTTCAAATTTTGCCATGAGTCCTAACAATTTAATTTTAATTCATTGTATAAATCCTGTAAAAGATCTGAGATTAATGTTTTCTGAGGTACTAATTTTTTAATCTGTTCCAGTTATGTTGGTACAACTATGCTCAGGTTTGAAATTTGATTTAGTTGAAAATTTTTGCAGGCAAACAAATACAGGAACTGTACCGTCATGTAAGAATTTGACGGACAGCTGATTTAAAATTAAACTATTTATTTACATAAATATTTACAAGATAATTATGGGCACAGCCATCGACAACCGAAACCTGCCTGAAGCCAAAGTAACACAATTGGCAAAACAGAGACGTCTGTCTCTCGTTGAATCTCGAGTCCGAATTCCCTCAAAATCCACGTTCGCTTCGCAGAACCGCCGCTGACAACGAGAGGGGGGTGAATTCCGAGCCCTCTAGAGATATTTATGTCCTCTCCCGAACAGAAACACCCCCACACAGCTGCGAAAACCGTCGAACCGCACGTGCAGACTAAAGTTGTTTTCGCATTCCGAAACATTCCAGCGTCCACGTGTTAGAGAAAAGGGTCGGCAAGTACCATATGGTACAACCGCCCCCACTACTAAAAAAACTTTTCCCAAAGGTGAAAAGTTTTCAACGTACGCATCCACAGACGCACGGATAATCACCCACTGGCAATTCAGAATAACAGATCACTTACCACCACCATATCCTGAAACCGTGACTCAAGAATATGTGTAAGGCAAGTTAATTCCAATCAATTTAAAATTCATATACCGGAGTAACTTTCTACTCCCTTACAGTATGGTCACTCAAGGCTCAAATACCAAATTAAAATAAAAACAAAATAAACACCAACATTAAGACTTATACCAAATTCGTTAAAACTAAAACCAAATCACATTAACCACATCACATATAAGAATTTCGTTAAGCGAAACCCAAAATTTCAATACACAATACGAACTATACAAATTCCATTAACCAGACAAAAATACAACAAAGCATATTTCTAAATTCAATATTTTATCTAAGCGAACCCAGAATAAACAAACCATACGAACTATAATAATACTTTCATTAAACCAACCAAAATACACCAAAACACATATAAAATATCAATCTTGTTAAGCGAAAACCAAATTCCTAAGTTTCACTCAACACACGTCATGAGTTGCAATTTTAAAACTACAAATCTTCGACAGTGGTTTAGAATGACAGAGTGAAAACATCCTAAACACAAAATTAATTTCCGCTCTACACAAAGCATAATTTAAATTTGCACGTAGCTTTCAGCTAAAAGTACTCGAATGAAGAACATAGATACAAGAAATCAATTCCACCATACGCAAAACATAGTTTACAACTTTTAACATTTAAAATCCTCAGCAAAAGATACTGATATCATTGAATGAATATTTCATAATTACAAGGCTACCAATTTCACTCCGAGCAAACATGATTCACAATTTTAGCACTTAAAATCTCCAGAAAGAAAAAAAGAAACATTTAAGTGAAATGCCATAACTACAAAAATCTCCATTTCACTCAACTCAAAACATGATTCGCAATAATATTACACTATACAACACAAATCTTCCTCAATTACATTTTATTTAGCTCTTTGAATTTTCGTGAAAAGCGCGACTCAGACTGTCGGCATTAAAATTTTTTCCTATCCCAGATCGGTGTTCGATCGCGGAATTTCCAATTTTTTTGGTCGATGCATTGCCAAAATCATTAATACCCTCCCGATTTCACATTCCTGCCAATCTCGTGACAATTTTATCTGGGGTCCTAGCCATTTCTCATACCGCAAGGTGTCTGGGGTTTTTATACTCTTCCCGTGCACCAATTCTGCCGGGGCGTAAACGCTGCTCACGTGTACCATGGAAAACACTAACGGTGTAAGTTGTGGGTCCCAATCTGATCCGGCTCCGGAACCTAACGCTAAAGGTCTTGGCTTCACCCCTTCACTCACTAGCAACTCTTTTCTTTTCCCCTTTTGGCCCACGTGACCTATTTCAAAAGTTTCCTCCTGAACGGAAACGTACACCTCTAATTCTTCTTCTAACCCTGGGCCACCTTCCGTTATCTTTCCCTTACTGCTATTCGGTATTTCCAGGAAAATCATTCCCGTCGTTTCACTTGCTACCCCCACTGGAAGAACCAACGGTTCTTTCGATCGCACCTTTGCGATAGCGGTCTGGATTACCACCCTCGGAGAGCATAACTTGGCTACTTGGGGACTTACTTTCTCCCCTCCAGAAACATCGTCGTCTCTCTGCCCCTTTAGTTCTTTTTTCTGGTCGTTAGCCTCTGTCATAGGAAGACTAATAGGCTTGCCCGATCTCAACTCCGCGTCGGTCTTATTTATCGCCAACGGGGCCTTTTTCCTGTCATTTGGCTTTCCCGCCCTTTGACACGGATCACATGACCGCACATAATCTTCCATCTCCCGAAAACACCCGGGCCAATAAAAATACCGCGCAAGCTTATCCTTTGATTTCGTACCCCCCAGGTGTGCCGATGTCCCTTCGTGACACAACGCCAAAACCTTTCGCCTTAACGCCTTTGGCACTACTAATAATTTCTGTGCCAGACCCATTCGGTCTTCTCGACCTTTTACAAGTATTCCCTTCTCAAATGAATATGGTTTATTCCTCTGATTTCGTTTTGGGTCGGATGCCATCTCTAACGCCTCTTTCAAACTAGGGCAATTTTCCTGCGCCTTCTTAAATTCCTCTCTCTTTACTTCCAGAAGCTCCAATTCCGTGCCGCTTGCCTCCGCCACGGGAATAACAAGCGGTTCGTCCAACCTCAATTCTGTAGCTGTCTTGTCTATCCCCGGCGAGGGCGAAATCGAAACTACTTGGGGTTTTTCCCCCTCCCCCAAAACATTCGCTTCTGACTGCCGTTTCTGTAAACGCGTTTGAACGGCATTAATTTGCTCAGTTTCCGAGAACTCGTATCCCGTTAATTCGCGAATCATCTGAGCTGTTCGGTTACCTAAGATGTATCGTCGCACATCGGCGGTGTTTGCAAAGACAGCTGCCTTGGTAGTGATTGACCCAAAACCTCCTTCTACTTTCACTTCCGCTAAGGGTAACGAAATTTGATAGGAGTCTAGCGGTTGCTGAATCCACACGGTCTCTCCCGTGTAGGATTTGGGGTCCACGTAATTCCGGTGTACTAAATCCAAGGTCGAACCCGAATCTCGAAGGATGTTTATTTCTTTAGCGTTTACAGATCCCTTTTGTACATACGGCATCAATAATTCATGTTCGGCTTCCCGTCCGAGTCTATTTACCGATTCAACTGTCACCCTATTCCCCAACCTCGGACAATTTGGCCTTAGGTGGTCGCTCGCGTTGCACTCAAAACACCGCGGCGTGCGTCTCCGGTCAAAAGTGTCAAATTTCCTTCCCTGGGAACTAGGCGGGAAAAAATCGTTTCTCCCTCGAGTGGGAGCAGGATGGTATTTCCCCTCTCTGACTTTCCCTGGGAAAGGCGTACTTCCTTTGGGTTTTTCGAAAGGCTTTCTTTTGGGTTTCCGAATGTCTTCATAGGAATCTAGCAGTTCGGCTAATTTGCCGGGGTTTTTAATCTTAGCCCAATCATCGAGGAAATGGTCCCTCACCTCCAACGGGACACGTCTTTTGACTTGGTCCGTTATCATTAAATCTTTTAAAGATTCATAGTCCATAACCTCCAACCCTCGAATCCACTCTTCCAGATAATTTCGGTTTTCGAAAATAAAATCCTTCCAAGTGCTATCGGGTTTTCGGCCATGGTGGAGGAATTTTTGGCGAAAAATTTCGGGACTCAACTTATACCGCTTTAGCAGAAGCTCTTTGACGTGGTCATAGTTTTCTGCTACTTCATCTGGTTCGCGTGCGATGATCTGCACAATATCCAGAGGCAATACCGGTTGTAAGCAAGACACCCAGTCTTTTTTCTCAATGTTAGCCCTCTTAGCCTGACGCTCAAACATTATCAGGTACAGACTAATGTCGGTCTGGTCTGAATCGAATTTGGGGAACCAGTTTTAAAATATCTATTCGTGGTTTTCCCTGGGAACTTAACGAGTCGACGTGATCGCGGGGTTCTCGTCGGGATGCCTCAATCCGTAGTTTTTCAAGCTCAAAGTTATACTGTCTTTCTTGTTCCCTATCCCTATCCTTACTTGCTTGTTCTTTTTCCTGCCTCTCCCTCTCCCGTCTTTCCTGTATAATCCTTTCTAACGCCACTTTTGTGTATTCCTCATCGTAGGAATCGTGCGAGAGGATTAACTCCTTAAGTTGGGATGTCATTAATCCCGGAGTAACCGTTCTTTCCAAAAATTCCGCTAGTTCCTCTAGATCTTGTTTCCTACCTTTGCCCAAGTATGCCATTTCAAAAATTCAAAATTGCCAAAAAAAAACAAAAAAATTCAATTCTTTTGCACAACACCCAATTCAATACTTTTTACGACATACCGTAATCTCACAACATACAATAATTTAGCAATTCTAAAATGCACAATACAGATTCAAAAAAAGATACTTAAGCTAAATCAATTCCCTTTGGAGTGACCACACTAATTGAGATTAACAAAATTTTAGCTATTACACAATTCTTGAAACTTAGTCACAGTGACAAAATAGGGAAATGGCACCAACCTGTATCTGCTGACTTGGATCACTTGGCACCACTGTCCACAGGCTGGACCACGGGTGGAAACACTGCACTGCACTGCACTATCTTCGGCTAAAAAGCCCACAAACACACTCTTCGGCTGAAAGCCCACTGGTGTAGGTCGTCTCGACCTCTTCCACAACGCGCACAAATAGCACTGCGCCACTGACGAAAAAACGGTTCGCGATGAACCTATAATAGCCGATCAAGATGATCTCTGGACGAACCGGTGGGGAATCTATTCCCCTGATGAACAGGACTTGTCGAGCTTTCCGTCGATTCCGCTCACGCTCCGTTGAAAAGGGCCGGCAACTCGAAACCAAAACCAGAACTTCTTGCGACGAGTTTTGGTGATGGATGGGGTCGGTGACTCCGGTACCTCCTTCTCGCTTTCTCTAAGACAAGGGAAACGGTCTCCAGCGAAAGTGACAATCCAACAGCGGAAATGACAATCCGAACTTCTGGTTTCGAAGTTCTATCGGCCTTCTCTTTCAGGCAAAACGGCAGGTTCGATTTACTTGTCGAGGCTGTTTTAATCTATCAACCCCGCTGCCACCAATATAATAAGCTGTACCGTCATGTAAGAATTTGACGGACAGCTGATTTAAAATTAAACTATTTATTTACATAAATATTTACAAGATAATTATGGGCACAGCCATCGACAACCGAAACCTGCCTGAAGCCAAAGTAACACAATTGGCAAAACAGAGACGTCTGTCTCTCGTTGAATCTCGAGTCCGAATTCCCTCAAAATCCACATTCGCTTCGCAGAACCGCCGCTGACAACGAGAGGGGGGTGAATTCCGAGCCCTCTAGAGATATTCATGTCCTCTCCCGAACAGAAACACCCCCACACAGCTGCAAAAACCGTCGAGGAACCGCACGTGCAGACTAAAGTTGTTTTCGCATTCCGAAACATTCCAGCGTCCACGTGTTAGGGAAAAGGGTCGGCAAGTACCATATGGTACAGAACCATAAAAGGAGTCGATTTTAATTTTACTCAAATCTACTCAATTACGTGAACTTTTTCCATGTTCTAATAAATTATACTTTAGCATTTTGTGAGAATTTGGAAATGTTAACAAGTGAAGAAATTGGGTCATTTACCAAACATGACAATACTAACTATCACATTACATAATTTTTGTTCACTTCTATTTTTGTGTATATGCTAACTACTAAATTTGGATTTGATTTTCGCAGAATAGAAGTTTTAAATTACACCATATTTTAACATTTGTTCATGAATATAAGTACTACACAGTCCAGTCACATTAATGTGACAACCTGTCAAAAACCAGAATAACCACTTTTGGCAGAGCGGACCGCTGCGAGAAGTGCAGGAAGAGAGTCAATTAGGTTTCTGAAGGTGTTCAATGGGATGTTGAGCCATTCCGACTCCATTGCCATGGCCAGCTGCGCTAGATTACGCGGTTGAGGATTCATGGCAATTGTTGCAGTGTGTTTGCTTTCAGACGTTTCACGCCATATATGCCAACGTCCATCTGTCCATCTGTAAATGAAGTTTTTTTTTCTGACAAAAAATGCACATAATCTGAAATCTGGAAAAGTCCGAAATCCGTAATGACCTAGGTCCGGAGGATTACGGATTTTGGACTACTTTGAACTGAGGCATTAAAACTACCCTCAAAATTATAACTCTTACGAAAAAATTAGGCAGTCAAAAGAAGTGAACTAATTTAAACTCCAAGTCCTGAAGCGCCCGAAACTGGCTCTATAACTAGTCGAGGTCAGATCTTCCATTCACACTTTACAGTGATGTATTGCTGTAGCTCCAGGATAGCTTTTATGACCAACATGGAGAAATATGCGCTGCTATTTGTATTTGGAGTAGTGATTTAAAGTGTGGAAGTACCAATTCCGAAAAAAATTCTTTCACAGAGCTATTCTCGATTTAGTGGATTTTTCAGCTAGTGAGAATGATAGAAAAAATTGTAAAACCAACATTTAGAATTTTAATTTTGGGAAAATTTGTGTTTTTTAGAAAGCATTTCTGAAACAACAGTATTTTATTTAACTCCTTATATCTGAAATTAATTTTTGTAGTTGGTATGTCCTAAATTTCCATAGCATGTTACTCAGACTTCAGCAAACATAACTTAATTTTCTCCTTAATTTATGAAAACTTTTGTCTTGCATTCTTTGTGAGAAAAATTTATTTGCTTTACTACCACATTTCAATAGACTCAATACATTATGAAAAATCGTAATACTCTGCTTTCAAATTACTTTATGCATTAGATATTTTAACTGCATAGAACTCCCTTCAATTTGTGTGAAATCTATTAAAAAATACCTGTAGGGAAAATACTTATTAGGTTATTCTTTTTGTTCCTGCAAAGAAAATTGACTTTAAAAATCATTTTTAGGATTCTATAACAGGTAAGAAGGCATATTATCAAGTGGGGTTAATATTGCTAGTCAACATTTTTATCTACTTTTATTATTCTTAATGTGGTGAAGGTCCCATTTTATATTAGAAAATCATTTGGGTTGCTATAAATACCAAATTTCTATTTGAATACTTACCCACTTAAACATCGGTAATTTTGTGTATGATTTGAAAGATGAATAAAAATTCGTATTTAAATTTTAAATACTTTTGGGACCATGTTTCTGTCTAAGACTAACTGTCAGGTCTGGAGATATGCACCTAAAACCCACATAAACAAACTTAAAGCACTCCAAAATTCTACCCTCCGTATCATTATGTGCAGACCATGATATTATCGAAATAATAAAATAAGAAATGAACTAGGAATTCTTAAACTTAAAAAATTTTGGGCACAATTAGTAAAACTTTAATCCACTCCCTCTGTTGCAGTGAAAACTTACCTGTAGCACAAATCTCGAGATATGACCATCGTCTATTAAGTAATAAAAACAGATCACAAGCTATTATGAACTATGCTAAAAATATAAACAATAATTTAAATGTATACCTTTGATCTCTAATCCATTATATTTAAAAAAATCCTTTTCTAATTCCTCTATGGAAAATCATGCAATTAAAAATCGAAAGTAAGTAATGTTTTAAGTGACAAGGTGAGAAACAAGTAGAGGTTCCTCCTCTTTGAGAGAAACCCATTACAGCGTACTTCCAGTGATCTGTGTTCTTTTAGGTTTCATGGATTCAACTGCCTGTAGGGTATATGCATCTTAAATTCGCACACTTATAACTGACTGCATTATTCTCATTTTAGTTAATCACTTTTGAATGGCTATCTTTCTTGTTTAAAAGAATTGCTGTAAGGACCCACTGCATATTATCAGTTATCTAGATTAGCTGTTAGCCTCTGAAGGATGCATGGAGTAGGGGAGAAGAGAAGGTACCTATTGCACATTACAAATAGCATTAACCAATCAATAGGAAACCATAATTTTATATTCAAAATTTAACCACCCATGTGAAGCAATGATTGGCGAGATTCAATATCCCAATATGAGTGCTTGTAGGTAGCTAATTTTTAGTTTGAAAGTTTCTTAATTTTCCATACAAAAAAAAGGTTGAATAGAAGGAAAACGTTTTTCTGAAACATTTTTATTTTGTTTCCTATATAAAAAAAGTTTTTGAGATTTGAGTCCTAGTCTAGGCATGAATCTTTGTAGTTTGGAATCTACTTTAACGAGTAGTTCCTGGTCTAATCATTAAGGTTAGCAGCAATACAGAAAAATGTGTGAATAAAAGTAAATTAGTAAAACAAGCAATCATAAGATAAAAAACAAAACGACTAATAAAATCTTTAGAACTTTAAAAAGAATTCTATCAAGCAATTTCATATGCCTATTATAAAATATTTATCATTGTATTGTGATTCCCATTTATTTTTACAATGAATACTAATTAACAGGAGAGAATAGTCCTAACATTTTGTATAATTAACCAAATTGAATGTAAGACGATGGTTTTTCAACTATTCAAGTCTTTGCCCAAATTAGTTAAAAATATTGACCATGCAATGAACTCAAAAATGCATGCAATGAAATTAAAATGTTGAACATGAATGAATGATGATTTGCTTTTGCAATACAGATTCAACATTTAGGGCATGATTTATAACAAGAAGTTTCTGAAAACCCTTAAATTTGTTTAATGTGATAATTTAGAATTAAAACATTTTTTTCTTCAGATTTTTAAAAGTAAAGAAAGCTATTAAAATTTGCTTATTAGCATATTTAGTCCAAAAAATTCCCTGGATTTCCTTTGTAACCTTTTTTCAGATTACTCTTTATCAAGTTAGCTCCTGCTATCATTTTCAAGAGATGAGTTCCTTATCCCAACCACAAATATTAAAAAACTAAAACTTAAAAAAAAATCTTACAATTTGATAAACTCAATGATTTAACTAAAGTATCATTTTAAATATTGTGTAATAGCCTGTATTAAATTAGAAGTTTTAGATTTGTTCCTGAATATTTCATAAATCCATTGATTTGTTCTTGGCTATCTTTTATAGGACATCAACAGGTCGTACCACGTGGAGGACAACTTGAAGTTGCAGGAGTTGTTGTTGGTAGTTGGGGGCCAAATTATGGCCAAGGACCAAGATCTCCTAGTCGTAGCATACCACCTCAAATTGTTTCAGTTGGAGGAGTTGGGCGGTAAGTTTACCAATACACCTTTCTTCATTAAGATTTTTTTAACACACACACATAATTTCAGTCTACTTAAAGATAAATACTGTATTCGTAAATACTTTAGTTATATTGCAACAAATGCTCTGTTTATCATTGTAGATAACACACTTTTACTCAGAGAAGTTTTTGTATTGGAATTTATGAAGTGCAAATTGCATTATAGGTTCTAAACATCTCAGAATTCCTTAAGTTAGACTTTCCTATGCAAAATCCTGTAATTGATCAAAATAACCACAGAAAAAAGCATCTACCCATGTCAAATCAGAATTTTATGCTTAATGTACAGCTTTCTCAGTTGTCATTTTCTGTTCTGATTGCAAAATTTCATGATTTCTATATTTTACTTAACTGGGAATCTTTATAATGCACTGATGTATCTAAAAGTAGGTCTCTAAAATAGTTTCAGCATGGTTGTAAGCCCCTAATTTAAAAAGGCTTCAACAAGAGTTCCTCAGTTGTAATGAAGATATTTTGTAACTATATACCATAAATCTACTCATTTTTCCTTTCAATAATAAATTTACTTGATGATATTAAAAATTTATAGAAATGATGCATTTCAGCAGTCTGGAATTCGAATAGAACCTGCTGGTTCATAAGAGTACAAACACCTTGGCAATTTGGAAAAAGTATTTACCTACCAAATCTAATAAAACATTTTGAGTGTAATTATGTTCAAAAGTTTTATACTTGCATTTATTATGCTTAAATCAGTAAAATAAAGTGCACCTATGTGTCACTATCTTTTTCTTTTGGAATCCAATGAAAAGAATTTATCAAAGTTTGTGGGCCACATTTAGTAATATATCGTCACTAAAAGTAAAAAGGGTCGTGTGCCTTAAATCTGCATTTTTCAGGAGAGAAAAAAAACTAGTAATCGTTTACCTCATGATATAATTCTATTATTACTATATACATTTGGTTGTAACTGTTATTGGATCAGCTGATGACATAAGAGATTTTGCCACCAGGTGGAAATCACAAAATGCCACATATAGCAATAATAAAAGTAAAAATGTAATTTTTGACATACGACCTTTTGCACTTAAAGTGACGATATGCTGCAGTATTATGTAAAGCAGCTGGCTCTATAAGACATTAATTTAGGTGATCTGCACAGTTCCTTTATTTTTCACCAGTTTAAATCATGGGAAGATACAGGTGATACTTTAATACAGTACGATTTGTTATTTCTTCATTGCGTATGAGTAGCATCTGTATCATATAATTTCATTTTCTATAAAAACTACTCCTTGAAACTTAAATGCTTTGTGTGCAAAATTTTGAATTTAATTTTTCTTCCTTGACATATATGAACAAAAAATTGGAAGGAGATGCAAGACCAAATCTTGAAATTAATTTAGCACTAACTAGCAGCATACTTATCCAAAAACTGCAATAAAGTATTTAAAATGTAAATGGAAGTGAAAAGAATTAGGGTTCAGAGCTCCAGAAAAACCAAGGTTCAGCTGAGAATCCTTTAAAACTCTTGGAAATGAACTTTTTTCAAGGACCGGGAAACTTCACAAATTCACCCGACTCATCAAAAACTCAAATATATGCAGGAAAGTTTTGTATTTCAATTCTGCAAATTTATAATGCAAAAAAAAATTATTTAAATTACCAAATTGGTCTCAAAATTTGTTTGAAAAACCAACCGAAATAACAATGAAAATATGTTTTTTTTATTCCTTTTGAGCACAATAAGGAAATTTTTTCTCAAATGACTGCAAAACTCAATTAAATTTGAAGTCTTATTCATTCTGTACATAGTTAAAGTGAAGAATGTGGAATATACTTGCCAGCTACTATGGAAAGCACCGTTTTGGCCATAAACCTTAAGGCCCATTTCTGTAGCAAGAATTAGTGGGAAATGAAAGAATTTAGTAAAAATACTTTTCTATGGTTTCAATTTTTGTCATTTGATAAATTAACATTATTGGAGTCTGTAAAGGTAGTATTTTATTTAATTAAGATGAATTAACTAGTGATAGATTTACCGTATCTTGTAAAAATTGACATTGTGCTGCAGCCCATATGCTGTGGCAGCTTCTGCATGATTTTGTTTTACTTTCTCCATATTTCGATACCTTTTGCACGAGTGTGGCCTTACCAAAAATATTGGAACTGTTAATGAAAAATTTGAAAATAGTTCAGAATATGAAATCAACTCTTAATAAATATGTTTATGGGAAACAGATGTTTGTTAAATATACAATTAGCTATGCTGGTAGCTGTACTACTTCGTATGATTTAATTATTTCTGCTGCACATTACAAAGTCCCTACTTAAAGGATATCGCCTGTACCGTGGTACTGCAGCCCAGGAAATGTGAAAAAAAGTTTACTGCAATGTGCACTGTGTTTCTTCTAAGTTCTAAGAAAATTTATTCATTTCAAGTTTATATAATCTTAAATCAAATTTATCTTTGTGTTAACTACTTTTACTCTTACACTTTTCACTAAATTGGTAGACTTCAAAAAATGTTTAATCCTGAAATTTATTTTTAATGACATTTCTTCAGGAAATACAGGTTTTTCGATAAGGAAACAATTGTTTTTAAAAAATTATTCTACTGGAATTGATAAAGCTTATTCCAATCATGTAAATAAATTACTTTGAGTGAGTAGAATACCAATACATTTCAAAGAATACATTCAAAGAATTTTAAATTTGTTGCTAACCCTTTTAATTATTGAAATAAGTTATTCCACAAGTCATAAACTTTTGTTGCAAGCCATTAAAAGTTCTTTAACATTAACTTTTTCTAAAAATTGGTTGACAATGCTCTATAAAAAAGGTATTTGTAACATGGAAATCTGAACCTAATACCCTAGAAAAGAAGAATCAACAAAAGATATCGAATTTCTTGTAGAAAGGTTCATGAAAAGAGTACAGTAAACATTCCCTGTATGAGAAAAAATGCAATTTAACTTGTTGCAGTTCTTATACTAAACTGAAAATCTAGTATAATGTCTCAAATACCAAACACAGGTGAAAACATAGAGCTCTTTTAAGATTACTGAAATTCTAAAAAAAATGTGTTTTTTTGTTTTCTAGTGTTCCAATGAGTGACAATAGTTTTGACATAGAATACGTCTTACCTTTGAAAACCGGGGTACCACGTCAAATTTTTGAGTGTCACCAATAATATTAATCATGAAAAATTTAATAACTTCACAAATATAAATGCTTCATAATTGAATGATATCGTGTTCAATAGAACATTAAACAAAGCATGTTATGAATACTCATTGATCTTTTGATGACATCATTGCCTGATGCAATCACAGTGCAAAGGGGAGTCACCGAAAATGTCCACTGCCGTGCACATAATTAAGTCAAGCTCCTGCCTCCTTTGTGTGAGCACAAAGTTTGAAGTATCATTTGTTTCGTCTCTTTGTTCTTTATAAATAATATAAATAGAACCTAAATATTTAATACTTGTTTAGATATCGGACTTCAAAGTGTGGTAAATAGCAAAATGTCCAAATATATGCATAATAAACATCAAAACAATTATAGAAAATGTCAACAAGAAGAAAGATTGAGAAATGGGGAATCCAATAAGTTAAGGACGTCTAATGCCGAGTGTAAACGGGCTTGGCGGGGAGTACTTGAAAATATAGGCTTTGCACCATCAAGGTGAATAAATTCCAGTGACGAGTGTTGCAAGTACCAACACTGCTCAGTAATATGCAAATAGCATATCTGATGACATAAATGTTTCATTATTGAATGATAGAGTTCAACTCATGGAGGTCAGTAGTGAGCCACAACCTTCGACATCAACAGAGAGTGTACCAATTGTAATTTATGCTGAGAGCGATGAATATTTGATGGGGGGGGGGCATGAAATTAAAGCAATATATTACTAATTTATTTTAGTTTCATTCACCATATTGCCCTACTGATGTGTTCTATGCCTTAAACCCCTAGCTTTCGTGTCCAGACACGGCCTCATCCGTTTTTTTTAAGTTCTCTTTCTAGAATAAAATCTCTAAATAAGTTTCAATTATTGTTTGCATGCTTGTAACTTTAATTTAATTAACCAAGGGGAGTGCAAAGGTTTTTTTTTTTGGTTTATTCATCGTCCATTGCCCTATTTCAGTTACAATTTATATATTCTGCTCAAACTTCTGGATCTGATCTATTATCTGAATAAGATTCATCCAAATAATGTAAAAAATAATATCTTCATCTCCTTTGAATATATCTTCATTTTCATCACTTTATTTTGGAAAAAGTATGGATTTATTGTTGGTTAAGCCTTATTTTCAAGGAGGTTAACTATTGGGCAAAGAGTAATTTTTGCTATCTTATAAAGTTGGAATTGGTTGGTCTTTTATATTGAAAATTATGTGTAAAGGTTATTTATAAGAGTTATATATTCTATATCAATATATTATTATATTGTATGTACTCAATCCTTTTGTATTAATTTTTGATGTCATTTAAATCTAAATTTTAAATGCAACGAGATTAGGATATTTAATTCAAAGGAAATTATCTTTCCTTTAAGTTTTAATGCTTTAATTTATAGAGATAATATTATGACTTCTGTCTACAATTATTTTTAAACTGTAAGACATTTATGGTTTCGTGCTCAGAAAATAGTTTTTTTAAAGGTATATACTGAGTTTCAATTTTTTATACTGTGCCAAATTGAAAAAAAAAATTTTAACCCTGAATTTTATTTTTTTTAAAGAGGCAGGACAATTTCTAATGCACTTCGAAGGGGTAGAAGATCTCCAACTCCTGGCAAAAAAAGTTATTTTTCTCCATCAACTGCAAATAGAAGCCCTTTATGTTTAGATATGAGTAGTGGTGCTTCAATTACAGAAAATGCTACAGATAATTCATGTAATATGGTAAGTAGATTTCTTGTTCAGAAATTAATATGGGTGTGTTTATGCTTTATCTTACTAAGTAGGAAATGGTGGTCTTGTATTTTGAAAATTTATATAGAATGTTAGACATAATATGTAACTTGTACATTCTGTTTCAAGTTGTACTATGTTGTATGTGTCAAACAGCTTAACTGTTTTGTCCAAGATATACTTAGGATTACATCATCCCTGTTCCAAAATGTGAATAATTATTTAGAGTCTAAAATAGTAATATATTATGTATTCAATCAAAATATAATTTTGTTACTGCATAACATTCTTCCATCAGGTGTAAAAATATTTCATTTTCGTAGTAAAAAAAAACTTAAGCAACATTTTTGTTACTAAAATCAAAAATAATTTAAGAATAAATCAAGGGTGAATTTTTATTAAAATATGGTTCATATTATTTTCTCACTTCAAATTTACTAAATAATCTTTGCTTTAATGTAATAATGTTTAACCCTTTGGTTACGGCAGACGGCTGAGATATCCCTTTCCTTTCATTATGGGAGACTGATTCTGTAGTATCTCAACCTCCTGACTAGACAGCCCAAATCCATTTAGGTTTGCTTCCACCCTTTTCAAAGCAACAAAGAGACCTCGTAAATAACCACTTCATCATTGACAGGGGTCCATACCGGGGGGGCACTCTATTTGTTTCTCCTCAAGTTATTAGGATTCGCAAGAGGCAACGTCAGTGCTCATTTACAAAAGAGGATTAAAGAATCTACAAAAGAAATATACGCTGTAAAATGTGTCGAATTAACTATCAAAATTTGTTCACGCAAACTTTTTTCAATCATGGAAACTTCTAAATGTTTCGAACACACATTTCACTCATAAATATTGGTCTTTGTCCAACAACAATAATAAAAAATAGTAAATGTCGTGTAGTACTGCATCGTAAACGTTAGGTACAATAAAAGAAATCAGAAGAAAAAAAACGGATCTTATGTGTATGGTAATTAACACAACCTCCAAAAATTTAAAAAAAATGTCAATAACCAATAATAGATAATAATGCAAATATGATCATAATTTAAAAAAGCCAACCAACCGGTCCAGTGGTTAAGGTGTTGGCTTTTAGATCGGAAGGTTCCCGGTTCAAATTCAGGCTCAGGGCATGGATGTAAATTGTGCTGTCCTTTGTTAGGGGCGATGGTGGTCCTCCCATTGGGGGCCCCATCACAAGTGACCATGACTACCAGCCTTGTAGTGGCCAAAGATAGAGTCCAGTGTACGCCATTTAAAAAATATCTCTATAGTAAAAAAAGTTACAGCAGGATTGAAAACTTGCTTTTTTGCTCGATTCTTAGACAGTTTCCCGCGAAAGTACAGATCAGAAAATTTCAAAATTGACATGGTTTGTTCAAAATTGTACAAGGAGCAAGATGAATAAAATTTATTTCTGATGTGGCTATTAGTTTAGGGTTTATTAAGTGTCAAAGTTGAGAGAGCGAAATTTCTAATGAGAGTGAGCACTTGCTTTGTTTGCTCGATTCTTAGACAGTTTCCCGAGAAAGTACAGATCAGAAAATTTCAAAATTGTACAAGGAACAAGATGAATAAAATTTATTTCTGATGTGGCTATTAGTTTAGGGTTTATTAAGTGTCAAAGTTGAGAGAGCGAAATTTCTAATGAGAGTGAGCACTTGCTTTGTTTGCTTTATTTTTAAAATTGGTTCATTAATAAATTCGATGTTAGGAAAAGTATAATTTTGCAAGTGCACAAATTGTTTATTGCACAGAGGAATCAGTGAAACGAAAGGTTGCATTGCTAACTAACAAGTTTACCAGATATCAAATTTGATGTAGCTACAATCACCAGAGCAACGATTTATTTATTTATTTATTTTTAATTTTCCTTTGGAACTCCCTGTGACGTCTGGCCCAGAGTCCAAAAGGCTGAACTCGCTTTTAGGGAACAAGATCACAAAGGTGTTTTACTGATGTGACTATTAGTTTAGGATGCATTATGTGTTTAAGTTTTAAAAGAAAGCAAAATCACTTGTGAAAGGAGTGTTGGTTTGCGAGTGTTAGTGTGCAGGGCGTGAAGGGGTTTGGCTTGAAGGTGGCTGAGCCCCCTAGTCATTTACAATGAACTAACAGAATTTTTAAAGTGCCGTAAACATATAGAAATGTAATTAAATTTCTTATTTTTAATTTCACCCGCTCTTAAGAGTTGGAAATCTAAAAAATATATATGCGCTTATATTAATTTTTTTAAAGTACAAATAAAAACTGGAAGTTTTTTTATTTTGTTAAAAGTTATGTTAGTACTCTTAAAATCCGTAAGCATTTTACAGAATATGAGCATTTTCTTTTTAGTATTTGTAAGCTTTAGTAGGAATACCAAGCAAGCATATGTAACTTGGATAGAAAGTTTATGACCATGACGCTGAAGTTTTACATTAGAAAAGGTCTAGAATTAGTCTGTTGTATTTATGATGGAATTTTATTTTTCTAATGTTTTTCTCATTTGGGAAGAAATATTCGAATAAAGATTTTAAATTTGATACCATTTTCTTAATTTCTGATACTTTCAAAATAAAAAATAAATCGTTTACTGATAAAAATGGTGAATTTTCAATACATCATAAAAAATTTTGTACTTAAGAATAGAGTCATTAGAAATTAATTTCCGTTAACAGCTTGGGAAAAAAAAACATGTGTGGCATGCCAAAGCTTAGAGAGTTGATGGAGGAAGTAATGGTCAACGAGGTAACATTATTTATGCAACCTCAGATGAAACGTGAGATTTTCAGAAATTAGATAAATTCTGTACTGTTAGAATGTTTAATAAATATTTAGTCAATAATTGCATTGTATTACCATCTTACTAATGTGCAGCTGTCAAAATAAAATACGACTCACCCGATTGCAATTGCTCGATATCTGAAATTACCTTGAGCTTCAAGGCATAGAGAGACTTACATTTCTTAGGGGCAGGCATATTTGTGAAAAGCTATGTAACATATGCGTTGTTCACTGCTGTGTCCAGAAAAAAGAACACGTATTTCCACCATTTCGAGGATTTTCTGGAATTTGAATAATACTTTCTCCTTTGGTCTGCCAAATGAACTCCACCTATGCACTTGTTATATTATTTGATTATAGAGAGGGAACAGACAACATCTTTCTTTTATAGATCAATGTTTTCTTTGTACATTCCCTACTTCATTTTTAATGCCAGTTGACTGCTTGTGAATTAGTCTTTTTTATCCTTCCAAGCTGTGCATAGTACAAGGTGTTTCAAAAATGACAGGCCTGTTTGAAAAATCAATAAAAACTAAACAGGCAGCGATAGAAATGCGCCGTCTATTGCAATTTGCTTGGGACAACAGTAAATTTTCAGGCAGACAGACTTTCGAAATTAGTTACAATGTTCAACAACAGATGGCGCTGCAGTCTGGAAAAAATCTATGCTACGATACTTTCCACATATCTACCATGCGCAGCAACCAATATGGCGTTGTGTCAGTACAAAATTATCAGAAACCCGAGCAAACGTCTCAGGCAGGATGGCTTCACATGCAGAAAAAATGTACTGCTCCAGTTGAACAATTGTTTCTGTATTGTGGCGGTATACCTGGTCTTTCAAGTGTCCCCACTCTGTTGCACAAGCTGTGCATTGGACTTTCGTACGCGGTCGCCCTACCTTTCCAGCACGTTCATCCTTCACGTTCCCAGTCCATTAAAATTTTTCAAACAGATCCTTTATTGTATCTTTTTTTGGTCCTTTGGGTGCATTAAACTTCCGTTAAAAACTTCGCCTTGCTGCAACAACACTGTTCTTGTCAGTGGAATTCCAACACAAGAAAAATCTGCTGTTCTAAGGAATAAACTACTTTTTACAACAAACTTGCAATCTGTGAACAGTACACGCTTACAGCAGAAAGATGACTCACAGACTGCATTTTCTTATATCTCGCAAATAGCCTGCAAATTTACTGTTGTCCCAAGCACATTGCAATAAACGCCGCATTTATATCGCTGCCAGTTTAGTTTTTATTGATTTTTCAAATGGGTCGGTCATTTTTGAAACACCCTGTAAGTTAGGTTGATTATTGCACTGATAAGTCTTAACAATATTTTCCTCTATTAGTTTAACATCTTTAATATTAGGTGGTAAATGTTTTCTGTTTGTGTTTACAGTACCATAATTTTGTTGCCCCATTTGCACAATTCCAGCATGAATGGAATACTTATAAAAAAAAATTGAAATAAATTTCATGCCCGTTTTTTCTAATAATTTGGCTAAATAGACACAAAAAATTAAAACCAATTCCATTTCCAGATTTCTTTATACTACTTCTCTTTCCAGCGAATATTTCAAAATTTTGAACATACCCAGAATGTGAAGGGCAAAGGAGCCACATTTTTAAACCCCGTTTAGTAGGTTTCATTGGCATATACTGCACAATTCCAACTATGCCCTTGAATTTGAGCATTGTCTCATCAATACAAACTTCTTGAAAAGAATTAAAATTTCCGGTGCAATTTGTTTTCATTAAGGAAAAAAGTAGTTCAACTTTCTGCACATAAGAATATTCTGGATGTTCTTGTGTTACTTCCAACAATCTGTTGTAGATATGAAAGTGATGTAAAATTTAAAAAAACCTATCTTGAGTCATGAGTTTCTTTACCATTGCATTTCCCAAAAAAGGATTTTGTGACCAATATTAATGGACCTTGGTTAATGAGCTTTACTCATTACAAATAAAACAGCAAAAAATGTCAAAATTTCAGTAAAGCTGGTAATTGGTTGCCACTGATCATCCTGTGACCCTCTGACTCGAGCACAATGAGCAGCGTACTTATTTGTGTTCACCTGAATACTTTAAATTAATTTCTCAGGAATCAATAATTTCAGTTCAATAATTCAGGTAATTCAGAATAACCAGAAGACAAATTATTATTTATGAATTATTATTTATTTCCCAAGGCATACGGAAACATCGACGAATTTGGAATTTGTTCATTGTTTATGTCTTCTGTCCAGTCGATAAAATTAAGTGATGAATCATCACCATATTCTCTACCATCATAATCATCAGCTTCTCACCTATTACTCTCATTGCAAATACTGGTTTCTAAATTAGTAATTGTTTAATTTGCAGTACTTGGCCATCCATCGTTATCAGAATCTACATAATCAGATTCATCTGTTTCTTGAAACAGAAGTTCCTTAATTTCTGCTTGCATTAAAGATTGTGGAAGAGGCATTATAAGTTGAGTTTATAGCTCAAAAGAAGAAAGTCTTGAAAAAAAACTTTTTTTAAGTTGGAAGTAAATTCACTAGTGTTGAAAGAGCACAACCTGAAATCAGGGAGTAGAAGTACAGCTCATCTGATCAGTGTAGGCATACTGAGTCAAATGCTAAATTCAACTATGGGTAAACAATCTTTGTTTTTGTGATGCATTTTCATACAAAGAATCAATGCTTAAAAGTACAAGAGAGAAGTGTTACAAAGAAAACTTATCAGTTTCTGTAACTCTTAAAAAGATTTCTCACAGCATAAACGACACCGAAGACTTCTTCAGAACCCTTTGAGTTCATGTCTTTGATGTTGCCGCCCTTTCAGTTACTCGGGAAATAATTACGCCTTACTGATATACCTCGACCCAACAAAAGAGATCCTCAACACCGGGTGATAAGAATCTACCCACTCTCCATGCTTTCTGGGGAAAAGCTTTACGTTGGCTGTATATTGTATGAAAAGGGCCGTTTCCGTTACCAAGTGACCAAACGATATTTCCACCTTCCTTATGAAGAGGGTTAAGCAGGAAAATTCTTGATTTTCTAAATTTTTTCTTTATGTACAAAAGAAAAAGATATTCATTTTGTCTGCTGTTTTTTTTTTACTATTTCACTAGTTATACCTCCTGTAACATTTTATAGAAAGCTTTTGTATGACCTCAAAATGTGATTCTCGGGGCTTATAACACGTGACTTATTGTCACTTTTTTATTCTTTTGTCAATTTTTCAGGTGTTTTAAGTTCTTAAATTCTACTTGGACAAGAACAATTTTTAGAACAATAATTTTTTCCTCTAAAAAAAGTCAAATGTCAATTAAATTTGAAAATTGGAACTTTTTTGTGCTAATTTATTTTTTCTTTGTGGGGAAAAAAAGGCAAAAAAATAAGATTTTTTAAAATTTGCCGGCATATTCTTTCGATATTTTTATTTGCCCTCAATGATGATAACCTAATGCAGGGTTCCCACAGTCTTTGAAAGGTCCTTGAATTTTTTTTCCAAAATCAAGGGCCCTTGAAAATTACGGAACTTGGTGTGAAAGAGTGAATTATTAACTGGTGTGAGATAGTGATCAGATCGATAAGGTAAAATCGTTTGCGACCACTTAAACACATTTTATATAGGATCAGTAACAGCAGATATTTTATGTGACAAGATTTTGCAAGCTCTGATTGAGTTATCCCTTCCACAAGGCTCATGATTGGCTCAGATGGGCCCAATGTCAACAAGTCAGTTTTTAAAAAGATTAGTGACTCATTACTTTCTACCCGAAAATAACAACTTATTAACATTGAGACATGCAATATATACATTCACACAATATATAATGCTTTTCTTAAAGGTCTGAAAGAGAGCTTGGGGAAGGTGTGTCTGAACTAGTTTTTTCTATTCACAAATTTTTTAATCAGTGGCCTAAACGTTGATCAATATACGAACAAATTCAAGGAGACTTGAAACTTCCCACTAGCTATTTCATCAAGTATTGTTCAAAGTAGGTGGCTAAGTGTAAAGCCAGCTGCTGAAAGGTTGCTTGAACAGTGGATTGCAGTTCGAAAGTATTTCCTTGACTACATTCCAATAAAGAAGCCAAACATGATACAAAGACCAGGCTGTATGAAAATTGTTCATTTACTTAGAAGAGAAACTGAAGGCTGAGGTGATATTTGTTGTATCAAGTACAAGTATATATAATCATGTGACCGAATTTCTTCAGAAAAAGGTACCCTAATGCAAAACCTTCAATTCTTAACTTGAATTGTTGATAAAAAAAATTTTGGGTGGGATCTACAAAGAGAAATTTATTCAATATTTGAAGTTGGATGAAATGGAGAGAGAGAAGATATATGTCCTCAAAAACTGTTGCCTCTGGCTGATATTGTGATTGGAGATCAAATTTCTAAAGCGCTTCAGAATGTGAAAGAGAAAAAAAAATAATTTCGTTTTTCTAAGGGCTCAAAAGCATTACATTGCTGATGTTAAATATCTTTTGACAAAGTCCTTTTTCAGTTCATCTCCTTAAAAGTTTATCCTGTCTTGGTCCTCTTGAGAGACTTAGTGGTGAAAGTGTATGACAAGTCTTAGAAGTTGCAAGAGCCATGCCATGGGAGGTCCCAACAGACATACTACTGGATGAATGGAAATTACTCCAAAGAGAATTTGAGGAAGAAGGATCTAGAATGAATAAAGCTTACTGGAACCAGTTCTTCAGACTACAAGACATTATTGATGTGGATCCTAAATAGCTAGTTGTGTAAAAGCTAGTGAAGGTTGCTTTGTCACTTTCTCATGGTAGTGCTGACATTGAACATGCCTTCTCAGACTCAGGAAGAGCTTAGACAGGAGACAGCATTAATGTCAGAATGCACACTCAATGCATTGATGACGGTCAAAAGTAGCTTGGCAAATTTTGACAATCAGCCTTATTTAGTGCCAATCGCATCAAAGCTAATGGATATGGTAAGAGTTGCATATAAAGCCTACAATGCCTATTTAGAAGATATAAATTGGGGAGGCACTAGAAAAATTTGCGAAGGACATGAAATAAAAAGAAAGACTGTAAACAGAAAAAAAAATTTTAAGCAGCTGGCAAAGAAAAAAAAGGTAATAGAAGAAGGAAAACTTAAAATTTTGCGAAGAAAAAGGATGAGGTGTTGGACAGTTCTTCAAAATTGTTAAAATAAGTCAATGATAGACTCAAGATGATAAAAAATAGAGATTATAAGCAGCAGCACTTTCTCTGGCAATGATTGAAGGGGCGGAAAAAGTCTCAGATGATGCTGGTCAGTAGAGACAGACTTTTAAAAATGCACATTCTTCTCTTTTGAAGAAAAAGACAATTAATTTCAGATTTTTTTTTTTTAACATAAGAGGGCGTGTGAATAAGTAACACACGTAATGTAAAAAAATAATAATAATAAAACTATTAATGACAATATGAAACAAAAATAAAAGTATTGCCCATTTATTACTTTTTCACGTAATTTCCATGAATGTTGAGGCATTTGTCACAACGATGGATCAGTTTGAAAATCCTGGTCTCATAGAACTCTGTTGGCTGTGAGAAGAGCCACCTTTGCATGGCCCATTTGAGTGCCGTCGTCACAGTCAAACCTCTTACCACCGAAGAACTTCTTCATGGGTCCAAACAGATGGATATCAGAGTGTGCCAGGTCCGGGCTGTATGGAGGGTGCTTGAACATACTTCCCAACCGTATCCCGATGGATGTTTCCACATCATGCTCGCAGATTTTGACTCTGGTGTCATGTGTAAGGCCCAGGTTTTATCTCCTGTGACAATATTCGCCCAAAACTCATTACCTTCCTTGTGGTACCGCTGCAATCCAGTGTGCTGTTCCAACAGTTGTTTTGGTACCCAGCAAGAACAAACTTTCCTGTACCCTAGCTTCTCATGAACAATTTCCCAGGCAAATCCATAAGAAATGTTTCAATGTTCTTTTACTTCATTCTACGTTGTTCGAGGGTTTGCTCTTATGACACTGTAGATTTCATCAATTGAACAGGTTGAAGAAGACACTGGCCTCCCAGATCGGACTTCAACGACCAAACTCGTTCACCCATCTTGAAACATTTTACACCATCTTCCCACATTGGTACAATCAATACAGTCTTTTCTGTAAACTTCCACCATCTCTGAATGGATCTCTCCAACTTTCTTTCCTTTTGTAAAAAGAAATTTTATCACAGCTCGTTGCTCCTCCACAGTTGACGATGTAATAACTAATGCCATTTTACCGGTGACTAATGAACGGTACCGGTACGTGGAATCATGAGATCTTGCATTGCGCCCAGTCAGTAGTGCTTCCCAGTTTCCTTTTTACTAAATAATTTCATTTTGACTAATTATTTTCCTACTTAAAAATTGACATGTACGTTACTTGTTGACATGCCCTCGTATTTAGCATTATTGTTATTTGTCACTTTTTTTTGTTCGATTAGTGACTTTTTGTCATTTTTTTTTGTTTGATTAGTCATTTTTTCCACCTTAAAACCTGTTATAAGCCCTGGATTCTGAATTTGTTATCTGCTGATGTGTACATTAAACCCCATCACTTTTTCTTTTTAGGGTTTTGAGCTTTGACTAACACATTGCTGAACAAAAGAAAACCTGTGGTATTTGAAAACACCATGTGTTTGTGTTGAAGCATTAGTTGGAAAGGCTTGTAAAACCAGAATATTTACGACTGCCTTGTTCTGTATGTTTGAAGAAAGTAGCTTGATTTATAAGCATTGATTCTACAGTATTAGTTAATACTGCAGTGTGTAGCAATGACCTCTGAAAACTTCCATGAAAAATACTTTTTTTAATTATTGAATCTACACAGTAACCTTTTTGCTTTACATTTTGTGTTCAGTCTGAAAATACTTAAAATGTAAAGGGTCCCCTGTATGTACTAATTCAGAAATATACTAAACCGTATTTTTCTAAATATCTTTTGGGGTTGGGGCAGGGTTGGCAAGTTTCTGCCAAGGCGGTTGAAACCACTGGTTAAAACCGGCATGGCAGAAACCCGGAAAATAACTATTTCATGCGATAAAAAGTTATTGAAGTGCCACAAATAGCAGAGAGGAATGCATGTTAAAGTAAAACAAATTCAGTTATACTGTTTACAGTATTTGTATTAATTCAAAGGTTACATCGCTGCAAATTCACCATTCAAGTTCACCTTTTCCACAAAGTAATCTATAGCAAAAGACCAATTTTGCTGCTGTTTCCAAACCCAAACAATTTCTTAATTTGTTGTGAATAAACGAAAAGTTTGAGAATATTCTTTCAATCCCAGCAGAACTTGCAGGCAATTTCATCATTGTACAAACAAGATTTATGAAATCTTCACTTACAATTGTTTTCTTTAAACTAGACCACCATGTAGATGCTGAAACATTTCCTAAGACATCATTGGAGTAATGTTTCAGGAAAAGGAGCTGATTATGCTTGAAATGCTATGATGTATGGTACAAAATTTGGGTTGATGTCATTAAGTAATTCCCTAGCACTTTTTTCCTCGTCATGTGACAATTTAGATCCCATGTACTTTGGGTGAAGCATATAAGCTAGCATATGATGTTGAGTTACTGCCTGATTAAATCTACTTATAACCTTTCTTTGGTTAGTTTGCATGAGATTATCATTAGCCGTTAGTGTTAATCAAATTTCACAAGCATCTGCAATTGAACAGTCATCTTTTTGCATTTTATCTGGGGCAACTGCAATAGGTTTTAATAACTGCAATAAGTGTTACTTCTTTATTAATCATCTGATTATTTATGACTTGAACAACCCCTTTGTCATGTATATCGTCTTCGTGATCTTCAAGTATTTGTAAGTAATGTGGACGATTCTTTTGTCAACTCTATGCATGGAAAAACCAGTAATTATGGTAGGTCTAGGTCTAAGTTATAAATAATGTGGCATTCTGAACACAGTTTTTTTTGCAATAAATCTTTTATTTACTCCAAATATTTTTTTAATTATTGTAATCTTTTTTTATTTTTATAATTAATTAGTACTGCCACACATAGGCGGAGAGAGAGGGGAATCCTATGGGGGAGGGCACAAAAGCTGACAAAAGGTTGTAAAAACTTGGGGGTGCTTTCCCCCCTCCCCTACTAATAATGAAATTAAATTATGCCATGTTGTCTGTTGATGAAAAGATGTTCTTTGTTTTTAATTAGAAAATTTAAATTCAATATTTTTCATTCATTTATTCAGACAAGACCAACAAGATATTGTTGTATCTATCTTGTTGGCCAAAAAAAAAAAAAATTGGGGGGGGGGGATCTGTGCCCCCCCCCCCCCTCCCAACTCTACCCTCTGCCTATGCTGCCACTTTCCGTTTTTGCTATAGTATTGCCATTTTCTACTGGCTTAAACCGGTTCTATCCAGTTTCTGCCACAAGCATGCCAAAAACTAGTTTCTGCCAGCAGAACGCCAACTCTGGATTGGTGTCAATATTGTTAATTGATAAATTATTTCTTTAAATGGTTGTTGGTGTCCAGTTGTACCATCTTATAAAAATTGCTATTAAATCTTTCTATAGCAAATTCTTGAGGATATCATTTGTTATATAATAATAAGTTAACAGTTTTCACATCTGGTGTCCTATGCATCTTTTATTCAACAAAACTCAGAAAGACTTGCATTTTGTTATACATATGGTTTGTACACCTTGAAAACTTTAATTTAATTATTTTTCCAAATGCTTTAGGAAAACTTTAAATTTGCTCAAGATCCTGGAGAACATTTTTATGTCAATTCTGATTGATGCAAGGAATATATTATTTAAATTTATGAATTGGTTGTAAAACCTATTTAAAAATGATAAACTAAAACAAAGGTAGCTAGTTTAAAATATGTCAAATGGATGACAACATTGAACTTTTTCATATCATATCAGCTAGATTCAACTGAAACTTGAAATCTGTTAATCCATCCTTCAAATGATTAACGAGAAAAATTCGGAATGTGCATACCTTCTAGCTACTACAGAATATGTTTCTGTAGATCTGTCTTAAACTTAGAGAAGAAGTAAATACAGGTATTTCTTGAATAGGAAACAAAATATTTGAATTTACTTAAATTACTGACACAACAAATACAAATATTTTATTGCTTTCAACAGCCCCTCTCTCCCCCCCCCCCCAATAAAATTTCAGTTCAACAGTGTTTAGCCTCAAATTGGGTCTTGGCCAAAGGTTTTCTTAGTATGTCTGCTATTTGATACTCCATTTAATGTACATCAAATCCAATGTTCCATCTAACGAAGTTGTAGTGGATTTTCCTATGTGTTTCATTTGCTTATGATGCTCTGAGTTCTTTGAAACTTTAATTGCGGACAAATTGTCTTAATGTATATCAATTTGTGTTTTTTTCTATCTGTTACGCTTACTAATGATGTCTCGTAGCCAGCAATCTTCACTAGCATCAATGCTGAGTGCCATATATTTAGCCTATGCTTTTTCACAAGGCCACCGATGCTTCCTTTCTAGATGCCCAGGATAATGTGCAATCAAACACCCTAAATACTACCAAGGTACTTTTTTATCACTGATATCTGATCCCTAGTCAGCATCCACATATCCACTGCCACATGTTCTTAATTTCTGTGATAAAAGAATTTAGCATTCGACATAATATCTCAGTTCTCACCTTAAATCAATTGCATACAATAAGCAAGCGATCACTTGTCTGTATTTCTTCCTTATTTGTTCATCAATCTTTTCACTTTGACTTGTGAGGACAAGATATCCAACTATATATGAAGTGACAGTGTGACAGGCTTCCATTTCAATCTCTTTAACACATTCTTTTGAATTCTGAATGAGTAATTTCTAACTTCCCTTTTTCTAGATCATGAACTATGTGCCAGTGGCGTATTAAGCGGTCGTGTAAGGCCCCGGAATTCCCAAGGGCCCTGAGGTATTAATATGACTTTTCATTAGGGTTCGAGGAAAGTTGTGGCATTGTCTTTACAATGTGTGTGTTTAAGTGCAGTGAAAAAAGTTTCTTTTACAAGATGGTCAGCAAGAGCAAATGCTGTATTACCTATAAAACTTGGTTTCACCCATATAAAAGAGGCTTTAACTGAAATTTGTAATTCATAAGTAGAAATTGACTAATTTGAAAAAGAGGCAACTGTTTTATCAGGGCAATCATTTAATGTAGAAGATGAACAAATTTGCAGACAACAAAATAGAAAAATGTTTGTTTGATGAAAACAAAGAAGTCGGACATGAATTTACAGTAAGAGAAAATTTCATAGTCAGTTCATTTTATGTCATGTGATAACACCAAGATAGTATTATGTTAAAGAACTCGGACATATGAAGTTGTTGTGCAGACTTTTTGAATATTTTTTGAGTGGGGTTTTTTATCAATAGAAGATAAAAGAACAGGATAAAAAAAAAGTTGAAAGATATTTACAAAAATGATGTTTGTACTTATGAAAAGGAATTTGACCATTTTTTAATATTTCTAAAAGAAAACGAGGACACCATAAAAACCACACAAGACATCTATTAAACAGCCAAAATATTTGTCTTGCACATTTCCGAATGTTGAAATATTGTTGAAAATTTTTTTAACAATTCCTTTTTCTAATGCATTAACAGAAAGATCGTTTTCTCTTTTAAAGCTTCTAAAAAAATTATTTAAGGAGTGCTGTGGGAGAAGAAAGATTAATTAATATGGCCATTCTATATATAGAGCAAGAAATTTTCAGTCAAATTGACACTGCCAAAATAATTAACAAATTTGCAAAAAATAAAGTAAGACGGAAATTCATGTAAAAAATAAGTTTTTTTTAATAAATTCTTTTGAATTCTGAATGGTTAATTTCTAACTTTCCTTTTTCTAGATCAATATGAGCTATGTTCCAGCTTCTAGATCATGAGCTATCTTCCACCACTGCTATGTGCATACCTAGATATAACTCTTCCCATATCTTTCATCATAAAGTTACCAGTTTAAATCATTGTTTTTTATTTGAATCCACTATCAACAAATAATGCAAATAAAATTGCATAGTATTTTCTTTAATCCAATGTATAAACAATAGTCATATATTCATCTTCTAAATCTTGCTTTAATTCCAATTTAACTTAAGTGTAACTTTTCATTGCCATATTATGGTATTTTCTTCAGACCATTAACATAATGGTTTGTGTAACCTAACTATGGTTGATATCTTAGTTTTCATTCCTTCAGGTACTTTCAAGTACAATTTGATGCCCCCATGCAGAAAAGCACTGTATGCATCCATTTGATAAATAAGTTTTTTCTCTGGTTTGATATTTCCAAAATTATTCTCATTGTTTGTAACTTTGCTACATGAGAATATGATTCTGATAATAATCAAATTCTTAATCTTGTTTGAAACCTCTGGTTTCCAAACATGCCTTGTATTTCACCATTCCATCTACTACCTTTTTCATTATATCCAACTTGCTATCAATCATATGGTAATTTTCTGCATAAATCTACTTGAATTAGTTCATAAACTGTTTGTGCTTTTCTATCGCTACATTAGTTTATACTACCTTCCCTTAACACATGCCCTGCAAAATATTTTCCTTTAAATGGAATATTATTTAATTTCAAGAATTATCTTACAGTATTAACATTTTGATGTGCTAGTCTCATGCCGATGAAGCAAGATCACTTTTTTTTTTGTCCAAGCAACAGTTCTTTTTTCAACAGGTTTCATTTCTACCTTGATTATTCTCCCATATCTTACAGCTTCTGTTTTAATTCCAATTTTACTACTTCATAAAGTAATTCCATGTATATGTGAATTCAGTTTTATTGCCATAATTTAAAACTGCTCTAATAGAAAATTATTTTACTTGTGCCAAGTTGTTTACCGTTACCTTACCTCCACCAAAATTAATTTACCTTACGTTATTACTCAGGTATATACAAGTATAAAACATTCCTTAATTCGGCACTAGACCATTTTCTTCCATCATTCATCGAACACTCAACAGTCACCACTTTAAGTTATAGGGTTCTCCACTTACAGTTTTACTATACTTTTAACTTTCATTTCCGTAAACCATTCTCTTCTGAACATGAGTTTTTATTGTAAGACTGTCTATATACCAGGTTTCAAGATCAGTTTTCTTCATTCATCATAAACACATTTCTTAAACCAACAGTCTTCCTACAGGTGTCCCATCTTTTGTAGTAGTGACATGAATGAGTGTCTCCATGCCTTTTTTGTAGCAATAACCAATCCTTTCTTATGTATTCCAAATTTTTTGCATTCAAATTCTATTTTCATATCTTTTATTCCTTCCTTCAGCCAGAAATGCTTTTAAATCCAAATGTGTACAATCTTTTACTAATCTTTCTTCGGTAATGAGTTGCTAACAGGTTATTCACTTTTTGATTTCCAATAGGAACTGATTGCATTGCTAAGATGAAGTTCTTAAACTTTTTTGGTAATACCATTAGCACATTAATTATAACCATCTTATCTGAAATTACTTCTTCAGCAATTTTCAATGTGTTAACAATGCTCTCTAATTTCATAACAAAAAAGAGCATCTGGTTCCTTTTCATCCAACTTATAATTGAAAAATTATTGTTGAAATGTATTCTGACTTCTGTGATGTCTTCTCATAAATGACAATTAAATTGACCCATATTTGCTGAAGTTTCACATCCCAATACATGCATTGTTGTTACTTTATTTAGTCTACCACAAGTACTTCCTATGCTTTTACATCAACCGAACTTCATTTGTTAGCTTCAGCTCCACTTCTACTTAACTATCTAGAAATAATATCATGGATTTTTCGACTTTAGCAAAGTCTTCACTTGAAACTCCCAATTTTCTTATTTCAGTTTAAATACTTCTTCAGCCATTTTTGTAATTTCATTTTCAAACAAAATACACTAAACATTTGAATTAACTGTTGCCACATAAAAAAAACTAATATTTTATCGCTTTCAACAGTTTCTATAGCTTGATTGCTGAGAATAAATATTTGGATGAATTTGAAAGAGATTCTCACTTAGAAATAGGGTTATCACTGTCATTGAACTGAAATTGGTGTAGAAAGTGAATAACAATTTACTCCTTTCTGCATCCACCTAGTTGATTGGGTCTGTGCCACCTAATCTATGAAGAAGCTAATGATAAAAAATAAGAAATCAGCTTGTTTCAATTGAGCAAAGAAAAAAAAATTTGATTATAGACTGCGAATAAAGATGATATTTTCTATTAAACCAAAATTTAATCTTTACAACTCCGATTGATATGCATTGTCGAAGATTTTAGAGAAACATCTTGGTCACATTTGTGGAACTAAGAAACCAAATATTTGGAGATGCATATTCCATGAAAAGGTAGGTAGCCTTTACCTTGTTGATGATATTTTGAATTCCAAAAGAAAATTCTTCCTTACTCTTTGAAGTGTTCTATTGGAAACCACACACACAGTCTGACGATACCTAGTATTACATTTTTTCACAGAATGAAAAAGCTTCTCTAAGCCAAAATAGCGAAAAAACATGGCTTTTGAGTTTGGTTGAAAAAATACAATTTCACCAGAATGAATTTTAATCGTGAAAAAGTTTCACTGCACCATGGACATGTGTAATTTTTTCTAAATTAAAAAATATCTTAGTTAAGCGACCTGCAATTGACGATCTTGTTTGTGTTGTGTGGCAGCCACTTGAAATCACTCCAACTGAGGGTTTATTCACATAGGCCAGCATTTTCCAAGCGGCTTCGCGGGTGATTCTCAGGTGCTCCGTCAGCGGAGGCTATGAAAATGACAAAAACTAATTGATCCATTTTGAGTGACGTCAAAACCAGCAGCCCTCACTGCAGCAGAATATGAGGTCCTTACAGATATGGTTTCGGATAGCCACTGTCGTGCATCTTTTATAAGCAAACCACTTCTGAATTTTTGGCTCAGTTAGGGGAGGATCTTTCGATATTCAGTTCAAAAGCTAAATTGTTCTTACTGCATTTTGGTACTACATACCTCTGAAATGACCTTTTGGAGGTACGCTGCAACCAAAAGTAAATATCGAGCTCGTTTGGATGTAGATTATATGCGTCTTCAACTGACTTCTGTGACACTGGACATTCTGTACAAACATTGATTTAAATAATATTGTCCCCAGTTTGTTTTTACTTTTGTTTCCTTTATTAATATATATATACTACCTTATTATTCATACTCCCATGTACGTATTGTGTGTAATGTTTCATAGAGCGATAGAACTAAAGAGTAAACATCTTTGGGGCTCCACAAAAAACTTTTGCTTCTAAAAGGGCTCTGGCTGAAAATGTTTGGGAACCCCTGACATAGGCAAATTTTAAACTGTTAGTGTTAAAGTGACCTAAAACAATGATTTTTAATCATGTCAACTCGTAGAGCCTATTCATATATTTACTTTGTGTTAAACATTCAAAACAAAATCATGTAGCTTTTTTCTGTATAAATGGCTGCATACTATTTAAGTTACCTTAGGGAACACCATCCATGACTAATATACCCATTTATATGCTACCATGTTTCTTAAAGATATGAACTAAACTACTTTTAGAAAATTCCGATACCATGAAAGAATCATGCAATTAGAATTTAAAGTTTCAGAACAATACAACAGTTATAACCTGAAAAAATTAATATGGTGTGAAACCTCCTTGAGCTACTATACATTGTGGCATTGATTCAAAGAGGATTTGACTGTATTCCTGGGAATCGCTTGCGAGGCTGCTTGTATGCGAGTCCACAGTTCATTGGTACTGTCTGTTGGAGGACTTTTACAGATTAGTTTTCAACTGACCATATCCCAGACATGTTCAATTAGCAACATCCTTGTGAATATGAAGCTGGTGGCCTGAGAAGAAAAAGTATCTGCCATGCTGAGAAGAAAGCAAAAACATTCCTGGCAGCATGTGGTCGGTCATGTGCTGCTGTAATATAGTGCCGGGAATGCTTTGAAGTAAGGGTATGACTTCTGTCTCAACATCTTCCTGATGTAGCAGTTGATGTTGAAATTACCCTGAATTCATAGCAGCAGAGATTGTGAATTCAACCCAATGGCTCCCACGCCATCTTACTGGCCTTGTGCCATTTGATGTTCTGGAATGCATGATAAAAGATTGTGCACACCACCATACCTTCTAATGTGTATATTGGCATCATTGTAGCCCAAATGAAGCATCACTTATCCAAAAATACAACATGTTGCCAATCAGCACACCATTGTCTGTGTTCATAATCCTATTCTAACATGAAATGCTGATGGTTCATGGACAAGGGAAGTCTAGGCAAAGTAATATCTAGCCAATCCTCTTATGCAGACACTGTTGGAACATAATGCCACACCTGTTACTGTGCTCCGCAATAGTGGTGATACTTGTGGTGGAGCTGAATAGTCCATCCTGCCTTGCAAACAAGATGCCTTGTTCTGTAGTGTCGTCACATTTCGTGACCCACTGCCAGATTTTCAATGTGTTCGTTCTCTTCAGTTCACTGCTTCGACACTCATGCAATTTAGCAAGATGCATATGTGGAAGCAGTGATGTGTTTTTCATGCACTTTAGCAAGATGCATGAAATGCAGTGCAACTTTGTCTACCAAAATGTATTTCATGGTAGAGTTGAGTTACATTTTTATATACTATTACTTTGTAAGTTAATTTTCAAAGGGCTAAGTTCACCACAATATATTCCTCCAGAATTTAGCAGTGGCTGAATTCTATTGATAGCTACTAACTAGTTGATAGGTTGACGATTGCGAGATAGCTGTATTGAGATCACAGTTGTACTTCTGTATGTGTGATCAAGTAATGGAGGATTGTAAACATATACTGTCCTGTGTTGCATTTAGCAGCCAAGTATGAAATCAGCGAGCAGTTTGTTGAAATGAGCTGAGCAGCACCGCATAGTGAATCTGTTATAGGAATAGGAGGAGTGTGTTATCTCGGGGCTTCAGACAGTTGCTGGAAGTGATTAGCATTGTAACTGTAGTTGAAGTGTTCACTGTAGACCATCCTTTGAAGGGTGTGCTGAATGAAGCGAGCACCATCCTGAATGTTTTCAGAAAGTGCCTGCATTTATAATCACATCCAGTTCACCAAGTTAGCATGGCGTACAAAAGATTATAAAAAAGCCTACCAAGAAGTACTTCATGGTGGAGTTGTTACACTGCTTTATATAGTATTGCATTGTAAGCTAATTTTGTAGTGGTGGCGCTAAGTTCACCACAGTGTCACTTTTGTGGCATACCCCATATGAGCAGCAATGCTGTGCAACAAAAATTCAACTTCAACTTTGATCATTCGAACTCTGCCATTTCTTCATACTGTGCCCTTCGTGGTTAACAAGATTGTCATTTCTGGAGAAACTTTTACATCTTGCTATCCATAATACAGTTCTGTGTATTGTGGACAGTGACTCCTAATTTGCACTCTATACCTCCTAATAACAGTTCAGAGGGCACTGCTGGGCCCAGGCATGTACTATCACTTCTAATAATTTTCATTCCCTATCCTGCTCTCCATATCCTTAAAGTTTTATATGAGTACCATCATTCCTTCACTGTGTTGCAATTTTCAGTAACAGTGTATTTTGTCAGCATTGAAAAATAGCATTCCTAGAAAATTCGAGAATAGGTATACTGCATCTTCCATGTAATGGTGTAGAGAATTTACAAACACAAGACGCAGTGGAAGGAATTACCAGAAAACATGAAACAACCTATGTCAGCCAACATTTAAAATGGTTTCCTTGGTTCTTTACATGCCCATGAACTACCTTTTAAATCTGTTCATACATTTTGATGTAATTCGGACCTGATCAGGGAATGCAGGCCCTATCGGAAAAAGCCTCCATAATTGTGAGACCATTCCCATAGTGAAATTCAAATTCATCAATACCAACCTTCATATGTTCCTTTGAGAAATTTCTTCTGTAGACTTTTTTTTTCCTTGATATTGCAAATGGTTTTTTTCTTATGAGGTTCGGAATTAATTTGTTTCAGCCAGCTTTGAAAAGAAGCTGAATTTTGTTAGTGTTCTCTTTTGAGCTTTTCCATTCGATACTGAAGCTAGCTTTTGGTGGCATGGCATCTATAATAAGATAATATTTTAATATATATAAATTCAATTTTATCAATGAAAAGTATGCAAATTTTGTGTATAAATAATAATTTTTAATAAAAGCATGGTAAAAAAATTAATAAATATTTGATGCGTTATCACCTAATAGCGATTAAAAAAGTATGAACTTTGGAAGATAAAAAGCAATTATGAATTATGGTGATTGTTATAGTTGTCATCTAAACTAAAATGTTCTTTTACTTTTCACTCTCAAATATCACATTCAGAAATGACAACACATCAATACAAAAAAATTAATTTTATCCTTTTAACACAAAGAAAAAAGGGTGATCGTTCATATGTGAATTAGACATTTGACATTATTCGATTATAAAATGGGATTATCAGTTCTTTCACCAGGCTTGTGCCCCTTGCCCCAATTTGAATGCATTGCTACAATTCTGTGCCTTATATATGTTGTTTATTTAAGGAAATGACTTTTTGGTTTGTCATCTTGCAGTTTGTCTTTGTCCAAGTTTGTACAATGATAAAATTTTAAAAGAAGGTGGGCATTTCAACAGTTCCTCCATTTTCATATTATTACTTTCAAATCTTTTTCTACATTTAATGAACTCCTGTTCCGCAAACAAATTACCTTTGAAAGACAAACTATTTAACAAACCTACTTTTTTACTAGATTGAAGCCCTTTAGTCCTTTTTTGCAGTGTTTGACCACAATTAAAAAACAACTGAAAGCAAATTCTATGTTACTATTAATCTTATCAGTTCATTTCATAATATACATATTACAGTTTACTGTCTTTCTAATAGAAAAAGTATTTAAATTACTATATAAAATAAACATGTATAAACTACATTGTTTTTTCTCTTTATTGAAAGATTAACGGCCTCGGGAAATTCTTGATTTCCTGGTGGCCCAGTCCATCACTGTAAGTCCACTTTTAAATTCTGCAAACATTTGCGATTAGTAAGTGGGTTCCTCTGATTTCTAAATACACTTCTTGGCATAATTACTAATATAAAGAAATTTCCTTTGGAAAAAAAAATCGTTTTCAAAACCTTCAAGACAAAATAATCTGGTGCAAGCAAATTGTTTATTGTTGGAAGATATATTCGTCACAGTAAATGCAAATTAACTTAATGCTAATACCTTCTGAAAAAATTGAAAACTGGAATTTTCAAAACTTGTACGAACCCTGTTCCTAGTAGAACCTGAACCATGAATTCTAATCAACAAGTTTAATGCTAATCTATTGAAAATGTGAACCTTTATAAGCACTACTGTCGAGTGGTTTGTTGTGAAGTGTAAATCTAAATAAAATTTAATGAAATATTCTTGAATTAGCTGCATAAAAACAAGTGTGTTGGGTCATTTTGTTTCTGGAATGCACTTGATCAAATATATATATATATATATATAATTAATGGAATATATACAGGGTGTCCCGGAACTTCGTGTACAAACTTTGAGGGGAGGTAGAGAACATCGTTAGGAACCGTAATTACATAGGAAAGCATGGGAGGCGCTGTACTCGAGCTCTCAAGGTCGGCACGTGTGGCTTCCTCATTCTAAACGCCGACTGCGTGTGATCAACATGAATCGTTTCAGAAACGCCGAGTTGACGGACATCCGTCCACTTCATCTACGGCCTAGCCAACGGAAATGGACATGCTGCTTTTCGGTTGTATCGGGAAAGATATCCAACGAGGCGCCAACCAAATCATCAAATGTTCGCTCGGGTACATCAGAACCTTACGGAACGTGGATCCTTCACAGCTACGATGCAGGATACTGGGCTGCCGCAAACAGCACGAACAACCATATTATCTACATGCATATAGCATGCAACTAGAGTGCCCATATAGGCACTCTAGTTGCATGCTGTGGACCGAAATTCCGTTACCAGTGTACAGGTGCTTGCCGCTGCCACCGGAACGTCTCGATCAGCTGCCCATTGCATACTGCAGGGTGAAGCCTTACACACCTTCATCTTCAGAGAGTTCAGTTATTGGAGCCGGAGGATCCGCACATGTGGGCCTTAGACAATCCGACCACGAGCCGCGCAACAACGCTTCACTGTTAATGTGTGGGCGGGTATCGTGGGGGATAGTTTAGTCGGGCCATGCATTTTATATCCTCGACTGGACGCTCGCAAGTATCTTGTCTTTCTTCAAAAGGTACTTCCGTAAATGCTTAACAATGTCCCCGCACATGTTCGGCACGTAATGTGGTTTCGGTTTCAACATGATGGGACGCCATCTCATTACGCAAGGTGTGTACGTGACCATTTGGACCGCACTTTGGGAAACGATTGGATTGGGCCTGGCGGTCCCGTCGCTTGGCCTCCCAGATCACCTGATTTATCTCCTCTTGATTATTTTCTCTGGTGTGCCATGAAGAGCATTGTGTATGACACGCCCGTAAGTTCTGAAATGGACCTGGTGGCACGAATCTCCATCGCTGCTCCTCCGATCAGCGAAATGCATGGTATCCGGTGCGAAAATTTTTTTGTCACCCCCATTGAAATTATTAAAAGAAAATAATAAATTACAAATGTTATTTCCTGGTTTATTTACTTAGCATTGAGAAATAAGCACTTAACGACGTATTTTCCTAACTTTTTTCTCTGCAAATTTTGAAATCACATCATCAAACTAAATTCCTTTCGCTGCTTTGTTTTCAATTGACAAGATAGATAATGCAGAGAGACGAAGATATAGTCATAATGGACCTAAGATAACTCTTGATTAATTTTAGTTTTGAAAAACTCCTCATGATGCTACTGGAACACAACGTTAACAAGATTCTTAAGGCTAAAGTTAGATTTGGCAATTAATTAACGTTATTCTAAAGCAAAACAACGAGCTATTGACTACGGTCAGAGATCAATACCCTAAGGGAAGTCCAGGACTACACCACGTAATTTTGAACCACGGTCAGATGACAAAAAGTTGGATTTGGTACAGAATCTGAAAGTTCCTATTCAACAACAAACTCTAAAAATGTTAAAGAAGACCATTCCAGAGAATCTTCTTTTGAAACTTTGGCAGATTGTAGATGTCTTCTTAGTCGTGGAATCTCTGTAAGGATATCATCTTTAGAAAGTTCATCATAGTTTACGACTAAATTTTGAATTAGCTATGGCAGTTCGTCTTCTGAAGTTGTAATCAGATTATTGAGCTCCAAATCTGCAAACCGAGTTGTTATACACTCTATAACAAAAAATCGACGCACCAAGAAGGAGTTGTCCGATGGAGACAAAAATTGGTGGATAAGAAAATTATGTACAGAATACAAAATGATTAAAATTTCAGAACAATTGAATGATTTATTTCAGAGTTACAGTAACGAGCTCAATAAGGTGTTGACCCGCCTCTAGCCTGGATGCAAGCTGCCACACGGCGTGGCATAGACCGATAAAGCTCCCGGATGGTCTCCTGCGGTATTTCTTGCCAAATTTGCTCCAATTGCCGGACTACGTCATCAAGATTCCCTACCGGATGCAGTCGCCTTCCCATCATATCCCAGACATGCTCGATGGGAGAGAGATCTGGTGATCTGGCTGGCCAAGGAAGTGTTTGACAAGCTTGAAGACAGTTCATAGCAACACGTGCCGTATGTGGTCTGGCATTGTCTTTCTGAAAAATAAGCCCAGGGTACTGCGAAAGGAACGGTAGCAAAACAGGTCTCAGAATGTCGTCAACGTACCGCTGTGCTGTAAGTGTACCTTTAATGACGACCAAAGGGGTCCGGCTATCAAGGGAAATGGCACCCCAGACCATGACTCCTTGCTGAGGGCCCGTGTGGCGAGCAATAGTGAAAGCAGGATCGGCACGCTGCCCTGGGCGTCTCCAGATGCGTCTTCGATGATCGTCAGGACACAGTCGGAAGTGGGATTCGTCGCTAAAGACTACGTCCCCAGTCAGCATCATTCCAGCCTGATCGAGCCAAGCACCACTATAATCTGGCTCGACAGTGTGCAGGCGTGAGTGGCAGGTGGCGTAACGGTCGGTACGAGCGTAGATTTCGCTCTCTCAGCCGTCTGTGATGGTCATGATGGACACTCGTGTGTGGGTCGCACGACTGATGGTTGATAGCGATGAATCAGACGCTGTGACAGGTGATCTGACAATCACTCTGTCCTCGCGATCTGTTGTGGCCCTACGTCGACCGCTACCATCATGACGCTGAAATCTGCCATTGCCCACCCACTCTTGCCAGCATCTTCTAATCGCTGCATCGCTTAGACTCACATGAAGAGCGTTTCTCCGATTTGCCCACCCTGCCTCTTTCAATCCAATGATACGACCTCTTTCAAACTCTGAAAGTTGCTCGTAATGAGCTCGAATCCTGCGGCGAGGCATTTTTTCAGTCATTGAAAGGTATCCTAAATCGCAATGCAGCAGAAATATTTAACAACAGTTCAAGAACAACTCCTTATATACATCTGCTGGATGCGTAGTTCCGATGCGCTGGAGATCGCACTATTCATTCATTGGACACCAAATTTTAATCATTTGCATATTTGATCAAAACATTTTTGCATACGAAATTTCAAAGCAAACGGATGATTCCTTCTTGGTGCGTTTTGTTTTTTTGTTATAGACTGTATTTTCCATGTCTTTACAGCAAGTGTCTATATTTCTTGATAAAAACCTGTCAATGCACTCCAACATTGATCTTTTCAATTCTTTATTTAATGTCAGTTGTTCATTTTGAGCCTTTTCTCCAGCCATCATTTTCTTCTTTCTGACGATTCTTCTTTTCACTAAAGGAATGTCCATCTCTTCATAAGTGTTCGTTGGAAACTGCAGTGCTTTCTCCACAAATCTCATTTCTTTTGGCTTTCAAAAATATCTTCAGACTTCACATTTTTAGAGTTGACACCCAGGGCCGGTCAGAGACCTGCGGCTACATCGGGCGTCAAGATTCGAACGCCGGCCAGTGCCGTATAAAGGTCTTGGGGGTCCCCACCAAGGGCGCCCGTAAGAAAAAGTCGCCGCGCGCGATTGGCGGCCAAGTAAAATCTCTCTAAAAAACACCGTCCACAGAGAGGCGATAGAATCTGACAAAATAATTAAATACTCCAGTCGGAAGGGAGGGGGGATTTTGAGTTTCAATATTCGAAGGATCATATTGAAAACTTGCGTAATGAAATTCAATGCTTCAAAACTCGAGTCGTGGAACTCATTGAGGATATATTATCTACCCAACTTTGACTTGTTAAAGTGTATATGCAAATATTGTCGTAAAGATCCATACCCTAATAAAGAAATTGCCCTCAGGAATTTTTTGACCTTACCAGTTAATTTTTCTAATAACGAGGTACCTCATCCAGACAACCCCACCTGAAAGGCTCCTATTGATTATTCTCCAAGACTGAAGAAAAGGCACCCTATCTTGTTTTGAGCTCTACATACATTTGTGATAAGAGAATTTAATTGCTTTGTCTCTTCTCTCTCTTTCCTGAATACGATAGCAGGCGGCCAGATAAAAGGATGAACTGCGTTTAATTTTAACGATGTTCATGAAAGCATTCATTTCACCCGCACAACACTGGATCACAGTACATAAGTTTTTATTTTATTGATTAAACTATCAGGGTCGAGCTTTAATGACTACTGTTAATAGGTTCCCAGGATGGAAATAAAACGGCTCCCCTATCTTGTTCTATGCTCTTCAAATTTTGTTGAGAAGATAATATTATTGGTTACTTTCTTCTCTGATTAGCTAATTAATTGCAAGGGATTATGATAAAGGAAAGAGTGATTTACTTCTAAGCGTTGAAGCGACTTGCAAGCGTTCCGTAAAGTACTACTAGCGTACTTCCCTACGCTGTTGTCTTGATATTATATTTATTAAGCATACGCAAACTTTGGTATTAGTGAGTGTATTTTTAATAATGCACTTGCAAATTGTAATCACAATATAAAGTGCAATGAAAAAATTAATTTGGAAAAAAGAATTCAAAGGGTGTAAAAGAGAGTTGGATTCGCGTTATTTGCAGTTTTGTATCGTTCGTAATTTACAAATAAATGTCAAAAAATTTCAAGTGTTAGTCACCATGTGCACAATCGAAAACCTCATCTACATTTATTTGATGCACTCGTACTGATACTCTGATCAAAAGCGACTAGTCTTCATCTCCAGGTGAATTAGGTAGAGCCGAGGACAAGACCTCGTAATTTTGAACCACGGTCAGATGATGAGGTCAAACTGAGCTCGCACCTGAACTTTCACATCACACCAACAGGACATTTGAGGTCATGACAGATTTAACGTGGACACCCACATAAACGACGGTCTTTGATTGGATCCAGTTTCGAACTCGCAACCCTCGAGTTCCTATGCTGTTACTCTTCCAAACAGGTTACCTTTCTAAAGAGGGAGTGATTGAAAGAGTTCACTTCAGACTTGTAGCACTGAAAAATACGAATATTGGACAAAATTGCGGTTTAAATTATAAAAAATATTTTCGAGAAAAATAAAAAAAACTTTTATAAGATTTCTGAAATGCCATCCCTTTAGAGTTGGGCGCAAGAGGAGGGGTCCACCCCTGTCGACCCCCTCCCTCTGGTTGTAACTAAACGATTTCTTATTTGAGGCTTCCACCGTATCAACAATCCATGAGTTGTATATTTACAGTTCGATTTCTTCTTAAAAGTGTACGTAGGGGTTGATGCACGTTGAATTTATCCTTTCCTCAAATGTCCTTTGGATGGCGAGTTTGAAATTTTGAAGAGTTGGGTGCCAGCTCAAGTGTTTCGTCGTCATATAACCGCTGTTCAAAAATATGAAGCGTTGTTCTCGAATCTTTCCCTTCGAGAATTATTATTTTTTACACGAAAGCCTAAAATAGCTCTTAACCTTAGACAAACAATAAACGACACACAGAAATGGTAGCTATAGCTTTTGTAAAAACCGGATTGTGTTCAAGAGTATCCTTTAGAGACTCACTTATGTTCAGGGGACATTTGTGGTGGTCAATGAGTGTGGTCTTTCTCAGGCTCTCGACAGGATGCTTGGAATTACCATTTCTAGAGCCGCAGCCTACTCACTCCAAATAAATGGAATCTGGTATGTTCGAAAATATTCATGAGCCCCTTAAAACACAAACCTGATGTGCACAATTGGTAACTGCTACGACAATTTACCAAGGGTTCTCCTGAATTTACGATTCATCTACAGAGAAGATCTCAAGGCTTCAGTTGCTGAGTTAACATATAGAAACACGCTGCTCTTGCCTAGACAGCTCCTAACCATAAAGAAAATATAGCTGGACGGTGAAGATTTTTTGGGAGCTTCTGGGCCGTAGGCCCTCTATCTCCCGATGAAAATTTTTTATTGGCATTACAAAGATAAACAGTTGCAGAACAAATAAAATAATAATAAAAATAGGCTTGGATCCGGAACTGGAAGAAGGGTACCTGAGGAAACAGAAAGAGAATCATGGACGCAATAATAATGCATTGAAGAGGCAGTGGCAACACAATAGAACAGTTTAGGAAAATATAATGTAGATTGAGAAATGGTATCCTTTTTATATGCCCATTTCATGTGATCAAAACTATACGTAACGTGACCCTTAAGCTACTTTCGTCTGTATGGTGGAAGCGAACATTCACCTGATGTGTACTAGAGACAAAGTAGTAGACTTTTTGGCGATATTGCCATTTTTCTCGCCACGTTATAGAAATGGGCATTCACACGGTCTACTCTATAAAGGCTGACCAACCGATCGGGTGGTTAAGGTGTTAGCCTATAGATCGGAAGATTCATGGTTCGAATCCGCTAATCCGCTGTGGGTTTTCAGTAACTCGGTACGGAGGGGTCTGCTTCCATTCGAAGGAAGGAAGGTGTGGGAGTTTGGAGAGTGGGGTGCTAGCTCAGGTGTTGCTCGTCATCTGAACATGGTTCAAAATTACGTGGTGTTGTCCTCGGATCTTTTCCTAAGGGGATTGATCCCATATCGTCGTCAATAGCACGTTGTATTGCTCTAGTACGACGTTAGTTAAAATTACCTTTTATCTACTCTATAAAATATGTTTTATCACCAAACGAGGCGATAAGATGCCAAACCCGAAAATCAAATCAGTTTTGACGGATCAATCACGTGACTACTATTCAACATGGTGTTCACACTTTTCGAAGCTCCTCACAGTTTCAGCCGACCAACCAGTATTGTGGTTAAGGTGTTAGTCTCTAGATCGGAAGGTTCCTGGTTCGAATCCGGGTCCGGGCATGGATGTTTGTAAGCGTATGGTGTAGAGGCGGCTGGTGCACCTTAAATCTGTAGTGGCCGAAAGTCCTCACGTTGGATTGGTGTGGAAGTTTGGAGAGTGGGGTGCCAGTTCAGGTGTTGCCTCGTCATCTGACCGTGGTTCAAAATTACGAGGTGTTGTCCTCGGATCTTTTCCTTAAGGGACTGATCCCGGACCATCGTCAATAGCCCGTTGTGTTGCTCTAGTACGACGTTAACTAAAATTACCATTACCATCAATTAATTTTACTATGGTGTGTAATTTTGTACTGACCTCGTCTTCTGAGCTTCGTTGAAAATTTGTTGATATCATCTTCTGGGGATTCCCTTGGGGATTGATTCCGGACTGTTAGCAATACATCTTCCGTTGCTACAGTGTGATGTTAATTAATTACAATTACCAACTGTCAGTTTGAATGCTCAGTCTACTTATATTTCGCGTCTATACTCCACTCCAAGCCAACGTATATTTGAGGCTACGAGAGATTTATCGTGCCCCAGTCCCCACGTGGTCTTTGGTTGGATCGAGTTTCCAACTCTCAACCCTCCAGTTGCTAATATGCTACTGGGGTACAGTTACCAGTAGGTAGTGAACGCAACCTACACAATTTGAACCAAGGTTAGATGACGAGGTCACACCTGATCTGACACCTTCCAAACTTCCATACCACGCCAACGTGAGTAAACGTGAGGACATTTGAGGCCATGACAGAATTAACGTGCACCATTCCCTTTTGTCTTTGACAGTCTTTGGTTATAGTCCAGTTGGAGGAATAATTGTTACTCTAGTGTGTCTTGAATTAATTACCTTTCTTTATACCTACCAGCTCAGGTGCTTCCTCGTCATCTGACCGTGGTTTAAAATTACGTGGTGTTGTCATTGGACTTTTACCTTAAGCAATTCATCCCGAACCGTCTTGGATAACCTTTGTGTTACTCTTGTACGACGTTAATTAAAAATTACCAACTATCTTTATGTCTACCAGATGAGCTGCCGTGGCCCAAAGACACAGACGGATCAAAGTTTTTGAGAAATATTAACCAAAAACTACTTATGTGTAGGAAAGTATTTAAATTAACGTCGTAATGGTACTGGTAATTGTAATGTTAATTTAAGTTAACGTCGTACTAGAGCAACACAGCGGGCTATTGACGACGGTCCGGAATCAGACAAGCGGTTCAATTCAGATTGTCTCAGTTACCTGTCTTTGATCTGATTCGTCGAAAAGAATGACGTAGTAATTCAGTGAAGAGGTTGCTAGGGTTACTATTTCGCCAAAATCTAGGCAACACTCTAGCGCCTCAGCGTAAGTGTCCGACAAGTTGACACTGACTGATTCCTCATATATATGTTGTATGGTTGTTGTTAGTAGTATTTCTCGCCAATAACCATAACGGCCTATGAGACTGAAATCAACCAAAAATAAAATGTGTTCTTTTAAAGAGCGTATTTTCGTGAAGCAATGATAGCCTAATGGTTAAAGTCACCTACATTCAAATTGACGTCGGTAGCGGAGGATGACTTCCCGAGTTCAAACCCAGCTGGCGGAAAATTTTTAGATCGTCCAAATTATTAAAAAAAAATTCCAATTTAATTCTTTTTGATACTAAATTACTTTTCCTAATTTTTAATACTCTTTTTATATTTTTCCAAGCTTCCGTTGATTTTGCATAAATAATCTAAGAAACACTCCTGGACTCACTACCAGCTAATATTTTTCCGCCCCTCTGTCGTCCCCTTTGCTTTAGGATGATTGTGTCGTATCCACCCCTGGTTTAGGACCATTCTGATGTAACAAAAAGCATACATAAAACACTAACTTATATAATTATTAACTTATATAATAAAAGGATTCAATTTTCGGCTCCCACCTTTACCCACCCATAAACACTATATGTGTGTAAACCACGTGCACAATAGATCTCATTAAGTATGAAATTTAATTGCGAAATTTGTGGTACGGGATTTTATGTCAAGCGATATTTGAAGGCTCATGAAGCAAGAGTTCATGGGGTGTCTTTGCAAAAAAGCAGCAACAAAAGTTTCCCCTGCAAGTCTTGTGAAAAAGTCTTCGGATCTATTATGGATGCCAAAGCAAAGAGCAATTGCCAAATTTGTGTAGAGATAGGCTTTCAAGACGCCAAACACCACGTGATTTAATCAGCCTATGAAACAACTTATGAGTTCTTGAAACGATCTCCTTTGAATCGCTTGTGGAATCAGTCCCTTAAGGGAAAGATACGAGATGGTACCAAACAATGGTGTCCAATACCCGAAGAGAATGAGCCAAGGACAACACCTCGTAATTTTGAATCGCTTTGGCGTTGTGTGGAAATTTGAAGAGTGGGGTGACAGCTCATGTGGTGTGGTCATCGGATCTTTCTCTTCGGGATGGATCCCGGTATTGCTAAGTTAATTAAAATAACGCCCTACCTGCCGTAATTTTGAATCCAAGTCAGATGACGAGAACTACATCTTAGCTGGCACCACTCTCCACACTTCCACATCACTCTAACGCTAGTTTTAGAATCGAACTTGTACCTTCAACAGAGCGTAAGCTTTTTCTTAATTTAAAATTGTCATCGGTAATTGGTAAATTTTAATTAACGTCATACTAGAGAAATACCACGGGCTATTGACGACAGTCCAGGATCAATCCCATAAGAGAAAGATACGAGGACAATACACCACGTAATTTTGAACCACGGTCAGATGACGAGGCAACACCTGAGCTGGCACCCCACTCTCCAGGTATTTACATCGGATATTTCCCTTCGGGGTTGATCCAGGACCATCGTCAAGGGCTCAGTGTATTGTATCTGTGCAACGTTTATTATAAATATTCCAAATTGTCCAATTTTCTAGTTTCTCAGATTCATAACTTTAACTGTTTATTAACTGTTTTCTTTTTGTAACGTTCTGGTACTGAACTTGTTTCGTATTTGTGTTTCTTGTCTTCTTTAGTGGTCCTATTCATTTTCTTTGCGAACTTGATATTCATTGCAATTCAAAATGGGTTAAAGTTTCACTGGAACAGTCTAATTTTTAAGGTTCAATGTCTAAAATCAACCATTCTGCTGAACATAATTTCTCGTTGCCTGATGTGCAACAAGTTGAACTCGATTCTCCTTTTTCTACTGAAAATATAGAAGAATTATGTGACAATGATTCAAAACATTTTCCTGCGTTCGATAGGGAATACTTTTCGTATTCACAACATCGGGATCGATCTGATTCCAGGATATACCGTGCGACTCATTCCGAAGGAGCTGGAAGTAAAGGAACACCTGATAACGCCGTTATCCCAAACCAGTCTCGTTCAACAAGAATAAAGGATCGTCATGCTTATGACCATGGGTGCAGTGGTATGAAATCAAGCGACGGTTTAGTTGAAGAGAAGAAGGAAAATGACCAATGCTTAAAAACTTATCCATCGTCTGATTTTAACCATTCTGATGACAAAAAAATGAACTCTGAAGATGAAATTGCGGATGCAAGAAAATCAAAAACGGCCTCCAACCCATTGCTTTTAGGTCAGATATTACACAAAAAACAAAACAGTAGCTCATTAAGAACTAAAAGCACCGATAATTTTAATGAAAGTATGCTTACCTCTCAAAATGGAGCTTCTTTTCTAAAAAAGCAAAATGCCTCATCTTCAAATACTATCAGTAATACTCAGCCAACTCAAGTGAAGACAAAGTTACGTTCTTTGTGGAACAATATGAAATATGGTAATTGCTTTTGAAACGTTTTTATTCGTAGCTCTTTAGTACACTTGCCACATAAATGCTGTTACTACTAAAAAAATTCATAAATAGTCTACTATAAGCCTGTACAATTTTCAACAACAGAATGCAACAAATCTATCCATCCTTTCTCCTGATGTCAATGTATACAAGCAGTACCATCTTAACCAATGTTGGAAATTAGTGGTTGTTAGTCTATTTTGTACCTTTAAATTTTGTTTTGATGACTAGGTTTTAAAATCTAAAAGGCTTTTTTGATGACTTCTAAATATTCGTTTGTATGACCCCAGTTCTGATTAATGAACCATTTATTCTTCCTTCTGACAATCTACTAACTATCTGTAAACACAATAATCTTTGCTCTGATAACATAATACCATGACCCAAATCAAATAGTTCCAAGGAGGAAACATCATAAATGCTAATAGTGTATTGAGATTATAATTTCTTAGTAATAATTTTTTGTTAAATACTTTCTAAGTCGTGAATAATTGAGAATTTTTTTAAGGCATAATATAAAAATACTATATAATATATTTTTTAATTTATAAATACGTGATTAAACATGCAAAGTTTAAAAATCTAATTTTTCTATAACTATCATTAGAAAAAGAAAATAAAAAAATTTAGCTCTTCTCTTTTCAACAATTTTCTAAAAAAAATGTAAATTATTTACTGCCATCACAATATGTACTCTGTTTTTTTGTATTCCTTCAAAGTGTTTGTTTTTAATGTCCTAATCAGTAAGTTTAATGTGTGCTTGTACAATAATATGCAGAAATATGGTATGTTTGTTGCTTATCATATCCCTAAAATTCAGCATTATCAGTAATTATATAAATGTATCCCACAATGTCAAATGTAAGTTTATTAAAACTAACAATTAAAAATAATTGCTATGAAACAGTGCTTATATGTACTGTGGATGATATATTAAATAAGCTTCCGATTTATTTCTGGCAATCAATAAATTGCACATAAATGAGATTTTAAATAGAAAATTCTCGAATCTTCTCCAAATTTTAATGTGGACAATATTTGTTGGAGAATATTTTCTGCTAACAACTCGACTCATAAATGTACTTCCAATGTTTGATAAGTAGTGTTAATGTTGTTTGTATTTTATGTTCTAAGTAATTCAAAATTTTGCTTACAATTTAGATTTTACTGATGATTTTTAATGTTACTCAATACACAAGAGTAATAATAACATAAGAGTTAATAATAACACGAGTGGATTCAAAAGCATGGTGGAGATGTAGAATACGCTATGTTAGTCGCCAAATCAAGATGACGGGCAAATGCAATAGTGGCGCAGTGGATGCACACACAGCCTGATGGATCATCGAAGTTAAGCACCTACGTACGCGGTCATCACTTAGGAGGGTGACCGAACTTGTATAACAAACTGCTGTGTTACGGAGGGAAGTGCTTGCCCCTACATGAGAGAGAGAGAGTGACCGAATGAGTTGATGGTTCCGCAGAAGGAGGTGGCACCATCTAACCTTCGACTAGCTGACTTTCATTTTATGCTTATCCAGCCAATTTCTTTCAGTTTTATTTTAATTTTCTTAATAGAATCATGCAAATTAATTTAGATACACAAACAGTATGACGGAGAGATGAACTGCTTTACAGCAGGTGCTCCATAAGTGATTTGTCCAGTCCAATCAACACACACATTAGTGAACCTATGCATAAATGAATTGAAAATGAGGAATTTTTTTTGTAGGTAATACACAGTCCTTTTTTGTGATCCTGATAATCCACCAGATATTTTTCGATGCTACAAAAATCAATGGAGCTTTGTTCTCTCATGATTAAGTGAGATGGAATTTCTTTTCAGAATTCTAGCAATTTACTGAGCATTGTGTGTCTGGGTGTCACGTAAGAATTTTTGTGGATCGCCAAATTCAAAGAAATTTCTTTGGCAATAAAAAATTATGTATTTTTTTCAACAAGTATCAGGTACCAGTAAAATAGTGAAATGAGATAATATTATTTATAAAAAAAGAACATTATTTTTTTTACGAAAACAATTGTCTGTATTAGTATATCTCTTACTATTATTAAAGGAAGTGTTTGTTTGTATATGTGCATGTTCCTGACGAATCTATGGCACTTATAATAATGAGACGGCACACAGGTAATCAAAATTTTTTCTGATTTTTGTGCAAAGCCTGAATTTTAAAATTCAATCTAGAACATTTTTAATGGAATTTAATTATTATTGTTTTCCTTAGAATGGCAACACCATAAAGATATGGCAGATTTTAAATGTATTTTTTTCGTTTAAACGCTTTCAGCTGAAGAACAAAAATAAAAAGTTTTAAATGGAGTTATGTAGTTCTTTTTTTTCTATCTCTCAGATCATTAAAGATAGAGTAAAAATTCAACAGATTTGAAATCTGCGGAAAATTTTACATTAAATCAATTTAATATTATAAAAGGAAGCGTTTGTTTATGTGTACTCATTATCCTGACAAATCTGTCACTTACAATAATGGGATTTTGCATACAGGTAGTCCGAATTTTTTGTAATTCCATCAGGAACATTTTTAATGGAATTTAATTATTGTTTTCCTTAGAATGGCAACACCATAAAGATATCACATATTCTAAATTTATTTTTTCTGTGTTTCCGTTTCATTTTGCAAGAAACAATTTTTCAGGGGACGAAAAAAAAACGTTTTAACTGGAGTTATGTGTAGTTCCTTTTTCTATCTCCTAGATCATTAAAGCTAGAGCAAAAATTTTAACGGATTTGAAATCTGCGGAAAATTTCACATTAGATCGATACCCAAAAATATGACTTTCTCAAAACAAAGAATTTTTAAATTGCAACTCATATTTTTTCACAATACGAATTTCGCCGCTGGGAATAATGACCTTCGTTTGATTCGAGATTCATTCATTTTGATTTCCTGAGCAACGGATTTGAGTGAAGCAAAATAAATAATTAAAGTTATGACTGGCATTCTTTAATGCTTTTTTCTATCTCGGTGATCGTTAAAGATTGAATACAGGAAATTTCACATGAGATTGATACCTAAAAATATGATTTTCTTTAAATAAATCATTTTTAAATTGTAACTTTTATATCGTTTGCGATACGGACGCCGCTGCGAAGAATGACCTTCGTTTGATTCAAGAAATCACAGATTCTATTTCGTGCACTCAAACGATTCCACAGCAAAAGAAATAAACATTTTGACTGGCATTGTTTAGTTCAATTTTTTTAAAATTGGGATTGTTACAGATCGATTAAAAAATTTAACGGATTCGAAATCTGCTGAAAATTTTTCACCAGATAGATACTTTATACATTTAATTTTCTTGTAATAAATAATTTTTCAATTAAATATTGATATTTTCGCGAGAGATTGTGCCGTCATGCCGATTGGATCTCTTTACAAATTGAATTTATCAGCATTTGACAATAAGAGTTGACTTACGATTTCCTATTTGGTTTGCGAAGCAAACCAACATGCTGTTATCCAATAGGCTTCAAATTCCCTGCAAACCAAATAGTAATTTGTAGCAATCACTACGGGGTTAGGGAGCAGTGGTCATACCTGATGCCTAAAAAAAAACTGTCACTGGCAACGCCGTGCTGGCCATGCAGTGGATAGTAATACCTATACTTCGGCAACATAGTGATACAAGATAATTGAGATGCCCTTTACCTGTTCTCTGGTTTGATTTTTTACAAATTGTGTGGGTATGACATTTAGTAGTGGCCATCTGTACTACAGCTTTTTCAATCTAAGTGTGCCCCCTACTATTTAGTCTTTATACTGTGATCACAGCGAGGACAGTGAAGTTCTTTCCGTCTGCCTTATGGTTTTGCTGCTTCTTATGTTCATTCAAGTGCATTCTATAATTCTGTTTATATACTGCTTTTGTTAATATGGTAACGATACCATTATCAAGAGATACCATTTCTGGCTGAATTTTCGATTTAATATAGAATCAGTTCTGTTAAATCAAATTCAAGACTCTCCTGTATTTGTTCTACAACTTGATGAAACTGCTGACATTACTAAACTGTCTCAATTGTTTATGTGAGCTACTTTTATGAAGAAGACATGAAAAGATTTTTTATGTTGTAAATAATTGGAAAAAAAAAACAAAATGGAGAGCAAATATTTGAAATTATTAATACATATTTTTTGAAACAAATGACCTTACCTGGGCACACTGTGTCGCCGTTTGCATTGATGGTGCTGCAGAATTAACAAGTAGTAATAAAGGACTAAGAAGGTTAATAAAGAAAAATTTAAAAAAAAGAATGTATAGTATTGAACCATTGAATGATACATAGACAAGCTCTTGTTGCAAGACATTGATGAAGAATTGCACAAGATATTACAGGAGTTTGTTACTGTAATTAGTTACATTAAAAGCAACAGTGCCCTAAACGGTCATCTCTTTTCAATACTCTGTAATGAGATGGGTTCTGTGTATGAGACTATGATTACTACATACCTAAGTCAGATGGCTCTCACGTGGCAAAATAGTGTGACGTATTTTCGATTTTTGAAACTAAGTTTACAATTTTTTGGTAGAAAAGAAATGTATTGGCAACTTTATTAATTAATGAATATTGGCTTGTAAAACTCCAGATAATGAATTAGATTGGATACGTGATCCATTTTCATTTTATATTTTAAAATCCAGTATCTCTTTAAATGAAAAAGATAATTTAATTGATGTTTCAAGTGACGAAATACTGCATTCAATTCAAGTCTGACTTGCCAAAAATTTTGGTTATTGATTGGAAATGAATATGCCGATTTGAAGAAAATGACATTTAGTATTTTGATTAAGTTTGCAACAACTTATGTGAAACCAGCTTTTCAAAATTAGTTGCCATTAAAACAAAATATTGATCTCGATTGAATCCAGAAGATGACTTATGGCTTGTAATTTTCAATACAGATCCGAACATAAGCAATCATGAGCTCTTTGCAAGCGCATACCTCACATTGAATTCTTATGATGTAAAGTTTTTTAAAGTATTTTTCATTAAAAAAATAAAACCATTGCTTCATAAAATGATGTGTTTTATTCAGACCTCTAATAAGGCATAAACATAAGCGCAAATCCCCAAAATAATTCAACTTTAGCTACGTTGATGATTAAAAAAACGTCTATTGTCTATCCAGGGGTCGTGACAAAATAGTTCACAAAATGGGGTGTGGGCGGAAATGAAAATAGTTTGTGCACCACTGAACTAAATCATGACTAAAAACGCAAATCTTCAAAGAAATAAAACATGTACTTTTATCAAATTCATAGGAAAAAATGTATGCATTTCAAATAATCAGCTTTTGATCTCTTTTTCTAAGAACTATTTTGCAGTTCAATAAGTTTTAAGTGTGCGGTGAAAATTCTAGAATCTTGGGAACAATTCTCTTCACAGCTTACTAATACTTCATCTGTTTGTGTGATTTTATTCCTAGTTGGTATTCAAGCATTTTTAGTGATTCCATTTTTAAGTTATCCTACATTTATGTTAAGATTTCCTATAAAAATGTTGGATACATTTTATACCTACAATTAAATTTTTATGGATTATGAAAATAGGAAAGCATATTTTTCAAACTTTCTTATGGCTAATTATTTAAAGCTTATTAATGTATCTTGTAGAAAACTAATTTAGCAGTTTAAGGAATTTTTAATCTGTATGTTATCATTTTAATTTTAATCTTTTAGGCTGGCGAGTTAAAAGAGAAGTTAACTTAAAACTAGATTCTGCTACATATTTGCTTGGACTGTGCTATCACAATAAACCGAATGGTATGTATTCAACTTTTTAAATGGATGAACTTTATAGTACTAAATTTTTACTACAGTATTATGATTTGGAATTCATGTTAGGTTTTAGGTAAAACTTTGAAAAAAATGTTACCTAATTTTTTTTACTTTGCACTGTTAGTAAGAACTATGTGCACTAGTGTGTCTTTGAATACTTGTATATGTTGAGAAATTCCTGATAGAAAAAACCAATCCACCACCATTTTTGTTTTGTCTCATGCTTGATGAATGTTAAATCTATTAACCCTCCTAGCAACATGGCCATTCCGTGAAAAATTCCCAAAAAAGCGAGTTCCCTTTAAAAGGGTTTGGTCAAAGGAAGTGTTTTCCCCTTCTTTGGTCAGCAGTAGACTATTCAGACCAGACTATCAGAGAAGACCGATGACAGTGATAAGAAAGCCACGGGCTACTTCCAGGTTCAAGGATAACGATAGTCTGAGAGGATTCTTTTGAAGGGGAATGACTGGAAAGATTCAAACATTGCATCAGTTCTAAGGATCAAGATACATTCGATTGATCCTTGCTGACAAGCGTTTAAGAAAACAAATATTTACTGTATAAATGGGAAGCTTTGAAATTTTTAATTTACATATTTTTCTCTAATCAGTAGTTTTTCTTCAAATTTTAATTAAGTTAAATTCTAGCATTAATTTCCTTTCACACGAATTTTCCACTGTTGCACAGATTTACAGTATTGTTTTGTATAAATCAAGCGATTAAATTATTTATCGCAGTTGAGTTAGACGTGTGAAACTTAACGTAATACAGAAATAAAAACAAAATTGTTCAATACTTGGTTTAATTAATGTAACAAATGTTAAAATATTCAAAAGAGGATATTACCCCAAAGATTTCAGGTTCCGAGTGTCCACCTTTCAGTGATGAATTGAGTATACATAAAACCGTTCATATAAGGTAAACTGCGTTTGAGATATACCAATAACTTTTTAAAGAACAGAAGTATGGGACTTTTGAAGTCTTGATCATGATTTCAAACGATTATTTTTAATACAAATTTAATGACAAACTTCTGAAATAATTTAATAAATTTGGCAGCAATAATAGTTTGATGTAGCCTCATATAGTTTTTCATAATAAAACCTAAATTTAAGACCAGATTTTTTGAAGTTTTCAGAGTAATTTATTTTGACTGTTTCTCTTTTGAAAATGAAGCGATCGCAGTCAGGTACCGAACCTAGCATTAGCTATACTGTATTGTAAACCAATGATACTCAGTACAATAGACTATTAGTCGCAGTGCTGGCACTCTTCAGAGTCACCCCTTTACAAGTCATAAACCAATGATTTGTAATTTTTTTATATCTAAGGTTTTTTAATCTAAAATATTTACATTGGTAATAATCTGACAATATTCGTGAATGTGCCGAAATGCTCAGACGTAAAACGCCTATACAACATCTGTATAGCAAACATCAATGACCAAGAAAGCAAATCGAAATTTTTTCTACTGAAAATGGAGATCAAAACAGTCTATTCAGTTCTCAAGTCTGATAATAATGGATACTGTTTCTTTGCAAGTTCACATTGCAGTGTGAGTTCTTGTTTCAAAATTTGAGAGACCTGATTTCTTTAAAGTAATAAGCCTAAAGATTAAAATTTTAATGTGAATAAGATACCGGATTTTGTTAAGAAATCTCGCATGAATGGTGTTTATGACCCAACAAATATAAATGTTTGGTAATCAGAATGAGGTATGGAAATCAGCTCAAATTATTTTTTTGATGTTGGTCTGAAAATTACAATACGCTAAAACATTTCATTAGACCAATGATTGACATCTAATTTAAGTGTAAAATACCCCATCACATATATAAATGTACAACATTCCTTATGACCATGCCCTAATTAATATTTATTTAATTTTAATACATGCACTTAAAAACATTACAAATGTATAAATGAGTAAATTTATTGGAACCGGTTCCTCATGTTATAAAACTTTAATTTATGTGGTTAATCAAAAGTCACCCTATTTACTCAACTTGTGACTTACTCAGCTTATGGCTTTCTGAGAAAAAAAGGAGGAACTTAAACTATTTTCTTTCACTTTGTCGAAAATATTTATTACCTCCTATTGAAAGCGGGAAGCTCTTGAAAACTTCAAACAAAAGTATTCTGCTAGTGTCACATATATCCTTTTCTTTAACCATCATAATGACCCTTGAATTCCATTTTATTACCTGATAACATCTGAGTATGCAGAAAGGAACATGTTATATCTTCTTTTATTATTGGAAGAAAGGTTGACTGCAATCTTACTATTGAGGGAACTGATGGTCCTCATGCTGACTATAGAAGCAGCATTTTTCTTTGTTATTTTCAAAATCTTTTACTCTGGATGGTATGGTTTAGGCTTGGTAGGTGGTCAGTCGAAAATGTCATTCATGACCCCAGGCACGTGCCAACAGGGGGGGGGGATTATTGCGCTTGGTCCCAAACTGGACAAGAAGCACCTGACCAACTGGCGGAAATGTCGTTTGAAGTTAAGGGCTGTGATGTTCCTTCTTTCCAATAACCAAGCACGAGATTGTAAAAAAATAACAATTTAATTAAACGATTATAAGACAGATACAAACGAACATCATTTCATCCGATGCAGTACATCGCACCTCAAAAACAAAACACAACCTCTTTCAACCTAGACAAGTATCCGACTGCTCAATTTCTCTATGGCAACCCTTCCATGCAGGGAGGTTAGTCGCCAAGAACTCTCCTAAAATGATCGCCAACAGCGGCCAGGTATCACAAGGGCATTCAGGAAGTCGCAACAAATCTGCCGTTGCTTTCTTTGATGATTTACAATATAGGGTCTTTTAAATTGTCAGCTTTCTTATTTTAAGTAAATACGGGAAACTGCCTGCAAGTGAACTGTTCTGAATTTTTGCCCGATGGATTATTTAGTCTTGCGGATTTCCTTGACGAGTGAGGTTCTGACCTTTTGGGTTTGAAAGTGAACACTTGAATTTGTGAAGAAATTAAGTGACGGAAACGTGAGAATAGTGCATTGTTAAAACTTGTTGCTTCGCAAACCAACACTACTGTCGTAAGTGATTTCGCTTTTTTTACTTTAACACTTAATGCACTCTAAACTGACAGCCGCATCAGTAAAAAACTATCTCCATTTTGTTCCCTGTACAATTTTGAATAAACCATGTTAATCTCATAATATTCTGATCTGTACTCAAATCGGCAAACAGTTTTGAAAATCAAGCGAAAAAACCCTGTTTTCAATCCTGCAACAGCGATGGCAGTAACTTTAAAAAAATATTTTTTAGTATAGAGAGATTCTTAAATATTTCTTATTTAAAACAATAGTAAAATACCCAATTATTGAAAAATGGGTTTCCAATAAAAATACCTATTCCAAGTTGTAGTTAACAAAAATATTATTATTTTCATATTAGGTAGTATGAACAAAATTTGCGGTTGTTAAGCAGTAAAAATTGTGACTTATTTTTGATAAATGTTATGCAATAATAAATCTACTAAATTTGCCTACCTGAACCATTATATTCCAAACTTTTGTCAGAAATATGAGCCGTCGACTGACCGGTATAGTGGTTAAGGTGTTAGCCTCCAAATCGGTAGGTTCCTGGTTAGAATCTGGGTCCGGGCATAGATGTTTGTAAGTGTATGGTGTAGAGATGGCTGGTGTACCTTAAATCTGTTGTGGCCGAAAGTCCTCACGTTGGGTTGGTGTGGAAGTTTGGAGAGTGGGGTGCCAGCTCAGTTGTTGCCTCGTAATCTGATCATGGTTTAAAATTACATGGCGATACAGCGAATGGCTTAGACTGGGACGGTGGTAACTAGTTGAATACCTTCACACGTATCCATACATAACCAATAATAGGATTTATTTTTACACTTACACACACAGCTTTGTATTTAGAATATAATATATCTTCATTGGCATAATTAAAACTTTAATAAAGGTCGGTATAAATTTACAAGTAATCTACGTAAATAAAAGACGATACTTGTGACGAATAATGTCAAGCAAAGCTTTCTGCAATGATCCACCACCCTTTCTTTGCAAAGTTAAAGCAGTTCATTGATTGCGAAATTCAATGTTTGCAAAGGAATACAGAAATTAACTAGTATAACCTTCCAGTTTCCATAAACAAATATTGATCAGATCCAAAAGATTAACAGTTTATTATTTTTCAAGCTACATTTTTAAATAATGTAAATTATAGTGTACATTTTCTATGCAGTAAGAAAATTGAAAAGGAGTTTATTTGTCCAATTCGATTTTCATTGAAATGTACTTATTGAAAACCATTTTATATCAAAATTTATAGTTACACGTTTCGTGTCAGTATAAATGTTTGTGATTCAAAATGTGCAAACTTATTTTTACGAAACTTAAGCATAATACAGTAATCAATGAATAGGCTATTCGGCGTTATTTAATTACACTGAGGATTCAATATTAAGGGAAAATATTTTAGTTCGTATGTCTAACTTGTATTTACGAAACATCAATAAAGGCTACTATATGAATGATTCTTCTTTACTGTTATCAAATTGACCCGTTTTATTCTTTGAATAAGACGTAAAGTACTTTGGGCCAGTTAATGTTATATTTATATAACATGTCTATCCGCTTTATACATTATTTTGTGTATTAAACATATTTTATTTCTTATTTGAATTGTTTATAATTAAATTAAATATTTAAGAGATAAAAATAAGAAAAGCTATACATATATGATGATCTGGAAAAGCTGGTGCACGTTAAATCTGTTGTAGCATTAAATGTCCTCATGTTAGCATGGTGTGGAAGCTTGGAGAGTGGTGTGCCAGCTCAGGTGGGAACCCGTCATCTGATCATGGTTCAAAATCACATGGTGTTGTCCTAGGATCTTTCACATTAGGTTTGATCCCAGACCGTCTTCAATTGACCGCTGTGTTCCAGTGAGACGTTAATTAAATGCTTAATTAAATTCCTTTTAAAAACATTCAATAATATGCGTTAATGGAATATTTTGTTTCTTAAAAAGAAATTAAGAGTAATTTCTATATGGGTATACAGGGTGGTCCCGAATTCATGGTACAAACTTTAATGGTAGGTACAGGACATTGTAACAATGATTTATTGTATAGGAATGTATAGTCGCAAGTGACGCGGTGAGGCGAAAACAGGGGAAATAACGGCCGAAAGGAAAAACAAAGATTTTATTGAAAGCGTTGTTGACAAGTGTCATGTTTACAGTAATTGTTCAAAATTGCGTCCACCAGTATCGATACATGCTTGACAGCGTCGGTGGAGCGATTGGCGTACACGTTCAAAGATGCCTGGTATTTCACGCACACCTGCAGCAGCTACAGATAAGCGAGCGACGAGATCCTCATCTGAGTCAACTGGAGTCTCATAAACAAGATGCTTTAGATGTCCCCATAAAAAGTAATCAAGGCTCGATAAATCGGGAGATCGGGGTGGCCAAGGGACTGGTCCACCACGCCCAATCCATCGAGTACCAAACGTGGCATTCAGGTAATTCCGTACATCAATGCTGAAGTGTGCTGGCGCTCCATCGTGCTGAAACCACATGCGGTTACGAATGGCGATCGGAACATCATGCAGCAGTTGTGGTAACACTTCTTTCAGAAAAATAAGATAGCTTCCGCCAGTGAGCCGCGTGGGTAGTAAGTATGGGCCAATCAAAAAGTCGTTCACAATACCAGCCCACACATTAATACTGAAACGTTGTTGAAACGCATGTCGACGCGTTGCATATGGATTATCGGTTGCCCACACATGGGAATTGTGCGCATTAAAGACACCCTCGCGTGAAAATGTCGCTTCATCTGTAAATAGCACATAATCTACGAAATCCGGCTGCAACGCACATTGCTGCATCACCCACAGGCAGAAGTTCACGCGGCGAGGATAATCTGCCGGATTCAATGCTTGTACTTTCTGAAAATGGAAGGGGTGTAAGCGATTTTCGTTTAACACTCTGCATACAGTCTGATGACTCACACCTACGTCAAGCGCAACAGTTCTTGTGCTTGACTCGGGTCTATCAGCCACAATGTTCAAGATGCTTTCTTCCAGCCTTGGAGTGCGTACAGCTCTTACTCGACCAGCGCCATGTCTGTTGACGTCGAACGCACCTGTTTCACAAAGTTGACGATGTAACCGTTGAAAAATTCTATGATCCGGCATTCGTCGATCAGGATACTCCGCGCGATACATTCGTAACGCAGCTCTGCCGTTACCATTTGCACGGCCGTACATGTAATGCATGTCTGCTTTTTCTGCATACGTAAAGTCACCCATCGTCTACGGCAGCACAATTGTGAATGGCGCTTTTCCCTACTGCGATGCATCATGTTCAACAGCGGCTAGACATCTACTGCCCTCTACCGGCAATGATACCAACCGATCACTCCATTTCTCTTTCCTTTTATTTCCCCTGTTTACGCCTCACCGCGTCACTTGCGACTATACATTCCTATACAATAAATCATTGTTACAATGTCCTGTACCTACCATTAAAGTTTGTACCATGAATTCGGGACCACCCTGTATAGTGCAAGACTTAAATGGACAATTTTAGGACGGCAGGAAGTCTCATTGCCTTCAAATGGTAAAAGATCTATATATTGATGTTCTAGGCATAGTACGACTATAAATTTTCCTATTCGATAGTGCAATAACTTGGAGGTGAAAGGGGAGGCATGCAAGTACGCATCACCCTTTAAAAAAACTAAATTTTGATTTGTGCTAATTGCGTTCATACAAGGAGAGGTCTTAACCCATTGTTTTTTTTTGTTTGCAAAACATAGTATGTTGTTAATAGCATCATATATATATCTATCATATCATATCATACATATATATATACACACACACACACACTTGCACTATCTACCAATAAGTATTTGAACACCTGTGATAGAAAAGAAAAACAAAATTTATTCATATTCCATAGTTGGTAGAACGTCCACGAGAGGCAATTACAACCTCAACACTCCAGGGCATGCTTTCCATAAGTACTTGTATGATGGCTAGAGAAGTTTTCTTTCACTCGGCTTGGTGAAGACGTGTAAGTTACTTCACCGATTTTAAACGATTGTTGCACCCCTTAATTCGATGATCCAACTCATCCCAGAGGTTCTCGATAGGATTAAGTTCTGGGTAGGCCAATCCATTTGGTTAACCCCATTGTCACCATACCAATCCATGGTTGACCTCACAACATGACAGCTGGCGTTGTCGTCCTGGAAGTAACATGGGTCCAACCCATAAAACTGCCACAACTTAGGAAGCACGCTGTCATAAAAAAAATAGTGCAGTAGACCTCAGCATTGAGCTTACCATGAATTTGGAACAAGGGTCCCAGTCCATACCAAGAGAAACACCCCCAGATCATAATTCCACCTTCACCGAACTTTACTGTTGGCACAATGCATTCTGGCAGGAGGCGTTCTCCAGGCGGACGCCATACCCAGACGAACGGTAGAGGGTGAACCTTGATTTGTCGCTCCAGAGAATCCTTTTCCACTGATCTACAGTCCACTTTTGATGTGCTTTGCACCACATTAACAGAGCAGTGCGTTTGGACTTTATGATCAAAGGCTTATGGGCGGCAGCACAACCATGAAAACCAAGCAGATGTGCTTCCTTACGGATGGTATCAATCAAAACAACATATTCCCGGATGCCTGTTGAAACTCCTGGAGTATGTGGGTCATCGGTTGGGTGTGGTTCTTCCGAATTTCTCTGGACAACACCAGTCCGTCTCTTTCTCCCAGTTTCGTGGGTCTGCCGACTCAGGGCACATTCCGACAATCCCCGCTCACCTTCCACTTCTGAATCACACTGTCCACTGTCGATTTTGGGTAATTCAGCTCGCTAGATATGTTCCTTAAGGATCAGCCATTTCTATGATACTCGACGATTACACCTTTTTCGAAATCAGATAACTCTGCACTTCGTGGCATCTTGCATGAGACTAATGCCAATTTTGTTTCCTATGTGATATTTAACGACAGAGGGCATGACATATATCAGGACCGCAGATATCATCATTTGCATGGGTATCTAAATACTTATTGGTAGATAGTGTATCTTAAGACATAAAATATATACAAAATACTGAAGTTCAAATTTTTAAACTTATTCATATTACTAGCTTGGTACAAGAGCAAAAGAAAGTTTAGAAGTTAGGAATAATAATGATATTTGTGAAACAATGTAAAATTAATAAAAGTGATTTTCACAAGTTACTATTAAGTACTTCAATGGAGACTAAAAGAAATTTGCAAAACGCATCAAATGTCTTTTGCTGTTACTTATTGTTCAAATATAAATGTATCTTATTTTTTTATGCTTTGTTGTTATATTTTTAAATGCATTGAAGAGAAAATTTTTGAATCAAGCAACTATTGAAAGAGACGCAAAAACTAGTGATCACAAGAAAATCAAACATCTCACTGATGTATTATTTAAATAAGCTGAGTGGAAACTAAACAAATAATAACAAGGATAATTGTATCTCATCCATGCAACCTGCAGAACAGATGTAGCTTGTCTGTGTCACCCCTTGGAAAAATTATAGCTTATCGATGTGACGAGTTTGGATTAGCCAGGCCCAGATTTATCACAAAGTTTGCAAAATACAAAGCAACTTTTTTTTAAATCACAAATTAGAAAAAACATTTACTTGTGCCTTGATATTTTCTTTTCTTTTCTAGATGACTGTATACAAGATGTTACAAAAGAATTTAAACTTGATCTTCTAAGTAAAATATGGCTAACATACAGGATAAATTTCCCCATGATTCCTGGAACAGATTTAATATCTGACTCTGGTTGGGGCTGTATGCTAAGATGTGGTCAAATGATGATGGCTCAAGCATTAGTGTGTCATTTTCTACAGAGAGGTATATTTATACAGTACTGTTTGTGAAAATTGTAACACTACGAAAGAATTATCAGAAATAAATATAATTTATTCCACATATTACTTATAGTGGTTTAAATAAACAATCAAATTTACTGGCAATAAAACAAAAATAATGCTGAAAATTAATATCTTGTGCAGCTGCCACACGCAACAATGAGAGCCTGTCATGTTGTGGCATTGAATCATACAGATTCTGAATGTCATGCTAAGGAAAGGCATTCCAGGTGGTCTCTATCTGATGCCAAAGTTAAGCTGTATGAGTGAGTCACTGACCGATGTAATCCCAGACTTGCTCAATAGACGACATATCCGGGGAACATGGAAACCATGGAAGAAGTGGAACCTGTCGTGCACTAAAGAAGTCTTGTACATTCCGAGCAACATGTAGACAGGCATTGTCTTGCTAAAATACAGCTCCGAGAATGCATTGCTGGAGAGGATGGACCTCAGGCACCACAACTTCCCTGATGTAGAGCACGTTGCTTAGGGTCCCCACAATTCTGAGTAGATGGGATCTCATCTGTGATATCCAATAGCGACCCAGACCATAACGACCACCAGGTGTTTGTGCAGTATGATGCTGAATAAGACTGGGAGAAGGCGTTCACCTCTGTAGCGTCTGACGAGTATGCGTCCATCATTCTAGTCCAGATTGTAGCAGGACTCATCTGAGAAGTTCATTTGTTACCAATCAACATGCCATTGACTGTGTTGGTGAGCCTATTGTAGCCGGAGGCATCTGTGGTTCGGCATAAAGGCCTTGCACAGAGGAATGCTTGCCCGTAGACTATGGCGCAGCATATGTTGACGAACTTTAGAGGCAGACAATGACACAACAGTAGACATGCTCCAACGTTGTGCCAACACAAGAGAGGACGCTGTATGGTTCGTCACCACCTGCGGTTGAGGTATCTGTCGTGCTGTGGTGACGTTATATTAAGTGCCGTGACGTTATATTGTGGTGACGTTATATTAAGTAACATTGCCGGGGTTTCGACTTGTCTGATTCTCCATGGTTCATCTCTTCCACACACACACATCATTGTTGTGTCATTACACCCCATGCAAATTGCGATTTCATACAAAAGTCCACCCTCACAGAGGCCGGTCATGCAGCCCCATTCAAACTCTGTTAGTTGCTCGTATGGCACTCTACGTTTCTGGCAAGGCATATTGACTTGTAATCAATCATTTGCAGCAGTCAAACAATGATACACATACTTCAACACACCTTTACATTGCTTTTTATACATGGCTTACTTGGAAGTTTAGAGGCTGTTTTTCTCAGCCCACACATGTGTGATTGCTTTGTTATTAATCATTTGATTATAGTCATTTGCATTTCCTGCAAGTTTTGTTTAATTTGTGATTCCTTCATGGTGTTTTAATTTTCACAAACAGTAGTGTATTATATTATTTAATTAAAGGTAATATTAAATCAATTTTGTACTAATTTATAAAATCATTTGAATTGATTTAAAGTGATATTCATCAACTCAAATTAACCATAGTCTGTTATTGATTAAATTAAAATAAAATTATATTCATAACACATTGTACTTTTATAATTCTTATTTAAAATTATGAATTTTTGTCCTTTTAAAGATAGTAAGTAAAGTAAATTAGAAGATTTATTTGAAAAGCATGTTTAAAAATAGAAGTAAGAGAAGGAAACAGGTTTCACATGATGCAATATTAGTCTTCAAGAACTATTATTTGAATTTGGGTTGTTCTTAATTTGGGGTTGTCAAAATTCTTAATTTTTGGGTTCTCTTGTATTTGTTACTTTTAAAAATCAGTCTTTGAACAACTTAGTGTATTTTCTAGTGATGCCATATTGAACATTAGTTTACCAATTATTATAGTAGGTCTAACAAAATTCAAAGCCAATGCAGAGCTAATGATGCTATTTCTTTTAAAAATTTAAACACACATTGATTTTTCAGCATAAGCTCTGAAACATGAAAAAATAACTTATGATATCTTGAAATAAAATCAGAATAAATTTTAATCTTAAATCTTTATTAAAAGTAATGAAGATGCTGTGTGCAATTTTAATACTCAAACAGAAATATTCAAAATTTGGTATTAAGGTTCACCCTCTACTGTTCGAATGGCAGGGTCTGGCGTCTGCCTGGAGTACGCCTCCTGCCAGAATGCATTGTACCCACAGTAATGTTCGACGGAGGTGGAATTATGGTCTGGTGGTGTTTCTTCTGGTGTGGACTGTGACCCTGGTCCAAATTCATGCTAGCTCCACACCAAGGCCTACTGCACTACACAGTTAAGCATTCCTTACTTTTCTATCCCCCTACACATTTTTCACCTTTGAAACAAAGAGTTCTGTCTGGCAAAATTCGATAAAAATTTCCACATTCACCAACGTTGGCAGATTCATATCTTTCAAGGACTTTTTTCTTCTGGTCATTCCCTGTGTTGCTCCCCACCTCAAGAAATAATACAATTACTATTTTTCAACAACAAAAAAAACCATAACCTCATTGAAAAGATGAAAAACCGACCATATAACCAATAACCAGAAAAATAAAATGACTATATAAGCGGTGTGCTTTAACACATGTTTCCCTTTTTAATTCGACGGGACTTTAGAAAACTGACCATATAAGCGGGTACTGACTGTATCATCAAATAAAGAAATTAGTGTATTCCACTCACTTCCAGCCTCCCCCACTTCACTCTGCTCTCACATCAAGTTAGATGACAGTCCTCAATAACACCAATATTTAACCCAAGTGCTCATTATTGAACTTACACAAATGTCTAATTTATTCTATATTCCTTTGCAAATTATTGCCTTTATAAATACTATAAAAATGTAACAACTTTGTTACACCACAAAAACTTCTTATTTCCAGAACCCTCCCCTGGTCCAACAATCCCCCTATGTAAGGTTGGTGTGGAAGTTTGGAGAGTGGGGTACCAGTTTAGGTGTTGCCTCATTATCTGACCATGGTTCAAAATTACGTGGTGTTGTCCTTGGATCTTTCCCTTAGGGGATTGATCCCTGACCGTCATCAATAGCCCATTGTGTTGCTCTAGTAAGACGTTAATTACGAATTTGCAAATTCCCCCTACGTAGGGGCTTTGCTCACTTCTCAATAGCATACTGAGAAAAGACCAATTTTTGACAAATAATGGATACTGCCTGAAAAAAAGTGGGGATTCACATAAAATATATATGAACACTTTGTTAAAGTGTTATTTATATCCTAGCTGTAACAATTGGTCTATTTGTTGATGGGAAAAACTGTTAACAGTCTCAATAGCTTTTGCAAATATGCAAAACCAGTTTTTTAAATGTTAAAATTAACAGGTTTATTAATAGTTAATAACTAACTCTAACAATGAACAAATTTAACTATTGTGTCATCTAGTGCAAAAGTTTGTCCCGTGTTTTGGTGCTAGATGGCATTGCTTTGCAAAACTGAAGTGTTATTTATTTCATTTGTGTGTAAAGTTTTAATGTTTGAAAGAAGGAATTTCAGCAAGTACTTAGAGAAAAAATTGTGTTTTTTAAATTTTGTTAAGCATTAAAAATGACAGAAAATAAGGAGCATTTTTCAGCCAGATGGTACATCATTCTATGTTATGTTGTTTTATGACAAGATATGTGTTGTGTATGATGAGAGTACTGTTGACGATTTCATATGTCCTAAGTGGTTCAGATAGTTTCATCACCTGAATCAGTTCTTTAGTTAATATAAGGGGTTCACATTCAAACAGTAATCACTTAATTTATTAAATAGTTTCAACTTTTGTTCTTAGTTTTTATAAAACTTTAATATTTTTCAATTTAATATTTTTATTTTCGCAATACATTTCATTAATTTAAAAGTTACATTTTCATATTTCTTGAAAACTCTTAATATTGTCAAATGTATAACAATTTATCATAGAGCTATTTCACAAGGTAGCAACTAAGTTCATCATATCGTTCATATTGTGCATACTTCACATTAACTGACACAAATTGTATTTAAAATGTGACCAGGGCAGGAAGCAACAAATTTTCAAGAGAAGTTGTAAGAGTCAATTCATTTGTGACAATCAAAGCAATCTGGTTAAACTATTAAGGTTTAGTAACATTTAGTTTCATAGGGACATTTATTGGAGGTATATATATATTCATTATAAACCCTTTCCTAATCTATAAATTAGTTAAACAAATACTCATGTACCTCTAGAGTTTCAAGGTAAGAAATTATTTCTACTTTAAATGAACCTTACTTGACTAAGAATGATATTAAGTTTACTCTCTAGAGAAAAGCTTTCTGTGTTTTAAACTGTTTTGTGGTTTTATGAAGGACTACTTAAATAGTCGATGAACACGTAAATCCAAGTTAGATACAACTAATCTGAAATGACGTTGATTCTAGAGAAATGTTTTTCTTTTGACAAAGAAATCCTTTAAGACCCCATTCACTCAGATGAATACATTTTGTACGTAAGAAAATGTTTTATTTATTTTTTTTTAGAGGAGGGTACATCAAGCTAACCATTTCAAGAAGGGAGAATTTCCCACTGTCCCTGAAATGGTTAATGCACCATCCCAAAAATCTGGAATCAATACTACAACAATCTCTTAATTTTTTGAATTTTTAACTCAAATTCTTGATAACATTACAGTGTATTAGTATGTTTATTACCAAAACTATGTTTTTCAATTTCTTTTTAGCTGTAGTGCAAAATATGAAGTTATGGTATTTGTGAAATTTGTTTGAGAATTGGGAGAGAGAGCTGTTAAGCTCACAATTTTCTTGCCAAACTTGAAAATAAGGAGAATGTTGTACTAAATCTATATTTTTTGCAGATTGGCGTATTTCCTTTGATCAACCTGATGAAAAGAAATATTTCTACAAGATGATACTTCGTTGGTTTGGTGATGCTTTGTCTGAAAAGTGTCCATTTTCTTTGCATCACTTAGTTTCTCTGGGGATAAATTATGGGAGAAAAGCTGGTGATTGGTATGGGCCAACTCATGCTGCCCAGGTTCTTAGGCAAGTTCCTCTTTCCAACATGAATATTGGAAGCAAGGTTCTCTCCTTCATAAGTTTTATAAAAATGATGTACAAAATATGTTAATGTTTTGTGCAACACACTCAGAAAATTACAATTGTACATATGCACAGATTTATTTACACAACTCTGTTCATAGTATAGTGAATAAATGAGACTTCTTATTGGCAGCTAAATATGTTAACTGCACTGATATTGTGTCTAAGTTCTGAAAGATCTTTAAACAAGCTATCTCAAAGCTATCGCTTTTCACATGTGAAAATGTTGGCTGGCTGAAAGCATTCAGTTACCAGACATAATTAAAGGTCTATATGTACCCCTCAGTGTTAAAGCTTATTTGAAGCTAGAACTATAGCAATGAATAACATTTTGTAATGTTTATATGTATTCATAGCAATTGCATTTCAAGACATTCGAAGGACAATTATTGACACCTGGTAGTTGAATTTTTTATGTTCTTGCTGGTTATGAAATGGTAAGAATTTTATCTAGTTCACATCAGACTGCAAGCAAGTCCTTAATATTTTGTTGGCTGAAGGAAGCAACTAAAATCCAAGGGCTGCCACTGGCAACTAAAAAGCTTATTTTTTATACTATTTTTCAAATTTAGTGACTAGGTGTATCTTTTTAAGCAAAATCATCGTATTTTTATTTATAAAAACTTAAGAAAGGTCGATAAAAATTCAATCTATTTTTTTAACAAATAGCAGATGGAAAAACAGTTTAATAGAGTTAAATCGTAAAATTGTTGTATTTTGACTTTACAAAATTCACCAATGGTCAATGAAAACTGAGTCTCCTTTTTTTTAAACTAAAAGCGGATGGAAAACCGTTTTATGAAAAAAAATTTCAGGAGGAAATTTTCCAAGAGATGCAAATTTTGAAGTATTGGCACAAAACAATGGCAACAATGAAAGAAAATATCAGAATTCTTGGTTGCTAGAATGTCATGAAAACCTTATCAAGAAAATTATTAGTTTTAATTTTAAATTTTTTGGCGAGATCTTCAATTTTTGGGCTTTTTTCTATATTGTAACTTAATATTTTTCTTATTGCAGAGATGCTCTAATTCAAGCCAAAAGAAATCATCCTCTAATGAAACATTTAAGCATGTATGTTGCATTAGATGGTATTGGTAAGTTTAACTATTTGATTATATTTGAAGTAATTTTTAGCATTTTTACAACACAAGATTTTTCTATGCATAAACAATAGTCATCACGATTGACTCTTCGACTGACTGGACAAACTTTTTGAAGAAATTTAAAGATAAATGAAATTAAAAGTATGAAATGAAAAATAACTTACATTTTTTATTTAATAAATGAGACAATAAACACAGAATTGTATGAACACATAAATTTTTGTAATTCAAAGAAAGTAAGTGGTTAATTTACATATTCTTCCTGTGACACAATTTTTTGAGTTTTACATAAATCCATCTTAGTTCCTATTTTCAAGTACGGTTATGTTGGTACAGAAACTCAGAAATTATCTGTTAGTGGAAAATGTCTATTAAGGGAGTCTTGATTGTATATAGATTGAGGAGAGAAGTGTGTATTCTTATTACTTTAAAAGTGTAAAAAATGCCTTTTATCAAGTGCTATATTTTTTCACTTCTCCATTTTATTATTTTTTCTCTGTCCAACTTGTAAATGTTTCAAGTTAAACTGTTAGACAAAGCAGAGTTTCAAATTTTGCAGAGGAGCTAGTGTTATTGGTTTTTGAAATTATTTGGTGGATGTTTCCATATAAATAAAACAAGCATAAATTGATCCAATTAAAATTTTTGGAATTTATATTTGTGATCTAATGTAATTTATTTTTCCAGTATTTAAAGAAGATGTTTTTGACCTCTGTTCTAAGCCTTCAGACTCATCGGAATGTGGATTACCTGTACCTTCAAGGACGAGACATCTTCAAAGTTCTACACCTAATACGCAATTTCTTCAGTCATCAATTGACAAGAACTTACATGCACATTCCAACAGTTTAGGACAAAGTGTTAATGTAAATACTGTACAAAACTATGGACTTTGTGAATGTGATGATTCTTTGAAAAATAATATGAGCTTTGTTGATACTTGTCCATCATATTCAGAATTTGGTCCTCCAAGTTTTAGTACAGTGGAATCCTATTGGAGTAGCTTAATTTTGTTTGTATCTGTTAGATTAGGAAATGATAAAATTAATCCTTTTTACATACCATGCCTTAAAAGTCTTCTTGCATATGAGAACTGCATTGGAATCATTGGTGGCCGTCCAAAACATGCTCTGTATTTCGTTGGTTGGCAAGGTGAGTGTATAAATATAATTTTATATATTATTTGGTGCAAATAAAAAGTCATTGAGTTTTACACACATTCTTTTAAGTGTACCATATATGATGAAACAAAATCCCCAATCTTTTCATGTGCTCTGATCACCATCGTAAAGCTGAAATACAATTTTGCAAATTTGAAGCATTTGACTCATCTTAACACTAAAGTAGCAAAAAAAAAACTGGTACAAACGAATGAAAACTGGTATAGCAACGCCATCTATGCATGTCATTGGTAGCATCTGACAGTGAATATATAAAGCACTATACATTTATAAAAGCATTTAGACCTCTTTCTGCCATGAGAATGTTACACAATAGATGATACCTTCCAGCACTGTTTGCCAACGATTGTTGCGATTCTGGCGAGTAGCTTGGTATCATTTACTGTGACTTGCTTTGACTATATACCATTTACATCAGTCTTCAGTGATGCCAAGAGCAGAGACACTGAATGCTGGATGGCAGTGAATTATGTTTTCTAACACACATCTAAATGAAATCTCATGACATGATGGCCAGAATCTTGTTTGTAGATACAATGGGGAATACATCTGGAAGGATCATAGTGTTTATACTCCAAGTTTAATGGTTGGCAGTGGTGTTTCATTTTAAGGGCTTTGGGCAACAAAAATAAGCCACTTTTCAAATTCTTCAGGCTATCAAGTTTAAAGAATTCCAAAGTTATAATGGTTTATCCACTATTTTCTAGGGGTCATGTTATCTTAAACTTTCAAATACTACACACTCATTCAAACCATCCAATTCTTTTGATCCTCTTGAGTGTGATTAAATTTTTTTTTTTCATTTCTGAACATACTTCCATGGCTTATCAGTGTTGTCCAAAGCTCTTTGTTTCATTCACTTTCTTACTTTACACGAATCAAACCATGAACAGTCAGTGATGCATCACAGAGGTCTTGGAACCAGAAATCATGCCCCTCCTAAAAACCCTCTCTGAAGCTATCTTTCGACAGGACAATTCTTGCCTCTATGTTACTTGAACTGTCCAGTTGTCTTCTGTGATATAGTGACCAACTATTATCACTTCTTTCTCGGTCACCCAATTTTCCCCAATGAGCATAAATGGGATATGATACTCGAAGATTAATCTGTATATGATTACCTTCAGTTACAACTGACGAATTGAGGATGTGCATTGACAGGGTGGCGACAGAACCGGGAAATCAGGGATTTTTCAGGGAAGAATCATTTTCTGGAAAAATCAGGGAAAACTCAGGGAAGTTTCGTTTAACTCAGGGAAAAAGTTGGAATTTCGTTTTGCAAATGGCACCCAATTGGTACTTTTCCATAAGCCATGCGGGCGCCACTTTTAAACAAAATCAAAATGTCGCCAATTTTGTTTTCATTCCGAAAATGAGAAGTGTATTTTTTACGTAAACATCCAGAAAAAAGAGTTGTATACATTGTATACTGTTTTATTAAACCTGTAACGGCCGGAAATCCTGTAACCGAAGTCTACAGCTGTGTCACGTTCCCTAATGTCAATAATAGGAAAAGCCTTGCGGCTTTGAAAAATACTAACGGCCGGAAAAACTTGCAAAACTTAAACATCCGGTTCCAATTTAATCAACATTTTTAAAAAATCATTTTTTTCTAAAATACCTAGATTGGCGATTTTGATTTTGGTCCAAAATTGCGCCCGGCTAACGGAAAAGTACTAATTTAGATTATGCATATGTTTTTTAATACATATGTGTTAGAAGTTATTATTTTTTTCGAAAATTTTCGAACTCTGAGGTTTTATTGTTGTTGAAAAGTTTGCGTTGCCCGTTACAGTTCTTTTCGTAATGGATTCGTCTTTGTCAAATGCGGCCAAAATCGTTTGCGAAGAGATCCAACCAGCGTAACGTCACACTCTCCTAAGAAAATATAAATATTTAATTGAAAAATTATTTATTAAAAGAAAATTAAACGTATAAGGTATCTATCTGGTGTAAAATTTTCCTCTAATTTGAAATCCGTTGATATTTTCATTTTATTTTAAAAATCGCTGATAGAAAAAAGCACTGAAGAAAACGCCAGTCATAACTTTAATTATTTCTTTTGCTTCACCCGAATCCGTTAATCTTCAAAATGAATGAATCTCGAATCAAACAAAGGAAATTCGTATTGGAAAAAATATAAAAGTTACAATTAAAAAATTATTTATTTGAAGAAAATTATATTTTTAGGTATCGATCTAATGTGAAATTTTCCGCAGATTTCAAATCCGTTGAAATTTTTATTCTATCTTTAACGATCGCAAAGATAGAAAAAAGCAACGAAGAACGCCAGTTCGAACCAGAACGAACGAACTCGAATCCGTTGCTCAGGAAATCAAAATGAATTAATGTGATCTTTTTAACCACGAAGGTAGAATTCTTCACGGCGCCGGCGGCCAAATTCGTATTGGAAAAAATATAAAAGTTACAATTAAGTAATTATTTATTTGAAGAAAATCATATTTTTAGGTATCGATCTAATGTGAAATTTTCCGCAGATTTGAAATCCGTTGAAATTTTTCTTTCATCTTTAACGATCTAGGAGATAGAAAAAAGAACTACATAACTCCAGTTAAAACTTTGTTTTGTTCGTCCGCTAAAATCGATGCTGAGAAAATCTAACGGAAACGGAAAAAATAAATTTAGAATGTCATGTCTTTATACCGTATGCCATTCTAAAAAAAATAATAATAATTAAATTCCAATTAATTTTTTTTAATGTTTTAGATTAAATTTTAAAATTTGAGCGCAATAGAAAAATTGTAAAAAATTCGGACCACATGTGTGCTAAATTTCACTGTTGTAAGTGACATTGATTCGTTAGAACACTGCGTACAGGACAGACAGACAAACACTTCCTTTTATAATAGCAGAGATATACGGAGTGCTGGCGCCATTGACGGATTCAGGGGCTGATGACTGCTTTTACAAACATCAAAATAGTTAAAAATGTAAAATTAAATATTCTATCTATAACTTTATATTATTTGGTCTATTATGGAATACAGTACAAATATTTTTTACTTATCTTATATTTATTCATCTATCAGTCTATAGAGTTTTTTAGTTCATGAAGTGTCAAGTTTATAATAATTACCAAATAATTGTTCTGCGAACAGATGGAGAAACTCAGGGAATATCATGAAAAATACTCTGGAAATCAGGGAAAACTCAGGGAACTTTTTACTTCAATTTTTGTAGCCACCCTGATTGACATTTTACAGACATCAATACAGAACCTTTAGAAAACAGGAGAGGCTCAGTCACTGGTGTGCTTTATGACGGAACACTGGAATGCTTTGTCATCTTTTTCAATTGCAGAGTGAGCCTATATATAATGACCTCCATTACTTAAAAAAATTCATTGAACAGTTACCACTTTTACTGCTAAAGGCAGAATAGGCCACATTCACAACTCGGGCCTCTTTAATGTTTTCACCCGGTTGACTGAACAAGTGCCTTATTTGCCTTGATGAGGAAGAGACTTTGAAGAATATCTTGTTCAACTGCAGGTAACATTTATAGAATTCACTTAAAGAAAATGTTTGATTTATCTTCAATTCTTAGTGTGTTTTAATGTTCATTTTATGTATATTGCTGCATTGGCTTGTGGAAGGCATTGTGAAATTGGTTTTAATATACTAGACTCATTTATCAAAATGTAATATTCAAGTGAATGTAGCTAAAATGAATGAGTGCTGAGGTGCATAATGTTACAAAAGCATATGTATTTGCCTTAAGTTTTCTTTTGCAGATTAGTTCATAAGTATTTAATAAAGTTGTATTATCTTTCCCCGAACAGAAGATAAACTAATACATATGGATCCTCATTCCTGTCAGCCTGTTGTAGACATGGATAAAGAAGATTTTAATGAAAAGGTATGTTAGGATGTTCATAATTCAGTTTTCAGTCAAATTAAAAGCATAATGTAAGCTGTAAATTTATATTGATTGATGAAAGTATTTTTTGTTTTATCATCCAAATTTAAGCTATTTGAGTTTTTATGTTAAGCTGAACTCGGCCAACAAATTCTTCATTTCTTAAATGAAGAGCTTGATCTTCCGAATGGAAGTAAATTTTACTTTAAAGTAAAAAGTTATCTTTCTCCCCTTCCACTTAATTGTTTATACTGATATATAAGAATATTTTTGCTTCAGTGCTGTTTATTATTTGTTTGACTGCATACTTATTCTTACTTAACTCTTCTGAGAGACAACCATTTTAAAATTAGTTATACAGTTGTATATTAGTTTTAGTCTTGTCCTGATTATGCTATAAGCTTGTTCATTTATGTCAAAGCTGTACTTTAGGTTTCAAGTGTTTGCTGAATGTATTCCAAGTATTGATTTAAATAAAATGCATTTGGGATAGTTTTAATAACGCATTTTAATTCAGGCCGGAAATAGAACATAGCTTTATGTAAAAGTATCTAATACCAGATTGGATTTATGTCAAAATTTAAGTTAAGTAAGAAATAATTATACTCAACCCCTTGACAAATCAATGTAATCTGATTGCTTTTTTGCTTGTCAGTATTCCAAAAAAAGAGAATAGTGGACTGTGTGTTGGTGAAAAATAGGTTTGTTATAACAATTTAAACAGATTGATTTGACATAGTATATACTGCTCCTATGACCGAGTATTTTTACAGAGAGGCAAAGGATGTGCAACTTCCTCACACAGTTGGCAAGAGTCCAACTTTTTTTAGCTTTTTTCTTGGCATGCTTCCAAGTAGCCAGGAAGTCGCCAAGGTGAAACATTTCAGCATGAAACATACAGCCCGACGTATCTATTAAAATATTATCATGTGACAGCATTGTCACAGGAATGAAAGCTTGCTTTTTTTTGCTCAATTCTTAGACGATTTTCCTAGAAAGTACGGTTCAAAAAATTACGAAATTAACATGGTTTGTTTTTTATTGTGTTCCTTGGACAAATGTAAAGATTTTTTTCTCGATGCGGCTATTAGTTTAAGGTTTATTAGGAACAAAATTGAAAAGCGAAATTTCTAACACAAGTGAGCTAAAGACATACAAATTTTCAGTCTTCTGTCATGATTTTTTTTTAGAGTACCGCTAAGCGTTAACTTTTGCTGCTCTTCGAGTTTTTTTAGAAATTTTAATTTGTTTCCTGATAATATGTTTTTTTAAATTGGGGAAAAATCGGGACATTTTTGTTAAAACTGTCAAATTAATATCATTCCTATTAGTTTTTTAATTTGAAAACATTGCAGTATACCTTAGAATGTACTCTTTCTTATGGTACAATTATTTTTGAAATTGGTTAATAAATAAATTCGATGCAATCAAAAGTTAGTCATACAAATTTTGTGCTTTTTATATCACGGAATGATAGTGTTCATTCTTATTCATGGAAATTATTTTCTGACTAACAGGTTCGCCATATGCCTTTGAAACTCAGTGTGACGTCATGATTGTTTCCCCCCTCAATTATCAGACGGTTTCGCGAGAAAGTAAACATCCAAACATTTCGAGATTAACATAGTTTATTCAAAATTGTACAGGGAACAAGATGGAGATGTTTTTTTACTAATGCGGCTATTAGTTTAGGGTGCATTAAGTGTTAAGCGAAATCACTTGCGACAGGAGTATAGGTTGGTGGCAGGGGGGGGGGTGAAGCCGTTGCTGTGACGACATGTACCAGAAAGTCAAATGAAGATTATATGAATTATTAAGATAGTTTTGCAGTCACAGGAGATTGACTCTGCAAAAGAAGTGTTGGTTTGCGTAGCAATCCCCGAGGGCTGGCGAGCAGGGGGCGGAGCCCCCTAGTATTTAAAATATCGCTACTGTTTAGGTAAATAATAAAATAAAAACTTGGATAATAAGAAAAATAATACATATAACAATCATATTAATCAGTAATCCATCAATACACAAGATTTATATAACTAGTAACATACATAAATTATGAATCTTAGACAGATAATTTTTCCAAGTTATCTAAAATAGGCAAAATACATAAATTTAAAAAAGATCTTTTAAATTCCCCTCTGGGTGCACAAACAGTAACTACTCTAACATTATTATCAACTCCAGTGAAAATGTTACTTATGCGACCAACAGACTATTTACAAATTGGCAGTTGAGTGTCCTTTACCAGAACTAGCAAATCAAAAGTGATGTCTGGTCTTTGAAAGAGACATTTATTTATCTGTTGCAAGTGGGACTTCAATAGCTATTTTTCCACTGCTTCCTCACAGTTTGCTCAATTTTGTTTGTTTTTTGCCACCTATGGTGTAAGTTATCTTTTCTCTCTGCAAGATCTGGTTCTGGAATACTATTAATGGGTTTGCCAATTACTAAGATACCTGGTGGTAAACATTTTAAATCATCCAAATCTGAGGAAAAGGTGTGAGGGGGCAAGAATTCAATATACTCTCAATTTGTGCTGTAACAGTAAATTATTTTGCTAAAGTTAAAATTATAATACCTCCAGATCTTTTTAAATGAATTTTAAACGATTTAACTCCTGCCTTCCAAAGACTGCCAAAATTTGGAGAGAGATCTTGAGGGGAGAAAATTCCAAATTACCCTCTGAATTTAAAAACTCAAGCTATCCTGATTACCTTTCTGGACCAAATAAAGTAATTTTTTGAGTTTCGAATTCGTTCCAACAAAATTTGTAGCATTGTCACTAAAAGTAGTTGAGCTTTTACCTCGACGAGCAAAAAAATCTCGTTGAGGTAGCTATTAGCGATCCTAAAGTCGGAAACAAATTCCAAATGCACGGCTTTGGTAACCATACATACAAATACAGATATATACAATTTTTGAAGTATACCTATTTTCTGGTTCTTGTATTTAATTGGGAAAGGTCCACAAAAATCAAGACCTATGTTGATAAATGGTGAACACTGGTTGACTCTCTCAGGAGGCAGATGACCCATGGTAATTCAGTTGTTTTGATTGTTAATTCAAACTGTTTCATAGATTCTTTATCTAATTTTTTTAATAAAGCATTCATTTTTAAAGCATTCAATAAGCTATTTCTATCGAAATCTAACACTTTTAATGAATATTGCGTTTTACGTTATCTACTAGATATCTTAACGAGACGGGGATTCATTAATTTTTTCAATATTGAACAAATTATATGAGCATCAACAACACCTTTTTATTCTCATATGATTTTTCAAAACGGAGAACTCAGATTCTAAAGTATCCTCAGACGTTTCAATTAATTTTGCTTCGCCTCTTAGGGCTGCTTTGAAATAAAATAATTTTTGAGTTTCTTTAAGTCTTCATTGTTACCAATCATAAGCATAAATTGGCCCATGAAATTTTGAAAATCCTTGTAGTTCCCCAGAATTGAGGTAGCAGCATTTCTGGAAGTTTAAAGTTCATGAATTTCAGCCCATGCTCTGGTTTTGATTCACAGTTTACATATTCTGTATTTTCCGAAAGGAGGATTTTGAGGCTAACCTCCAATTCTTCGATTTTAGGGTTCGACATTTTCAAGTACTTTTCTTGAAGTCGCATAGTAAAAATTAAATTTTGTGAGTGCTTGCACATGCTTACTGCTACCATACCTAATATTTGGGAATTAAAAGTCAGCATAATGTAGTTTAGCACTGAATGATGTGTGCCATCCATTTTATTTTGTTAACAACCAGCTTCACTTCTAAAAAAGCTAGTGCTGCACATTCGTTAAACCTCAACCAAGTGGTAAACCTCAGATTTCTGAGAATTTAAGTTTATCCCCGACCTGATCAGGTGTGAAAATGGTTTCTTTGATAATAAGGGGATTATCATAGATCCACTGTTTAACTCGGACTTGTGAATACATCTGTAATTGAGCTACATTTTACTCATCAAGGAAGGTAGAAAATTATTGCCAGATCATTATTTTGTTGGCTTGATTGGAACAATGATATGGAAGATACAATAAGGCATAGTGCTAATTGTGTACAGTATGCAGATATACCACAAAGCTTTACATGCATAACCAGTTACAATTAGAGCATGATCACATACACATGGACTATACAGAACCTATTCTAATTTCTCAAAATTATTTTTTTTAATGTATTGAAGTTTATGGTGAAACAGCACCTCATCTGAATTCACAGAACAAGGAATTCTCAGTGAACTTTTTAATTCAGGAAATACTCAAGGAAAACTTCCAAATTTCACAAAAAATCAGAGAATTTTTATGAAACGGTTTGAACGGCCTATGAAGAGTTGCGAGATTACAAGTACTTTTGAGAATCAAATAAATCGTTTTCGCCTAAATTATCATTCGAATAAAGAAAGTCGTAATTTTCGAACCCAGCGAAAACCGACGCCGTGTTTTTCGCTGCCGGAGCGTCTCGTCGCCGTGAGGCCAGCGATACAACTTGTGGTATACAATTTTTAATTTGTGTAACTAATGAGTTTTTTTTTGTGCATTAAATTAAAATTTTTTCCTTGCAATTACATTTTTGTAGAATTTGTTGGTAAAGCTTCAGTCTACGTTTATAGCGGTGTAACGACTTTGGCGCACTTCTAAATTCGCCAAGTAAGGAATTATTTCAAATGAACCAATGAAATCAACCGACAGTTCAACAAATTTTTGATGAACTTTAAAGAATTCTAGCCACTGCGTGGCCAGCATGGCGTTGCCCGTGACAGTTCTTTTCGTGGGTCAGGTGCTAACTAATTAGGTTCTGATTGCTAACCCCCGGCAATTGCTACGAATACGGTTTGAGAAACAAACCAAATGAGAATGCGTAGCCTATTGGATAACAGCCATCATGGCGTTGCCCGTGGTGTTGGTTTGCTTCGCAATCCAAATGGGAATTCGGCGTGACGTCACAATCTCTTGTGAAAATATAAATATTTAGTTGAAAAATGATTTGTTAAAAGAAAATCAATCACATATAAGGTATCTATCTGGTGTCAAATTTCAAATCCGTTGAAATTGTCAATCTATCTTTAACGATCTCGATTTTGCAAAAAGAACTGAATAATGCCAGCCAAAATGTTTTTTATTTTCCTCTTTCGCCGAAAATCTCTCTAAACATCACACTCTCTTGCAAAAAGTTTGAAGGTGTGAAATTTTCCGCAGATTTCAAATCCGTTGAAATTTTTACTCTATCTTTAACGGTCTAGGAGATAGAAAAAAGAACTAAATAACTCCAGTTAAAAGTTTATTTGTTTTTTATCGTCTGCTATAAAATCATTCCTCCGCGCAAAATGATAACGGAAACGAAAAAAATAAATTTAGAATGTGTGATCTTCTATGCTGTTGCATTCAATAATAATTACATTTCATCAAATTCATTTTTAATGTTCTAGATTTAAATTTTAAAACTCGCCGCGACCCAAAAATTGCAAAACATTCAGACTACCTGTGATGTAAGTGCCATAGAATCGTCAGGACTTTGCGTGCTGGAAACAAACAGACTGACAAACTCTTCCCGTTTATAATATTAGAGATTCAAAATGAAAATTTAACCTTGTGACTACGACTATTGGTATAACAAGCGCTATTCTTCCTTGGCGCGATCATGGTACAACTGCTGTACCGGCCATAGTCTAAGGTCCGGTGCACACATACTATTTTTCAACGTACGGCAACGAAGCCTAACTATGCACGCATAACTGATAAATGACACAAGTACTCATTTCGCACAATTTGCGATAAATATTCTATCGAAGAAAGCGTGTTTATTTCGCTAACTTAGTATTAAAAAAATTATAGTTTTAAACACACGCGCAAAATAGACGTTACTAGATCAACCATTTATTAATTACTTCAGACCGGAGAAGCGTGTGCGGCGAGCTGCTGCGCCTTGGGGAACTGCGGTACAAATTGCTCGCACGGTGGACGTACATTGCCGCCGGAGGCATGTGTGCACTACTCCATTGGATCTAATGTATCTCAGACCGCACTTGCTTTGCGGCAGCGGCGCCGTACGTTGAAAAACCGGATGTGTGCACCGGGCCTAAAGGTTTAACTTTTCGCTTGCTGAGTTTGCCATGGAAACCATAATAATCGTAATGCAGATGGGTTGCCTTAACCTGCCCTAACTCGCTACTAGAAGTGCGGCAAAAAAAAACCCGCTGAGATAGTTGCAACCTCTTTAAACATAGACTGAAGCTGTACCAATTTTTTATATATATTTGCATTTGATTTTTATGTATATTTGAATAATGTAGGGAGACTTGTAGGTGTAGAAAGTTCATAATCAAAATATGTTAATTTTTCCCCAGTTTTTTCAATTGCTATTGTTAGAGTTCCATTAAGGGTTCCAACCCTTACAATAACAATTAAAATATCTGATGAGAAAAAATACAAAATATTTGTGGAGAATGATCCTTTTACCCCACCTGATCCTAAATATTTAAAAATATTGTCGTGTGGGTACTGTATATCGATACCAATTACGAATCCCGACATTTCTTAAGGGATTTGTAAAATCAGGGAAATTTTGTCACTATCGGGGTAATATCAGGGAACCTTTTTTTCGAGGATTTTGTTGCCACCCTGTTATCTTAATTTGCTGTATTTGTCAGCCTCAACCAGTATTTCCAAATTAGATGCTTTAGGAAAAGTCTTCTGCCTCCAAAATGACTACCTTTGCTTAACTTTATGCTATTGTGTTATATTAAAGCAGCTGTATACCATCAAAGTATTGTAGATACATTTTAATAGTGTGTTATTTATATGCTTATTATGAACTTCTAATTTCTGTTTGATTTTTGAAAGTGAAGTACACTATTTAATAAAATAGAATTATCTTCTATTTTTAATTAAATATAAACTCAAATTTTGTTCTCTTTTAGTCTTTTCACTCATCCTCTATTCGAACAATGTCATTTAATGAAATGGATCCTAGTTGTGCCATTGGTTTCTATTTTAGGAAAAGAGAAGAATTTCAACATTTTATTGACAAGTTTTCTGAAGTGAGTAATTTGCACATATTACAAAATCGGAATGTTTTTATATTTTGTTTAATTTATTTTCATTTTTCGTGTTTTCATACTTAAGACTTCTCAATGAACTGTTTATACAGGTACATTCTGTTGTATTGCATTTATATTGTTTGATTAGGGTAGCGAATTTCGATGCTTGAGTAATCATACTTCTGAATAAAGCACATGAGTGTTTATTGCTCTAACTTAAACTCAGGTTTTAAGGATTGCAGTGGCAACTCTTATTACAAAATCCATTGCTTAAGTTATTGATTCAGAAGTGTTTAGTAATTAATAGTCAGCAAGTTTACTTCTATTTTGACATTTTATGTTATCTTTTCGTATTTTGTTTTGGGTTTGTGATTGCACATTTAAGTTAGTTTGATAAAATTTATGCTCTTTAATCTGGTTCTAGAAATAAATATGTATGTTAGACTTAACCCTCTAAGAGATATCTAATATATGGTTTCAAGATATCTCATCCAACAAGATTTGGACAATTTTGCTAAAAACAAATCATCAAAATAAAACTGCCCTATTTTGCTAAAAATCAATCCCACGGAGCATTAACCTGCAGGTTTCATTGCAAGACTTTTTGTTTCACTGCTTTTGGATACAATCATAATGGTAGACAGATGATTTTGTTTCTCGAATTTTCGAATTCTCACTTGTTTTGAGTATAGCATTATTTTTATATTTAAAAATAAAGCACTCTAAGACTTCTGTGTCTGATTTCCAAATCGGCTCTACAAGGAAACACAGTGGCATCTGACTGAACTGTTTTGGATCATTATCTTCAATTCATTCCTTGCACATAGAGTAGAATTGGTCATCCTAACTAGAACAGTGCTTTTTGTCTATTTTTATATCGGATTTTTGAAGACTGCTTTCAGATACTTGCAGATACCTGAGGGTTCTATGAGTGTACAGAGAAAAGTACAAAAGCTTGTACTTTATTTTGTCCCAAGACTACTTATATTTCAGGATTCAATTCAAACTTCACTTTTGATCCTATTTACAGCAAGGTTTTTGATTACTAGATAACTTCATAGCATTATCTCTGTTTCAATATGAAGTGTGCCTTCCATTGGGTTAATTATTTTTATAAAATTTCAATAATGTATTTTTGAAATATAAAAATTAGAATGTTAAAGGGATTAGATGTGTAGCTACAAGTCAGCCAATATGTTTCTTATACAATAGTATTGGGTCAACTGAAAAGTTCTGTGCATTTTCAAATTGAAGCTAGCTTTGTTATTATTATTTTGCTACCACTGATAAGGAGTGACTTTGATTGAAGCAGATGTTTAAATTCGGTCTTTTTTGCTTCACTGCAAAATTATAGCATGTGTTGTGGCATAATTTTTGTTTCACTGTGCAGTGCTAAGAATGGAGAATCAGAAAGTTCATTTTTGTCATATTATACTCTTTCATTTTAAGAAAGAAAAAAATGCTTGTCAGACTGTTCATAAAATGGGTGCTGTATATGGACATAGTGCTGTTTCTGAGGCCACAGTTCAAAGGTGGTATGTTAAATTTAAGCGTAGAAGTTTTAGCCTCAAAAATGATGCCCGCTCTGGACTGCATCCCAAAAAAGTAATGCTTTTTTATGGTAGGACTACAAAGGAATTGTTTATTATGAATTGTTACCTCAAAATCAGACAATAAATTTGGAAAAATACTGTTCTCAAATGCCAGTATTAAAAGTCGAAGCAAAGAGGCCAGAACTGACCAATTGTCGAGGTGTTGTATTCCAGCATGACAATGCTTGGCCCCACATTTCGCTGAATGTTAGACAAAGACTTATTGAGGGATGGCTGGGATGTTTTGTGTCAACCCCATATTCACCAGACTTTGCCCCCTCAGATTGTCACCTCTTCAGGTCACTTCCAATTCTTTGGAGACTGTCAAACAGCACCTTGATAACTTCTTTACAAATCAGCCTAATGATTATTAAAAAAAAAAAAATTCCAGCTGCTAGAAAGAGATAGCAAAAAATCATAGAACAGAATGGGGCTTATGTGATTCACTAAAATTTTCTTTTGTTTTTGTACTGCTTCGTTGGTATTTATCTTAAAAAGCGCACAGAACTTTCCAGATGACCCAATACATGATGATGCAAATAAACATATTGCGCCTTAAGAAAAGTTACACAGCTCAAAATGATTCCATTTTTCACTTAATGAAGGATTCTATTAAACTCAACAAACCATGGGGCTTTAATGTGGAATTTTGTTACAATTTTCATAGCAATATGAAAAACATTGCTAATTTCAAACTAAGAAATAAAATACCAAAAATGTTTAAACTTTTGGCACTGCTTTACAAATTAAAGTTTTGTGTTGTGTCATGTTTTCATATTATTTTCACTCATGATTGAATATGTAGAACAATTTTTTGAATTGAACAATACATGTACTTTTATGCTGAAAACTTATAATAAGTGATGTCTGAATGATTTTTGAAATAAAATTTCATAAAATGCAAATATCTAATTTAATTGATTCTACGTTGAAATTTGTAAAATAAAATATACAATTACATTTTATAGGCAATTATTTAATTGTATTTAATACTGACATGAATAGATTCTAATACTATTGCTTAGGAATTATACAATTTTTTCCCTTTCACATTTTATTTTAGAACCTCTTAAAAGATGAAAATGCAAAATTTGGGAATTCAATATTTTTTGTTCTATTTGTCGATTGCTGAAAGGTTGTTTAGTCTACATAAGAATTACGTAATCAAAATAGTTTTCATATTCATTTCACCTCTGAATCAGAATTTTCTAATGTACCAATGAAAAAGTGGATGCTTGCAAAATGTAATTATTGATATAATATAAACAAATTATTAAGCTTAATTTATATAGAGAATATCTACTGTGATTTGTAACCTTTAGTTTGCTTTAGTAATATGGAGTAGAATATGGGAAAAAGATCAGCAAGTGGGCCAAGTAACATTGCAACACCCTAAGGCAATCCGCACACCGGAGAGACCGAAAAGAGACACGCGATACGAAGTCGATTTCAGGTTTCTAATCCTCTGTAGATGTCTCTACGCGACGACAAATTATAAGCACACCGCAGAAACAGGCGACCGGTTTCGACAGGTGTTTACAAAAAAACCGCCAAAGTTTGTTGTTTATTGTTACATTATGGCGGATTCCTCGGATGACGATGTGATGGAACAACTCTGTTCAACTGGAAACAAATATACAAGAAAATTTTAAATGGGAGACTTTCACAATCATACCTTTTTATGTCATTACTAATCAGAGTATGTCAATTTAAATCCAAGTGATTTTTCTTTAAAAAATAACATTGATTTAAATCAAAATTTTACATTGAATTTTTCTTTCTGTTATGTTTAATATTTAAAATGAACAATATGTATGTTATTTTATTCAAATAAGTTTAAAACTTTGCTCATACTGAGTTCACCCCCAGAATTATATTGAAAATCATCCTCCCTTTGAATAAATAACAGTACTTACTGATTGGGATCATAATTACCAGACAAATATTTTCATCTTGGGCCACTGACCAATAGATGTCCATCAGTGGTAATTTTGTTTTAAACATTCTGTGTGACTACAAATCGCACATGGCCAATTTAAACCATTCGCCATGTGTTGAGTGAAGATGCTCGAAAATATTCACTCAAATTATTACAATTATGGAAACGTGCTTTGTTCAAATATGTTTATTTAGTATTGTAGTCTGTTTATAAAAAAAATTAAAGAGACTCAATAGAAAAATTTTCTATAGTATCACAAAGCATTCAAATTTTTTGCACATAAATCTTTATAATTAATTGCCCATTTTAATTTTTTCATTTTGTTATATTGGTTCAATTCATATGGAGAAATTTTATACATTGATCCCTCAGAATTTTTTACACTATCTGGAATAAATATTCAATATTTATGTATTTGGAATGTAAAAGTGAATTCACTCTTCTGATAATTGAGTATGATAAGAAAAGATTATGTGAGATAACAAAAATAAATTGTTCTTTGAGCCAGATAATTTTCTTTAAAAAACCCTGTGCTACTCAGGGTATTTCAGATAGTATAACAAATAAGGAAATTAATAATTTACACAGTAGACAGGATAATTTAATAGGGCTACTTGAATCAAGTAAATTTATATTTCATATTAAAAAAGGAGTATTTATGGAATTTTTATTTGGAATGTAAAAGTGAATTCACTCATCTAATACTGGAGTATGTTGAGAAAAGATTATGGGAGATAATAAATTGTTCTTGGAGTCAGATAATTTTCTTTAAAACCCTGTGCTACTCAGGGTATTTCAGCTAGTATAACAAATAAGAAAATTATTAATTTACATAGGAGACAGGATAATTTAATAGGGTTACTTGAATCAAGTAAATTTATATTTCATATTAGAAAAGGGGTATTTACTCAAAAACCATATAAATCATCTCTACATTATGAAATTGAAAATATATAATAGGTTTACTGCGAGAGAAATTCAACAGAAAAACAAGCAAATTTGAAATCTAATTAATATTAATGAAGAAATTCAATGTGGTTAGTTGGAATATTAAAATGATATTTACCGGAAAAATCAACTTTCTTCGCAACATCTTGCCAGGTTTTATCCAAAGCATTCTGGTTCGCATGTTCCCGGAGAAACTGATTGTAAACGAGAGAAAAACTCTCTATCACCCCAACAAAAACAATGTTGAAATCGGGGTCGTTGCTCATTACACTGCCCATGTTCTTGACTTCAATTTTCGCGCGACACGTAAGCGACTTGCTGAAAAATGCTGCACGCAACAAATGACAGGCGACAAGCAACACTAGAGGAAAGAGACTGTCTGTCGCCTGTCTTTTTGGTGTGCGGTCATAGCGAGTGGAAGCCTGTGGGTTCTGACGACTACTTATCGCACATCGCTTTTCGGTCTCTCCAGTGTGCGGTTTGCCTAAGAGGTGTGCAGCAAAAACAGGAAAAAAACATTGTCTCAAAAATACCATAATTTAGTAATGAAGCAGGTCAGAACAATATTATACAGTATACTGCCCACATAACCCCATTGGCTGTGGCAAAGTATAGGGTTACTCTTCCTGTTATGAACTGGATTCAAAAAGCTATATTTCCACTTTTTCTAATTTTGAACGCTTCAATATATCTGGAAGTCAAACAGATAGTAAATTTATTATTTTAAATTTGAGATTGTTAAAATATACAGTACCCAATTTTCTATTTTAAATTTAACTACAGGAAACTCTCTCTATCTAAACACTCTGTAATGTGAACACCCCGGTATTATGAACACATAACTATGGTCCCAGCGAAACTCCATAGATTTAACATGAGATGACCTCTCAGTATTCAGAACATCCTCTAATCTGAACACATCAGTATTACAAACGCTATTTTAATCCTCATTCCCCCTTTACCTCTCTGTAAACTGAACGGTGTGTTTGCAATCGGAGAAATGCCCCGCTCCCCGCCCTCACTTACAGATAAGAGACAGTGCAAAAAACAGACTAAAATTACTCACTTTTGTATGAAATAATTAATTATGTATAGTATACTATGTAGTACTACTATACTACTGTAATAAGTGTATACTGTAATTATGTAATTTTATTGTACTGTAGTATGTTTTGTAAAACTTTTTTTTAAATGTGATGGTAGAATACAGGTTTGACTGAATTTAGCACGAGCTGTGCTAAACATTGCACTAGCCGCAAAATCTAAATTCAGCTCCTCCATCTAGGTAACTGACATGGCTAATCATGCTATGTATTCTATACAGTCTTAAACTCACTATGTACATGCATTTCCCAATCTCTCTCTATAATGAACACCCCATAATCTGAACATTTTGGTTGCTTTCCTTGAGTATTCAGAATAGAGAGAGGATATTGTATTTTGTATTTACTTCAATGTTAAATAAACATCCATAAATTTTTTTTAATTTTTAGTGTTATATATATTAGACTCCTTTTTCATTGATGTCTTTAGAAATTAATCTTGGTATAATAACAAAGCTTATTATTGTACAGATCACTGCTCCAATGAAACGAAATTTGGATTATCCCATATTTGCACTAGCTGAAGGAAAACGGATTGATGTTGAAGAAGTTGACACACATCAAAGATATGCATTATCTTCCTTATCCCGTAATAGTAAAGTTGATGAAGATGATTATATTTTACTGTAAACTAAGTACTAAAATTTCCTTCTAGGTATTTTACAAAACTTATGCAGTACATCAATCCCTTCTATCCCAATTTAAATTATGTAGTGTTATGTATTTTGTGGCATATATATTATATATTTTACTATGTATGAAATAAAAAGTGCCTGACATGAACTATTCTGGAAATCAAAACTATTTCATCCCTATTTCCTTATCTATTTAATTTTATTCTTTGATAAACACTGTTTTACTATGGAGTTTTTCATCAGTGGTTTTGCATTCTTTGGTTTGATGTATCAATTGAAGGGGTGAGTGGTAGAAGGGGTTATGTGACATTTGTTTATGTTTTGGGATTGTTGCAGTTTTGAAGTTGAGTCAGGGTGAGGTATGACTTGTACTGACAACTAGAGCAATCAATTGATTATTTTAGCAGATACTTACAACAACATCAATCTCAAACTCCTTTCAACTCCTCAACTTTGACTGACTTTGAGGCCAAATATCTTGAAACTACAAAAATGTCACATAATCACCTTCTTCCACTCATCCCTTCAATTAATACTTTATAGTTCGCCACCATTGTTATGACTTTACTTTTAAATACAAGATTAATGCAACGACTAAATGCCAAAGGAAAAATTGGGAAACTATACAAACCTCTTGTTAGTATTTATAATTTTATGTACATACATAAATGTGAGAGAGAAATGTTACATTATTGTAATTCTACTGTATTTACATTAGATATTTATGTAAAATATTCTTTTATTTTTTAAAATGTGAAATCTATGTATACTGTTTTAAATATTTTGACTTGTTTCTTCTCATATTTAAAAATCTGTATTTTTAGGGATGCTTTTTCAATTTCACTCAAAGTGATATGCCTGATTATTTTAAAGCATTTCGTTCCATAAACTTTTTATATTAAAGAGTATATGCAATGATCATATCAGGATTGTTTCAAAATACTGTTGTAGTAATATTAATTTTATTTAACAGGTGGCATACCCAAAGAAGCTAAGAATATTCTGTTTGAATAAAACTTTAAAAAATTTCCACGTGGCAAGCGACAGACCCTGAATATTTGGCCTTATTGCCCTGCCGCTCCATGAAATACTTAGGGCATGCCACCCTATACTAATGTGTTAAAGAGTTACTCTATCAATTAGAAAAAATTCATAATTTTTATTGTTTTTTAGAAATGTTACACAGTTTGAAAAGTTTAATGATTCTTATAAGTGATTGGATCAAATTTAGTTTTAGTTTCTATTAAACAAATCTTAATTTATACTTAATTTTCTTATTCATCTGATAAGAATGTAATTGCATGCATAAATATGAGTACTTAAGTGATATTTTTATGGTCTGTGTTATTTCACACTTCTGAGTATTCAGGTATTCATGTTTCGAAATCGAGCTGATAGAATTAATTTTTTTATATGAAATGCTTCCTTTCATTTTTTTCTGAACTCCTTAAAAAATTTCCTTGCTTTGGTTTATGCTTCCAGAATATTATATTTGCATTAATATATATCAAAATATTTTTTTTTGTTTCAAATATTCTAAATAATATTTAATTCTATTATTTTTTCATAGTAATCTTTTAATAATAGTAATTTTTTATTTTAATCTTTTACAAATGATTGCAGCAAAAATTTGAAATCCAGAAGAGGAAAGTTTGCAAAAAAATTATCTTACACTTTATATTCATTTAAATATTTAGTTTAAAATACTTGAAATAGAATTGTACATTCTTCAAAATGCAGACATACCAATTGGTTCTTTATGACTCATACAAACGTTATATATTTCATTTTCAGTATTTTGATATAGCACTGCTTATATTTTTAAATGCTGTGATTTTATTATCTAAATGTTCATTCAAAGCTATATTTTCAAGTTAACCAAAAGAAGAGTTAAGTTAAAAACAAATCTAAATGGGGATTAATTTTATAAAAGATTCACAAAAGGATGACTAATATAAATATATTAGAAAACAAGAACAGGCAATGGCCATTTTGATGGACTAACACATCCATGACCTCCAATACCAAAAACAAAACTAGTTTAAATATGCAGGGGTGTTAATTTCATCAAACTGACAAAATGCTTCCTGCTAACATAAAAGCATTTCTTGAAAATGTGCCAAATCATAAGTTCTGATGAAAAAAAAAGTCTAGTTTTCCAAAATTTAATCCTATGCGTTTGGCTATTAATCTACTTATTAATAAAATGCAATGAAAAATCTCAAACATTGCATAAATAATATGAAATACTTTTGTATGTTTGGTGCCATTTTACATTAAATATCACCAAATCGGCACTGCTAAACTGGACTATAATTGTTATGATGTTATTTTTTAACAAATTTTAGATTTATTTAATACAATAGCTTAGTATGTTATTCAAGATTTCGTATTATATGGTTAGTATTTGTTTATACATACACAGTTGAATCTATTCTGACCTCTTCTATTCCCTGAATTCAGAAGAAGTTGGAACAAATAGCATCTAAGTTCACATGTATTTGAGATAAGTTATGGCAAACTGTATTGTTTTCAACTATGAAATATATGTATATTTTAATTGCATGCTATTTGTTTTTCCTTTCACTTTGTACTTTTAACTACAATTAATTGAAAAAGTAAATCAATAATTGAATCTAGTTGATAATTAAGTTGAATAATTGAAAGAGAACTGCTAGGAACAATTCATTAGTTATTCATTTTCTTCAGCAATAATCGATATCAGATCAAACATCCGATTAAGAAATTTATTATTACATGTTCTCTAAAACTCACATTAGAGTTTTCAGTAAGTGCCTTCAGATAAGGTCACCGGAATTCTTTCATTTAGATTGACAGACATTGTCTCACTATGTCTAATCTTGTGTTGTTACTTTGTACTTTCTAAATAACTATTTTCGTCTTAAAACTCCAGCCAAGTAGCTACTAAATACAAGTGAAGTATAGATTTCAAGCACATGTGATGTGGCATATAGCTATGCCATACTCCATTACATATAAATATGAACCTCGAGGTTAAATGCTCCCTTACCATATCCTACTATACTTTAACCATGGAAACATCTGCAGTGATGGATGCACCAAACTTATATAGATCTGTCTTTTTTAACGTTTTAATACAGATAAGCCCCAAATAACACAATTTGTTATAGTCAATATAATATCTATACTGAGGACAATCAGAGATTTAAGTTGTATAGGATTTGCTTGTTCTTTCTCCAAGTTATAAATACTACAGAAAAGTTGATTTACTGATTGTTCAGGTATTGGTTGATGGATCAAAGAATTAGTATATTGATTATGTATATTAAATTCTATTCCAATGAAAATTTGTGATACAAGATATGACCTTTGGTACCAGTTTTAGAGCAGTTGTCTATATTTAAATAACTGAATAGTAAACAATGCTGATAAAATATATTACTATACTTAAAAGCATGCGATTAAAAACGAACATGAGAATTTCAGTTGCAAATAAAGGGACTATAACTAGTAGTTGTGTCACTTTTCCGTATATTTAAATGATGAAATTAACTACAAGTAACTTTTTGATAAAAGTTATAAGAAAATGTAGAGCCAATCTGGGGTTCACAATTAAGATACTTTCCAATTCTTCATGCATGTAATTCTTCACAAGAATTAAACTATGTTTATTGATCAATATGCATCCACAATTAGAGAAAACTCTTCATTACTAAGAAAATTTAATTAAAGAGGAAATGTTTTGTCATTTTTTTTTTACGTTTGCTATTGTTAATTCCTAATTTACAAATTGTTTGAGTTATAATTAGTCACCAATAACTTGTTGTTTTTCCTTCAGTGTGATGTTAATTAAATACCTTCCTACCTAGGTATTCAAATTATTACATACAAGACTATATCATTTTCAAAATATGTTGGTTCTATGTAAATGCATTTATTTTGATAATTTGCAATGTTAAATCCTAGGGGTTTGATTTTTTTTTTTCATATTTATGTAAATTGTGTATAAAATAAAGCTGTGGTGTATTAGTGAAAGAACAGGAAAATTTTCTAAAAAATTAAGAATAGATATGATCAGATTACCATTGTTCACACATAGAATTATTTGTGTACTGATGCATGAAGGTGGCTAATTTTCATCAATATTGCATTAAAATTAATTTTTATTCATTAAAATATATTTTATATTCAAAATTATTACTGGATACAAAATTTCAATCTCCATATCGGAAGTCTAGTTGTTCATCAAATAGAAACTTCAAAATTTTAGATATTTCTTGGAAGATAACTCCTGTATTTTGGAGATCATACAAAAACTTTTTTCACCAATATTCTTTTTTCTGTTGAAAGATAATTTTTTATATTTAAGCTTCCAAAGGTCGATTTATATTAAATTTCAAACAATTCAACACATCAAAAGGCATTCATAGGTTCATTTAAAATGGCTAATGTAAATAGAAGTTTAGATGTTAGGAGTCAAAATTGGAATGGACAATTGTTTGATTTAAATGGTTTCAATGCAATAAAGTTATACTGTACATACATAACATCTACAATAATTAAACTCTAGATTTTACTATAAACTGTCTTGAAAATATTGCATATTCAGTGTGGTAGTTGTAATAAAAGAAAGATTAATATTTTTTAAAGAAAAAATGGTTTTGTTTGCATTCTCAAAATTTCAGCTATTCAATAAATGAAATTTAAATACACTTCTTTGCATTAAATTTTAACATAAAAAAATAATTTTATTTCATTTCTTATGTTGATTAGTTGTAGAAACAAAAGGGATAAAAGTATTCTTTCTCAATATATGAAAATAGTTCAACTGAACAAACTTTTTTGTTTGACATTTTGAAAGATCATTTAATGTGGAAAAACTTATTCTATTTCAAAATTGTCGAAAATATCTATATCCCTTTACTAAAATTCGCAAAAAGGATTTGAGCTGAATCCAGATTTTTTTTTTTTTTTTTTTTTTGAAAATTAAATAGTGTAGCTTTAAATTTTGTTGGTATTTATAACTGTATGAGGTAAAGAGACAGCCTAGCACAAATAGAAAATTTTCCTAGTTTGATCCTTCTAAATAGCCGTAGATATTTGCAGAGAATGTTATAGTAAAATTTGTAGATCCACATATCCGCAACTTAAGTTTGCTGTTTTGGGTTGGGAGCAAGACTTCCCTAAATTTGAATTACATGGCCACTTCAATGTTTGAGATTAAATACCAGAAGCCATTTATAATGCACAAGATGGTGGGCTGTTTAGTCATACAAACAAAATAAGCTGGTAAAAATGTAGGATTTCAAATTACTGCCTGATCTAGGCAAGTATTTACCTGTTACAAGTATCAGAAATTTAATTATTGCAGTAATACAATACAATATATTAGTATGTGAAATGTGTATTATGTACCTGTATAAAATCGTTTTTTTACATAAACTAGGGGGCTCCGCCCCCTGCTCGCTTTCGCTCGCCAACCCCCCTGGATTCTTACGCAATCCCATTTGGTTTGCTTCGCAAACCAACATTCCTTTCGCAGAGTGAATCTCCTGGACAACGAAACTATCTGAATAATTCGAATAATACTGATTTGACTTTCCGGTCCATGACGTCACAGCGAGTTCGCAAACCAACCAATACTCCTTTCGCAAGTGATTTCACTTTTTTTTACTTTAACACTTTATGCACCCTAAACAAATAACCGCATCAGTAAAAAACCTTCTGCATCTTGTTCCCTGTACAATTTTAAGTAAACCGTGTCAATCTCCTAACTTTACGATCTGTACTTCGTACTTTCTCGGAAACCGTTTGAGAACAAAGTGAACAAAGCGAGCCTTTTTCCTCGCAATATAAAAAGAAATCGTTTTATGGTAATTGTGCTACGATAAATTTTATATCTGGCAAACCCGATAGTCAAAAATACAACCCTCATCTGCGTGAAGAACATGCTGTGCGAACTAAAAAATACGAAATTTGTGTGACCAACTTTTGATTGCATCGAATTTATTTGTGAACTTTTTTTTTTTTTAAATAATTGAACGCCGACCAACCGGTATAGTGGTTAAGGTGTTAGCCTCTAGATCGGAAGGTTCCTGGTTCGAATCCGGGTGCGGGCATGGATGTTTGTAAACGTATGGTGTACAGGCTGGTGCACCTTAAATCTGTCGTGGCCGAAGTCCTCACGTTGGGTTGGCGTGGAAGTTTGGAGAGTGGGGTGCCAGCTCAGGTGTTGCTTCGTCATCTGACCGTGGTTCAAAATTACGAGGTGTTGTCCTCGAATCTTTCCCTTAAGGGACTGATTCCGGACCGTCGTCAATAGCCCGTTGTGTTGCTCTAGTACGACGTTAACTAAAAATTACCATTAATTAATTAAAATAATTGAACCGTAAGAAAGAGTATATTCTGAGGTATATTGCGATATTTTCAAAACTAATAGTAATAATATATAGATATGACAGTTTTAGTTTCCTATCGGAAATTACGATATGAAAGTTCCTAAAATTGTCTGACCAACCTTTGATTGCATCGACTTTATTTATTAACCACTTTAAAAAAATAACTGTACCAAAAGGAAGAGTGTAATGTAATGCATTCAGTGATGTTCTCAAATTTAAAAAATAACAGAACTAAGCTGTAGGTATGACAGTTTTAACAAAAAGAGTAGCGAAAATATCCGAAGATTCCAAATTTTGAATGACCAACTTTTGATCGCATCCAATTTATTTATTAACCAATTTCAAAAATAATTGTACCGTAAGAAAGAGTATATTCTGAGGTATACTGCGATATTTTAAAAACTAATTGTTAATTTGATATAAATACTAGTTTTAAAAAATTATGAAAATGTCCCGATTTTCCCCGAATTTAAAAAAAAAATAGTATCAAGAACCAAATAAAAATTTCTAAAAAAACTCGACGAGCTCCAAAATTTATGTTTGAGAGGTACTCTTTAAGAAAAACTCACGGCTTAAGACTGAAAATTTGTATGTATTTTGCTCACTCGCGGAAGAAATTTCACTTTTTCAACTTTGACACTTAATAAAGCCTAAACTAATAACCGCATCGGAAAAAGATCTTTACAATTGTCCAGGGAACATGATGAAGAACAAACCATGTTAATTTTATATTTTTCTGATCCGTACTTTCTCGGGAAACCGTCTAAGAATCGAACTAAACAACACAGTCTTAAATCCTACGGCGGCGGTTTACTTTTTTTTTTTAATATAGAAGGATAACCTTTTATGCTCAATTTCGTGGTATTTTTTCATTGATTTCTTTTGTAAAAACAATTACTTGTTTTAAATTTTACATGCAAAAGTTTAATGACATGATGGTGTTTAGTTTGTCCGATGAGACTTGTATTTAGTACGAATTTTTTATTAGAATTTATTATAGAAAGTGTATGTGTGCTAGGTTTTACAATTTTCTTTTTAGAATAAATGTGTGACGAATAGGTGTATATAAGGGAAACTGTGATAATTAAATTGTACTGTTGTATTTTATGTAAATATTAAGTGTTTAATAAATGTTTATACATATAATTGATAAATTACTCTTATTTCTATTGGTGTTTTGCTATTTCATACTTTTATGAACTGTCTCATCTTGACCATTAGTTGAAAAATAAAACTCTGAATTGTTTCAAAAAATTAAATGGCATGTCTTCAGAATTATGTAGAAATATATGTTAGTGATATAATTAATGTATAAATGGCATTCAAATAACAATTTAGTTTTCCATGGTTCATTAAAAGGCCTGATTTTTCGTTTTTATAAGATTCTTAATGTTTACTTTAAGAGCCTTAAATTTTGTTTAAAAATCTAAATTCATTTAGTAACTTTGCATATTTATTTCACAAAAGATTACAAAATCAAGATCCAATGATACTTGACCAAAAGATCGTGTCATTGATCTTAGAAGATTTTTGGGTGGGTTCAAGCATTGAAAACTTACACAATTTTCATTTGTGTACTTTCATTGACATGTGTCACTTTACATATATCAATGAATTGATTTGATATACAAAGTAGACAAGAGGAAGTATTCCCATTTAAAGCATGCTTCTACGAACCATTTTATTAAATAGTAAAACTACGTAATATACTTTTAAGGAGAGCAGTAGTTTGTAAAACCAGTTGGTTTTTTAATTGTGTATAATCAATTTATGTGGAAATCGCATAGGGTCATGAAATTGTATTAATCGGTCAGTTGTCATTCAGCAATTCACTATTTTAACTACAAATTAAACTTCATATTTCAAGAGATGTCGGATACAATGTTTAAAACAAATTTATTAAGTTTAGATACTCGTGATTGTTTTTCAATGAAGGCATGACAGCAGCAATTTACAGCAGTTATTTCAATTTTCTAAGATGTTTCTTTTGTACTACATAAAATTGAAAAATATGGCCCTTCTACCAAAAAACGAACCAATCTACCATAAAATTTAATTTTTCCAAGAAATGCTTTGCAAATTTTAAACAAAGATATTCCAAGGGATGAAAAAAAAAATCATTTTTATATATTTGGATGTATTAATTTATAAGGTCTGTTGAGTCAGATTTATTTCAGATTAACAACTTTGTTTCCTTTAAGTTTAAACTTTTAGACATGAGATTGCAAAAGGCAGTGTAATATCTAGAGAGAATTGTTTACTATACTCGGTGGCAGGCTTTCTTGGCAGTATAGAAATACGCTGAGAGCAAACGAAACAAAAAGGTTCCCAGCGCCGTGTCCGATATTTGAGTGTAATGAGGCACTGCAACTTAAAAATGTGATTCATTTGTAAACCCCACACATATACACTCATTGCCATAAAAATTTGCGCACCAAGAAATAATTGTGGGATCGTAACGAAACTTGGCATGAAGGTACATGTCGGCCAGATATGCAAATGATTATAACTGCAGCGTGATTGCGTAATGCCACTAGAGGGCGTTAAACTTCGTTCTCCTTGGAGTATAAAACAGGCAAACAGAGCTTGTTTGAGTGTACTTAATCTTTTGCAAAGGAAACGCTGAGGTAGACATGCCGTTGCGCCGCCATCGAAGACAAAATGAGAAGCTGTCAGAGTTCGAGAGGTGGAGAATCATCGGGATGATGGAAGCTTGGTGGTCAGTTCGGCGAGTAGCTCGTCAAGTAGGCCGTTCTGATCTTACTGTGAGGAGGTGTTGGGACCAGTGGACAGACGAGACGTCATTTACACGGCGACCAGGCTCAGGACGCCCGCGACAGTCCAGTCGTCGAGAAGACCGTCACATCATACGAAACGCTCGCGTAGAGCCAATTGTCTCATTGACCGCTATCCAGACACAGGCAGCACCTTCACTACGGGCCCCTGTGTCTTCCCGAACCATCGCAAGGCGCCTGGCTGAAAAACATCTGGTATCGCGGCGCCCATTACGTGTGCTGCCAATGACACCCACCCACTGACGCCTCCGTTTGGAGTGGTGTCGCGCACGACGGGATTGGACTGCAACGGAATAGAACCAGGTCGTCTTCAGCGACGAATCTAGATTCAATTTGAGCAGTGATGACAATCGTGTTCGTGTGTGGAGGCCCCGTGGTGAACGCCTCAATCCTGCCTTCGCTTTACAGCGACACACTGCTCCCACAGCTGGTGTGATGGTATGGGGTGCCATTGCTTACGATACGCGGTCACTCCTAATATTGAACCATGGCACAATGACAGCCCAGCGGTACGTCCATGACATCCTTCAGCCACATGTGATGCCACTCATGGAAGGGCTCCCAGGAGCCATTTTTCAACAAGACAATGCTCGGCCACACACAGCAAGGATGTTACAAAACTGCCTCCGCCACATTACCACCCTTCCCTGGCCTGCTCGATCCCCAGATTTGTCACCAATCGAGCATATTTGGGATAATTTGGGACGGCAAGTTGGACACCCTACGAGTTTGGTCGAACTAGAGGCGCGTTTACAGCAACTGTGGAACGAGATGTCTTGGGACATCATACGGAACTTGTATCCCTCAATGCCCGCTCGTATCGCATCGTGTATTCGCGCTAGAGGGGGTCCAACAGAGTACTAAAGCTTCCGTCCATTTGTACTCTTTTCTGCAATAAATGATCCTTTTTCTTTGATTTTCTAATCACGTAATTATATCTTAGTAGTATTTACATGTGTAAAATTTCATTTCATTTTGACGACTTTTTCTTGGTGCGCAAATTTTTATGGCAATGATTGTATAACGATTTTTGTCGTAATTAGCGTGAAATGTTGAATATTTTGCCTTTTACGTGCGGCGTAGTAATTTAATTTAGAATCGCGCGCGCCAGCCAATAAGAGCCAACCAGCATTTTCCGCGCACTCTCGATTCTTGTTGCTTGGCGAAATTGGAAGATATTTACTTAGAAGACTTCCCATAAGCGTTTTTAACGAGGTTCATATCCTATTTATGGAATATGTGATGATTTATTTAGAGGATACTCAAGCGTATTACTCTACATTTTTTTTTATTCTATTAAAAGTTTGTAGTAATGTTAAACAATAGTCATTAAAAAAATATTTATGTATATTACTTACAAAAATTGTTATAAATGTAGTTCTAATAATAAAAAGTTTTTTAAAAATACGTTAAACGTGGCGTCAGTGCCAAGAAACATTGCAATCTACTATAATTATACTAATGTTTAATATATATGCAAGTTAGAAAATTTTGCAGTGAAAATTTTTGAACGAATAAAATTTAAAAATCTAATTATGGACCTTGTTGCTTTTATCTTTTTAATGTTAATTTGGTTTTGATACAAATCCATAATACTTAAAATTACAGAAAAAATCAAACATTTGATTTAAAATAGGATTTTTCTAATTTTTCTGCCTTTTCCTCACCCAACGTATTTTAAGGTTTTAGGTGTAAATGCTTTCAAGTTGAAAATATTCCTTTTGAAAAAATACAGTAGTGGTTAGGGCTTTATTGTCACCTGCACCAACATAAAAGTCATATGGACACTTGATATTTTCCATGTTTTCTCAAAAAACTATGTAATTTCACATGAAGTATCTGTACAACTATGCTAGATGAGTTTTTTACTTTTGTGAACATTGAGGTTTTCTATTCAAAAGTTGAGTTGGATTATCTGCAAGGAGGGTTTATTATATAAGTAAGATATATATTGTGCTTGTTTGGAATATACTGAAGACAAATATTGAACTGCTGATTCCTTTACATCCTAGGTAGCATCCTTTTAGAAAGGACATCAGTTTAAGCATCTCCACTTTTTTTTTTAAGGAAAAGGTGTCAAAATGAATCCAAAATTATGCAATTCACCTTCTGATAGATATGTGACGCTCGTTTTTAATAAGAGTAATACTTAGTCATTACCATCCCAAAGCAATACTATTATCTCTAGTGTCCTCATAGTAATGCCAATTATTTTTATTTTAAATAATTCCAGTTAATTGAAAGTTTGAGCAACACAATTTCAGCAAAACTAAACATGATTTTCCATTCTAGAGGTAGGCAATTTTAATTAACATCACTCTTTAGCAACACAACAGGCTATTGGAGAACCATTAAAGATAGAAATATGAAATTTTATAGTATACTTGTTATGTTGTGAAATGATGCTTACAACGTTATTGCATGATTAAGATTGCAAAAAACATACGGTAAAATAAGAGTAAACAACTCTAGACTTGTTTTAGGAAAGCCCAAGTGTCACAATTCATGCATAGTTCTGGCCAATTTAATAAAAACATAGGAACTATATTCTATTTGAGTTGAAGTGTACATAATTGAATCTTGCATTGAGATGGTATAATTAAGATTTATCATTAAGGACAACAAAGATATTTTAGAGTAACATACTTTATGCTTGAAAAACAAGTCTCGTTTACCTTTTATACTCAGATGTAAAAAATAAGAATAATGCTTAAGGAAATTAGCATTTTTACTTTTTCATGATGGCGACAGAACCGGTAATTCAGGGCAGAATCATTATCTGGAAAAACTTGGTGAAATTTCTTTTAAACGTTTAACTCAGGAAAAAAGTTGAAATTTTGTTTTGCAAATGGCACCCATTTGGTACTTTTCCGTTAGCCTTTGAACCAAAATCCAAATGTAGCCAATATTTTTTCATTCCTAAAATGAAAAGTGTATTTTTTACGTAAACATCCGGAAATTCTGTAACCTAAGTCGACCGCGGTGCCGCGTTCCCTAATGTCAATGATGGGAGCTTAGCGCCTGCGACTTTGAAAAATACTAACGGCCGGAAAAACTTGTAAAAGTTAAACATCCAGTTCCAAATTAATCAACATTTCAAGGATGGTATGGAGTGTCCAATACGTTATAACTTATGGCGATTTATAGCCAAATGTGGTAACTTTCCAGTTTTCCCGAGTTTGCGCGCTTTCATCCAGTTTTAAGGCAACCCTTCGTATTTCTGCCAATTTTTCTTTATTATTTTTTCACATTAGTTGTGTCTGGTTACTCTTGTATTTCTTTGTTGATTCTTTCAAGTAAATTGCACTTTTATTTTGCTTTAATAGGATTTACCCCTCGCGAATTTTGCGTTTGCAATAGTAAAATATGAGATTATGAATAGGATTAATTTTTAAAAAACGAAAAATAATTTTAATAATAGCATAGAATAAATTTTGATTGTCAATCTTCTAATTTTTCTGAGTGATTTTTACTCTAAACGAAGGTTTTATTTCGTTGTTTCATCAATTAGGTCCAGGTTCAATTCCTTAATTTTTAAAAATTGCCGGAAGAATGTAAAAAATTGAGAAAATAAACGTCGGTTAGCAACACACATCCAGATTTTGGACTTTTTATTGTATAAAAAATCAGTAATTCTTATTTTTTTGCAAAAAGGTTTTATAGTAGTATACATTTGGAACCTGTAAAGATGTAAAGATGTTTATATTAAAAACACTGGATGGTCTTTGTGTAGGAAATTCTCAAAATGTACAAATGAACGCGGAGGAACCAAAAAGTGGTTATACGCATGGAAGCCAATGGTGATTGTGTCTTGCTGGCAGGCGGGTGGGGTCTAGCGTTATACGCTGTTACTTAACAACAAAAAAATTTCCTCCCGGTAGAGTGTTTTATACGCATAGTAGCCAACGGTGATTGTGTCTCGCAGGCAGGCAGGGATCGCGTGTTATGCGCTGTGACTTATCTACAAAAAAATTCCTCCTAGTATAGTGGTTTATACGCATTGAAACCTTATACGTTATATGCTGTGACTTATATACAAAAACTAGCTACTGCGTGGCTAGCCCGGTGTTGCCCGTTCGCAATCCAACACCATGTGCAACGCCTTGATGTAAGGTATTAATATTTTGGAAAATTTTCCGCAATTTCAAATCCATTGAAATTTTTAATCTATCTTTAACGATTCCAATTTTACGAAAAAAGAACTTAACAATCCCAGTCAAAATGTTTTATATATATTTTTTTTTTGCTCTCCTTCACTGAAATGGAATAGGGCAGGAAATGTAGTCTGTTTTTATTTTTATTTTAATACGAAAGGCAGAAAGAGCAATCTGGGTTTTTTTTTTTTTTTTTTTTTTTAAGGGAAAGTTTGCGTGACGTTACAATCTCTAGCGAAAACATAAAAGATTAAAAAAAAAAATTAAACGTAAAAAGTATCTGGTGTAAAATTTTCCGCAGATTTCAAATCCATTAAAATTTTTATTCTTCTTTTAACGATCGCTGAGGTAGAAAAAAGCACTGAAGAACGCCATTGATAACTTTAGTAATCTTTTGCTTCACTGGAATCCATTTCGTAGGAAATCAAAATGAATGAATCTCGAATCAACCGAAGGTCATTCAAATCTGTTCTCTCCCATTCTAGACGGGAGATGAAAAAAACCTGGCATAGTTCCAATGGCTGACGTCAAGGTGACGTGAGGGTGAAAAGTCTAAATTTTGATGCTTATTCATTCCGCGAAAGAAGGAAGAACGGTGAAAAAAACTATTAAATTCATTTTAAAATGTTCTAGATTGAATTTTAAAATTTGCCTCGACCCTAAAATTGCAAAAAATTCGAACTACCTGTGTGCCAAATCCCATTTCTGTAAGTGCCATAGATTCGTCAGGACTTAGCATGAAAGAAACAAACATACAAATATATATAATATTAGAGATATTTCTCCTGGTCCCGTGGTTACAAAAAAATTCCTCAATTTAAATTCCATATCTTTATCTCTGACCAAGAATATCCCCATCGACTTGCCCATATAATGCTAAGTAAATTGCTAGAATAATTCTAAAATGAAATTCCATCTCAATTATAGATAGAACAAACCTCCATTGATTTTTTCTCACATTGAAAAATATTTGGTGGATTTTCAGGACCCCAGAAAACAACTGACTTATCAACAAAAAAAAACTCATTTTTAATTCCATATTCAGTACAAAATCCCAAATTCGGAATTGTTAAAAATCCGGACGTTTTGCTAGCCAAAGTCTTTTTTTTTCACTTTTTTACATTTTCCGACAGTTATTTTTTTTAAAAATGAGTTTAACCTGAACGTATTTGAGGAAACAACGCAAAATGACGGACATGTTCAGAATAAATACTACACAGAAAAAATTAGAAGATTTGCAAGTAAAATTTGTTGCATTGTATTAAAAAGGTTTTTTTTTCCTTTTTAAAAAATTATTCCTATTTACGTAATGTATGCAAAGGTTCACAGGGGATTTTGCCATATGGCGGCCATCTTGGAATTACTTAGATTGGCCGCCATCTTCTTTCGCGCAAAAAATCGTTTTGGCGACAAACGCAACGGATGCTACCACTCCACCCATTTCAAAAAGTCATTTTACACTCATGTCCATAAATTAAGGTAATGGTAATGGTAATTTTATTTAACGTCGAACTAGAGCAACACAACGGGCTATTGACGACGGTCCGGGATCAGTCCCTTAAGGGAAAGATCCGAGGACAACACCTCGTAATTTTGAACCACGGTCAGATGACGAAGCAACACCTGAGCTGGCACCCCACTCTCCAAACTTCCACGCCAACCCAACGTGAGGACTTTCGGCCACGACAGATTTGAGGTGCACCAGTCGCCTCTACACCATACGTTTACAAACATCCATGCCCGGGCCCGTATTCTAACCAGGAACCTTCCGATCTAGAGGCTAACACCTTAACCACTGTACCGGTTGGTCGGCATAAAGGCGAGAGATGAGGATGAAAGAATATTTAAAACCGCGTAATGAGCATTTATTAATTTCCGTTAAAATTTATTATTATTCGTTGGGGAGCACACGTTCAAACGCGATGATTATATTTTCTTTGATTTATTTCGCTGGAATCGTTTGCACGTGTTCCCTGCTGCTCGCAGCGAAATAACAGCTGAATCTGCTTAAAATCTGAACGATTCCGATGTTTTATTCGATCTCGGGTCAGAGCACGAACGCCTCTCGCCTTGGATGCAGCTAACATGTATGCCTTCCTTTGCTAGTTGATTAAATTCTTGTTGTTACTGTTAGACTTGAATTATCCTTTCTCCCACCCGCTGATCATTATTAAAATTTAATAATAATTGGAATCTTTCCTGATATTTTTTCGACCAATAGATGTGGTTATTTAGACCTTATATATTTTTTTTAATCCAATGGCGAGCTTTGTTATCATTTTGCCACTACAAGGCCAGAAGTGATGGTCATTTGTGAAGGAGCACCCGATGGGCGACTATCATTACCCCTAACAAAGAACAAGTACCATTTACATCCATGCCCTGACCCCGGATTCGAACCACGAACCTTCCGATCCGGAGGCCAACACCTTAACCACTAGACCGGTTGGTCGGCATTTAAACCTTATAGTCCGAGAGCTGATGACGAATTTGGAGAAGGTATTTTAGGCACTATGAAATTGTAAAATAATAGAAATTCAATGTTAGTTGAATAGGGAATCGAAGGTCGGGAACGCCGTTTACGGTTATTTCGCTACTGCGCAGCATAGGATATTTGCAAAAAATTCATCCCAGCGAGTATCCTTTAGGCACTTAGAAATTTTTTTAATCTCTTAATTTAGCATTCATAGAATGCAGAAATAACACTCCCAGACTGTTTGGACGGTTTTAAAGTACAACCCGACTGTCCTGAACTTGTATTATAATGAACGCAAAAAATATTCTTTAGGCACTCTGAAATTTTTATAGCATGTTTATTAAGTACTATTGATAATGTGTGCAAAAAGCCAGACGAATACGGCGGTTTTAAATAATAACCCGACGCAAATAAAGACTTTACATAAGCATCGGCAGCTGCCGGGGAACTGGCTACCCTAGAAAGCAGTGACTTGGCTCGCCGGTCTGCGCTTGATTGCGGAGGAACCACGTGACTCGAGTTTGATGTGCAGCTCAAGCTACTTAGAATGGTGCACACATCAGGTGTTTCAACGTGCGGCGCCGCTACCGCAACGCAAGTTCGGTCTGAGATACATTAGATTCAATGAAGCAGTGCACACATGCCTCCAGCGCCACTGGGGCGACGCACGTCCTACTTGAGTGAAATTTGTACCGCAGTTCCCCACGGCGCCGCACAGGAGTCTCCGTTCTGAATTAGCTTGTTTTTATAAACAAGTGGAATATAAATAATAATTTATAAATGGTTGTATCCAGTAACGTCTATTTTGTTACGAAATATACTTTTTTTTTACACCAAGTAAGCGAAATAAATACGTTTCCTACGATAGAACATTTATCGCAATCGGCGCGAAATGAATTCGTGCGTCATTTCACGGTTATGTGTGCATAGTTGGGCTGAGTTACCGCAGTGGCGCCGCACGTTGAAACACCAGATGTGTGCATAGGGCTTTTTTAGCATTTTGGATTAGTTAATTTTTTTTCACGCAAATGTGACCACGCTGAAAATTATTTTGAGCTCATTCTAATTTTTTTTAAAGGTTTTTAAATACGGTTTTGATATTAACACTTTAAGCATTAACATATGTACATGTGTATATACATAGTAGCCCGAGAGCTGATGACGAATTTGGGGAAGGTATTTTAGGCACTGTGAAGTTGTAAAATAGTAGTAAATCAATGTTAGTTGATTAGGGAATCGAGAGTCGGGAACGGCGTTTGTGGTTATTTCGCTACTGCGCAGCATATGACATTTGCAATAAATGAATCCCACCGAGTATCCTTTAGGCACTTAGAAATTTTTTTTAATCTCTTATTTTATCATTCATAGAATCCAGAAATAAATATAAGTACGAAAATATAAGTTTACAGCTTTCAAGATGTTCAGCGAGCCAGAGCCCCGGCAACTGCAGGCGCAGACGATAAACGTTCTCTCGTACTCATATCTATATAAATAAGAATGGAGTGTTTGTTTGTACATTCAATATTTTCGACCCATTTCAAGTTTTCTATCCGTTTTGGACCCTTCTGATGCCTAATCCGCCTTTTTTTCGTTTGGTGTCTGTCTGTCTGTCTGTCTGTCTGTCTGTCTGTCTGTATGTTGTGCCCTATACACGTCCACGCGGTTTAAGATATTTTCATGAAAATTTGCATACAGTGAGTACTTATCTTCATTTAGTGAGTGGTATTGGTTGCGAAAGTCTGTCTGTCCGTCTTTCTGTTCTATGCTCGATTTTGTGTTTGTGTGTTTGTGTAGACATCACATGAATTGTATTCCAGATATTTGATTGCATTGTATTTTATTTTATACATTATCTATTAGTTTAGTGAACGCAATATTAAACATTTCTTTATTGTTATATTTAGTTGAGTTTCCTGCTAAAACACCTGAGTAAGTATACTTAAATCAACCATAATTTGGTAGTTTTGGAAAAATTGGAATGTCTATTGAATATTACGATTACTTCGATTGCTTTACCAGTACTGCTGAAAAAGTAATTATTCTTCAAATTTTTTTTTTTTTTTTATGGAATTTCATCTCTGATATTTCATTTATTTCGAGTCTTATTTTTATTCTTTGCGCAATGAAAACGATTTCCGAATATTTGGGACAGACGATATTTTTCAATGAAATGTGAATGAACAAGATCGCGCGAGCAGTGATATTTTTTCTGGTTCTTTCTCTCTGAATTAATTTCACATTTCTAAATTTTGTACACTTTTAGTTGTAAGTTGTGGCAACTGTGCGAGATCAAGAGATAAAATTGAATCACAAATTAATATCTTTAGAACAATTTTTTGCGACATCTTTTATTTTGTTTTCCTTCGCTGTTTCCAGTTTTAATATATTTATTATTTTAATAAATGTGTTTTCCTTCTCATCACACGCAACAGCACCACAAAGTATTAGACTTAAAAATGTTAGGTAAGTCAGTATAAATGTTCAGTAAATTTTAAGTGTAGTTATGCCATTATTGAAAGAATAATGCCGTTATTTAAAGAATAATGCCGATTTTTAAAGAATAATGCCGTTATTTAAAGAATAATGCCGTTATTTTAAAGAATAATGCCGTTATTTAAAGAATAATGCCGTTATTGAAAGAATAATAATGTTTATTAATCCAAACTGGAACTTTTTCCAAAATTAAAAAATTTGTTGTAATAATGACAGGAGAAGATTGCAAAATTTCACAATGTCGCATACCGGAGGCAGAGTGCCAGAAGTAAAAAAATATTGTTTTGTTGACTATGAGTGCGAGAGCACTCGCCGTAAATCGTAATTTTAATTAATTGAGTTGAACATGAAAAGAACTTAAGAAAGGGAATTCCAAATCTTCCTATAAATCGTCTTTTATAGTAGTGACCTTAGTATCACCTTTCGTCATTTTGTAGCTTTGTAATACAGCAATTGTAAGATGTATGTGAAATGTATTACATGAATGGATGGATATGCATGTGTAGGATTTGTGTCCAAAGTAAGTTGTAGAAAATATAAAGATGGCGAAAGACGTTAAAATAAATTTTTATTCTACAAAAAACGTAAGTCATTGTATAATTTGATTATATTTTCAAACTAGAGTAAACCAATTCAAACCGAGTAAGGTCGGGTATTTTGCTAGTCTACCCATAAGACTCTTTTGTCGCATTCATGTAAAATCTTTATTTGCGTCGGGTAGTTATTTAAAACCGTCGTATTCTTCTGGCTTTTTGCCCATATTTTCAATAATAATTAATAAACATGCTATAAAAATTTCAGAGTGCCTAAAGAATATTTTTTGCGTTCATTATAATACAAGTTCGGGGCAGTCGGGTTATACTTTAAAACCGTCCAAACAGTCTGGAAGTGTTATTTCTGGATTCTATGAATGCTAAAATAAGAGATTAAAAAAATTTCTAAGTGCCTAAAGGATACTCGGTGGGATTCATTTATTGCAAATGTCATATGCTGCGCAGTAGCGAAATAACCACAAACGCCGTTCCCGACTGTCGATACCCTATTCAACTAACATTGATTTACTACTATTTTACAACTTCACAGTGCCTAAAATACCTTCTCCAAATTCGTCATCAGCTCTCGGACTACTATGTATATACATAGTTATATACACATGTGCATATGTTAATGCTTAAAGTGTTAATAGCAAAACCGTATTTAAAAAACCTTTTAAAAAATTACAATGAGCTCAAAATAATTTTCAGCGTGGTCACATTTGCGTGAAAGAAAATTAACTCATCCAAAATGTTTTATAAGGCCCGGTGCACACATCCGGTTTTTCAACGTGCGGTGCCACTGCGGTAACGTAGCCCAATTATGCACACATAACCGTGAAATGACGCACGAATTCATTTCGCGCCATTTGCGATAAATATTCGATCGTAGGAAACGTATTTATTTCGCTTACTTGGTGTAAAAAAAGTATATTTTGTAACAAAATAGACGTTACTGGATACAACCATTTATAAATTTTTATTTATATTCCACTTGTTTATGAAAACAAGCTAATTCAGAACGGAGACTCCTGTGCGGCGCCGTAGGGAACTGCGGTACAAATTTCACTCAAGTAGGATGTGCGTCGCCCCAGCGGCGCTGGAGGCAAGTGTGCACTGCTTCATTGGATCTAATGTATCTCAGACCGAACTTGCGTTGCGGTAGCGGCGCCGTACGTTGAAAAACCGGATATGTGCACCGTTCTAAGTAGCTTGAGCTGCACATCAAACTCGAGTCACGTGGTTCCTCCGCAATCAAGCGCAGACCTGCGAGCCAAGTCACTGCTTTCTAGGGTAGCCAGTTCCCCGGCAGCTGCCGATACTTATGTAAAGTCTTTATTTGCGTCGGGTTATTATTTAAAACCGCCGTATTCGTCTGGCTTTTTGCACACATTATCAATAGTACTTAATAAACATGCTATAAAAATTTCAGAGTGCTTTAAGAATATTTTTTGCGTTCATTATAATACAAAATCAGGGCAGTCGGGTTGTACTTTAAAACCGTCCAAACAGTCTGGGAGTGTTATTTCTGCATTCTATGAATGCTAAATTAAGATATTAAAAAAATTTCTAAGTGCCTAAAGGATTCTCGCTGGGATGAATTTTTTGCAAATATCCTATGCTGCGCAGTAGCGAAATAACCGCAAACGGCGTTCCCGACCTTCGATTCCCTATTCAACTAACATTGAATTTCTACTATTTTACAATTTCATAGTGCCTAAAGTACCTTCCCAAAATTCGTCATCAGCTCTCCTACTATTAAGTGTGTTGTAGAATCAATAAAAAAATTCAAAACACAATGTATAAAGTGGTTACAAAACAGTTATAAATAATCGTCGTTACCGATTTGCTGGATTTCAAAATTTTACTGCTGAAATCAGAAGATAAAACCTAATTGTGCATTATAAATATTTGAGTTAAATATGAATATTAATGTTTCATATAATCTATGCTTATGAACTTAGACGACTTTTAGTTTACAAATTATTATATTAATAATTAAAGGATAAATAAGTGTTTAAACGAAGTACGTTTATCATATTTCTCCTTGCCGGCTTAAAAATAAATTTGTTTCATATTCATCCTTATACATCTTTAAAACCTGCACCATAGCTAAGAAAACTTTAATGGATAAAACACTATGTTAATATTATACTGGTATAATAAAAAGCTTAATTTGTCAGTTTTTAATTCATTTCATTAAATATGTTTAATTAATGCCCTTACACATAGTCAGATTTTCACTCTTGATATTCTTTCTTTAAGTCTATTTATGAAAATAAAATACATAAAAAAAAAAGATTAACTCATGTAGTGTTTCAACAAACAATAATTTGAACAGAAATATTTGAAGAGTGCAATCATAATGAAGTTAAAGGCTCTTGTGTTGTTATTTCCCTAAGGAAATTTATTAAATGCTCTTTACAAGTTTTGAATAAATGACGTTTTTAATTATTTTTTAATTTTTTTTAAAATTTACTATGGCGTTTTTAATTTATTTATTAATCATGACGTGTTTAATTTTTTTTCGTATAAGATTTACAGTGTATGCTACACAAACACACATAAGACCTATAGTCTTCTATAAATTCAAGAGTTTGTTCGTATTCATGATAACACACTAAGAAAACCCAAACACAACAACTTCGGTTCACCAAAACACTGCAAATTGAAAGTTGAAGCGCACAGTGATCCGAGGCTGTTGGAACTCCTTGCGCTACGCTGTGCGCTATGGAATACTTCTAGTTCTGACTCATATCGGGCATGCCTTTTGACGCATGCGTCCTTTGCGTCGAGGCATGCGCTTAGTGCAAGCAAAAGCGCACAAGTGTGGACATACCTAATGACGAGAGTGTAAGAAGAGGTGTATATAAGGAATGGTAGCAAAGAAGTAAAATTGTTCACAAGCGTTCTGTAAGCCGCTCAGTGCCACAACGGAATAGTTATGGCACAGAGGACGCATGTCGATGATTTTTTACGTGGTAGAATTATCGGCCGCCTGGAATGTAGGCTTACTCAAACTGAAGTTTCAGTGGAATTTAGAATCGCCCAAAGTGTCATCTCTAGGCTTTGGCAACGATTCCAAAATGATGGAAATGTCAGTAGACGTTACAGTACAGGTCTCCCCCGAGTTACAACGCCGAATGACTACCGGTATTTGGCAGTAACTGCAAAAAGAAGCAAACGGAGCACAACATTCGACCTTTCTCGTCAGCTATCTTCAGCCAAGGGTACGACAGTTTCAAGGCAAACGTTTACAGACGTTTGGGACATGTTGGTCTATATGCTCGCAGGCCTGTCAGATGTCATCCGCTCACGGCAACTCACTGTCGCCAGCGTTTAGCCTGGAGCAGAGAACATGCAATGTGGACATCGTCACAGTGGGCTTGTGTGATGTTTTCCGACGAGTTCATGTTTAGCTTGCAGTCTGATTCACGGCGGATGTTCATATGGAGAACGCCAGGTACCCGCTACCACCAAGACAACATCATTGGACGACACCGTTACTATGGTGCAGGATTGCTCGTTTGGGGCGGAATTATTCTGGGCTCCAGAACAGATCTACGTGTTCAAATCGGAACCATGAGAGGCCAAATTTATCGGGACATCATTCTGGAACAACATGTACGTTTGTTTAGGGGTGCCATGGGCCCAGAATTTGTGTTTATGGATGACAACGCCCGTCCTCACCGTGCAAACATTGTAAACGAATGTCTTGAATCTGAGGATATCACCCGTATGGACTGGCCAGCATTCTCACCTGACTTGAATCCGATAGAGCATGTGTAAAACACAGCCGTTTCAGGGCAGCTCAATCCATCCAGCCAACCTCTTCTCATTGGTTGAAAAAAGTCAAGTGATTTATACTCTACTTTGTGTTTGAGAGTGATAAGTAAATAAGAATAAGTAAAGATATAAACAAGTTTGTTTACCTTTTACGTTTTATGCTGTGTTTAACTAACGTTACATGTAAAGTTTCCAAAATGCATTCGCTTCCGAACACACGAATTGCAATAAGTAACCATTTCACAACTTTGAAAAAGAAAGATATTTTTCTTCAGCAAACCTCTTTATAAAATATCCGATATTTTCATATTTATGTAAATATCTCTAAAAAATTTCCAATCTTGGTTTGGTAAAAAAAAACTTTCATTTGAAGGAATTACAGGTGTATGTTGTCAAAAATACCAGAAACTCATCTAATTAATTCATCGTTTGCATTAAAACTTCCTGAAAATTGGTTTTAAAATAAGAATTTGATTTTAAAAAGAACTAGTAAACAATTTGATTCATGAAATTATTATCATAGTAGGCTGTTACAATAGAGTTTTAAATTGTAGCTTCAATTAAATCAACATAACTTTGCATATAAACTGATTTAATTGTAAAAGAATGTGTTCTTCGGTTAATATTTAGTTCATTTTCAACTAGAATTTTTTCTCAAAGGTTACTTTATTTTAATTCATGGTTATAAAAACAAATGTGTTATCGTCCAGTTAGTAACGTGCCTTGTAAATGTTTTAAAAAAGCAACAGTCATAATTTTGTTGCATGTGTGTTGCAACACGAGAGTGGAACGTGAGTATGTAAACAGAAAAAAAGGTTGTTCCATGTAATTTCGAACGTAGTTATGATGATACGAATAATGTAGTTATGAATAACCAATTTACGATTTTGTATTGATTTATAGGATAGTCTGCTGTTATAATACCAGCACGGCGTTGCCCGTTATAATTCTTTTCGTGGGGTCAGATGTGACCACTGCTCTCTAACCCCCGGTGATTGCTACGAATTCTTATTTGGTTTGCTTCGCAAACCAACACCACGGGCAACGCTGTGATGGGCTCATCATTGTCATATGCGGCCAAATTCGAATTGCGAAGAGATCCAATCGGCGTGACGTCACAATCTCTTGCGAAAATATAAATATTTAATTCACAAATTATTTATTAAAAGAAAATCAAACGTATGAGGTCTGATGCAAAAAATTTCCGCAGATTGCAAATCCGTTGAAATTTTTATTCTATTTTTAACGATCGCTGCGATGGAAAAAAGCACTGAAGAACGCCAGTCGTAACTTTAATTATTTATTTTGCTTCATTCGAATCCGTTGCTCAGGAAATCAAAATGAATGAATCTCGAATCAAACGAATGTCATTCTTCGCGGCTGCGAAATTCGCATTTTTAAGTGTTGGTCTAATATGAAAAATTTTCCGCAGATTTTGAATCCGTTGATATTTTTACTCTATCTGTAACGATCTAGAAGAGAAAAAGAACTACATAACTCCAGTTAAAACTTTATTTGCTTCTTTCGTCCCCTGAAAAATCGTTCCTCGCAAAATCAAACGGAAACACGGAGAAAATAAATTTATAAACTGTGATATCTTTATGGTGTTACCATTCTAAGGAAAACAATAATAATTAAATTCCATTAAATTCATTTTAAAATGTTCTAGATTGAATTTTAATATTCGGACTTTGTGAAAATTTGCAAAAAAATCGGACTACTTGTGTAAAAAATCTTATTATTGTAAGTGCCAGATTCGTCAAGACAATGTGTACACATAAACAAATGCTTCCTTTCACAATAGTAGATTGATTTCTCTCTATATTAAAAAAAAGTTACCGCCGCAGGATTGAAAACTGTGTTGTTCAGCTCGATTCTTAGACGGTTTCCCGAGAAAGTACTGATAAAAAAAACGAAATTAACATGGTTTGTTCTTCATCGTATTCCCTGGACAATTATTAAGATTTTTTTTCCTATGCGGCTATTAGTTTAGGGTTTATTAAGTGTCAAAATTGAAAAAGCGAAATTTCTTCCGCGAGTGAGCAAAACACATACAAATTTTCAGTCTTTTTTAAAGAGTACCTCTCAACGTAAATTTTTGCAGCTAGTCGAGGTTTTTTTTTTAATTCAATTTGGTTCTTGATAATAGTTTTTTGAAATTCGGGAAAAATCGGGACATTTTTGTTATTTTTTCTTAAAACTGTCATATCTATATCTTATTACAAAAGTTTTTAATTTTGAAAATATCGCAGTATACCTCAAAATATACTCTTTCTTACGGTACAATTATTTTTGAAATTGGTTGGCGAGCGTAAGCGATCAAGGGGCGGAGCCCCCTAATAATGTAAAATTTTTTGCAGATTTCAAATCCGCTGAAATTTTTCTTCTATCTTTAATAGTACGGCAGATATCGTGGTTAAAGTGGACCTTCGTGGTTAGAGATCAGATTCATTCGTTTTGATTTCTTGAGCAACGGATTCGAGTGAAGCAAAACAAATAAAAAGTTATGACTGCCGTTCATCAGTGCTTTTTTTCTATCTCAGCGATCCGTATAGTACGGCAGAAATGTGAAATAAAATGAAATAATTGTGCCTTTAATGATAGAAGCATACAACTTGGGGTATATATATGTACTACATATATGAATATTTAATTTTGGATATGAGGCCATCTCAGATTTCGCCTATAGAAGTAATGGCGGCTTCTGAATACTTTTTGTGCTCCTTTTAAGTGTTATTGATGATGTTAAATGACAGTTTAAAGTAATGGCGAGTAATTGTTGTTAAGTGCAAGTACTTTGCAATTTTTAATAATATATACCACATTTTTTATTTATTCTATTTATGACAAAATCGCGGCCTCCGAGTGCTCCTTTTTTATAGTCATTTGATGATGGTTAATAGCGTATTATATGTAATTTTGCATGATTTGATACTATAAACATGTATATGTCATAATTATATTTTCATAGAAACAAAGCGGAACAAATGTTTTATCTGTTACGAAGACAAGTCTGAAGTTCTTCGATGTCCAGCAGACAGTTAGCGTGAAGAAAGGGGAACTGGTTATAAGACACTTTATTATTTACTTATGGGGTTTAGTAATGCAGTGTGGTTTACAAAATCTCTGGAACGAATAAATCTGGAACGTCTTGATGATGGAGGTGTCGAGGCAACATTGGTACAACATAAAGCTCAGTTTCACGAATCATGTAGATTGCAGTTCAATGAAACACAACTTCAAAGAGTTCAGAAAAGGAAGATAGAACCTGCGGATAATGCAAATAGTTCTACGAAATTCACCCGCGAGATTATTGTAGGGAATAGTTCAGTCAATTCAAAAGCGATTTTTTTTTTACCTGACTGCTGAAGCTGGAAGTTCATAATATACTGCATTGACATTAGGCCTAGATGCTCGTGTTCGTCACTGTGCCCTTAAACTGGAGGACAGGCTTCTGTTTGCGAATATGAGTGCCGGTGATCTTATTGCTTTAAATGCCTCGTATCATTATAGAACACACAAGAAAAACTGAAACAGAACAAACTAAGCATAGTTTAGCATTTGCTGTACTTATATCATACATCGAAAATACTTGTAGCCAGGGATTTATACACACACCCCTAACACCCCCCCAGATTTTATGATACCCCCCCCCGCCCTTAATGAAATCTGTACAATACCTCCCCCTCCCCCCCTTGAATTGATGAAATAGGAAAAAGATCATTTTGACTGGCGTCTTGCAAGGCACAATTAATTTTTCCGAACAAAACGGGAAATTTCAATGAAAATCAGCCATAAGTTATCCAAAATCACTTGAGTAAGATAGCAATCAGTAAATATAGTTATAAATAGCGCTATTCGGCATTGAAAGAAAGCTGAATTGGGGACAACGATAGTTTGGGTGCTTTTTTTGCTCTTTTTCTCTGAAATAGGTGCGTTTACAGCTTTTCAATTCTACCATCTGACATCCCTGTAAAAGAAGGGCATTTGCGAGGTATATACACTCTATAACAAAAAAAATCGATGCACCAAGAAAGAATCATTCGATTGCTTTGAAATTTCGTATGCAAAAATGTTTTGACCAAATATGCAAATGATTAAAATTTGGTGTCCAATGAATGAATAGTGCGATATCCAGCGCATTGGAACTGCGCATCCAGCAGATGTATATAAGGAGTTGTTCTTGAACTGTTGTTAAAATTTTCTGCTGTATTGCGATTCAGGATACCTTTCAACGACTGAAAAAATGCCTCGCCGCAGGATTCGAGCTCATGGCAGATTTCAGCGTCATGATGGTAGCGGTCGACGTAGGGCCACAACAGATCGCGAGGACAGAGTGATTGTCAGATCAGCTGTCACAGCGCCTGATTCATCGCTATCAACCATCAGTCGTGCGACCCACACACGAGTGTTCACCATGACCATTCACAGACGGCTGAGAGAGCGAAATCTACGCTCGTACCGACCGTTACGCCACCTGCCACTCACGCCTGCACACTGTCGAGCCAGATTACAGTGGTGCTTGGCTCGATCAGGCTGGAATGATGCTGACTGGGGACGTATAGTCTTTAGCGACGAATCCCGCTTCCAATTGTGTCCTGACGATCATCGAAGACGAGTCTAGAGACGCCCAGTGCAACGTGCCGATCCTGCTTTCACTATTGCACGCCACACGGGCCCTCAACAAGGAGTTATGGTCTGGGGTGCCATTTCCCTTGATAGCCGGACCCCTTTAGTCGTCATTAGAGGTACACTTACTGCACAGCGGTACGTTGACGACATTCTGAGACCTGTTTTGCTACCGTTCCTTTCGCAGTACCCTGGGCTTATTTTTCAGCAAGACACTGCCAGACCACATACGGCACGTGTTGCTATGAACTGTCTTCAAGCTTGTCAAACACTTCCTTGGCCAGCCAGATCACCAGATCTCTCTCCCATCGAGCATGTCTAGGATATGATGGGAAGGCGACTGCATCCGGTAGGGAATGTTGATGACGTAGTCCGACAATTGGAGCAAATTTGGCAAGAAATACCGCAGGAGACCATCCGGGAGCTTTATCGGTCTATGCCACGCCGTGTGGCAGCTTACATCCAGGCTAGAGGCGGGTCAACACCTTATTGAGCTTGTTACTGTAACTCTGAAATAAATCATTCAATTGTTCTGAAATTTTAATCATTTTCTATTCTGTACATAATTTTCCTATCCACCATTTTTTTCTCTCCATCGGACAACTCCTTCTTGGTGCGTCGATTTTTTTTCTTATAGAGTGTATATTAGCTATCAGTTGTCACCGTAAGCAGTGAGCCTCGTAGAAGAAAGTATCCTGATCTCTGTCAGCTTTACTCTCATGTAGTGGGCAATCTAAATAGCTCTAGCGTTTTTTGTTAATTGCCTTCTAGAGGAAATGGATAAGTGGTTGAAGTTGAAAAGAGAAGAGGGAAACACAAATATCGTGCAGATTAATGAAAATGTAAGCTGGACTTTTGTTGCTAATGAGAAAGAAATCAACGGTATTCATCCTTGTGATTCTTGATGAATTGCTGAAGTCTAGCTCGGTTAAGCAAATCACTCCAATCATCCAAAGGAAACTTAACCGAGGCTACCTTTTTAATCAGTGCAACACACAAACACTTAGTGGAACTGGATTATGAAAAATTATGAGTGAAATCTAGGGAGTTAAGTCAAAAAGCATTGGAACAAAATGTAAGAATGGAACAATCCGATTCCACAGAGAAAGCCTTCTTAAAACCAACCGATAACTACCGAAATAAAATTGTCGAAAATATGAAACAGGTTTCCGGACCAATTTGTGGAACTTGCGTACTTTTACAAAATTTTCCAGAACAAAATGGAAAACCTAGATTTTTAAGTGGATGGGAAACAGCAAAGACGACTTACAAAGTGAGTACAAAATATACAGAAGATATCCGGGAAACATTGAGATACAGAGCAGTCTCCTGATGCTTGCGTGAGGAGCAGGGAGAAAGGAAATGTTTCTCACACTGTCGTCTGCAGTTACACGTCTATTGTTGCTACCTATTGGTACAGCATGTGTCGAAAGAACATTATCAACTATGAATCGAATTTTAATATCAGAGAGGCGTCGTCTTATTCCAGCGCATATGGACGACCTGATGAAAATATCAATTGAATGGCCTAAATTCCCAGGTGTAAGGAACGCAACGCAAGAGGAAATTAAACAGTTTTCTAAATGCATTAATGAAGCCAATGTACAATGGCTTCAGAAGAGAAGAATAAATATGTTGAATTTCATGATCAGTAAATGTCCTGTTTTTGCAGTTCATGTTAAAATGTCCCACACAAATGTTAAACACCAATGTCCAATTAGCCCCCAGAAGATTTTCTCCCTCTGAAGACAATGAAATTAACCTAATTTGGGGCAGCATGACCTATAGCAGTCCTTGCGCCATTAAATAACAAACAACAACAACATAGTAAAAATAACAATATAAAATGAATTAATCGATACACCGGGTACATATGCTATTATCTCTAATCAACACCCCCCTAAAAATTTTGTACACCCCCACAGTTTATGAATCCTGGATAAACCCCTGCTTGTAGTGACAATGAAATCGCACACATTTTCAAACTTGTTGATCTATGCAAACTGTACATGATGAGGAAGAAATAATTAGGTAGGTGGGTCTTTCAGGGCGCATACATTTCACAAAACTAAAACACAGAGTACTTACATATGTTCCTGACATGGAAGCACATAAGCAAGGTCGAGATGTGATGTTAATACTTAGTAATGGTGTTGGATTAGCTCTGAACAAAGCTTGTGGATACGATGCAGATAGTGACGCTATTCATCTCGCTAAAGCAGCAAATATAGCTAGAAGAGACATTTTTAAAATGAAAGACCTTTTCAATGGATCATTTGGAGAAACCTGTCAGGAAGATTCCGTTCCAGCATCTCTGTTACCACTGGTTTCTATGGTTACGAATGGTTCAAATATTAAAGCACAGTCACGTTTTTCTACAATACCTCAACCTATTCTCACTGTTCCACAGTTACTAATGTATAACAGTTTGGTGAGACGTCGGGAGTGTCATTCTGGAACCGTCCACAAGCACAATCGAGAACGAGAAACACCTTTGCCAAAAAACTTAGGTATTTAAATTCATACAAAAACTCGCAAGCGTGAACTAGTTGAAGATCTTCACGAGCTCGGATTAAGCATATCATACGACCGAGTGCCGAGTAAGACATGGGTCCAAGCATGGGACCCATGCTCTGGAACATCTATGTCAACGGTATCCTGGAACTGGATATGAAGGAAGAGGTAGAAATACAAGCTTTCGCAGATGATATTGTCATCATGTCATTCGAAAGGGCAACCTATAGATTCAGTCAAAAAATGAATAATATATTGGTTCAAATTTAAACTTGGATTGAAAATGATAACCTAAAGCTCAATATTGAAAAATGCGTATTCACACTTTTATCTAATAAAAGATGTACTCATATTCCTAGAATCAAGATTAGAAACTTATCTCTCAAATTTAAAAAAGAACTCAGTTACCTTGGAATCTTAATAGACAAAAATCTATCCTTCATACCACACCTTAATATGATACTAGGGAAAGTGACAAGAATTCAAGGCAGGTTAAATAGAATTTCAAGAGCCACATGGGGAGTAGACCCCAAAGTTAAGAAAATAATTTATCAGAAAATACTAGAGAAGATAATTGGCTGCGGAGCAGAAATCTGGTACAGAAACAAGGCAAAACAAAATCAAAAGATTCTTCAGATACAGAGAAAATGCTTGTTACCCATTACAAAATGCTACAGCACATTCTCTACAGATGCCCTACAGATATTATCTGGATGCATACCACTAGACCTCAAACTAAAAGGAATTCAGGATAAATTTAAAATACTTAAACAGAAAGAAAATCTAAAAATTAACGGAATAGAAATTAGGGCTGAAAATGTTCAAACAGAAGAAACAACTTGGTCACCACCTTGGGATATATTAAAAACCCCATGGAGATACCATGGTAAAGAAGAAAGATTAGAAGGAGTGGTAAAAGGAAATTATTCACAGTAGACAGAAGTTATAAGTGGGGTGCCTCAGGGATCAGTTTTGGGACCAATTTTATTTATAATTTTCATAGATGATATAGGTCAGGGGATTAAGAATAGAATCAGTATATTTGAAGATGACTTAAAAATATGGAAAACAGTGGATACCAAGGTACAGATAGAGAATATAAGAGGGGATTTTGATAAGATATACGAATGGGCTGTAAAATGGGGTATGTCATTTAATGTAGGGAAATGTCAAGTTCTGCATATGGAGGTTACAGGAACAGTGGAGCCGAGTACTGTCTGCAGGGAGTAAAGGTAAAGGAGGGAGAAACAGTCAAGGATCTTGGGGTGACAATTCACAGGGATTTTAAAATGGGTCACCAATGTTCAGCTGCGGGTAAAAAGGCTAATAGGTTATTGCGGTATATTAAAAAGACTGTAACTTCAAGGGATAAGAATATAATATTGCCGTTATATAAGGGTTTAGTAAGACCACATGTAGAATATTCTGTACAATTCTGGGCTCCATAAATGAGAAAGGATATAGAATTAATTGAAAGGGTTCAGCACAGAGCTACAAAAGTAATAAAGGGGATAGCAAATCTCGACTACAATGAACGTTTAAGTAAGCTAAACATGTATACAATGGAAAGAAGAAGAAAGAGGGGGGATTTGATTCAGCTTTTCAAGTTGGTAAAACAAGGGGACTCAGAGGGCTTAAATTTCAATAGGGATAACAGAACAAGGGGCCATGGGTATAAATTGAATAAGACATATTTTAATCGGGATTTAAGGAAAAACTACTACTTTAATAGGGTAATAGATAGTTGGAACGCGTTGCCAGAAAATATAGTTAATTCAAAGGGAGTGTACGAATTTAAGATACAATCGGATAGTCAGTGGGAATTGGGGAATTCATAAACAAAGGTCCAGCCTTGTTGGGCTTGATCCTCTAGCTGGTCGTCAATATTTGTATTTGTAAATTTTTACAGACGGCTCTAAAAAAGAAGGGAAGGTCGGAAGCGGCTTAGTCGTTTATTTGGAAGGGATAGAAGTTTACAGCGAGGCAATAATAATTAGCGATCACTATACGGTTTATATGGCAGAATTAATAACAATTCACACACACACACACACACACACACACAGAGCTATATCTCTCATTACAAAGAATGACATCAGAAAGGCCGACATTATTACTGACTCAATATCCGTGTTAATGACCCTAGGCAATATTACCAACAGTGATAAATATATTTACAATATGAATCATCAAATAAAGAATTACTCAGGGGTTATAAACCTAAAATGGATTAAAGCCCACGCAGGCCGTGAGGGCAACGAGATGGCGGATGCTCTGGCAAAAGAAGCAACAGAGAAACAGTACATTGACAAGGCACAACAAATGGACAAGGAATACATCCGGAAACAAATTAACAAAGAAGCAGAAGGGATGTGGCAAGGGCAATGGGACTACTCAGAGAAGGGAAGAGTAGTCCACACAGAATACAAGGACGTATCACAGACGAGACTTCTAGGATCTTTTGAGATCAATCAATTTATCACTGGTCACGGCGTATTTGGACAGCACCAGAAACGTTTATTCAATAAGGAAGATAAATGCGAATGTGGAGACGGAATTCAAAGTGTTGACCACGTAATTTACGACTGCAAACTGTGGAAAAACATAAGAAAAGACCTATTTCCCCGTGACCACAAAAAAGTAGAAAGAAAACTACTTTGGACAAGTAAAAAGTCAAGACAAGGCCTTAAGATAATAGCCAATCGACTTCTTGAAATAAGACTAGAAGCTATCATAGCCCATCCCATCATAGTAAGTGTAATTGTATTGTAACATTGAGAAACATAGGCGGCAAAGCATGTGTTGTGCGGGGTTGCTCACAACCCAAAACTACACCGTATGCCTTAGGGCGGGACGGTTTTGATAAATTAAATACGACCGAGTGCTAGACCTTTCATCAGAACTTGTAAATTAAATATGTCATCTGTATCACATGGAAAATGCTGTCGTTCCTCTTCAGTTAAAAGGAGGGATTTTCACAACTAGCGCGGTTGATAATATTGACCACAATACAAGTTCTACTACAGTTCATGATTATTTCCATGGTGCAGGAATATACCTATTTCAACATCCAGATGGTAATTTTAGAGGAATTGATCGAACTAAGACTTCAAGTACTTTTACCATGAAAGCAACTAAACATCTTCCTGAAAGATACACAAGTGTTACCCCTGTTTCTGCTATTAGAACTGACTGTCCTTTGCCAACAGTACAAGACAACTTTGTTGACTACCAAGTGTGGCCGAAATATATGGTTAAAGAACACACCTGGCTGAAGCATATAAAAACTGTATTGTCGGCTGCTAACCTACAAGGGGGTGCAATTATCACCTGGACAGCATACAACCCTAGTCAACAAGTAAATAAATCAAAAGAATGGATTTAACAATTTCTTTGTTGCCTCATCTATCTAAAGATCCTGCTACGTCAGTGGCCATAATTCGCCATTCAATGAATACGGTTGAGACATCAATTGATCGTCTTAATCCGGGGCAGATTCCTATCCGCATTGACAAAACAAATTCAGTGGAACTGGCCAACAACTCATGGTAAAGATCAATTTCTTATGTTTGGTGGGCTCCATATCGAGATGACAATTCCAGTTCCCAAGGTTCTTGGAAATCTACTGGGTGAAAGTGGCTTGTGTGTTATTTTTGTCTCTTGTTCTGTTATATAATGATACGAGGCATTCAACATGATACATGGCATTTAATGCAATAAGATCACCGGCACTCAGTTTCGCAAGCAGATGCCTATCCTCCAGTTTAAGGGCAGCGACGAACACGAGCATCTAGGCCGAATGTCGATGCAGTACATAGTAAACTTCCAGCTTGAGCAGTGAGGTCACAAAAAAAATCGCTTTTGAATTGACTGAACTATTCCCTACAATATTCGGGTGGGTGAATTTCGTAGAACTATTTGCATTATCCGCATATTCTATCTTCCTTTTCTGAACTCTTTGAAGTTTTGTTTTTTGAACTACAATCTGCATGATTCGTGAAACCGAGCTTCATGTTTTACCAATGTTGCCTCGACACCTCCTGCATCATCGAGACGTTCCAGATTTATTGTCCTTGCTAAACACCCTGCATTACTACACACAACAAGTAAATCAGAAATTGTCTTATAACCAGTTCCCTTTTCTTCATGCAAACTGTCTGCAGGACACCGAAGAACTTCAGACTTGTCTTCTTGACAGATAAAACACCTGTTCCACTGTTTCTTTGAATTATCCAGATGTATCAGTATTGAATGGATTAATCAGCTTTATGCACTACATCCATATTTTTATATAATTTTTCTTCTTGTCACCTGTGGAAAAAGTTAATCTGAAAATATAATTCTGACATGCACACATGCTTATGGTAACAATTCATGCAAAATCACATATAATACGCTATTAACATCATCAAATAACAATAAAAAAGGAGCACATAAAATGTACTCAGAGGATTCATTTTGTCATAAATAGAATATATATTTATATAAAATATGGTATACATTATTAAACATTGCAAACTACTAGCACAAAACACCAATTACTCGACATTAATAGCTGTCATTTAACATCATCAGATAGCATTTGAAAGGAGCACAAAAATATTCAGAAGCCGTCATTTTGAATGTTCGTCATTACTGACATAGGCGAAATCTGAGATATCCTCATATCCAAAATTAATTGGTAATTTTGGTAATTTTTTGTTTACGTCGTACTAGAGCAACACAAAGGGCTATTGACGACGGTCCGGGATCAATCCCTTAAGGGAAAGATCCGAGGACGACACCTCGTAATTTTGAACCACGGTCAGATGACGAAGCAACACCTGAGCTGGCACCCCACTCTCCAAACTTCCACGCCAACCCAACGTGAGGACTTTCGGCCACGACAGATTTAAGGTGCACCAGCCGCCTCTACACCATACGCTTACAAACATCCATGCCCGCACCCGGATTCGAACCAGGAACCTTCCGATCTAGAGGCTAACACCTTAACCACTATACCGGTTGGTCGGCTATCCAAAATTAAATCTTCATATATGTAGTATATAGTATATTTACCCCAAGTTGTATGCTTCTATCATTAAAGGCACAATTACACTGCTGGCCACCCAAATTGCAACACCCAGAAAGACAAGATATATCACAACAAAATTTATTTTGTAGACAACATGTTGGCAGCTTCCACACGTTGCCAAAGTTGATCTGGTGTGGCAGCTGGGGATTTAATCTGGGTCAATCGTTGAGCAACCATGGACCACATGTTTTCTATCGGCGAAAGATCCGAAGAGCGAGCTGGCCAGGGAAGCAATTAAATCTGGCGATTGACGAAGAACCCTTGGACAATGCGTGCCACGTGTGGTCGCGCATTATCCTGTTGAAATATGGCTGTGGGCAAGCCCTGAAGGTAAGGAAGGACAACTGGTTCCAACACCTCGGAGATGTAACGCTGGCTGTTTAAAGTACTGGCAATGCGTACTAGAGGAGTGCGAGAGTGGATATCCAATACCGCCCCATACCATAATACCCGGTGCAGGACCAGTGTGGCTGTGCATAACGCAGCTGTTCAGCATCCTCTCTCCACGGTGTCTCCAGACTCGAATCCGACCATTGTGGAGTTGCAGACAGAAGTGTGACTCGTCAGTAAAGACAATTTCATTCCATTCTGCCGTCCACATCCTTCTTTCATCGCACCATTGGCGGAGGAGACGTCTGTGGTTCTGCGTCAAGGGTAGACGAAGCAATGGACGTCTTGCGGACAGACCACTCTGCTTAAGCGGCGTCGAATGGTACGCGCAGACACTGGATGATGCGTTACAGACTGAATCTGCTGTGCTATGGTTCGTGATGTGGCTGAGCGATCCGTCACTGCCATAGGCTACGTCCATAGTGCACCGCTTCCAGCTTCCTGCTTTACCGCTTAAACCGCGGCAGTTACAAACAGCGTTGTAAAACCGCCCGATTCTAGCAGGGGGTAGTTATAGTGCAACGCGCGTTGGACCGCCTGTCAGTTTGCAACATGGAGCTATCACGTAAGGATCTATTGCAGGGATGGCGAACCTATGACCCGCGGGTCACATTGGCCCACGCAGACTTTTTAAATGACACACGCGATGAATTTTATAAACTTATCATTTCATCATGTACATAAATTTTTGATATTTTTCGAACCCTTCTTTTAAAAAACATGAAAAAAATATCAGTGTTAATAAATAACTTAAAATTGAAAAAAAAATTGCACAAAGAATTTTTGTAAAATGTTTTAGACAGGGTGTGAAAAAATCATGATTAAAAAAAAATCAGTTGGATTTTTTTTTTATTTAAATCGGATATTTTTTTATTTAAATCAGATTTTTTTATTTAAACTTCTGTAGTTTCTCTAGTGTTTTTACAAAAAAATATATAAATTTTTTAAATAATAAAATTTAGTTTGTGACATGGTAAATCAATATTTACTTAACATTTGTTTAACTTTAAAACAAAAGTTGACATCCTACATAGTTTTTCTTGAGTAAATTACATCATCATGTTAACAATTTTATCAGTAAGAGTAAGTGACAGACCTGAACTATAGTGTGAGAAGTAGAATAGAGGACAGAGCAATAATCAGACTATAGTAAATTCTAATAATAAAACTGCCGAGCAGCAATAATAAATGAATTTTCACTTAGTTTTAATTCATATTGGATCTCTTTTTGCTGCTGACATTTTAATGGCTGTGTGTGAAAATGTATATTTCTACTCTTTAATCTCTATTGCACACCACAAGAATAAGCTGAGCCTTAAAAAACTTTACTTCGAACTGTGTTTTTTTTTAGCTAATGAAATCAGTCACCCCTTTAGTTTATAATTTTGAATCAAACTTTTACTTACTTCCTTTAGGTGTTTATATTATGAGTGTTGTTAATCAGGAATGTGTATACATTACTCTTCCTGGCATTTAGATTTATGATGTCATGTGTGTTTACATTATTGTTTCCAGTATATAGTATATTCTAATTTACAACTGGATGTTGCAATCTTTTATAATATGCAGTAATTGACCCAGTTCCCTCTTTGCTGGGTGTAGCCTAGTGATGGGGAAAATGATTCTTTTCAGGGATCGGATCGGAACCGCTCGCTCACTAAAAAGAGCTAGTTCTTTTTCATGACTCACCGCTCCTTTGAAATGTATAATAATGTATATAACATATCGAGATGTCTCTACTATTATAAAAGAAAGTGTTTGTTTTTTTGGGGCCGCAAAATCCAGACGATTCTATGGCACTTGCAACAACGAGATTGGGCACACAGGTAGTCCGAATTATTTGCAATTTTTGGGTCACGGCGAATTTTAAAATTCAATCTAGAAGATTTTTAAACGAATTTCATAATTTTACTCTCCATCGATTTTTCAAACGCGGAGAACGTTTTCTACTCATGCGACCTTGCAGTCAGGGTTAGGAATCATGCCAAGTTTTATTCATCCGCAGAACACGTAGAAAATTATTGTTTACGTTTCCGCTTCGATTTTGCGCGATTGATTTCCCAGCCAGACGGTAAATCTGTTAATTGAGGTCACAAATCTTTTTTCTATTTCCTAGACCGTTAATTTGAAATCTGCGGAAATATCAGTTTAGATTGATACCTAACAATATTATTTTCTTTAAATAAATAAATTTTTAATTGAATATATCTTCAACAGATTTGAAATCTGCGGAAAATTTTACACCAGATTAATACCTTGTATTACGGACAAAGCCGGGCTAGCCACTCAATGGTATATAATATTTTTGGGCCATCGAACATCCCTCGTTGTCACGTGAGCTCCAGACGAAGAGGCGCCAAGCGTGCTTGAACACCCACGCAGCACTCACTCATCCAGCAATTGCGCAGTTTGCCTCTAAAATCAACAAAAGGAGGGAGACGGGGCCTGAGGACGAAAGGCATTGCAGCATACGGCTGCTAAGCTGTAAACTTTAATTGATGGCCCAAAACCATGTCAATTCTTACTTTATAATTGTCCATAAAGAATAAATTACTTTGAGGACAATTTTTTTTTGTAATTCCCATCATGAACCCAAAGAGGTTACAGAAGTAGCAATGAAGGTATCCGAACACGTTAAAAATGTCATTTTTGACCAAAAATTCCAAAAAAAGTTTTCGATTTTATTGGATAAAGTACTTATTTGACTTTCCAAAAGTCAAAAGAAGGCGGGAAAACAGGAAGTAGGTATGGAAAACACCGGAATTGGCCATTGAAAGACCATAAACCTGGCAAAATCTAAATTTAAAGATTTTTTTTTTTGGAAATAGTGTGAATCGTATCCATTTGTATAGAAAATGTACTATATATATATAAAAAATAGAGATAGATAGGAAAGTTCCTGGTCCGGGGATGGATGTTCGTGATCATTTGGTGTAGAGGCGGCTGGTGCACCTTAAATCTGTTGTGGCCGAAAGTCCTCACGTTGGGTTGGTGTGGAAGTTTGGAGAGAGGGTTCCAGCACAGGTGTTGTCTCGTCATCTGACCATGGTTCAAAATTACGGGGTGTTGTCCTCGAATCTTTCCCTTAGGGGAATGATCCCGGCCCGCCGTCAATAGCAAGGGAACAAAATTTAGAAGAAATTCAAAAGCTCTGGAGAAAGTCAAAATATTTATGGGAAATTTTTGTTTGGGAACCTTTAATCCTGTCCGCGTTGTGAGTTATAAAGTTTAACGATACCCTTTTTCCGTAAAACACCTCCTTCTAGAATGTTCTGGGCTAAAACCACTTAGGGACCAAATGAGACTTTCTGATAATTTAAATGATATTTTGAAATCAAATAATAAAAATATTAATAATTTATAAACACTTAAGATTTTTAACTATTTATTTTAAGATATAGGTATAATATACCCTCGAATATTCGTTGTCCCAAAGATTTTAGAAATCAAAATCCCTTCCCTGTCTTTTGATAAAACTTTTTCAAAATGCCTTGCTTTGTGAAGGCAATGCAATAAAAACAAGTTACGTTTAAATTAATTTTGTGTAGCTTTATAATGATATCACACCCGAGATATCGAGGTTTTATTATTATTATTATTAGATTAATGTTAAGTAAATAATATAATAATTGTCAGAATATGTTTCAATAACAATCTTAAAACAAGTTTCAATTAGTGCTAAAAGGCGCGGTATGACTTAAGCCGTTAAAACGCCCTTTCAACCTAAAATGGAATTAAAAATAAAAATAATAACATTTATGATTTGATAATACATAGATATTTAAAAATTTTAAACTTCAAAAAAGTAACAAAAAGCTGGGGAGCGCAAAAGAGCGTATGCGAAATTGACTCTTCGAGAGCGATAGTTCTCGAAAAGAGCCAGCTGTCGAAAAGAGTTAACTTCCAAAAGAATCAACTCCCAAAAGACTCAACTCCCAAAAGAATCAGTGAGCGCAAAAGACCGAATGCGGAAATGATTCTTCTAAAGAACCAGCTCTCGAAAAGAGTTAATTACCATTACCCAAAAAATTTATTACCTAAAAACCATTACCATCATCCATTAAAAATTACCATTACCCAAAAGAATCACTGAGCTGGTGATCGCATGCGGAAGCGCTGATTCGTTAAAAAAGAGTTACCGCTCTTGAGCCCTGAATGGTTAAAAAAGAGCTACAGCTCTTTTTTAACGAATCAACGCTCGCTCACTCCGTCAAGAGAGCTAAGGGCCAGTTTACGATTCTGCGTATGTCCAACTGCGTCGGTTGCGTCGAACCAATGATAGAGGAGAACCACGTGATTGACAGATGGGCGGGATCACGCAGCCTCTCTGCAAAGCAACGCAAGCGCTAAATTTGGTACTTCATCAGATCCAACTCTCGACGCACATACGCAAGCAAATGTGACTACTTTGACGAATCAAAATCCAGCATCTAATGTTTTGATTCAATCGAGTAATAAACTAAACATCGCCATTACCGAACTTGTTAGCGAGTTGCTGAATGCTGACTGTGGAAGTTTAAAAAACATTATAAAACACTGGGCATGCGTTATGTACGAATTTGACTTCGAAAGAGACGGACAGCTGTTGCAAAGGCCTTGGGAATTCCTTGTAAGTACATGTATTTACACTAATCTTTAATTTGCATTGCAATATGTCTATATTTTGTTTACCTAGTTTCATCCGAAATAATAAAACCTCTTAGTTTATGCTAGTGAAAATTTGTTTTCGAAGTTGATTTGTTGTGTAGCTTTTATTTCAACGTTTATTGGCAAATTAAAGTGAGCGATAGAAAAGCGCTGTAGAAATAGCTGTTTATTTTTTATAACTGAAACTATTGTGGTCGTAAACATTTGTGAATGTAGGAAACTTTTGTTGTTTAATTATTCCATTCCACCTCCTCTTTTGACCAATAATTGTTACTTTCCCAACCTTACAAAACACAACACTTGAACTTCTAAGTGATTAGTTAAGAGGAAATGTACAAAAAACTTCATCTGTTTTTTTATGTGCAAATGTTCTTTCCCTGAGATTGAGGTGCCTTCGTTTCTCGGAGGCTTTACCCACAGTTAGCTACCTGCCAGTTGTAGGCAGCATGGGTTCTATTTCTCCCTCGGTGTATTTCCCTCTTTGGTATCAGTAAAACCTTTGTGTATGTACATTACTTGACATGTATTCACAGCGCATTTAACGGTGCAGCCAAATATGGCCCTTGCACCGTTGAAACCTAACCAAACCCTGAGATTTGTTTTCAGTTTTCCTAGTGATAGTGTTTGATGACCAAAATCCTTCAGTTCGCTACTTTAAACAGAATTATCTTCATTAATTTTTCTACTGATAGTTTTTTGGTTTTAGTTCAAGTCTTATGACAACCCCTATACATAGGCTTTCAACAAAGACTGAAAATTTCTTGGTTTAGTCAGATTAAATTATACTTTCTTTTGCCACATTTTTTTTTGTCTTTTTTCTGCATTCAAAGGTTTTGTTGAACGGACCGGCACAGCCAACGAAAGCATTATTTCGATTCACAGCCCGAATAGCCACTGCACTGGAAGAACGAGACTGCAACAAATACCAACAAATTTCCACTTTTGAAAGCTTTACCGCACAATTATGACTAAAAACCAGTTAGCCGAAAAGTACCTTCCAAGTAAAATGTATTATCAATTTTCTTGTGGTGGGGATTTGTATCAGTACAAATGGCATCAAGAGGGATTTCTTTGTCGAAAGCAATAAAATCAAAGGAAATTATGCCGCTGCAAACTACCAAATGTAATGGGCTCACTTGAAATCCACTACCCTTGCAAGTCAAAGAAAGTACATGTATTCACATGATAGGTTAGGTTTTGGTTCTCGAACCCGCTTTTCACAAAATAAACTTCCTGATGCTTAACACAAGGAAGAACACCTCATTTGGACTGTAGCTTATTTGTTTCTTACTCTGAGAGCTGAAACCGCTCGATGGCTTCTCAAGAACACACCAACAGTTAAAACCTTTCCAACAGGTGACGCTTCTGGTGCAAACAGCACATATTTGGAGAAACCTTAAAAATTTTGAATTTTAATTCCTGTGTCAACTAATTGGTTGAAATTTTTTTTTGCAGAATAATATCCAACTTCATTTAAGTGATGAAAGTACATCCAGGGACAGATGTTCAATGGAAATGCTGTAGCAAGACAGAAGATGCTGCAATACTGAGCAGTTCTCTTACAAAAGGTCACTCATTATTTTCTTAAAATATGGTTTGTTTAAATAATTCTGGTAATATTTAAAATTTGTCGTGTCTCAAACAAAAACACAAAATTTAGTACCGTTTTGTACTGTAAATGCATAAAGAGTGAGATTCTTGTATGGAAACGCTGGCAATATTCTACTTTGTCACAAGATCAGTCACTTTCTGAGAAGTTGGCAATGTTCGAAGAACATGAAAAGTTATGCCTATAAAAGAGTGGTGCCAAAAACTGTTCCGGAGATAAGGGACACGAAAAATATGTTTATAAAGTAATAACACTATGTAAAATAATCTTTTATAACTTAACATTTTTATAATATTTATGTTTGTAATTCAAAACTAGTGTCATTTTATTCATGCTTAGTTGCAATGCATTTGATGTATATCTGTTGATGAGAAAACATTTCTATGTATGTTTACAAGGTTAATTACTATACTCTGCTTCCCCTCCTCAATACATTTAATATTTTACCTTAGGTGACAACTATATATTGTGAGTAGTCAGTATCATAATTTTTCATCTACTCCGGCAATGTGTCTAGATTTACATGTAACTCCTTAAAAGCTCTGCTTTCAGCGAGTGATTGTGTGAAATTTTGAAACATCCTTGAATACCCATCAAATCAAGACACAGTACCCGCAATTGATTCTTCTGTAAAATTTCTATCTCAAATTTGAAAAACAATGTACTTTCCATGTTAAAAGTGATATAAAACTAAATGTTGATTAATTCAGTTTTTAAAGTGTTGCTATGTAAGTTTTTATAATCTTATTACACCAGGATAATAATCAATATATTGGGTAAAACTGTTTTAAGTTAGTGTTGTAAGTTATATAAAACGTATAGTGTAGAGGTGGCTGATGTACCTTAAAGCTGTCGTGGCTGAAAGTCCTCACGTTTGGTTGGTGTAGAAGTTCGGAGAGTGGGGTGCCAGCTCTGATGTTGCCTCGTCATCTGACCATGGTTCAAAATTGCAAGGCGATACACCGAATGGCTTAGGCTGAGATAGTGGTTATTAGTTGAATATAAAACATACTCCACTCCCAGTTTAATAAAATTTCTTTTTGAGTTATTCAGAAAGTCGAAAGTTAACTTACAGTGTGATTTCATGTTTAATACCATATATCAAAAAATTAGTATCCATAAGATGAATTTCATGACCAGTGGTTATATAGTTTGCATTTTGTTTATTTCATTTTATATTTCAGAAATTATTCTCTAAAGAAGAGAAAGAAGCTAACTTCTGAAAGATATCAGTTGCTCTGTCAATGGCGAAAGAATACACTTGAGCTACATGATAGTTTTGTAAACTCCATGGGCATAATTCGACTGTATACAATTGCACCCTTGCTTATATTGATAGATTTATAATTAAATAAATTTAATGCTAAGAATTTCTTGTGTGTACATTTTATTATTCATAATCTTTAGTACTAGTTTCATTTTAAAATTTACAAGTTTTGTATTTAATATAATTTTGAGTCACAAATGCAGAAAAAGAATAAAATAATTTTTTTCAATACTTAAATTAAATAAAGTGAAATTATATTTGTTTACTAATTATTTCTTAATGTTTCAGGTAAATATTTAAAATAACACATTACATGCATCATATTACATTTATTATAAATTAATTATTCTCATCTGTGTTTACTTCACTTGTATTTTGCCATCTATCCATTTTATAAATGGAAATTATTTGCTCAGTGAACGGCATTCAATCCAAGTATAATATTAAACATAAGTAACTTAAATTTTCTTTGAATATCTTAATAGGAAGTTTATATCAAATAGTCAATTGCATTGTTCTTGTGCCTATTATCTTATATATTTAAACTATCTATATATATAAAGCACTAACGTACGTGGACCCGAAATCGACATTATTTGTGTATCGTCGAATGGCAACAATCAACATATATAAAATAACCCAGATATTTTGAATTCTTGCTGTTTTCAAATAGCCGAGGTCAATTTCTATTAAAAATAAGGAATTAAATTGTAATATTTATGTTTGAACTTACTTTTTATTTCTTCCTTTGATGTAAACGTAATTTTGCTACCCGGTATCGGGCCACGCGTCAGAATTAATGTTTACTTTTTTAATTTGATTTAGAATTCCGTGTTTGGGTATTTGAGTTGACTGCGAGATGTTGCCGACATATTTGAGGATTCCCAAGTATTATAAATGTGTTATTTTTGTTAATAAATCATTATTGTCTTTGTCAATATCGTTGAAAAGTCTTTTGTCGCATTATTCTATTTCACAATAAATATAATCAGGAAGTCTAAATTCAACACGTTTGAAAAGATACGTACATGTTTTTTTTTCAGAATTTAGCATTTTTTCAAGGATTGGAATTTTATTTTTGTTTGCATTATGGTGTTCCGGTATATTACATGTTGAAGAAATATTATTTAGGAGTTTGATTTTAATGATATGTCTATTTCCTGCAAAATATCTCTTGACGCGGGTAATTTTGTAGCGATATATGTACATTTCGGCCAACTTTGCTTAAATATTTGATTGAATATGCAATGATTTAAAGAATTGTTTCACAAAAATGAATAAAATATACAAATGAAAACATGTTTAATTACGGTGTGTAAAAAAGTTTAAAAAGCACTATTACACACTGCCGAGCGCTAGCTGGCGCAGCCCGACTAGTACTAAGTATTTAACAATGCTTATAAGATTGAATATGCAAGACACGCAAATCATAAAAGAGAGGACATGGTAAACTAAATCTAAATTATTAAAAGAACATGGTTACCACATACATGTGTAATATGCATAAATAAATTTCTTGAAATATGAGAAACACAGTAATTTTCCTATTGTAGTGAGTTGACACAAGAAACATATTCAAACCCTCAGTACAAAATAACATTTCTATTGAAACTAAATTAACTACAGAATATATCATTGGAAAATGTTTCGCTGACTAAAAATTCAATACTTCCCAACATTCAAGGTGTGTTTTGTTCAAGTTTAAAAAAATCTTAGGCAGAAATGGAATGCTGACAATTTGAATTTATAGCACCAACCCAATGATAAAATATACATACTCCAATTCATTAAAGCTTACTTTATTCTGTTTAATGTGAAAATAAATTTTTAAAAAAATTTGTAGATTTTACAAAAGATGATACAAATTTTCAGGTAATTGAGGTTTGTATGGACAACTAAATTTTTGTTCGGTGGTTGGCTGGATTAAATATAATGAGCAGGGTGTAAAAAAATCAATCAGATTTTTTAAATTTAAATTTCTGTAGGCTGCTTTTTTCTTCCTGCTGACATGTTAATGGCTGTGTGTGTGAAAATGTATATTTCTACTCTTTAATCTATTGCACACCACAAAAATAAGCTAACTGACAAATACCTAAAAAACACTAGTAGGAAGTAATTTAGCCTCTTTCTCTTTGGTAAACTACCCTTTAGTTTATAATTTTGAATCAAACTGTGTTGCATACATACTTTTGAGTGTTAAAAAATGAGTGCTGTTAATCAGGAATGTTTATACATTACTCTTCCTGGCATTTAGATTTATGATGTCATGTGTGTTTACATTACTGTTTCCAGTATATAGTATATTCTAATAGGTTACAACTGTCTGTTGCAATCTTTTATAATATGCATTAATTGACCCAGTTCTCTCTGAGCTTAGTGTAGCCATTAATGCTGAAATCACCATGAGTACAGAAACATTAAAGCGTTTTACAACTTCTATGGTGTATTTATTTAGTTAAAAAAAAATTTGTGATTTGTTGTGATTCAAATCAGTGAATTAAAAAAAATCATTTGATTAAAATCATGATTTAAATCTTGACACCCTGATAATGAGTAAATCGAAGATATATTTATTTACATTTCAATAACTAGAAACCCTCATCAGATATCAAATTTCGTGTTTTCCTTCAATCTCACATAAAAGGCTTCAAAAGTAAAAAGATTTTAAAACAAATTATTCATGTAACTTCATTTCATTTTGGTTTTTAATGCTCTGATTAAATTTAACACTTATATATAGTCTCAGTTTAAAGTAGATAGTTGTTTTGGAAAGAAAATAGTTTAATGTTGATTTATCTGAGTATTCACAATCGGTACAATATTTTTTAGAAATCGAGATTTACTTGTTTATTCTAATTTTGGTTTTGTTCGGAGTTAAAAGTTTCCAAAGTGATGTTAATTTCGCAATGTTCTCAAGTACCTACAAAAATGTCTCCCGTGGAAAAAGAAAAAAAAAACCAACGGTTCTCAAAATTGGTTAAAGTAAACATAAGACGGTAGAAAAAAAAACGCTCGTAAAAAATACTGAAATGGAACAAGAGCGCGCGAAAAGTAAACACGCCATCTAGTGTGCATAATCGAAAGCTGGATTTCTCGTTCCGACGCAAGCCCATACGCAAAACTGTAAACGACTATCCTCCGCGTTTGCGTTAAGGCGGAGCATACGCAGTTGCACATACGCAGAATCGTAAACCAGCCTTAACTCTTTGAGTCAGCTCCTGAGCGGATCGCCCATCTCTAGTGCAGCCATTAGTGCTGAAATCACCATGAGGGAAGAAAGATTAAAACATTTGACCGCTTCTGTGATTATTCTGTGGTGCATTTACTTAGTTATACAAATGTGTGTTTAGTTGTGATTTAAATTAGTGATTAAAAAAAAATCATTTGATTAAAATCATGATTTTAATCGTTGATTTAAATCAAGTGATTTTTATCTTGACACCCTGGTTTTAAATTTATTGATTATACTTAATGCTGTTTTAAAATTTATGTGAATGCCTATTGAGTAGTATAAGTATATTTATAATGTACCGCTTGAGAATGAACACATATGGTAAATACTAATAATAAAGAATTATTTATTAAGGCCCTGTTCACATGAGGCGGTTTTGACGAGGCTGGTGAGGTCCCGCTCTTCAAGGTCGCTAAGATAGTAACTTGTATTAGAGGTATAGAAAACATAATAAACGACAATTTGCACAAGTATTAGAAGAAGTGGAGTGCCAGTATTCAAGGGATTTTGACATACAACAATGTTCGATGGCTCAGTTCGGGTCAAGTTCTTAAACGGTTTGTCATTTTATAAGAAAAATTACGCTCTTTTTGAATAAAAAAAAACAACAATAATTTTGACGAATTTTCAAATATAGATTAGTTAAATGATTTTATGTTTTTATGCGACATCACTCAGCATTTTAATGAACTAAATAAAAAAACTTCAAGGAAATGGACAAATTGTTTTAATGATGTTTGAGAATATTAGGATATTTATGACGACACTTGACATGTTTACTAGGGATTTGGAAATGAAAATCATGAAATAATTTCCTCAGTTACAAAAACATTTTGAAAACACAATAACAATGGAAAATACGCTTGACATTCAATAAAAAAATATATATAATGATTATATACAGTAAATAAAACAAGGCCTTTGAAGATAGATTTAATCAATTTTAAAAAAATGGAAAATGCATTTAACTTTAATTTTATATCCATACAAAACAAAATTCGAAACAATGGAGTAAAACGAATTTAAGTGGCTGGGTATCCATGATTTAGAAATGGAATTAGTTGAATTTCAGAGCAGCGTAGTTTGGAAAAATAAATTTGATAACTTGATTTCCGAAGTAGAAGGGAAAATATCTGAAATTAGTGCAAATTAGAATGATCCCACACTAATATATTAAACGTATGGGATTCTTTACCAAACAATTTATATCAATGAAGAAACTTGTAAATGCTCTTTTAACGATGTTTGGATCCACATAATCATGTAAAAAATTCTTTTGTCCCAAATTACACTTTTTAGAAACACTTGGAAATTAAAACATCTTTGTCTGCTTCCATTTTGTTCCAACAACCGAAGAGCGTAGAAGTGCAGAACGGAATAACACAGCAAACTAAACGAACGAGCCAAGCGGGTAAGCGGTTCAAGCAGGAAAAAGAATTGATAATTCATTCCGGAAAAAGCGGGTGGAAGCGGGTAAAGCAGGCGGAAGCAGGGAAGCAGGTGCACTATAACCGCACCAATACAGTTTCCGCTACTTTTCCTCCCCGCTCAACTGCCGCGATAAAGCCGGAAGCTGGAAGCGGTGCACTATGGACGTACCCATACGCACAATATGCCTGTCATCACGTGAAGTGGTGCACTGAGGTGGATGCGATCGAACACGTCGGTCCGTCGTACCCTCCTGCATCCAACGATCACATATCCGCATTACAGTTGTTTGGTTTCGTCCAACACGACTACCGATTTCCCTGAAAGATAATCTACAATCTCGGAAGGCCACTATCCTTCCTCCGTCGAACTCGGATACTTGATCAAAAGATGATCGCTGTTTTCTACGAGGCATAATTGATCGGTTTTTTTTTTTTAACCACAAGAAAAACACAATTGCCGTACTTGAAATCGTCGAAATTTCCAAGTCTTAAATAGCGCTTTGAAGTGGCGCCACAGGCGCGCGTGATCTGCGTCTGCGCTGAAATTCTAATCATTTGCATATCTCACCTCCGCTAATGCATGTTGTAAATTTCATATTATTTGCATGCTTCCTTCAGGGTGTTGCATTTACGGTGGCCAGCAGTGTATTTAATTTTATTTCACATATCTGCCGTACTATAAGGATTAGAGTGCCTAATTATTATCAGAGTTATATAGGCACTGTTCCGTACCAACCGCAAGCGCTGTTGCAGCAGCGCCACCTTATGGAAAAAGTGTGAATTGAGTCAGTGTTTGAGTAAGATCCCTTGTGGAGTGACGTGTCATGCGGGGAATGTAGCCGCATTAACAGATGAGCAATGGTCATTTACTGAGTATCTTAATAAAGTGTGTTGTTATACAGTCCACGAGTAGTTTCATTGGGTGTGCTATCCTGAGCTAAAACATCTGGTCCTTACCACGCCGGAGTTAACTGGATAAAAAAGTGCGAGCTTGTGTCTGTGAAGTAAGTGAAAAATTTGAACTTGTATGAGAAGACTATTTGTATTGAGTATCAAAACTAAGAAAAATGTTTAATAACTGTAGAAAGGAAGATCTTAGGCAGGTTGCCGCTGAGTTAGGTGAAGACGTAAATAAGAAAATGACCGTTATTCAGCTAATTGAGCTCATCAAAAGTAATAAATACTATGCATCAGACATTCAAATGGTCACGGAATTGATAAATTCAACTGTCGAAGATCGCAAAAATAATGAACAGAAACAAATTGAGTCGGAACAGAAGCAAATGGAACTCGAAAAGCTTAGGCTAGAAAGAGCCAAGGCAGAACTTGAACTTGCAAAAATCCGAGCCGAAACAAAACTAAACAGTAAATCTGAGAATGAAGTGGAAATTTGTGAATCTTTATATTCTTTGATGAAGAGTGTTCGGACGTTGACAATAAAAGTTCCGAGTAGGCCAGAAGGCTGGAGTTACTTTTTTGCTTCCTTAGAAAGAGCATTTGTTTCGAAAGCTGTTCCTGAGAAATATAAATCAGAAATTTTGTTAAATTTACTTGGGGAGAGAGCTTCCAATGTTATCACTTACATTGGGGATGATGAGCTGACTGATTATGCAAAAGTCAAATCCATTGTGTTGCGTGAATTTGAGCCAACTCCTCAATCGTGTCTTGAACAATTTCGAAAAACAACTCGTCAGCCTAATGAGACTTATACGCAATTTGCTTCTCGTTTGATTACGAGTTGGGAGTACTATTTAAAATTGAGGAAAGTGTCGGACTTTAAAAAATTAAATGAGCTAATAGTGTCAGACAAATTGTTTCATACATTAGACAGAGAAACCGCGTCCCATATCAGTGTTAGGCAATCAGATACCTGGTTTGATCCGATAAAATTATCAAAAGAAATTGACCTGTTTTTTGTGTCCCGGGGAAAACCACTAGCGATGGACAATAATCAAAGTGTTAAAACATCCTATTCGAGAAATATGCCTAAAATATTTATTTCTGATTGTAAAAGTTCCAAATGCATTATGTGTCCCGAAAATCATCCTTTGTTTAAATGTAATAATTATATGGTTTTGCCTGTTTCTGAAAGAGTGGAGGTCATTAAGAAAAATAATTGCTGTTTTAATTGTCTGGGCAAGCATCTGGTCAATAATTGTAAATCCCATTTTTCTTGTTATCTGTGTAAGCGAGAGGGGCAGAAGAGACGGCATCACTATTCATTGCATTACCCTAGAAACCATGAGTATGTGCGTACTTCGAGTGAACCCAACGCGAGTGACCGTGACCTGCGTTCGAACCCAAGTGGGGGAGGGGGTTGTACAGCTGTTAGTGAATCATCCCTTTCTCCTTTTGCGCAGACGTTTGAGAGCAGTCAAAACAACAATTCCGTTCTCTCAACACGAGTGATAAACCAGTCGAAAACCGTTTTGCTGAGTACTGTGAATTGTATATTGAGAGACGATCGAGGAAAATTATACGAGTCACGAGCTATTTTAGATCAAGGGGCCATGAATAATTACATGACGACAGACTGTGCGAATAGTCTCGGTTTAAAAAGAGAAAAAACTGATATGACAGTTTGCGGGATAGGTGATACAATCACAAGAATTAAATATGTGGTTAATGCAACAATCTCAAACCTTGAGGGTAACTTTGAGAAAAAGCTAGATTTTTTGGTTGTATCCAGAATTACGGATTTCATGCCGTCAAAAATGCTTAAGGTTAATGTGCCAGAATTAAAATATGTAAAACTAGCGGATGAAAACTTTAATGTGCCAGGTCGCGTAGATTTGCTTTTGAGCGCTGAAATCTTTTATGAGCTGTTACGGCCAGGTCAGATTTATCCTGCTAATAGTAATTTGATTCTTCAAAATACAGTTTTTGGATATGTAGTTAGTGGAAGTATACCTATTGCAACTGAGGGAAACGTACATTGTGGGTTCATTCAGGATAATACTGGTTTAAACGAAGCTTTGGAGAAATTTTGGGAAATGGAAAATGTGGAGATAGAGGTACCCCAAAATAAAGAAGCAATGATTTGTGAAGAGCATTTTGAGAAAAACGTTAAGAGAGATAGTACGGGGAGATATATAGTAAAAATGCCACTAAAAGAGGATCCAAAATGTTTAGGAAAATCCAGAGATATTGCCCTTAAGAAATTAAATTCGCTGTGGAGTCGTTTTTTAAGAGAGCCTGAGTATTTAGCATTATATAAGGAATTTCTGCGCGAATATGAGGAATTGGGTCACATGGAAGAAATTTCGGAGTGTGAGGAAAAAGTGGGAACATACTATATACCGCATTTAGGAGTCTATCGCCCTGATAAAAGTACGACAAAACTTCGTGTAGTTTTTAATGCTTCTTCACGAACAACCGTAGGTAATTCATTCAACACCTTACAATATAACGGTGGGGTTAATCAGGAAGACCTTTTTGAAATAATGGTGAGGTTCCGTAAGCACATTAATGCTTTCGTGGCTGACATTAGACAAATGTATAGAATGATTTTAATTGACCCCAGCCAAACAAAGCTTCTAAGAATTCTTTGGAAGGAGGGAGTGAATGAACCAGTTAAAACATATGAGCTCAAAACAGTAACGTACGGCACAGTAAGCGCACCTTACCTCGCAACCAGGGTGTTACTTCAATTATCTAGAGATCAACAAGAGAATTATCCCTTAGCTTCACCAGTTTTGGAGAGAGACTTCTACATGGATGATGTGCTGAGTGGTGCCGACACTCTGAGCGAAGCAAAGGAGCTTCAGTCGGAGTTAATAAAGGCTCTCAAGAGCGGAGGCATGATGCTACACAAGTGGTGTAGTAATAATCCTGAATTACAAACTGGGCCTGACAGTAGCTACAATTTTCAAGAAGAGACAAAGGCGTTAGGTGTTTTGTGGAAACCTACGATTGACCACTTTACTTTTCAAATTCAGCTGGAAAACGTAGTTCCGCCAACGAAGAGATCAGTGCTTTCCACTATTGCGCGAACTTTTGACCCACTTGGACTCTTGGGTCCGGTGGTGGCAAGAGCAAAGATATTTTTACAAAAACTGTGGTGCTTGAATTTAGACTGGAGCGATCCACTTCCTGAAGCGGAAGCGCGACAGTGGCAAGACTTCGTCGAATCCTTGCCAGCAATAAACAACGTGAGTGTTAAGAGGTGCATATTGATAGAAAAATCAGTGCATATTGAGCTTCACGGATTTGCAGACGCGTCCGAGTCTGCATATGGATGTGTCATTTACTGCAAGTCAACATCAGAAAATGGAGCTTTCGAAGTAAACTTGGTTTGTAGCAAGTCACGTGTGTCGCCTCTTAAACGGGCTACAATACCGAGATTAGAACTATGTGCAGCTGTTCTTTTAGCAAAGTTGATAACCAAAGTAAAGAGTGCCTTATATCTTAAGATAAGTGACATCTATTTATGGAGTGATTCCATGATTGTACTTTCATGGATACGGAAAGAGCCCTACCTGCTAAAAACGTTCGTGGCAAACCGTATAGCCAAGATACAAGACTTAACAACAGTTCAACAGTGGCGTCATGTGTCTTCCGAGAACAATCCGGCGGACCTTATTTCCAGAGGGATGGACCCTGTGAAGCTGACTTCGAGCAAACTGTGGTTCGAGGGTCCTTCTTTCCTAACTGACCGGGAGTATCCCAGTCGCGAAATTCCAACATCAGTCATACGAGACGAGTTCACGTTTGAACTTAAACATTCAGAACAAAGTGACTTACCTGTGCTTACTGTAACTTCTAATTCCTTTCACCAAGAGTTATTTAATATTAGTAACAGTTACACCAAATTATTGCATGTTGTGAGCTATCTTTTCAGATTTATATACAACCTGAGGAACCGAACTGAAAAGAAATTGGGACCTTTGAGCACAGAGGAGATCAAAAGGAGCGAAATCTTCATTGTGAAAGAGGTTCAGAGTCAAGAGTTCCCAGAGGAACTCAGATGTTTAAGTCGTCAAAAAAGTGTTCCTGACAAAAGTAAGATGAGATGTTTAAACCCCTTTTTAGGCAAAGAGGGAATAATCAGAGTGAACGGCAGAATAAAGCATGCTAATGTAAAATTCGACAGTAGATTCCCTATTGTCCTGCCAAAGAGTCATAAACTTACTAAGCTCATTTTAGAATCGTATCATAAGAGGTATTTTCATTTAGGCCCTACCGCGCTTTGCTGCATTATGTTAGGCAAAAATTTTGGCCAGTACAGGGTAAAGCATCGTGCAGAAAAGTAGTGCATAATTGTATTGTGTGTTTTAGAGTTAAACCCATAGGAGTTGAACAATTAATGGGTGATTTACCCAAAGAGAGAGTGACTCCTGATTTCCCATTTAATTGCTCAGGCGTAGATTTCTGCGGGCCATTCCTTATTAAATACAAACATCAAAGAAAGGGTGTTTTTCATAAAATATATGTGTGTCTCTTTGTGTGCTTAGTTACAAAGGCCATCCATCTCGAGATTGTAACCGATTTGACTTCGGAGGCGTTTGTGGCTTGCTTAAAAAGATTTGTGGCTCGCAGAGGTCTGTGTTCAAAATTATTTTCGGATAACGCTACAAATTTCACAGGTGCTAATAAGGAGCTTTCCAGGTTACATAACTTAGTTGCAAAACCAGACGATAGCCTTGCTAATTATATGTCATCTGAAGGTATCGACTGGAACTTTCTCCCACCTAGAGCTCCTAATTTTGGTGGCCTCTGGGAAAGTGGTGTAAAGGCCTTTAAGTATCATTTTAAAAGAGTTGTAGCAAATTCCAGACTGACGTATGAAGAATTCCTAACAGTCATTACCCAAATAGAAGGCATCCTAAATTCTAGACCGCTTGTACCTCTGTCGTCAGATACTGATGTGTATGATGTGTTAACCCCTGCTCATTTCCTAATCGGCAGATCCTTAAATACTGTTGTAGAGCCAAATTTAATAGAAGTTAAAGACAATAGATTGTCCAACTGGAAAAAATTAGCCAAAATAATTCAAATTTTTTGGAGGAAATGGCAAGTACAGTATCTAAATAATCTGCAACAGAGGTCCAGGTGGATGGTTGAGAAAGATAATGTGAAAGTCAATGAGCTAGTGCTTCTCAAGGAGGAAAATCTACCGCCTCAAAAATGGGCATTAGGTAGAATAATTGAGCTCTATTTCGGTGATGACAAACGGGTAAGAGTTGTTAAGGTAAAAACTCAGTCTGGAGGTTTCAAAAGGCCCATTGCAAAAATCTGTATTTTACCTGTTAATGTGTAATCTTAAACTAGTATTTTTTCTTGTGTGTTGTTCAATGTTTTTCATACTTGTACTTATTTCATTTTTATTTTTACATTTTGAGATGATTGTATAATTTAATGGTTGAATGTAACCATTGCAACGTGGGGCGGAATGTTCCGTACCAACCGCAAGCGCTGTTGCAGCAGCGCCACCTTATGGAAAAAGTGTGAATTGAGTCAGTGTTTGAGTAAGATCCCTTGTGGAGTGACGTGTCATGCGGGGAATGTAGCCGCATTAACAGATGAGCAATGGTCATTTACTGAGTATCTTAATAAAGTGTGTTGTTATACAGTCCACGAGTAGTTTCATTGGGTGTGCTATCCTGAGCTAAAACAGGCACTTAATAGAGTGCCTATATAAACCCAACTCCTATTGTAGCGAACAACTGCGAACTAGACTTAATTATTTTGCTGACTGTAGGTGGCGGCACTGCTGCGAAAACTAACCTTTGTTTTTGAACTCCCTTTTGGCGGTAGATTGTGTTATGTCACGAGAGCTGATGCTTGCCAACATGATAATGCTTAAACATGTACATATTCTTGTGTAAATATTTAATGATAGCAATAAATGTTTTAAGTTTGTAAATATAAAAAAAGGCCTTTTGCTTTCATTGCTAATTTGTGAGTATAGATTGCTGTAAGGTATAAAACAAAAGTTATTCTCATTCAACGACCCGGGTTAAAGTAGAAGTTGAAGCAAGACAAGTGAAAAAGAAGGTAAGGTAGATTAATTGCCTTTCCTAATAAGTATTGTTTTCAACAACACACGTCTAGGATGGACGATTATGGGGAAAACTCAAGAAACGGAAACGAGTTCTTTAAATACTCTATTAACGTTACACGTTAATGATTCTAGTATAGCTAATTTATGGAAACTTGACACTCTTGGAATTACTGATCCGGGTGAAAAGGTCACAAGAAAAGAACTTGAAGATGCTGCAAAGGAACATTTTCTCCGTACAGTTATGAGAAACGAAGAAGGTAGGTATATTGTCAGCTTGCCATGGATCAAAGATCATCCAATATTACCAGATGGTCGGAAGATAGCCGAGAAACGTCTAAGTAGCTGTGTCCAAGCATTAGAAAGAAAAGGGAGGTTGAATGATTATGAAGATGTCTTTAGAGACTGGAGGAATGAAGATATTATTGAAGACATTTCCTTGAACCAGAACTCTGAAACAGAGGAACATTTTTTACCTCATCATCCCGTTTTCAAGACAAATTCGACCACTAGTGTTAGACCAGTGTTTGATGGCTCAGTGAAAGAGAAGAATGCTCCTTCTATTAATGATTGTGATGAGAAAGGACCAAATATTATCGAACTTCTTCCGTCAATAATGAATAGATTTCGCTTTGGGAAGTTCGGAGTAATATCAGATATCAAAAAGGCATTTTTGCAGATTGAAGTTCAAGAGAACGATAGACGATATTTGAAGTTTTTATGGTGGAAAAATGGACTGAAAAGTAAACCTAAAATGTATCAACATAAAAGAGTTGTCTTTGGAATCACTTCCAGTCCGTTCTTATTGGGAGCCACTTTGGAATTGCATTTGAAAAATGCTCCACCCCAGCTGCAAGCAACAGCTCAAATGCTATTGAAATCATTCTACGTTGACAATTGCGTCTGTAGTGTCAACACGGAAACAGAAGTCGAAAAATTTATCTCGGAAGCTCGCACCATATTAAGCACGGCAAAATTCTATCTTCGAGGGTGGGAGCATACTCTGACCAACTCTTCAGTAGAATTTCCTGAATCTACAAAAACCGTTCCAGTTTTGGGATTAAATTGGAAATTGAAGACGGATACTTTAGCCTTAGACTTGAAGGAATTTCCGAAAGAAGACAAGCTACCCACAACAAAAAGGAAGTTCTGCTATTATCTGCTGTCCACCGCATATTTGACCCTATTGGCTTTTCGTGTCCTGTAACCTTAGGACCAAAAATTTTACTGCAAGATTGTTGGAAAGCAGGAATTACTTGGGACGCAGAACTACCAATTTTGATGTCTACAAAATTTGATAAATGGAAACATGAATTAAATAACTTGAAAGAATTAGAAATTCCTCGATGTTTGTTTAAAGACTCTTCATTAGATTCTGCATTATCTGTGCATGTATTTTGCGATGCCAGTAAGTCGGCCTATGCGACTTGCATATTTGTACGAACTGAAAGTGAGAGAAGAATAGAGTGCGAATTGATACAAGCTAGAAGCAGAGTTTCTCCATTAAAGCCGATTTCCATCCCACGATTGGAACTTTTAGCCTGTTTGATAGGAGCCAGATTGGCTAGTGCTACTAAAGGTGATTTGGGTCTCGAAGATGTCCCGACCTATTACTGGTCAGACTCAGTAGATGCTCTTTACTGGATCACGAAAGAAGAAAATTAGGCTACGTTTGTTCACAACAGAGTACAAGAGATCCGGCGTTTGACTGATCCAAAGGATTGGAGACATATAGCAGGAATTTTGAATCCTGCTGATCTACCATCCAGAGGGTGCAATGCGACAACATTGGTAAAATCTAGATGGTGGGAAGGCCCAAATTGGCTAAAATGCTCAAAAGAAGAATGGCCTGTTTCTGAGGCTTGTCCAAATTTAGAGGTAGTAAATGCTGAAAAGCGAAAAATTCTCATTTCTGCCATTGACACAGTTGTTGAAAAATTTGATTTTTCAAAATTTTCTTCTTATAGAAAAATTGTGAGAATCCTGGCTTGGATACTCCGATTGATAAGAAATATCAAGAACAAAAGAAGTGACAAATTTGTAGGAGAATTAGAGATCGAAAAAATATGTGCTGCTGAAAAAGTAATTCTGAAAGATATTTGTGACGTGAAGATTATGTTTTTTATTTTGTCTTATTTTTTAGATTGTAGGTAGGTAGTATAGTATGGTTAGACTATTGGAATTATGATAACTTAGGATGAGTTGAAGTGGTTCCTTACTTACTAAAGTATTAGCAAGAGGACTTCAATAGCAATAACCCTAGGTTTCCCAATAAAAATAAGGTGACTTCTTCAAAAAAAATCAAGAGATAAATAAGACTTAAGATACGACCTGTGATTCTGAGATGACATTGATTGGTTCTTCTAATTTTTGAGGAGAGTCTTTTTCTGATGAGGAAACCGGATTCGAACTTGAAGACATATGAGGGTAGCTCCCTTGAAATGTATTGGAAATGCAATGGGGACAGTGGAAACGACGGCCACTTCCACTCACAGAATTCAGACAGGATGAGTGAGAGCAAATTCTTTTTATTTATCTTGAACAGAAGAGGGATAACTTGCTATTTCAACTCAGTATCAGAGAGGGTCCATACGTCCATCCTTTGATGTGGATTGAAGGGGTAGGTGCGTTGTTCAAACAAGGCAATCTCTTGCGTAGAGATTCCTGTCGGAGTAGGGCCTCAGCGAAAAATACACGGAAAAACAAAGAAAAAACCGCACCGGGACGGTATTCCCAAAGGCCTCTACTCCTCGAAAAAATTGAAAAGGGTTGGAGGTAACTGCGGGATCAATGCAAAGAATTGTTGAAGCAAAAGAAATGTTGAATAACAGGAGCGACCATTTCCGTCAGGAAGATTGGTTTAGTCAGATGGTTGAAAGGGATGTCCCACGGGAGTTGCTTCAGTTCCTTCGGTCAAACACTTCCTTTCCACTCCACGATCCACATAGTTACCCCGAACAATCCAGGCAGCCGCAAAAATTTACGTCCTTTGACGTTGGTGAAAAGTGAGAGCCTGGTAAAAATCACGCCAACACCTGTTTTTATGGGATGAATGGAAACTGCGATTTTGTCGCCAATTATGTTGCCAAAATTCCATTTTTGATGGTTTATCTCCATCCGAAATCCAGTCAGAAACCGCCAAGTGGCAACCCCACTTTGCGTCCTCCCTGGGTCTGAATGAATGAAATTGAATAAAGTGGATTATAAAATCAATCCTTCATCATATCGACTAGAAACAACTATCAAAATGACCACAAGGTCTTAAAGCACATTTTGACAGATGTTCAGAAGCCGTACGATCAAAATTGATGAAGTTAATTACCCTTATGATAATTGGATCTATGAATGAAAGTTGGCAAGGGGTTGACCCCTAAATTTGCCCACTTTTTCTCGGAATCGGCCGCCTCTTTGACCGTTGTGGGTAGAAGGAATGCAAGGGGATTCCAGCTTGTAGCGTTGTACTTTTCCGTTGGGAAAACGAGTGAGTTTCAGAAAGCGTTCGTTTCGGTGAGTTTAGGGGGTGAATCCATGAAAATTGGTGTTGTCTGTGTAATTTTTAGGTTCGGTGTAGGTGCGGTGATGATTATGAATGTAACGTTTTCAATTAACGTTACAATATTCAGAAACAATGCTTCAGTAAGGACATAAATATCAAATTACAGACATACGTGGACTCTGATGGACTGTTACGTGTTAAAACAAGAATCTCACTCAGAAAAGATGAGGAAGCTTTCCGTCACCCTCTATTATTACCTTCTAAACATCATATGGTAAATAAGCTTATATTTGAGAAACATGTTGAACTGTGCCATGCAGGAATACAAACCTTAATGTCAACTTTACGGAAACAATTGTGGATTATCAAAAGTAGGAAAACGATACGCCAAGTAATAAGAAAGTGCATTAAATGTCAAAAATTTAACTGTAAGCCGATCGAAATATCAAGTGCACCCCTACCCGAGGACAGGATTCGAGAAGCTTTGGTTTTCGAAATAACCGGAATTGACTTGTGTGGTCCACTTTACTTAAAAAACAAAGTGTTGGGCAGTATTATTTACTTGTGCGGTGTACCGCGCTGTCCACATCGAGTTAATAACTTCATTATCGACTGAATGTTTCTTAAATAAATCTTGGCTTTTCGAAGATTTATTTCTCGCCGAGGACGACCATCCACGATTTATTCTGATAACGGAACGAATTTCGTCGGATTGTATAATGAATTGAAAAATATTCAATGGGAAGAAATTCAAAAATTTGCTTCCATAAAAGGTATTAAATGGAAGTTCAATCCTCCTTCTGCTCCTTGGTGGGGTGGATTCTGGGAAAGATTAATTGGATTGCTCAAGCGAATATTAAGGAAAATTCTTGGCAATGCCCTCTTACATTATGAAGAATTATATTCCATCATTTGCGACGCTGAAGCTATAATCAACTCCAGACCACTGACTTATCTTTCTGAGGACGTAGAGGACCTCATAGCTTTGACACCTGCAATGTTTATTCAAGAGATCGCGGAAGTGGGCGTTCCTGACCTGGACAATATCGATGGAAGGAAATTAAACAAAAGATTCAAATACAAGCAACGACTGCGTCAAAATTTACGCACCCGATTTAGGAATCAATACCTCGGCCAACTTAGAGAAACCTTTAAAACTCAAAAGGAATTAAATATTAAAGAAGGAGACATCGTGCTCATTGGAGATACTAATATCAATAGAGTGAATTGGCCATTAGCAAAGGTACTTCATCTTTATCCTGGAAAAGATGGTAAAGTGAGAGTTGCTGAAGTAAAGACCAGGTCTGAATCTCTCTTGAGACCTGTACCCTTCAGAGGTTCGCGAAAAGGATTCGCCAGATGCAACGCACTATCAACACCGTGCCCAATGTGACGATAGTCATTCTCGTTTCGGGAGACTCCTGAAGAGACCTAAAAGAACGAACTTGTTACTTTGAGTTTCATATTCCTACGAGAAACTCAAGGTGGGAGAATGTCGCGAACAACTGCGAACTAGACTTAATTATTTTGCTGACTGTAGGTGGCGGCACTGCTGCGAAAACTAACCTTTGTTTTTGAACTCCCTTTTGGCGGCAGATTGTGTTATGTCACGAGAGCTGATGCTTGCCAACATGATAATGCTTAAACATGTACATATTCTTGTGTAAATATTTAATGATAGCAATAAATGTTTTAAGTTTGTAAATACAAAAAGGCCTTTTGCTTTCATTGCTAATTTGTGAGTATAGATTGCTGTAAAGTATAAAACAGAAGTTATTCTCATTCAACGACCCGGGTTAAAGTAGAAGTTGAAGCAAGACAAGTGAAAAAGAAGGTAAGGTAGATTAATTACCTTTCCTAATAAATATTGTTTTCAACACCTATATAGGCACTCTAATAAGGATCGCTGAGATAGAAAAAAGCACCGAAGAACGGCAATCATAACTTTTTATTTGTTTTGCTTCACTGGAATCCGTTGCTCAGGAAATCAAAATGAATGAATCTGATCTCTTTAACCACGAAGGTTAAAATTTTTTTTTTACCTAAATTTATATTTTTAGGTATCGATATAAGGTAAAATTTTCCGCAGATTCCAAATCCGTTGAAATTTTTAATCGTAAATAAGTTGAAATCTTTAACGGAAGAACTACATTACTCCATTTAAAACTTTTTATTTGTTCTTCAGCTGAAAGCGTTTAAACGAAAAAAAAATTTTAGAATCTGCCATCTCTTTATGGTGTTTCCACACACATTCTAAGGAAAACAAAAACAATGAAACTCCAATAAATTAATTGTAAAATGTTGTAGATTAAATTTTAAAATCCGGAACACCTGTGTGCCAAGTTTTACTATTGTAAGTGCCATAGATTCGTCAGGAAACGGACAAACACCTTTTTTTATAATAGAGATGTACCCGGCGCTGGGGCCACTGGCGGATTCAGGGGGGGGGGCGATTATTAGTGTTATCATAGAGGCGTTGATGCCAGCTCTGCGAACACATTAAAATAGTTAGAAATGTAATATTAAATATTCTATCATTTACTTAATATTATCTGTTCTATTATTGTATACAAAAAAAATATTTTTTACTTTTCTTATTTTTATTTATTTATCAGTCTATAGATTTTTAGTTAATCAAATGTCAAGTTTATCATTATAACTGGGGAATTGTTCTGCAGAAAGATGGAGAAACTCGGGGAATTTCATGAAAAATACTCAGGAAATCAGTGAACTTTTTACTTCAAATTTTGTAACCACACTGTTCTTGTAGAGGTGAAAAAATTGCATTACTTTGAATGGATACAATAAATTGGATAAAATAAAAGTACATAACATTCCATAGAGTACACTAATAAGTTTGATTGCTCAGTGATTAAATTAGTCAATATATAGAAAATAAACTTTATTGGTAAAATCATTTTAAGTACATATACATGTTCAATTACTATTTATGCAATACTGTAACCGAAAGCAATTCTCAAAATACTAATTTTAATACCAAGAGCATGCAAAAAGAACAAAATAGCAACTGAAATTACAATATTTTGATCATCATTAAGTACACATCCATGTTAAATTAAATTTATATACAGGTTGTTTTAAAACTTGCAACAAACTTTCAGGAGTTGTAGAACATACCAAAACTCTTTTCATTATAGAATGCATGGCCGCAAGTGAAGCAGTCACGTGCTAGAGGGCGCTTATAAAGCGGTGGTTTCCACAAGCATGGTCATTAGTGACTTGGAATGATTCAATATACCAATGTGGAGAAAGCAGACATGCATTTTGTCTGAATTGTATGTATGTACCAGCAGCCATAAAATGTGGTTATAGCATGGCACGCCAGCTCATTTCAACACTCAAGTGTGTACTTACCTGTATGCTACATTTCCAGGCCAAGGAGGAATCATCACTTATCTCTCAAGCTCACCAGATCTGTTCTCTTTTCATGGGACATCTGAAGTCACTTGTATGACACTTCCATTGCTTCCAATGAAAAACTAGTCGAACTTTCCATAGCTGTAGCAGCCACTTTAAAATGCCTGGAATTTTCCAGAATATATAGGAATCTTTACATCGACAATGTAACGTGTGTATCAAGTGTAGCGATTGCAATTTCGAGCAGCTTTTGTAAATGTAATTCATTGCAGTATTTACTGATGAAGGTTTGTATATCTGATTTAATTTGTATGTTTATTAAATATATGCAATTTTGATTTCGTTTTGTTATATCAAACAGTTGATGCTTCATGCCAGTTGTGTTTTTGCGTTGAGCAAGATTGCGTGTGTGGAGAAATGGAAAATGCCCTCTCGCATGTAACTACTTAACTTGCGACTATGCATTCTATGATAAAAAGTTTTTGTTTCAGTGTTCTATCATATCTAAAAGTTTGTTGCATTAGTTTTGAAATACCCTATATAATACTGTAAAGTAATTCCCAATATACCATTTTAAATACTAAAAGTAAAAGTACATAAATAAAATTAAAAAAAAAACTAAAACTATAGAAATTGCCTTGAAAAATTTCTTCGAACAATCAAGTTACAGAAGTTTATGTAAACAATGACTACTTTTGTTATTTTATTAACTTATTGAATGCAATACTCAAATTATAAACCAAGACAATAGATAATTTAAACATTAATGTAGTGCTTCCAGGCTAGGCTCCTTTAATTTCATCTTGGATTTACTTTTTTATTACATCCAGGGGACGAATCGCCTGTGTTTATTTCTGAAATGTTATTGGTCAAAGAATGAGGTGACATTTTTGAAAATAAAGAGATTGGTCCTTAGATGAGATAACTTTTTTCAAATAGTGTATAAATGATATCGATAAGCACAGATGTTTTTTAATATGGTTCTCCTGAGGCCTATTCCTTTCAAGTATTTACCAGGGTGCTTCTGTGTGTTGAGGAAGCCTTACTTAGCTTAAGGAAATTATCATTCATAGAATTTCATATGGAAGGTGAAAAATTTACTTTGAATGGATACAATAAATTGGAGGACATAAAAATACATAGCATTCCTTACAGTACATTGTTATCAGTTTGATTGTTTATTCTAGGCACTATATCGAAATTTTTTTTATTGATACAATAATTTTAAGTACACATCCATGCTCAATAAATTATATTTATACAATACTGCACTCGAAAGTAATTCCCAAATAATATTTCAAATATTAATAGTATACAAAAGGAACAAAATATAGCCTAAAACTTCAATACTTTGATCATTGTTAATCATTAAATACACATCTATGTTCAATTAAATTTGTAAAATAATACTGTAAAGTATTTCCCAAAATACCATTTCAAATACTAAAAGTAAGAGTACATTAACAGAACAAAATAGAAAATATAGAAATCACCTTGAAATTTGTTTTAAACGATAAACAAATTGAGGTATTGAACCATATGTAAACATTGACAATTTTAGTTACATTAACTTGTTGAATGTAATGGTTTATATTTGCACAAATATAAACCAAGGATATAGATAAAAATTTCAATATTATTTATACTAAGGTGAACTTTTCATAAACTGCTAGATTGAATCTAGTACAATTTTCTCTATGTCAGAAATTTTCAACAATTAGGCACAATTTTGACTTGGATTAATACTTTGATTTAAGTAATTAGCTGAATTTGTCTCTTGATATGACTCTTAAGAAACATTGTGTCTACATGCACCACAGTGCATTTAAAATCAAAACTATCCTTAATGCTAAAATTTCTAAGTGGTTTCGTAATAAAGACACTGAACATTTTGGAAAGTTGATTTCAAACTAAGACAAAAATAAGGAGTCAAATTTCTTAAAAGAGAGAAAAAATAACTTTTTTCTATAACTCATAAAAAAAATCATTTCACACAATTCAAATTTGAGTTGATGCAGCATAAAAATTAAGAAAACATAAGGATTTTTCAATTTAGTATTATTATATGTCAGCTTTTTTTCAATTCAGTAGACATTTTCCATAAAATCCAGGATTAAGGTATGTCAATAGCATTTGTTTAATATCAGTGAATAAGCCAGTATAAAATCTTTAAACAGCGTTTTGAAACAATTATGTGGTATGAAACTCTTCAAACTAAATCTACATAAAAAAATTATCTACATCAGCAAATTAATACTTAAAAAAATAGAACATTCTTGTATCTGCAAACAAAACTTGCATGAAAAACTTAAGTACGAAGAAACCAAATACTTCATGTGTGTGTAACAGGGTTCCCACTCTTTTTTTCTAACTAAAAATAAGAACTTTCTAAGGTTACAATAAGGACTTTATGAGGACTTGAATAAAACTTTGTAGAAGTCACCATTATACAATTTAATACATGACTTTCGACTAAGTGGGATGCTCTTATAGATTAGTTAATCTTATAAGAATAGTAGTATGTAAAAAATTTAATATTCAAATCTATTAAAAAAAATTATACACAATAATGCAACACAAAAATGAGATTTTTCAAAATAAACCCAGTCTGATCTTTGCAAATGTCAGTAGTTAATATATAGGCATTTATGTGTACACATATCAGTAATATGTATATAAACAAATGATAGAATGAAGACAGCAAGGAAAAAAACTTTTAAGCTTACCACAATCTTCAATGTTTAAAAAGGTTGTTTAAAAATTATTTGCTTAAAAAATCCTGAAATTAAATTATATAAAAGACTAGCCACTGCGTGGCTAGCCCGGCATTGCCCATGATATAAGGCATTAAACTGGTGTAAAATTTTCCGCAAATATCAAATACATTGAAGATATATTCAATTTAAAAATTATTTATTTAAAGAAAATCATATTTTTAAGTATCAATCTTAGTAAAATTTTCTGCAGATTTCAAATCTGTTGAAATTATCAATTTATCTTTAGGATTCCGATTTTACGAAAAAAAACTTAACAATCCCAGTCAATATGTTTTTATTTCTTACTCTCATTCGCGGAAATGTAAAAATCAATTAGGAAACAAAAAAATTAATTTTCTCTATAGTAGGTATGGTTCCCAGTGATGAAAAAAACTTGACATGTATCCAAAGGCTGATTGCAAATTATCTACATCATGACGTGGGTAGAAAAAGTGAAGATTATGGTGTTTCTTCTCTCGCGGAAGAAACTCCGTTTGAAGAACCAGGTAGAGAATAAAACAATTAAATTCATTTTAAAATCTTCTAGATAGAATTTTAAAATTCGCCGCGACCCAAAAATTCGGACTACCTGTGTGCCAAATCTCATTGCTGTAAGTGCCATAGATCGTCAGGATTTTGGAGCTATGAAACAGACAGACAAACAAACACTTCTTTTTATAATACTAAAGAAAAAGAGTAGTGGAGGGTAAAATTAAAATTCTAATGATTGAATTAATGCAACTATCGATTATAACAAATAAAATACATTAAAACATTATATATATATTACAAATATTAAAAACATTATTAAATCATTAAAAATATTTTTAAAAATCGGATGTTTTCCTTTTATATGTCTTTGCAGTACATTTGCTTTTATAAAAAGGGAAATACTTTTAGAAGATTCTGATTTAGTAGGCAGTTCTGAATTTTTCGTATCTGTAATAGCTTTTTAGATTTTAAATATAATTTTTCTATTTTCCTTCTTTATTGTTTTCGAAACTATTCTGATTTTTAATTTTGCATTGTTCTTCCAAATGACGGAAATATTTTTGCCTGAATATCATTAGAATTATTTACATTCTCATAAATGAGCTTCTGAGTAATGCAAGATTTTTCCTTTAAGTGTTTTTTTACTCAACCTCTAATGATTTATTTATACTGAACCCATACTCTACTGTAGCTTGTCCATGTGATAAAATCATAAAAATTTTCATTATTCTCCATAATTTTGCATCTTTAAATAAAAAATCACTTAAAAAACCGTCTAGTCTGTCAGATTTTAGATCAGAAATTTTGAATGATGCTGAGTACGTTGAGACTGTTGTTTCTGAACTCTAAATTAAAGCAATAAGGCATCACATTCCTCTTCTCGTAAGCAGTTTTATAGCTGATCCGGAGCTAAAAAAGGTCAAATGTAGTGAAAAAATTTCGTAATTTGAAAACTGAATTTTGTTTTCAAAGGAAAATAAACACTTTGACGACTATTGATGAAAAATAAGTACTTCTAAGGGCTCTTAGAAATGGAAGGTCAAAATAAGCACTTTCTAAGACCCGTGGGAACCCTGTGTAAATATGTAATCGGACTCAAAAAAGCACTAAATAATTATATCTGCTTATCACATAATTATTTAATTTTAGGATTAAATATTATTTTTAATTGCATGTAAAGTTGAGAACAAAACTATTTTCATCAGGTAAATGGAGTCTTTTCGGAAAAATTAACAAACCGCATGATTTTGCAAATTGGATTTGATCATAATAACATAACCTTACAACTTATACATATATATATTCATTGTATATCACAAAATACTAAAACAGAAAATATCACACTTCACACTTGCTATTCTAAAATTCCTTGTAAACATAATTTGACTCGAGGCCAGATTTCATTTGATTCTTTGCCTGAAAACTCCTCTAAAATTTTCTTTGTCCTAAGTTCCAAAACAAAAATTGTTTTAATAAGTTAAGTAAATAAAATATATTAAAAGGATGCACACAATGTTTTATAAAACAGAATCATGATAGCAGTGAACATGATTTAAAAACAGTGCCTGCTTAATGTGCAATTTACAAAATTCGTCAATTATAAAAAATACAAATAAGATTAATTGCTTTGAAAATTAATAAGATTAATTGCTTTGGAAATTAACAAGATTGAGAGCAGTTGTTGCCTTTTACCTAAAAAAGTCTAACACCGGAGCATATCCTTTTTTATAGTTAGTTAGTCTGGAGAGCACTACATCAGGCTTGTCATCATCTCTTTGGATTAAGTTCTCACCAGTAATATCATCTTTTCCCTGAAGGTAAGAAATAAATGATATAACTAAGTAACAGTTTGTAAATGGCAGAGAAAATAATTTTTCTTTAGTTTACAGCTTCAAAATTATGATATGTATCAACAATATTTAATACAGAAAACACATGAAAATTCAAGAGACAAAAGCACTGCTTTAGCCTCATAAGAAAAATACTATATAGAAACATTCTTGTGAAACATAGATGAATTTAAAAGGGAAAGTATTTTACCTAAAACTACATAAGACTCAGTAGTGTAGTGAACATTTACAACTGGAGATGCAAAGATTGAATTTGCTCTGTTGTGAACTAAGCATACATAAAAGGGGGTTGGTTCAATTTTTCCCATGCAGCTTATACATTTCGTCAATTAAGGAAACTTCTTCTATGATAGAAATGTCGGATTGTAGTTTTTGTCTTAATTTTGAAGCATTGTGAAGGGAGGTCATTTAGAAAATATGAAGCTGCAAATTTCTACTTGCTAAGATTCATTAAAAAAAGCAATGCTTTTATACATGAGAATGAAATACAAGCTTTTAATATTCTCTAAATTTTATATACAAATAAAAAAAAAAGTTCTAAATGTTTTTTACAAACCACTGGATGAATCTATACTTCTAATCTAAATTAGATCAGAATTTGAAAGCTACAAGTGGAAGTTACAAAAATACATTTTTTACAAAATGTAAAAAAAGTCTTATTTTGCACAACCATCAAAAATCAACTTTCTTGCAGAGAGGGGACCTTGGCCAACAGAACCAACTCCTTGATGTCATAAGGTATTGAAGCTGGAGCAAAAGAACAAACAATATGTTTTTGAAAGCAGTTGGTCATCAAATGATAAAAATGTAACTTTTACGACTAAAAATTATTACATTTTTTAAGATTCAAATTTTTGATAACATTTGAAAAAGTTTTCCTAAAAGTTTTAAAATCACTTTATGGTTTATTTACAGTTACGAATCCCTAAAATTAAATGATTATGTTACTTTCTAAAAGTTAATATTTTGCATTAATATTACTGCTAACAAAACTGTTATAACGAATTAGCAATAACAGTTAACGTTATTATTGAAAATTACAATTTTGTCCACCTGTGGAGCTTTAAAGTAGAGAGGGTTAGGGGTGGTGTTTGGAGGACCTAATGTACATGACAAACACCAGATACAGCAATTATCTAATGCAAAGGCTATCCAGTGTCCCAGTTGATGAGGTGGCTGCATAGTCCTGATAAGGATGAAAGAGTAGAAGATAGTGAATGCTTGAAATAGAAAATGATGTGTAAAAAAGAGATATCAATAAAAAAAAAATTTACTTTTAACATCTTGGTTTCTTAATACAGTCGGTAACTTACTATTTTTTAACAGAGAATGCTGGGCTTCAATGGATGTCATGATAAGTCCATATCCATGATTTATATGGACTTAGTTTAGAAAAAGTTTATCAATGGGGTTAGTACTTAAAGCAAATCACATGGAGAAATCTAATCTGTTGAAAATATTCAAGTAATTATATACACAAAATAATTATATTTGCATAACATATTAATAATAGTAAATGCTACACAAACTCACAGGTATTTTTGGAGGATTGAAATCTGTATTATAAATTCGACCACTAGAAGGGTGCAACCAACGGCCTTTCAATCTAGATATAATTACTTCATCTGGTACGACCAGATTTATAGCCAATGTGATGTTGTATTTTGTAGATAGACTTTCAGCTTGTTTAACTGTGCGAGGAAATCCTAAAAAATAACACTTGATTTTAAAAGACAGCACAATGTGTTATAGTTCTAGTTATTCAATCTTAATATTCAGAAAAACACTCCCAGGTTAGTTAAATCATACCTATAGAGAACTAACAATTTGTATGCTTAACATCTTATTTTAGAGATAATCTCAATCAACCCTGAGGATCTTTCACACATTATTCTGCCATACCACTTATTTTTCCTGCATGGCTTCTAACCAATGTTAGATTACTTGACCAATGTAATTTTTTTCTAGGATTCTTTCAACCAATAAATGTGGCCATTAGTTATTAAGTCTGTTGTAAGCAAAAGCACATTTCTTGGATGGTTAGATTACATAAGCATGATATTTTAAATCCATTGATGTACTGTTTAGGAAGTGATGATACAATGTAGATTTAAAAAGAAAATTTAAATTTGTTTCTAAATTTTTGCACATTACACAATTGAATAAGAAGTAAAAATTAAAACAGTTAAAACTTTGTCTCAAAAATACTTTTCAACATAAAATATTATGATTCTTAAGAGGTAATTACTTCATAAATTGTCTTTGATGTAAAGGATCAAGGTTACACAAGAAAGACTTATTTTAAAATCAAAAGCTATTTTTTAAGGATGGGAATCAGCTCTATTCAACACTATGCTTCACATTTCAACTTTCAATCAACTGCAGAATTCGATCAAATGAAAAAAAAGTACATTTTTGAAAGCAAGGAGCTGCACACCCATTACCAAGATTTGAAGAAATAGTTGATTTCCCCTAAGAAATTTAGCAGATAAATTTGAGAGCATAAGAATCTTATTGCCTGGTAAGTAAAAAAGGTTCATCAGATCAAAGAATAATGATTATATTACAATAGAGCTGTTGATGATTCTTGAAAACTATATAATCTGAGCAGCTCAAGCAAGATTTTATGGGATAAAACAGTGTCTTTGTGGTCGAAAAAGAGAACACATCCTTCATATACAGGTTAGACCAAGTTGGCAAAGCTTTTGATTGCAGTAGGCCATATTAAGACCCATTACCTTTGAAAGAGCCAGTGATTCCAAAGTGTAAATGATATTCAGGAAAAATGGATAAGTCTCGCTGTTCACCAGTATAATCTAAAATTTCTGAGGGCAAGGAAAATAAGACAAAGCTCACAAATTGAGATAAGTGGTTTATATATTAAGAGTCCTGATCTATAAATATTTGGAATGGCCACATCTGATTTGAACAGGAAACAAAACTATTTTATTAAAAAGTTAGCAATACTCAGATTATCTTATTTAAAAAAGATTGAAACTTAAAATTAAACAAAATAACAATAAGGAAATAGTTTGAATACATTTAAAACTCTTTACCAACTAAGCAAATCAGGATGGATATTTGCCAAAAACTAGCATATTGTAGATCCTTATGACTCTCCAGGGTTTATGATAATAGTGAAAATATTAAATTCTAATAAAATAATTGAGTTTCTTTTGCTATATAACATGAATATTTCTTGATTATGAAATTTTTTTAGAAATAAAAGATGCCTATACTGAGCATATTTTTATGAACTAAAAATTACATGTTCAAGTTTTAAAGACACAGAAATTTATTTCTATAATAAACATTGTATATGAAGGTGTTAAATATTACCATCAAGTAACCAGTTGCACTTTGAGAAGGCTTTCAATTGCTCTAAAACTAGACTGGTAACAAGCTGATCTGGGACAAGCTGGCCACATTCAATGTACTTTTTTGCAGCCTTGCCATTTACTGAAATAAGTAGATATCTTGTAAGGATTTGAAATGAAAATCTTACCCGTTTTACAGAAATCACACTCAACACGTTTTATACAAGAGAAGACAGTAAAATTGCATTTTATAAGCTGTTCAGTTTATGTATACATTAAAGATTTGCTTCAGAAAAAAAATCTTGACAAATGATTCAGAAGCATTTCCTGTCTAGACTTATAGTTCATAAGGAATTGCAATTAAAATTTCCCAATAAGGTGCCAAATAACATGAAACTGCATTCTTTTCAAATTAAGTCCCCATTAAATACAACCAATGCTGAGTCTAGCACAAAATACTTTCATGAATATTTTTTGATTTAACCAATTTTAAGTTTTATATATATTTGTTGACTGGTACAAAATTCAAATGTCCTGTATGTTTTGGGATGATTTTTACCATGCCTGACGTAAAGCATACCTGGAAAAAAAATACCTGTTTGTATAACTATAGAAAAGATATTCCCAGAACAATATATTTGTAATTTAAAAATTAGACATTAACAGCTAAAATTTCAAACTTACATATTTTCTAAATAAATTTTGTCTTAAGTCTTATTTATCTGTACCCCTTCTAGTTTAGAAATTTGATAGCTGTATTTTGCACATGGTACACAATATTAACTGTAAAACATCAATATACAATCCATAGGTAATATTTTCTTAAACCCTTCGTAATTTACATCAGTGCATGTAGCTTCGCTTTAATATTTGATTTAAAAACATCTAAAAACTAGTTTGAAATAAAATTGAAAATCTATAAGATGGTTAGTTTGGTTTCGTGGCACAAGGGTCATATTTGGCAAAGCTGTATCAAACAAGGGAAAAAAAAAAGAACTTTATATAATAACACTTTAATACTGGAAAGGTTATATACTAAATTTTAATAGTGTTACATTGTTGAATGAAGCTTTTTAATTTCAACTGACTGTACCAGCGCTGCTACATAGATAAAACAAACGCTGTTGAAGTTCAACATCACAACTCCAACAGCTCAGTGGTCAATTTATGGGGTGGCTCTTAGCCCAGGAAAACAATACCAAAGGCACAAGTTGAAACCAAAAAAAATGTTAACCATTTTAAATATAAAATGTTGAGGGGGCGGCAAGTTGTCAGTAGCCCTTAGGCGGCAGAAGTATAAATCAGCAGCTGCTTGCTTTATATATGAAGGCAATCAAACATTCACAACAAAGAACTTTCTTAAGTATTTGAAAATTCTGTTTTTTTGATAACAGACAAGATACAACGTTCGGCACCAATGCATACTTCACTATTGATACTCATCATTAAGCAAAAAGTAATTGTATTTTATGCAACAGGTTTAACTTTAGGTAAATCACTTATACACGCAATTCTTCAAAACCAAAGAGCTTATACATAAGTACTACCTGAGCGATTGTCTATCGTAAAAATACAAGCCGTTGCAAAGACATGTTTCAAAATTAACGTTTAAATCGGATAATCAGAACCGCAACTTATAAGCAAATGCTATAAACATTTTCAAAATTGGTAATTACTGGTTTCATTTCTTATGTTGCTGCGTAAAATATCCCCACTTGCTATATAAGATAAATTAAAGTTTTGCACAATTCGAGATGATATAGTTCCTTTGCCAGAGCCTGGTGGACCCATTATGACAAATCGGAAAAAGTTCGCCATATTCGAAGTAATGCTCTGAAAAAATTATAATTGGCACATAATCACAAGTCTCGTATCACAAAAGAGGAAATAATCTATAGCTTTGCACTCAGATTATTCCTCCAAATCCAGACTATGACTGATAGCAGTGTAAAGTACTAACATTACGATTAGGTAGAATGAGGAAAGCCGGCCGCCGGGTGGAGTTGTATTATTTGTTTATATTTTTATTTTTATTCAGTTTTGTTTTGTCGCAAATTTTAGTTGCCAGTTTAATCTTGCAAATACTTTAAAAAATTAAACCCCGGATCGCCTTAATAAGATCAGATGTAACATCGTCCTCTGACCATGTTTCAAAATTACGTGGTGTTATTAAACTTAACCAATACCTCACCTTACCGTCGTCAATAACCCATTGTGTTGCTCTAGTACGACGTTAATTAAAATTACCTCACCTTACCACAAGCAACTCACCAACATATTGTTAAATAACAAACATCCATCTGAACCTTTCTATTTTTTGAAATTCAAATTTAGCTCAGGTGTTGACCATGGTACAAAATTACGAGGTTTCTTCCGATCTCTTCCTCTTGGCGTGGTGTAGAAGTATGGAAACTGAAGTGCCAGCTCAGGTGTTACCTTGTCATCTGACCATGGTTCAAAATTATGTGGTGTAGCACTCGAGCCTATCCTTTTGGGGATTGGTCCCGGAACATTGCCAATAGACTGAATGGTTAGCTAAAATACCTACCGATCCATAGACTTATAATATATCTCTTCTAATATATATTTTTATATCCCCTCTATGTACCGATCTTTCCTTTCGGGAATGATAATGAACAGTCGCCTGCCCGTTGTGTTGCTCAAGTGCGGCGTTAATTAAAAAAAATACAAAAAAAAAAACCCAGATAGTCACCACTAACCCACTGTGTTGATTCAGAGCTACGTTAATTAACTATGTACCGTTAAAGATAAAAATTTTATAAATAATTTTAAGTTTCTCAACTTTCCCAGAAAGTTTCCACAAGTTAAATTTTTTTTTATTTATCAACATTGCTACTGAGTTAATCTCAAATCTGGCTCTGGGTTTACTTTTGAGTTTTGATTCTGAAGTCTGAACTTCTGTATCTGTAACTCGCGTCACGTTCTGCTCTTTTCTTATGTCTGGAAACTGAATTACTGTTTTCCAAAGTGAATAAGTTTTCGAAAAAGAAACCTTTCTTCACAATTCATGAAGAGTTTGTCCTTTTTTCAAATCAACCGTTCATCGACCTCAACTTTAGGATTGATATTTTAGTTTACTGTATGAAACGAAAGTTCTGACATCTATGATGGAAAATAGAGAAAAAGAACATTTATTAGCTTTGAAGGGTTTGTTTTGTGTTGATTTACTAGCTAGTTTTAACCGAGATTATTACATCTTAACAATGACACTGAGAATTTGTAAGATATGTTGAAAGGAACAAACGCACTTTTTTTGATAGAATGGGTGGATTTTGCAAAATTATTTTTATGTTGAAGAAGAAAGTTGAAAACAAACCAAAACATAGACTGATGAAAATATATCACATGCTCTAAATTTACACTAAATTTTTGCAATATGACACAGCTGCGTAAACTTTTAGGAACTGTTTTGTTCTGAAGACTTGGGAGAAGTTTGGGCTTGGGAAGAAAAAAAACAGAAAGGGTGCATAAGTTTTTCAAACTTAAGTAATATTCACAAGTGTCAGCTGACTGCTTTTCTTTTAATTCCAAGTTAATCATAATATATATATATATATAAGTTTCAGAATATGTAAATGCACTAGATAACTTAATATCACAAATTTCTAGCAAGAAGTTTAAGATTCTGAAAGCAGTGGTTTAAGCCAATGTGGTATCACATGACAACTGTTTCAGTGATTTTCAAAAAATTGTTTTAATTCTACAACTGCTGGTGGTATTTATTTTCCCATGAATGGGGGGGGGGTAACATATTCCAGTTGTAGATATAGGAAATTGCGATCATCTTTATTCTGAAATGCAAATTTAGTTTTTAAACACAATTGAATAATGTTTTTAATGCTCTATATTGTGTCCTCCCATAAATAATACAGAGGTTTTTCTCATTGGATATAAAAAAAGGATACAATATCTAACAGTTGTGTAATCATACAACGTGAGTGCTTTAGCTGAGTTTGGTGTTCTTTTTTATGTTATTAATATTTATTATTTTCTTCTCAGTTATGCGTTTAACCAGACCATCCTTGTACACTACCCAGCCTGTTGCCAGTGAATCACGGTATTTTGCATGCAACCTTTTGAATGAGGAATTAAAGTATGATCTTGGTTCTCCAGAGCAATTGGAGTATTGCAACTCTGGAAATTTATTAATGTTACCTCAAAGTTTTGGGTAAATTATTTTCTTATTACACTTTCATTACTTCTGGACAAGTCATTTAAGATTTAATCATATACATAACATACTGCAAAAATTGTTGAACATATTTGCATTCTTTCATACTTGTATATTTCCAAACAGAAATTTAAAAAAATGCCTTTAAAAAATATCAAGATGTTTAGAAAAATGAAAGAAAAAGTACAGCATACTTGTTTGATAGCATCCCTAAGGAGGAGGACCTTCACTTCAAGGACTTTATATCGTGATATTAAACAATCTGTTTTTTAGGGGTAGATGCTTTAAATTTTTGCAATTTCGGAAGAAAAGCACTCCATTGCTAAAGAGAATTATCTTTTGCTAACATTACTGCTTTTTTCTCATTTTTTAAATACAAAAGTGCAATCAAATTATTCCAAACTTTGTATGTCTATTACCTTTTTGGGTTTTTGAAAAAATTTAAAAAATAATTTTCATGAAGAATTGGAACTATTAATTCTCAACCTTGAATCCTCGTGAGGTTCCGTGATTGCTGATTGTCATGATTTCAATCCTTGTTAAATCCAAAATAATCGATTTGAATGATATGTAGTATCCGATACGTTATGCCACTTTGAACCAAAATCAAAATGTCACCAATTTATTTTCATTCGTAAAATCAAAAGTGTATTTTTTACGTAAACATCCAAAAAAAAATAGTTGTTTACATTGTATACTGTTTTATTTAACCTGTAATGGCTGGAAATCCTGTAACTGAAGTCTACCGCGGTTCCACATTCTCTAATGTCAATGATGGGAGCGTAGCGACTGCGACTTTGAAAAATACTAACGGCTGGGAAACCTGTAGAAGTTAAACATCCAGTTCCAAATTAATCAACATTTCAAGGATGGTATGGAGTATCCGATACATTAAAACTTATGGCGATTTATAGCCAAATGTGGTAACCTTCCAGTTTTCAAGAGTTTGCATGTTTTCATCCAGTTTTAAAGCAGTCCTTCGTATTTTTGTCTTTTCATCTTTATTATTTTTTTTATATTTGTTGTGTCTGTTTGCTCTGTCTGTTGGACTGGTATTTCTTTGTTGATTCTTTCAAGTAAGTTGCACTTTCATTTTGCTTTAATAGGATTTACCCCTCGTGAATTTTGCGTTTGCAATGGTAAAATATAAGATATATAAGTAGGATTAAATTTTTTTTAAATGAATTTTTTTTTATTAATATAATGGAACAAATTTTAATTGCAAATCTTCTTGTTCTGTGTGGAATTTGCTCTAAACATGTACGTTTTTTTGCACTGTTTCATCAATTAGGTCCAGGTTCAACTCCTTAATTTTTTAAAAATTGTCGGAAAAAATGTAAAAATTGAGGAGAAAAAAAAACGCTGGTTAACAAATTGTCCGGCTTTAGGACTTTTTACTGTATAACTAATCGTATTAATTCTTATTTTTTTCAAAAATGTTTGATCATAGTATACACAGGGTGGTGACAGAACTGGGAAATCAGAATTCTCAGGGTAGAATCTTTTTCTGGAAAAACTCAAAGAGAACTCGGGGAAGTTTCATTCAACGTTTAACTCAATGAAAAAGGTGGAATTTTTTTTTGCAAATGGCACACATTTGGTACTTTTCCATTAGCCATGTGGGTGCTACTTTGAACCAAAATCAAAATGTCACCAATTTTGTTTTCATTCCTAAAATAAAAAGTGTATTTTATACGTAAACATCCAGAAAAAAGAGTTGTATACATTGTATACTGTTTTATTTAACCTGTAACGGACAGAAATCCTGTAACCAATGTCTACTGCAGTACAGCGTTCCCTAATGTATCCAGTAATCGGGCAGCTATATACGCACAGTAAATACGTATTTAGTCAATACCAATTGAAGACTTGCTATTCGGAGGAACACAATAATAATTAAATATCTCATTACATTACTTTTAAAATGTTCTGGATTAAGTTTTAAAATTCGTGGTGGACTATAAAATTGTCAAATATTCAGACTACCTATGTGCCAAATTCCATTATTTAAAGTACTATAGATTCGTCAGGACATGCCGAACTGACAACACACATAGTACTTCATTTTATAATTGTCTAGACTCGCTGCCAAAAGTTGAGCACATTGTGGAAAATGTTAATATCTGGAAGCTAATCTAAATTTGAGAGGCTGCAATTTGCTGCAGAGTTAGATGGAACTATGCAAATGTGTTATGTAACAGCCAATCACAGTTTCGTGTCAACAAATATAAAAAAGGCAGCCGTATAAGAAGCCAGCATTGTGAAGGGTTAGAGGAGTTGCATGTAAGTGCTGTAAAAAGTGTTTGCAACTTTTGTAGGATTAGTTTTCAAGACGGACGTGTTTCTGTCACTTCCACAACACAAATAGCAAATAGTGAGCTCTGCCGTTCTGTGGGATGCCTTCAAGTTGTGCAATCAATCACTGATGTTGCTCTTTTCTTTGGCGTTCATTCTGTCATTTCATGATTATGTAAACAAACCAAACTGTTGTCCAAACACCTGTGGCCCACTGCCAAAAGGTTACAACCCCTGTGGTTCATCGATATATTGCTGTTATAGCAAAGCACTCATCATGCATGGCTGTGCCAAAGGGCAAATCTTTCCCAAATAAATAAAGATGTCAATGTCATCAAAAAGCAACTCTTGCGAGAATTGCCCAGTATTTTTTAAATTTACAAATCTATAGTCATTACGTGTGACACAAATGAGGCCTTAAAACACATGACACAGTTTTTTAACACATTGGAACCATCTGGAGTACTCGCACATATTGGAGCACCGATTATGCTTATCACAAATCTGAATCCACCTTCACTGTGCAATGGCACAACACTCTGTCAAGAAACTCATGCCAAATATTATTGAAGCCACCATCGTGACTAGACCTGGTGCAAGTTAAAATGTATTCATTCCTAGAATACCAATCATTACTTCTGATATCCCATTGCAATTTAAAAAACTTCAGTTCCCAGTTCGTTTAAGTTTCACTGTGAGCATCAACAAGGCACAATCACTTAAAGTCATACGACTCGGTCTCATTAAACCGTGTTTCTCCCAGGGTCAAGTGTTCGAGATATTTGAATACCTTTTTACTTTTTATATAATCATAATATAATGTAATACATATCACTTAAATTTCTTGCCACATATGGTTATTTTAATAGGTGTACATGTATACTCTCTCGGGGAAAAATAATCAAGTATAAAATGCAAATTTTTAAAATTTGTATTCCTTTCGCACATGGCACAGACTTATTTCATTGAATTTAATTGTTTCTAAAGTTACATTTCACATCTACAAACATTGCTGATTTTAAAAATTCAGATAAGCAATAAAATAATTCACTTTGTACTCAACAAAATAAAAAAAATTACCTTTTATTTCGGTCTATTAATCTATTTTATTCAAAATTACCTCAACTTACAAATATATTTCAAATTTTTCTGTCTCCCTATTATTTAAGTAATTTGGAGTTAAAATATACTGTGTTGCCCAAATCAACACATTTCACAGTTGTGTTAAAAATAAGATGCACATTTAAGTTGTAAAATTTAAAAAATAAGAGACTCATTTTTTCGGTTTTGAGTAAAAAAAGCATGTTTTTTTCAAAGAAGCATGTAAAAAAGCATCCAAAGCACTCCTTTCACCATTCAATTTTCTCAACTGCCTTTTTCAAAAACTTAAACTCTTTAATTCTTAGAAAATACAATTTTTGGCATTGTAGTAAAATATGCATGTGTATAAGATCGATTTAAAAAATGATACAATTACAAATTACAACACAAATTCTACAAGTTTTTATTAAAAATTTCAACCAATTTGAAATCTGAGGAAATTTATAATTTTTAATTAACATCACCCAAAAGCAACACAATTGGCTATTAACGAGGGTCTGGGATCAATTCCCTAATTGAGAGATCCGAGGTAATTTTTAATTATCGTCGTACTATAGCAACTCAACGTGCTATTTACAACGGTCCGGTATCAATCCCTAAGGAAAAGATCCAAAGTAATTTTTAATTAACGTCGTACTATAGCAACTCAACGGGCTCTTAACTACGGTCCGGGATCAATCGCCTAAGGATAGTATCCGAGAAAATTGGGTAGTTTTTAATTAACGTTCTCAAGCACTACAACTACCTATTAACTAGGGTCGAAGTTAAATCCAATTAGGGAAATATACGTGGACAACCATGGTCAGATGATAACATAACACCTCAGCTGGCACCCCACCCTCCAACAAATTGTTACGTCACACCGATTGCATCTCTTCGCAATTCCAATTTAACAATCACGAGGCCATCACAGCGTTGCCTGTGGTGTTGGTTTGCGAAGCAAACCAAATGGGAATGCGTAGCAAACACCGGTGGTTTACAAACGTTCACAATGGACACACCTAACCCCACAAAGTGCAGCATGGGCAACGCAGTGGCTAGTCTAATAATATAAGAATTACAGTGTTGTAAAAATTTGAAAATGAATAACTACAGTTAAACGCTGTAAATTGAAACTATCAATTTAACACAACGTACTGATGAAATGAAACGCAGCAATATGTTGTACAGATTAGTAGTATTTACGTATTTTCTTATTTTCTTGAAAAAATTCTGTTTTGTGTCTGCTGTAAAATCTGTCTTGAGTATAATCGCTATCAAAGACACGATTTTCTAAATGGTTGATGACAAAAGTATTTGTTGTCCTTTTATTAACTTTAAAAAAAAGTCTTGCAACATGTGATTGATATGTGAAGAGTAACTTGAACAATGTGAGACATTGTTCAGGTTACAATGAACAATTTGGTAATACGGCACTACATGAAAACCTCTATCATACCTAAAAATCCCTCAATGAAACCTAAATCGCCTCTACAAATACAAGTCGTTAGACTCAACCAACTGATGCATGATCAACCAGTTTATGTATGATCAAATCAAAGATCAGATTAAAAACTTATATATTACACTATCTGTGATTCAAAATCAATATCATACAAATTTGGCCAACATTTTTATTTTATCCTATTTTTTATAAAGTATTTGCTTTAGACTAATATGAAAAAGTTCCTTCTTAAAAATTGATCCCATTGTTTCCTGTATGTATATTCTGATACATTTTGCTAATGAAATTTAAACTTTACAGAAACATATATTTGGGTGAAACCTTTTCTTGTTACATGAGTGTTCACAATGATAGTCAGCAAGCAGTTACTGCTGTTCAAGTTCAGGTCTGTCTTATTTATTGTGTATGGTTTTACATTAAAAAGTTGTTTTTAGGATAGCAACTTTCAATTTATATTTATATGAAAAATTTGTATGCCAATATTCATATGCCTATTGTTGAAAATTCGTTGTGGTATAAGCTCTTAATATATATATATATATATATATATATATATATATATATATATACATATATATATAAGTCATTGCTTTGTTTCTAACTGAATTTTGTAGTCAATCGTGATAAGGTTGGCCCTCTTCCAGAAAACATGCAATTTTTGATCATGTGTCCTTTTGAATGAAAAAGGATTTCCTTAAATTATCCTATTTAAATTCTTTTTGAAAAAATGAAACAGCTTGTTTGAATTTTTATTGATTTGCTACCCAAACCACCAACTTAAAAAAAAGTTAACTGGATGTTCAAAAAGTATGCTAATTACATCAAAGCTGCATTGAGAAAGGAATGATTGAAAATGCTTTTTTTTTTCAACTATCAGTAGTTAACTAAAATTATATTCTAATTAATTGCAGACATTTCAAGCAGGAAATGATTACTCACTAGTGTACATTAGTTCCAAAATTAATGATTAGTAGTGCATCTAAGTTACCATAATGGGCAAAGTTAAATATATACACTGAAATAAATAAATCTTACTTAATAAATCCTATTTGTTAAGAAATTTCTTATGTTGTCTTATGTTTGGTGCCACTTGTCTAATTTCGGGCCATTGTGCCATAAACCAAAATCATCTACTGTTCTTAAATGAATCGGAAGAAGAACTCAGAATTCCTGAATAGAAACTTCACTTGGTTTAGACCACCCAACAGAACATCCTTTTCAGATAATACAAAGGTGGAGAAGAGCTAGTATCATGAACTACTGTGTCAGATAAGATGTAAATTAAATTGGCGTTTCTTGTATTCAATATAAAAATTGATTTCAGCAATTTAATCATTTTAGTATGTTCAAAATCAAATTGATTTAACTTAAAATATTGACAAATTGTATTGTTAGCTTCTTTTATGTCTAACCAATCTTATGTGTTAGTAATATGTTACTGCTATCTGCTATGAAAGGATCACAGTAATCTTTTCAAGACTACTTTGTATACTAATTACAATAGGGTCTTCAACCCATGACATGTCAACAGCATTTTCATGGCCTGTATGTGGAGTCACAGTTTCACTTTTTGTGAATTCAGTAGCATTGTATTCACTAAAATTGATGCTATTACATTAAAAGAAATTAATATTATGAGGATAATTTATTTGAACCAAAATCTTTCCATCATCAGCAAGAAGTTTTTTAAACAAAATTAATCCTTTATGGGCAAGTCACTTAAAATTACAAAGGATTAAAAAATTACATAGGGGATTTAAATGTATCAAAATGAAACATTAATTCACCCACTTATGTACTATGCATTTTACGTCTAAGTTTAAAAGCAGGGAAAACACGAAATTCCCAAATGACAATACTTTTCTCTATCCTTGGTTGACTTATAAAATGTCCCTTGTCTGCAATGAAGTTTGCTGTTTTGCAATTTGATCATTCAGAATGGAAATTTTCAAGATAAATTATATTTCTGTGAACTGTTAGTCAATAATAATAATAATATATTAATACATAATTTGTGTCTAGTTTAATTTAACTTAATTAGTGTAAAACTACTATACTTCAGTCTTTTTAAAGGTTTATTAAAAGTGTTTATGCTGTAAATATGGAAAACATATTATTGGCACAAAGAAAATGCATGACCTTGCACAATTAAACTTGGGTTTTGAAGCTACAATTGGTTATAGAGTAATCCAAAGTTTTCTTATGAATAATAAGAATTGTGTATTTGAGGATTTTGGAAAAAAGTTTAATTTAATTGTTTACAAGTAATCAGTTAACATTTTAGTTAAATTAGAACAGTCAACTTAAATATATTACCATAATACAACTCGATTTGGGTTGAAAATTAGAAGTGAATAAAGTAACACAAACTAAAGACAAAAAAAAAAAAAAACTAAATTTCATATTGGTATATTAAACTGATAATTATAAGAATCAAGCAGAAATACATGTCAATTGAAGTTTTATATATCCACAAAATTGTAGGGTTATTACCTCTTGTAAAGCATGGATAATTTATATTGATCTTAGTTATTATTTCTTATTCAATTTTTTTTATTCATACTAGGCTGATTTGCAAATTGGTATGCAGAAGATAGTACTTTCCGGCCAAAGAGGAACATATAGTTCTTTCACACAGTTGAATCCTGATGAAAGTGTAGATGATGTTATCCACCACGAAGTTAAAGAAATAGGAACACACATGTAAGACAAAAGTTTGATTTACTTAAAATTTCCTATTTTCTTCATTTACTTGATTTTGTATTTGATTCTGATTGCCGGTTCTGATGCAGACACGATTTATCTGCAAATATACAGCTATTCTCTTTTTGGTAATTAATTACCTTTTAGGGACATACTTACTTTACTTCGTATTTTGGTACTTATTTTAATCTTTAAAACAAATTAAATCGAAAATTTCGTAAATATTTTCTTGAAACAGTGATGACCAAAACATAAAAATGATACTTCAGGGTTAGTTAATTAATATCTTCTGAAAGTTATGAATAGATAAACATTAGTTTCATTTACAAAGGCATTTTTACATAATTTTCTCAACTGAAAAGGATATAGGATTTTTTTTTTAAATTTTTATCTAAGTAACGTCTAGTTTCTCTCCTTTCTCTACTTATGAGTTCTGGCTCTGGCGGAGATTCGTGACACCCAAACAATGAGTGGCATGCAGTTTGAAAACCTCATCTGCAAGTTCTGCACATGCTTTATCGCCCATCTGTCGGAAACATACTTTTTGACTTTGTCAAATAAAGTTACACATTTCCTGATGTCTTCTATCCATTGATACTTCTCACAAGCCTATTAGGATAAGAGTTCTCATGGCCCTTGTAAAGTCCTTAAAAATGTAAACGCATTATATACTTTGCAAGTACACAGTATAATTTATTTCGCTTGCATTCAAGACCCAAGATCCATAATGTATGACATCATGTCTTTTGACATTTTTTTAAAGAAATCCCATCCAATACAGATCTTTCCTAACACCCACCAAAACCAATATCAATGACACTTGACCTTAGGATAACAGTTCCAGTACTGGAACTGTTATCCAACCATGATGTTCAGCAAACTTTCTTCACCTGTGTTACCATAGGTTAATTTACTTAGACCTATGTTAAATGTATTTTTTTAAATAGATAAAATAGCCTCGAAAGAGATTCAAACATGTCCAAATTTTTCTTTTGGCTCTACTACATTGGAACTCTGCATGAACCTTGAACAATGGGGGTTATTAATAGCACTTTGAATGTCAGTGTTCCCCGCATGATTTGATTACATACATTTTTGTTTTCAGTTATGATTTCAACTTACAAATATTCTAGTGGCAAATGTATTTTTAATGATTGATTGCTGGAAAGAATTATACAAAGAGAATGGCTTTTGCATGCTGCAGTTTAAACTGGTTTACTTAGCTCAATGTCAAAAAATTTGACTTGTCAAATGTGGTTGAGTGAACTTTGTAAGTCCCATACAAAAGGGAATAACATCAGTTATCAATAAACAGCTATGTAATACAATCAGCTCTGAAGAAAAATAATTGTACTTAAAAACATTTGCTTAAGTTTAGTTTTACTTCTAAAACAGTCAGTATGAATCACCCAATATAGTTATAACTATAGATGTTATAGTATTTCAATGTGTTTAGGAATTTAGAAAATCATATCACCACAAATTTAACTATAAATTGAGTTATGTAGGCACTCAAAGCACTGATTAATGATTGACTACTAAATTGAATTACCTTGTTACTCTGAACAAATTATACCTAAATGTTATTTTCCTAGAAAAAGGTTAATTTAGAAAAACGATCTAATAGTGCTGGGAGGGATTATATGTATGTGATACTAAGACATAAGTATTTTTTGAGATACCATGTATGTTATCCATTAAAAATGTTTTAATCTTTTTGTGAAAATAATGCACGCAAAGTTTGATTTAACTTAAAATCAAACTTTAATATTGTTTGATATTAGTTTTTTAGTTTGTGCACATGTAATTATTTTGCACAGGGCCACCTACTTGAGGAAATTAGTAGGGAGTCCCAAATTAGATCCCAATTACTTCACATATTTAAACGACTTTTTGGAAAATTAATTTTGTTTATGCGTTTCTCTACCTACATTATCTGCTACTTGTAATATTTATCTTATGCTTGGGGATGGCCTCAATCATAAAATATTGGGGTCCTATGAGATTGCACTTCTGAAAAGTGCTGTTGCGCTTTCAGCCCTTAGTAGAAAATAGGTCAATGGAAAGTAAACATTTTCTACAGTACATTAGTTCTTTGTCAATGATACTTGATACATAGAACTGAGGACTCATGTTAATATTTATCCCTTAACATTGTGGTTTTCCAATTATAAACATATTGAGGGGTAAGGGGTTTGTGCTCCTAAGAATTGGCATCCATAATTTAGCATGTTTTTGAGTACTTCATGTTATTTATTAGTTCTCTTCTACAACTATTTTTTTCTTTTTAGACTGGCATGTACAGTGAATTATACTACAATGAGCAATGACAAATTGCATTTTAGAAAGTTCTTTAAATTTCAAGTAAGTATTTTTAATTAATCATAATGTGAATACAGTTGCTGATATTCACGCTTCATCACTACAAGGCTCTTCTGGGTTTACATTAAAACTTCGAAACATTAATGCTTTTCATCAACATTAACCTGAGAATCGATACATCAATACCTGTAAATATGAAGTATTGATAGTTTACATTTGTAGTTATGAAGCAATCTTCCAAATTGCACTGTGTTTTTTTATAAAAAATTTAGAGAAAACAAAAATGAATAATTTACACTACCCAACAAAAACCTTTTTCTAGTGCCTTATAAGTTAGACTTATTTTGAGGTATTGATCTAGGTATTGGTTTGACTGCAACATCTCTAGTTTTGTTATTCAACATACTTTATACACTATCATTGATTGTGATTAGGTTTCATAAATAAAAGTAACTAGTAATTCGTGAGTAACTTCTTTATTGGTGATCAGTGTTATTTTGGCAAAATCAGCTTTACCTGTGGAGCTGCTGTATCATGGCAATAGATTGGGGCTTCTTGTCGGATGAGGAGGGGATAAACTCGCTGGGAACGTGCTGTTTTCTCATCAGAGGATAGATCTCAGTATTTACGCTGGTTAGTGTTCAGAGTTGACGTTCAGCTCACTAGTGCCTCTCAGGAACAGCCCAGTTTGGTCCTCTCCTCATTGTCTCTCCTTGTCTCCCTTCCTTTTTGGCAAGACAGAAAGGGGACAAAACACCCCTTCTCGCAAGGCCCATCACAGATTGTAACATAACAATACACTTGTGTCCATAAGTAAAGAGTTGCTTTTGCAAAATTAGTGATAAGAGAATTTCTGTAATGGCAGTTTAAATCAGTTTGGTAGATGGGATTTGAAGAACTCGTTGGTGTTTTGCATCTGAAAGCATTGTCATTGCCCTTTGACCTCAAAAGACGATTTTTAGACTTCAGCCATACTGATGGCATCATGTGTGTAGAATCGTTGGGTGAATAGACGCTGTCCACATAGTCAGATAAAAGGGATCAAAGTTTCCAGGAACTTAATATTCTGCCAAATGTTATGTGGGCTTTGGAGACTAATACAAACTGGCTAAGATGCTCAAAGATAATATGGTCAAAGTTGTCCCTGTGTCCAACTGCATGATATTTCCAAATGTGTTTGAGTGGCCAGTGCAACTAGCACACTATAGTTTCTGTCCCGTTTTGGTAAAATATTTATTTTCGGACAAAATTAATAAAGGTTATTTGTTATTAAGGTTTATTCTATTTGGAGTTTTTTTTATAATTCAATTTTTTTAGGCATAAAAAGGGTTTTTGTGTACAACAAAGACTTACAGTTCAAAATCCGGAATCCTCCTGACCTTAGCCATTCCGGATTTCGAATTATTTACAATTTTATTTTAAAAAAACCCTTATCTAACCCCCCTTGTGTTATTTATGTCTGGAATACATTTGCAATACTAAAATAACAGATATATAAATAGGAATAATTTTTTTTTAATGAAAAAACTTTAACCTTTACGCCGCTGAGCTTAGATTTATTCCATCGTCTCAAAACGGCTCTTTCGCCTGCATCTCCGACACCCCTTACCTAATTACCTAACTTGAGTGATAGAGCCTTGAGTGGCATTTACGACAGACACTTTTCTTTCATAGTATTGTATGGCGTATCATTTGGCTTGAGAGAGATATCACCAGAGCAAACTTCTGCCTTTCCCCCAAAACCTTCAAACCTCACAGTTGACAGGGTAGGGTACAGAACAAAAGGAGAAACCTTTTTGAATGTCTGTCTTTGACAGCTTGTTAATCATGATCGATGGCAGCGGTCACTTAAAAGGGTATAACATCCACCGTACACAGATCTATACCATGCTGGCGTAAACAAAATTTTAGTGGTTACGAAAGTCTATCTGCCACAGCTTTAAGGATAATATAATGCAACAAATTTTGGTTAAGATGTAGTATCTGAAGCATGTTTGTCGCCAAGTAAGTTTTTTCGCCAAATGAAGATGGTGGCCATCTTGGCAATTCGATTTGTTATTCTACAATGGAAGTGAAAATAAGGAATACACAAATAAAGTATAGAATAATTTACTAAATCGAAATTTTAAACCAATCATAGAACAAAATTTTATTGCCTTGGTTTGAATCTAAACAAACTTTCCCCGCATAGGGTTGCCATAAAGTTGGATCAAAACAGCAAGGTTACCATGTTATGCAATAATTCGCCATAGCCTCGGATACTACATCTTATACATCTAACAAGCCCAAGGAAAATAAGTACTAACCCTATCTATTCCAATGAAAGTGATTGTTATGGAGGTGGAGTCCTTATTTGGAGTGATATCATCTCAGTCATTTTCACACTATTTGCTTCTATTCGACAGCCACACGATAATGGCCAAATTTATAGCGATGGCTTTCTGAATGAGTATGGGAGGCTTTATAGGGGTGCATTTGAATGACTCACGAGTGCTTTTTTAAGAGTGAGATTCTTTTATCTCCGAATTGCTAGACACCCATTTTAACTGTATGCTGATACCACTGTATAGCAAGTTAACCACTGTAAAGCAGGTTAGATGTTTAAGGTAATCATACTCCTTATTAAATCTTTCCATGACTGTCAAGGTGACATTCATGACACAAGTGGTGTTACTTTGAGCATTCCATGTTCTTTTTTCTGAATCAAGTGAACTCAAACTTTTGTTTTCACTTTATTTTATTTCTACGTGTTATATTCATGCTCTTGGCCTTCATTTCCTGCAACTGGATGATGCAAAACTGTCCCAGATAACAAATCACATAACACATGGACATGAGTATATTTTGTTGTACCTAAACCGTACTGTTCAACCCACATTTTTTTTGCTTTAAGTTAAACATATTCGTGGCTACATTTAAGGTGCTTATTCTAAAGATGACACCAGTTTTACCTTTTAATGATAGTTTAAAAGCTCCTGTATATGCTTATTCAACCAATCATCTATTGAACATTTAGTATCATTAACTACATAATTTACTATTTTCATATAAAAAAATATTGTAGTTATATCAGTGTTACATGCTATTGAAACTGAACGTTGGTCTTTGTTTTATGCCTTTTTAGAAAACATTTCTTATGAATGGGTCAGTTAAACCCACATCAAAGATTGCATTATATATCTCACAGAACCTAGTCTATTTAAAATGCATAAAAGGAAATGTAAAAGAAAAATACCATACAAATCTCGTAACATTACTAATAGGTTGCATAGAAAAAGAAATCACTAGTGATCTGTTGTGACCTCAAATGTTGTTATGATGTAGAAATTTGGGGTACTTGTTGAGGAGTTGATCTCATCATCTGGCGGTGTTTCAAACTTAACGAGATGTCCTTAAATCAATCCTTCGGAGGTTGATCCAGGGCCCTTGACAATAGCCTGTTTTGCTCCAGTGTGATGTAAATTCAACTACCTACCCACTAGTGCTAGACGTTTTGTATTTCCTTTATGTGAAATTGTGAGCATGGTGTAGGCATCCACTGTCTATATCTTGGACAGTTTTACGTATCGACAGTTTTCATACCATGATGGTTGAGAAAGTATATCGTCATCTGCATCTGATGATTGAAATTTTTTTGACAGAATTATGATCCCTATCTTCTGATTTAGCTGCTAAAACAAATTTTGGATCATTTACTGTCATTTACTTTGATCTTTTCTAAAGTTACATCAATCTTCAAATTTGTTTGTCAAATGACTATTTTTATTTTACTGCCAATTTAATCTGTTAATACAGCTGAAATTTCATTTCTGTTGCTCAAATTATTGTATAAAATGTTTCTATATTTATAGGACTAGTTATTAGACTAGATGTAACTGTAAGATGTAACTAAATTAGTAGATAAAATAGACACATTTACAAAAAATTCCTCAATTTTATGTAAATCAATAAAAATTTTAAAACAAACTCATTACTTAAGCCAGCATTTTCAAGTAATAAATGATTACCTGAAAAGTTATGGGTGAGAATGAAGTTTTTGGGATGCAATCAAAATGAAAGTGAGAGATAGTTTGTCTATCTGACCTGTAGTGAGAATAAATGTTAAAACAATACTTTATTTTTACACATAGGAAGGTTCTTTTATTGGAATTTCTTGAGAAATGATATTTACCAGGACAGTTTTACTGAAGATTTCAAATTAATCTGCCAGTATGTGGATATGTAGTCTAACTTCCATTGTATACCTTCCATAGTTTTGTCAAGGCATGGGGCTCAGTTGGAAGAGTAGCGGTTTAGCAACTAGAGGGTTGCAAGTTCAAACTCGATCCAACCAGACTCATGTATGTAGGGGCTGGTGCATGATAAATTCATCGTGGCCTCAAATGTCCTCATGTTAGTGTGATGTTTAAGTTTGGAGGGTTGGATGCCAGCTTGTATGTTTCTTCATCATCTGACCATGATTCAAAATCACTAGGTGCTGTCCTGATTTTTACCTATGGGTTTGATCTCAAACCATTGCTAATAGCCTGTTACCATTGCTCTAGTGTGATTATAATTCAACTACTTACCATCCATAGTTTTGTTCTGATGTAATCTTTGTTCCTCACTAAAGTAATCCAACTTATCCAGAAAGAGATGTGATGGAGATGAGTTTCTTTTTTATTTTGTCTTTGCACACAGTTCAAACTAAATAGCACCTGACTAATTAGTATGAACTACATTTGTAATTTAGCAATACTTCACGACAGCATGAAAAGACTACTACTCAATACTGACTTACCAAATGCAATACTCTGGATATTGATGATCTAAAGACAGACCAATGTATGAGCAGGTGACAAGCAACAATATTTTTAGCTTTGAGACAAGTTTCTTTACAACCTCTATATTGGTATTTACTCTTAAAACTACACCTGTAGTAATCTGTTTACCCCAATTAAAAAAATTCCTTTAAGTAAAATGAAATACTTAACCAAACCAATCAAAAACTGTACCTGGGGCTGATGCACGTTATTTCTGCCATGGCCTCAAATGTCATGTTGGCCTGGTGTAGACGTTTGGACAGTAGGGTGCCATTTCAAGCGTTGTTCTCGTCATCTGACCATGGTTCAATATGATAGGTGTTGTCCTTTCCCTTTGGGATTGATCCCGAACCAACACTTATAGCCCATTGTGTTGCTCTAATGCAATATCTATTCAACTACCTACCTACTTTAATCATTGCCATCAACACTCTTTTAATCTTACACAAAGTATATCAGAACCATCATGTATGTTTTAATTTTTGATTCACTTCATGATCTAGCATTTCTTTTTGGAAGTTATTTGCTTTGAAATAGAGTTATTGCAACATTGAAGATATTATAGTGACTTGTATAATTGTTTCTGAGGTACTCTGATAGTTTCAGAATTATTAATTAGTATTTTAAACTAAAACATGAATATGCTCTATTCTATTGTAGGTATCAAAGCCATTGGATGTCAAAACAAAGTTTTATAATGCTGAGGTTGGTTATACTGTTTTATCTAAATTATCTATAATTAAATAACATGCTCAATGAAATTTGAAATAATTTAAATCTTACTTTATATCAAGCAATCTTCAGAATAAAAATAATTACATTTTTATTATTTTCATATATTTATTTTTTAAATGGTAACTGTCCTTCTTTGCATTTTAAAGTGATTATAATTTCTGAAAAAGAGAATGTTTGTAAAACATTACATATTTGAAAACTAACAAAAACAAGCTTAAAATGAAATTGATCTAATCTCTTGTAAATGTTGGAATTCTATCCATGCCATAATACATTAACCCATGCAATTGAATTAAAAACTACAAAGATATTATGGAATTTTGAAGCCATTTTCGTTTGAGTATGAAAGATGAACACACATGTATTAATTTACTTTTGTGGATCTTTCAAAGAAAATAGAGTTGGCGATATATTGACAAGCTTCCTTTTAATCTTAAAGAATGTTCTGGTTCATAATATAAGTCATTGTTCATAAAATCCTATTAAAATGAGTTTTGCCTTGTCTCTTGAACATATTAACATTTTGCAGTTTAGTAAAGCTGACATTTAATTGAATGCAGAAGTTTTCTCAGTTTTTAGAGAATGTTTTACTAAGCAGAACTAGGAGGAATTATTCAAATGTATCCATTAATAGTATTTAGGCCCTATATGGATGTATAAATGCAAAACAAAAGAATGCATTTATAATAATTTGTATCTTATGTTTGTGGGTATTATGTTGTAATTAAAATTTTTTTATTTATTACATTAGTGTTTCATTACATATAAGTTATATTTATCATTATTATTTTTTGTTACAAAATGTTAAATGTTCTTTATTTTTGCATGACATTGTTATCTACCTCGACATTGCATGGTTCAGGATTTTATCGTAAGTTGCTTATTTTTCATTTAATTTTGCTTTTTGTGTCATACTTTCAATGTCTTGTTACCTTTTTATGATTTTATACTTTTGTGTGCTCTTAGGGGATTTAAATACTTTTAATTATTTCATTTTCTCCACTTTTAACATCTTAATCAATGGAAATAAATAAATTTCCTGGCAAAGAATTTCTTGTTATATTAGTCAAACGTTTTTATTTAAATAGGTAAAATGTACATTTACTTATAATACATTTTTCTTCAAATATCAATTCAAAGCCTTGATGTATTTCTACAATATATATGTGAAATTTTAAGCAGTAAATTTTCTTATTGTTTTGCATCAATTTTGAAAAATTAAAACCTGAATATCCCATTGCAAATGAAGAGCTTCTTTTGTACCTTTTTCTGTTCATGAATCACGCATTCATAAATCACGCATTACTTTAAATGACTTAATTTTAATAACAGTATTCTACCTATAATACAAAGAAATTCTTAAGCTGAATAATTGCAATATAATAATAGCCTTTTCATTTAAAATTTATATACATGAATTTGTTTTGCTTTGAAAAGTGTTTCCAACTGGTGAACCACTACTGGAAAAAAGTTGACTCCCTTATCTTTGCAAGTCATTCATAATGGAGATAATTCAAAGGTGCCATTCAATGGGAATAAAATCTACTAATCAAAACACATAAAATTTCAAAGAGGGGTTATTTGCAAATTAAACTGCACACCAACTTCAAAATTTTCAATTGCAACACCTAATTTGTATGCAAATTTTCAAATTTATGTTTAACCTTGGAAACTAAGTTTTAAATCATATGCTCCAGCAGTTTATAAATGATAAATATGGAAAATTTGGAGCCCTAATGTTGACCCTTGTCACTTAAAAAAAGTTAAAGCATGCATAGAATGCTGGTAGCTACCAATTGGACCAGTAGTTACCAGATACTACCGAATGATAAAGGTTAAATTATATTCCCAGATTATTATTTATATCCTGAAAATAATCTTTCTTTTATGATAAAAGTTCTTATTATGTGACTTTTAAAATACTCAAACAAAATCTAATATTTCTTTCTCATATTCGATCTAATCATAAAACTAATATTCGAACAAATTAATAGCATCCTCCATATATTTTGTATTTACTGTACTAATTTGTATTTATTATGTAAAAGCAGTACCCGCATGGCGTTGACAGTGGCAGCATTCTTGTCATGCCCATACTAATACTGAAAACATTAAAAGAAAAACAATAATTTTAGAATGACTGACATGACACAGGCATATCACCTCATTCTTTGCACCTCCCTGGTCCACAAGATTGCAGAGATTATACAAATTCAAAGTAAATTGTACTTTTAAAAGCGTCAATGCTAAACCCCACTGATTCCGACATATAACGTAAAAGAATGACCATGTCAACGAAATCAAAACCAAATTAAACAGTAATAAACAAAATTGCATAAATGATGCGTATTCAAACGTTTGATTAAATCTTGCAATACACTCTAACCTGTTTTTGTGCGGTGAATAGGGACAGCATAAAAAAAATATTTTAAAACTTCACGAGTAGCTATAAAAAATATTTTTTCCAACACATTTAAAAAGTATTTTTTTATGCATTGAATAGGGCCTCATAAAAAAAGTCTCACTTAGAAAATAACACAAAACCTTACGAAATAACTAGAAATTGCTTTTTTAAACGAAATCAAGACACAAGGCTGGGCAACTACTTGGAATCTCATTTAGAAATATCATTTAGAAAATACACATGCAAACATTTTAAAATATTTTATTTACATATGTACTTTTTTTACACATACAAAACTTTTCAAAATATCTAACCATTATCCTTCGTAGTCTGACAATACGCAGATTTTCTTGTGGTGAACTGGTTCAGAATCACTTTTGTCACTTGAAGATACTACCTCGCACTCATTTATAGTTGACTTTATTTCAGTTACCATGTAGTCAGTGATCAGAAAACTTGCAAAAAATTTAGAAATGCGAAATTAATTCAGAGCGAAAGAAACACGAGTTTTCATTTTACTGCGCAAATAAAAAAAAAAGACTAAAAATACAATTTTTTTAAAAATGTAAGTAATTTTTATTGATAACTTCGTCAATAATGTTCTAATTTGATTGAAATTTTGAAAGGACCGTAAGTAGATTGTACTGAATAAATTTTTTTCATATACCACACAAAAACAGGTTTGAGTGTACTTTTAACAAGTCTTAACACTGAACCTCACTAATTCAGACAAACAAAGCAAATGAATGACAATATCAGCAAAATCAAGGCCAAATGTATTAAGCTTTAATGAAATTTTTTTTTTTCAACAGACAGTAATTAGTTTTAACAGAAAGGGATGAGCCTGGAACCACTACACAAAAGTTCATCGAAGCTGTGATTGTACAGTTTAGAATCACAAATATTCTCCAGTAGCAATTACAGTTAGAACTTACTGTGAAATCACTGTTTGATGTCATTGGACAACTATCATGCACCGTAAAGTGGAATGCTGCAAAGTGGATAATTGCAAAATGGAATGTTAAGAAAAAGAACTGTGGGGGAAAAAACTAATAAATAAATTAATTAAATAATGTTCTAGATTAAATTTTAAAATTCCGGCTTCAAGGCGTATTCAGTCACTTTTAGGACTACCTTTGTGCCAAATTTCATGGCTATAAGTGCTATAGATTCATCTAGACACCTCTCGGAATCTCACACAAACACTTCTTTTAAAAAAGTAGAGATTAGTGGGTTTGCTTTATAATCGTAATTTGAATTGAAACTATCAAGCATATTGTAGAGTTTGTTTTTTTATGGCACAAGGGCCAGATCTGGTCAAGCTTAATGTTTTTCCTGTCCAGTAAATGGCATACAGACTAGGAAAGTTTTTAGTAACAGAGAAAATAGAAATACAATGAGGGTAGTAACAGGAATCTAACCTGTTCGACCTACAGCTTGCAGGCTACTAGTGTGATGGGCAAACCTACTGAACACCTTTTCTCTGCTTGAAATTAGTTTTTTACTATATGGTGAGTCTTTAATTCTCATTTATCTAAGAAAGGTGGAAAGTAGATTGGAATTCTAACTGTAATTGTAAACAACTTTGTCAAGCAGATCCACATTAACCTGCTTTAACCCTTCTGGGTGTAATCTTTCTGTGATGCCCATCCTATATTATTTACATTATAAATTTTATACTAATTGATATGGATTTTGAAATGGTTTTATTTTTGTCAGCTGTTGTCCTTATTAATTATATAGTTGAGCAGTTGAATAATTAATGTCGATGGACTATTATAATTTATTAGCTCGCCAGCACTGCGTCGCAAATGACAGCTCTTTTCGTATCCACAAAATTCAGACTGAAACTGTTTCGAGTGTCTTTTTAATGTTTTGATATACAATGAGTTTTTATTGTTTCTTACCTTGATTTAAGGAAGTGGGGTACCAATACTTTTCTGTTTGTTTAAATTTATGAAATCAAAAGTTTCTGATTTTTAAACTATCTGAAAAGTCTCTTTGACCTTGATTTTCAATTTCTACTGGGATTGATTTATTCTTTTCCAGTTGTATCTTATTCTAAGTTGGATTACTTCAGTGCTACGTTAATTCAACTACTAACCTCCATCTAGCAATATGAAGATATTACTAACTTCCACTTGTTGTCTATTTTTTATGATTCTATAAGTTTCATACTATAAGTTTTTAAGTTTCAAGATTGCTTTCCTCTAACTGAGGAAACACTGTTTTTCAATAAATTGCAATAAAAACTTTGACCCCCCCCCACCCCATTTATTTGGTTTAGATGCTATAGATTGGGTTATGAAGCACAAACTTTACATGGAAATGATGATTATTTTTCTCTAAGCTTATAACTTCCATGCCATTTCCTATAAACAGGATTCCCACGGTCCTTGAAAAGTCCTTAAAAGTCCTTGAATTTTTTTTCCTAATTAGGGGCCTTTGAAAATTACAGAACTTGGTGAAAAGTCCTTGAAAGTACTTGATTTTTTTAACTAGTACATAGTTGTGTAATTTCGTCTTGCATATGGAGCTTGTGTAATTTCGTCTTGCATATGGAGCTTGTGTAATTTCGTCTTGCATATGGAGCTTGTCCAGACTAGTTTTTTTCCACAGCACGTGCACCATTTGAGCGTCATTCTGAATGAAAACATTGTTTTGCGCCTTAACACTACTTGATATATTAATAATGTTACATCTAGATCGTCCATTTTCCACAGTATTCTGTCTGTCTAATTTGACACCTCTAGTCTCTGTAAAGACGACCACCTTGTTATGCCCGCCACATCATGACGTATCACAGCAATTAGATAACAGCACCGCTTTATTAGGAAACCGTAGCTTTTGCAGTCAGTACATCATTGGAAACCTGGCCCGCATCCAAAGAAATAAAGCCAAATTGTTATTGCAAAAATATAAAAGTTACAATTGAAAAAAAAATTTCAAGAAAATCACATTTAAGATATTTTTATGTTGTAAAATTTTCTACAGATTTCAAATCCGTTGAAATTTTTACTCTATCTGTAACGATTGTAAAGATAGAAACTTAGACAAGAGAATAAAAAAGCCCTAACACTAGTCTAAAATTTGGTTTTGTTTTGTTTCTCAAACAAAATAAACCATGACAGCTGTCTGTTGTAGGTAGTGGATGACAGCAAAATGGAGATTGTGTCGTGTAGATCGAACCGTGTGCAAGCTCCCATACTCTTCTTCATGCAACCAAAAGAATTTATCCTACGATATTTTATCGTTTGACCGAAATCAATAGGGGTGCAAGTAGCCTGATAGTAGCCATTGAGACAAGAAACCCACTTTGCAAAAAAAAAAAAAAAAAAAAAAAAAAAAAAAATCTCTGGTTCTGCGAGAAAATCCAAATTTCACCAAAATTAATGATAACCTTACTTTTTTTTAACTGTCAGTAGTTTAAAAAAATATTGTCTTTTTTTTTTTAAATATTTTTTACATTTTTCTTTTTAATTGACAACTTTTGTGTATGCCTTGTTTTAGGTCGTTATAAAAAATTTTAGGTCCTTGAAAAATATTTTTTTGGTTTTGAAAAGTCCTTGAATTTTTTTTGGACAAAGGTGTGGGAACCATGATAAATCATTTCCAATGTTCAGAAGTCATTACCAATTTGTTTAATTAAAGGTTTTGGGAATGTATTGATTTTCGGTCAAATCCTAAAAATCGAGGTTCTTCGCCATAAATACTAAAAAAAATCAAGTATATAAGGAAACCTGTGAATGATAGATGTAACATGTTTATAAAATTAATTGCTTCTAATATTTTGCTTTTTGTTAAAATGATATCAGAAAACATTCAGGGTGAATCTAGCTGTAGAATTTCTCTAAATTGAGTTATATACTATAAAAATTTCAGAAAACTCTAAAGAAAATGATAAGATGCAAAAGAGTGCTAGTAATTTCGCTTCTCATATTAAACTGTCTTGCAAATTTGATTCAAATTTTTTGACTCCACTAGGTGACCGCCCCCTGCTCGCCAACACCCGGTGATTACTACGCAATTCCATTTGGTTTACTTCGCAAACCAACTCTCCTTTTGCTAGCATCTTGGTGAGGGTCAAGTGTGAATGATTTTTGGATTCACCAACCAAAAACTGTTTGATATAAAAGACTGCTTGCTGCACAAATTCTAATTCTAAGGAATCAGAATTTGTGTCACCACTGCCTAACATGTGGCAGAATTTGTGTCATCAGTCCCACCACTGCCTAACATGACACAGGCACGTTGCCTTGTTCCTTTCCTGAGAGAGAAAAAAAATGAATTGTATAAGGAATCAGTCCCACAACCAACCAACATGATACGGGTTGGAAAGGCATATTTTCTGGTATATTCATTTTTCCTGATTGAACTTTCTGGGCCATGGCATCACAGCGAGTTTTCAAGGACCCAATAAAAAAAAATTGTTGCTATGGCTACGCCGATAATTTTTATTCTCTACAAAGAAAAACTCATATGCCCCCATGAAATTTTTAAATTAGACTTTTCATTGCATCGAATTTATTTATAAACTAATTTACAAAATAATTATGTCATAAGAGAAAGAGTACATTATAAGCTTTCACGTGGTATTTTCACATTCTAAAACTAATTGTATTAAGCTATAGATATGACCGTTTTAGTTTTGTATGGGAAATTACAATCCACACAAAAATTCCGAAATTTGTCTGACCAACTTTAATTTGCATCGAATTTATTTATTAACCAATTTTAAAAATAATGGTATCATAAGAAAGAGTATATTCTAAGGTTTCTCCTGATGTTTTCATATATGAAAACTAATAGTATTAAGCTATAGATATAATAGTAGTTTTAGCAAAAAGTAACGAAAATTTCACAAATATTACCAAAAATTATTAAAATTTCTAAAGAAACTTGGCGATATGCAAAAATTCATGTTTAGAGGTACTGTAAAAAACTCACAGCTGACGGCTGAAAATTTCTACCTGTTTTGCTCACTCATGTTAGAAATTTCGCTTTTTTTTACTTTCACACTTACTGCCATATTCACAATTCTCGAGTTAACTTGAAGATCAGTTTATTCCGTGGGTAAGACTTAACTCGCTGAGTATCAAGAACGTTATTCTCAAACGGCAGGTTTAGTGATCCAGGGATTAAAATGAGACGCTTGCTGTGATTGGCTTCTACCGTCTCCTCACAATCACGTGATATTGTTTATATTTGTTACGACGCCTGAATCTGATCAAGCACATACTTTGCCATAGAATTAATTACATACTGTGATTAAATAGAAAGCATATTGCATTTTAATTTGGGTTTGGAAAAAGAAATGCAAAGGTTTTTAATTTCAAATTGGATTTTTATGGAACCTAAATTTTGCAAGAATTGTACACAATGTCTTGACAAATTAATGTTATCCAATTATCTTTGTACTTGTCAGCATGGCTGTGTGTTGGTGGTGTAAAAAGTAACTTCCATTGTCAATTTTCTTTCATTCATAATAAATCAACAGAATAATTTTTATTTTATGACGAATTTGCATCTGCCATTGTCATATTCTACTGTTAGCTCTCTCATTGGGTTCTACTGTGGCAACTCAGAATATAGTTCAAACCAGAACACATCTGGGCATATCTATTTTATAGAAAATGTAATCACGTTCTTGTTCCGATTCATATAAGATCAGTTGAATGCGCGCAGACGCGGTCAGCACTCGGGAGGGTGAGCAGATGGCTTAGCGGACGGAGGTGTCACCATCTATCTTTTCGTCAAGCTGCTTATTTACGTTTTTGCAGCTACCTTTATTTTCATTTTTCTTTTGAATTTCAATAAAATGTTTAAAAATTTTCCTTTTAAGCTATATTATGATGAGAGGATACGTCCGTAATGATACGTCCAGTCCAGTCGTTGCAAGAATAATAATTTAATTAGCATAGAATTAATAATTTAGCATAGAGTGAAATGTGTCATCCATTTTGTTTAGCTCGCTTCCTTTGCAAAAAGATGGAACAACTGTGCATGCGTTAACTCTTACTTGTGAGTTATGTCGCCGATTTCAGAGGATCAAAATGTAACACAGAAACTGCAATTTAAACCACACTCAGGAATAGGCAGGTATTGTGAATCCGTTTTTTTCGGCAACCCGGGGTTTATCGTCGATCCACAAGTCAACTTGAACTTGTGAATGCAGCCGTAAATGTACCATAAACTAATAGCCACGTCGGAAAAAACTTCTCCATCTTGTTCTCTGTACAATTTTGAACAAACCATGTTCATTTCATAATTTTTGATGCATACTTTCTGAGGGAAACCGTCAGAGAATCGAGCGGATTAAGTGAGTTCTCAATCCTGCGGCAGTAACTTTTTTTGATATAAAGAGATACAGTCCTCCAGAGCAGAAGAATGACGGAATGAGGAGTACCTTCAAAAATATCACCAGATACAAATTTCTGGGAAAACTTTCATCTCAAAATGTGGAGGATACTTTTAGAGCAGCCCTGGTGCCCAATTTGAATTTATAAATTGAACAAGCCTTAATAATTGACTTTGACAATTATACTGAGATCACTTTTCAAAACTTTTGAATTAATAATTTTTAAAGTGTTGTACCGGTAAAATCTGTTAAATAAGCTTCTGTTTAAGCCTACATAACCACACTTTGAATTAATAGAGTGAGTGCATGTGCTATTTGAAAATGACAAATCTTAGAAATATTTCTTGGTTACCTTACAGCTATTGACCATTTTTTCACTTGTTGGAATCTTGTTAGTCATATTTTGAATTTTTTACTAAATTTAAGTTCTGTTATGAAACCTTTTTAAAGCAATTTAGCAGAGCAAATTTCACTCAAAAACTTCTAAACTTGATAAATTTTAAAGTGAGACTTTATTTTAAAATTTTTGGACAAACATTTAAATGATACTTCAAAAATATTTTCCAGATACATACTTCAAATAATTCTGATGCAGAAAGGAAATTACTTTTATTTTTGTGTCTATTTTATAGCACTTATAAGGATTTTGCATCAAAGACAATGAGTGGCATTTGTGTTTTTTAACAATACTATTGTCACATTTCCCTAATAATATAAACACTATGTGTCCAAAAAAAAAGTTGCATACCTTAATATTTCGTTGGACCACCTTTAGCACAAATAACAGCCTTCATTCATCGTGGCATTGTTGCAGTGAGCTTCCGCAAAGTGTACATTTGTATTTTGGGCCACATTGCCCAAACAGTTGAGGTCTCCCAAAACCTCGATAGATGGAGGAAGAGTGGAATGTGCCCTTAAATCGTTTCCGAGTATGTCCCACAGATTCTCGATGGGATTGAGTCCTGGACTTGATCACTGATCCAAGATTTCACTGTTCCAGCTCGGTGTACCTTGGCGTTATCGTCTTGAAACACACTATTGCCGTCATGGAAGGAAAAGTCCATTGCTGGTACAACCTGATCATCCAAGATGTTGAGGTACTGTGCAGACTTCATTTTGTTGATGCTCAATGTTGCGGGGCCCAGTGCGGCCAAACAGAAACAACCCCATATCATTACACTGACGAGTGAACAGTGGGAACGATACATGTAGGATCCAATGCTTCATGTAGCTGTCTTTGAACCCTGATGCGTCTGTCGTTTTGAAAAAGCGTAAATCGTGACTCATTGGACCACATGACCTTTCCTCATTGCTGAGCTGTCGAATTTCTGTACTCCTTTGCAAATTGTAGTCTTTTCTTTCGATTAATGGCACTCACAAGGGGCTTCCTTACTGCAACACAGCTGCTTAGTCCCGCTTTTTTAAGTTCTTGTCGCATTGTGCGCCTGGAAATTGTTTTGTTTCCATTATTGAAGAGTGCTGTGAGTTGTACAGTCGATTTCTTGCAATTTGCTTTCACAAATCGCTTCAGCAATCGCTGGTCACAGTCGTTCAGGATTGATTTTCGTCCCAACGTTTTTACAAATTGGATGGTTCACTGCCATCTTTCCTAGATTTGATTATGAGTTGAACAGTTCGCAATCTTATGCCACAAATTGAAACTGTGTGCTTACATTTTTTCCCACTTAGGGGCAGACCAATGGGATTTGCCCCTTTTTGAAATCTGCTACCTCACTTCCTCGACCACAGCTATTGCTTTCAGCAATGCTAACTTCGAACTGAACAATCATATGGCGTAGGGACGAAATTTCGAGCTTGCATTGCTCAAACATTTATGCAAATATCTACAATACTCTTTGAATCACCGTCGTATCAAAACATAATGTTTAAATTTCAGCTGTGATTTTTTTTTTTGGACACGTAGTGTACACCCGTCGAAAAAAAACCCTGACTCACCCGATCGCAATTGCGCAATTTACATCGCAGAACAAAACTGATGGTAACAATCAATGGGGATTAATGTTTTCTACAAATATCAACACTCAAAATTTCTCTAAGGGGCCGTCTTCATATAAGTGTTTGAAAATTAGATATCCTAATGTTAAATTGGTGTTTCACGTTTATTGCTACAAACATTAATTTAAAAAAAAAATTGTTTTGCATCCTTTGCTACCCAAAAGCCCCAAAACAATCTATAAACATTTTAATTATAAAACTGAATTTTGTATTTTTTATTAATTATGAAATTAATATTCATAAAAATTATGAATAGAAACATGGACTAATTTTGACACCATGTGATTCAACTGTTACTGAAGCATCGGAATTCCAAATTAGAGCTCATTATGTGCATAATTAGTAGCGCAGTGAGACTATTTGCAAAATGCATTGATTATTATCGTTATTGGGGATTGTTCACAAAGTGAAAACAAATTTCTACCAACAGATCCTGGGATTCAATCTGGATGGTTTCTGACTTAGTCACCATCTTAATAGACTCCATTACAAGGCGCCTGCAACAGGTCATTGACTGACAGCCACAACACGTCTTTATTAATATTTATAATGTGATTTAACTCCAAACATTTACACGCTCCCTCAATGGTTCTTATGAATTTTCTCGGTCAATTTTACGTTGTTTTTCATAATTTTTTCATCAAATCCACCTGAAATTGTGTGTAGACTCCAAATTTTTGATAAAAGATGGGGTTCATATTGAAATTATCGGAGCAAGAACCCAATTTAATATGAAGACAATTTAGACAAATTTTTTAAGTATTGATATTTGTAAAAAAACATTAATCCCTGTCGATTGCTACCTTCCTTTTTGTTCTGTGATGTAAATTGTGTAATTGCGATCGGGTGAGCCCAGTTTTTTTTGACGGATGTACATGATCTGCAGACACAAGGGATAACCAAAAAATCACTAATAAAAGGCACTGTCAGTCATCACATTAGTTGTTATATGGCTTGGTTCTCAGTTTGATCAAAACTTGGATTTTTAATTTTTTGGCCCTTCCTAAATGAAATCCAGGCTGCAGTCTGGGAAAAAAGACCCAAAGGCAAATACTGAAATTGCACTTGGCTGCTATCTTTTAGACAATGGTCTTACTACCAAAAACAGTAATCAATAATGTGATGTATGGTGAAGTAGTTTACTCCATAGGCAAATAAAAAATATTATTTTATGTTTTGTGGTGTTTGTAATGTCATGTCTTCTGTCCTTTTAAATAGTAACAGCAAAAATACTTTTTGTTTTTCAAGGTTTATAGAAAATTGCACATTGTGTTGCATCCTTTTTAAGTAATGCCCAGGATTCATGCGTGACTTACCTCATATACACCATTGTCTATGTTTTAAAATAAATTTAAAAAGAGAAGAATCGCATTTGAGTAGTGCAATATCAATTACACCGTTTCAGGTTGTTTTTAAGCTGCCTCCTTCCTGCAAAATTATTCCTAGTTTAAATTTTTTAAAGTGTTCACTTTATCTATGGATTTGTTAGTTTGATGATTTCATATATTTGGTACCTTTAATTTTTAATGCAGGAAATAAGGTATTAAAGGAAAAATTCTATTGTGTGTATTGTATTCTATCCTGTAAAATTGCATTAGTTTTTCCACTATAAGACTATTTAGAACAAACTTGTAATTAGCACTGTATTAAAAATAATTTGTTTATTTTCTCTAATTCCTGCTACTTTAGCGTAGTCCACTCTCAGTTAATGTAAAAATAATAACAGGCCAGCTAGGAACTAATTTAAATAGTTTTTTGGGTTCTCTCAGTTTATTTGCAAAAAGGCTTTTGAATGAATTTATCTTGCTTCTGTTGGTAAACTACTAATATGTTCTCTTACCCTATAATTTCGTCAATAGTCCTATATACTTACTATTTTTGTATTGTCAACGATTTACCTATTGTAGTATCGTGTCAGAATTTATGTTCAACTTAGGTGAGAACTGAGTTGTAAAAATGAGAAAATTTAGATGGATAATAAGTGTTCTGTAATTTTAAATTAAGTTACTTTATTGCTATAACATTTCTGTTTTGCCTACATTCACACTAAGTGTTTACTTAATTACTCTACATTAAGTTTTGTATTTAAATTTAACTTTAAATGTTATTTTATTTATTCTATCAAACACGTAGTCTTTTACTGGTCAAGTTCTCCACTGAAATACTAGTTTTTATTAAATGTAGATGTTTCTATGCATACTTTTAGACTTTTGAGTAGGGTTTACCAAACCAACAAAAATCTGATAAGCAGTATTTGCATTCAGCCATTTCAGCTAAAATTCAATTATAACTTCTAATTATTTAATGTTTTATTCATGCAATAGGATTATCTCAGATTTTCTGAGGTGCCCGTATTTTCCTGCTCAAATGCTGAAAAGATGTAGGCTGTTCACTACAAAAATTGAACATAAGCTAGCTGCATGTACTAGATTCAAACGAAAAAATTCCATTATGGTTTGACAATAACGATGCGACATATGACTGTCTTAATGTGTTTCAGAGCTTCATTGAGAGTTCACTTCCTTCGTTTTCAATATGGTAACCAGACTTTTGGGACCAGGGCAAACAATACTGTTGTCACCTTTTATCCGAAACAAAAAAGTACAAAATTTATGCATTGGGTCATACGGAAAGTTCTGCGGTTTTTGAAATCGAAGTGTGCTTTGTTATTATTGTTTTGCTACCGCTGATAAGATGTGACCTTGATTGAAGCAGATGTGTAAATTCGGTCTGTTTTGCTTTCACTGCATAATTCTAGCTTTTGTGTTGTGTCATAATATTTGTTTCACTGCAGTGCTAAGAATGGAGAACCAAAAAGTTCATTTCCATCATATTATGCTCTTTTATTTTAAGAAAGAAAAAAATATGCCAGTCAGACTGCTGGTAAAGTGTGTGCTCTATATGGACAAAGTGCTGTTTCTGATGACACAGTTCGAAGGTGGTTTGATAAATTTAGGCGCTGAAATTTCAGCCTCGAAGATGATGCCCAATCTGGAGGACCATCCTCTGTAAATGAGTACCTATTAAAAAATCAGGGTTCCCACAGGTCTTAGAAAGTGCTTATTTTGACCTTCCATTCCTTAAAGCCCTTAGAAGTACTTACTTTTCATTAATAGTCCTTAGAAAGTGCTTATTTTCCTTTAAAACAAAATTCAGTTGTCAAATGACGTTATTTTTTCCACAATATTTCTGACCTCTTTTTAGCGGGCTATCGCCAATAAAGCTGTTACGAGTACGGCATTGGCGATGATTCGGGAACTGGCCTGCTTGAATGGCAACCCTTGATACACGATATACAAATCGACTCTTGATGAGCTCGTAATACATTTAAACTAACCAATGCATGGCAAGCCTGTGCCCGTGGTTCACAAACCAACACCACTGGTGTAAAATTTTCCGCAGATTTCAAATCCATTGTAATTTTTCAGTCTCTTTAACGATTCCTATTTTACAAAAAAAGAACTAAACAATGCCAGTCAAAATGGTTTTATTTTGTTCTCCTTTCCTGAAAACAATAAGGGCAGAAAATATAATCATAATTTTTTTTTAACGCGAGGAGCAGGAAATGCAGTCTGTTTATTTTTGTAAAGCAAAAGTTGACATGACATCACAATCTTTGCGAAAATATAAAAGACTACCCACTGCATGACTAACCAGGTGTTGCCCGTGTTCGTGGTGCCACCAACCACGTACACGTGGTACACTTACACCATGGGCAACTCCGTGATGTAAGGTATTAATATGGAGTAAAATTTTCCGCAGATTTCGAATCTGTTAAAATTTTCAATCTATCTTTAACTATTCCGATTTTACGAAAAAGAACTTAACAATCCCAGTCAAAATATTTTTAATTTTTTGCTCTCCTTTGCTGAAATGGAATAGGGCAGGAAATGTAATCTTTTTTTAAACGAGAAGGGCAGGAAATGCAGTCTATTTATTTTTGGAAAGAGAAAGTTCGCGTGATGTCACAATCTCTTGTGAAAATATAAAAGATTAAAAGAAAAATCAAACATATAAGGTATCTATCTGGTGTAAAATTTTCTGCAGATTTAAAATCCATTAAAATTTTTATTCTACCTTTAACATTTGCTGAAATGGGAAAAAGCACTGAAGAACGCCAGTGATAACTTTAGTAATCTTTTGCTTCACTGGTATCCATTTCGTAGGAAATCAAAATGAATGAATCTCGAATCAAACAAAGGTCATTCAAATCTGTCCTCTCCCATTCAAGACGGGATATGAAAAATTTGGCATGGTTCCAATGGCTGACGTCAAGGTGACGTGAGGGTGAAAAGTCTACATTTTAATGCTTATTCATTCTGCGGAAGAAGGAAAAACAGTGAAAAAAACTATTAAATTCATTTTAAAATGTTCTAGATTGAATTTTAAAATTCACTGTGACCCAAAAATTGCAAAAAATTTGGACTACCTGTGTGCCAAATCCCATTACTGTAAGTGCCATAGATTCGTCAGGACTTTGCATGAAAGAAACAAACGTACAAACACTTCCTTTTATAATATTAGAGATACCTTCAATTTAAAAATGATTTTTTTAAAAAGAAAATAATATTTTAGGTATCAATCTATTGTGAAATTTTCCTCAGATTTCAAACGCATTGAAACTTTTACTCTATCGTTAACGGTCTAGGCGATAGAAAAAAATAAGTTAGTAACTCCAGTTGAAAGATTATTTGTTTTTTATCGTCTGTCTGGAAAATCGTTCCTTCTGCGCAAAATCAAAACAGAAACGAAAAAAATTAATTTAGAATCGGTCATCTTCTATGCTGTTGCATTTAAAAATGATTAAATTTCATTAAATTCATTTAAAGATTTTCTAGATTGAATTTTAAAATTTGCGGCGTCCCTAAAATTGCAAAATATTTGGACTACCTGTGTGCCAAATCACATTGCTGTGAGTGCCATATATTCATCAGGACTTTGATCACAAGAAACAAACACTTTTATAATATTAGAAGACTTGAAATCGGACTGTTTTCAACTTGTGTGTCTCTCGCAATGCACAAAATAGTTGCCCTGCTAGAAGAACTAGAATACGATCATCAAATGCTAATTAATTTTTTTTTAGTTACCCGCGAGTGCAATGTTTTAAAAATTTATTATAATTATGGAGAAGTGTATTTTTAAGTTTGTGGTTGAATCAAAGACAATATAAAGATAATTTATTTTAACTATACTGCTAACTGATTGGCAACCTGATTTGTTGCAATTTTTTAAAATCTAGCTTTTTTTTTATACCTCCTAAATCTATGTAAAAACTATCTTGCTAAAGATAAATAAAGAAAAAATTTGAAGATTTTCAAGGTTTTTTGAAAATTTGAATCAATTGGTTATCATTTCCGAAAGAATCCACAAACCGATCGATTGAAAAAAACATTGGAGGAAAACATCACAAAAGCGTAAACCAGAGTGCTAAACGACCGGGAATAGTCGGGGAATTTCATGAATCGGGAAAAGTCCTTTGAAAACTGGAAATTTCGGACTCGCATCATATTTAGCCGCTGACCGAAAGTGAAAGTAATTTTTTTCTCTATGCTTTATACTTTTTTTGTCTTTGTATCCGGCTGACACTCAACGGCCGATTGTGCTTAAGTTTTACATTGCTTTCGTTATGCCATGCACAATCTGTTTCCATCGTCAGCTTAGATCATTATTTTCAAAATAATTTTGTTTTATTAAAATGCTCTATATATCTATTCAATAAAATTGCATTATATTTTTTTAACCTTATCATAAATTTTATAAATTTATCATAGTTTTTGCATAGCTCTTATGATCTGTTTCGGTTTATGGGAAAATGTTTTCTTCGAAACTCGTTCGGTCTCCGATCCAGTCAAATTTGACTGATGTATGCAACTTGCAATCCTTTTCCATCCTTCCTCTGATGTGCCAATAAATGAATTTACTTATTTTCATTATAAATTTATGTTATAAAATAATTACTGGTATGAATAATTTCCATTTCATAAGCGGACTGAAGCTGCAGACATAACAAAGTAGGCAATATAAATTAAAAAACAAAAAGAAATTTTTAAAAAATTTAGGAAATTTTTGTAAATGAAAGTGTTGGTGGATTAAGCAGGCATGAGAATCTTCCGCGTTTCCACGGATTTCCGCTTTTTTAGGATTTTGTCATGTTTTTCCGCTTTTTAGTAATTTTCCGCGTTTTTCTAACGTGTTTTGGCCGTTTTTAAGAACATGACGTCATTAGTGTTTCTAGCCAATGAGAATATATTTCAAGCTTTGAAGAACCGGATGTCCTAGTGACGTTTTTATGTACTAGTTGCTAGGCCTAGCGATGTAACGATATATCGCGAAAGACGGTGTGAGGACGACAACCACATCGGTTTCACGATTGCGATGCATCGTGACATCGCGATTTTTTCCGATCTTACTCAGCCATCCTTTAGCTAGCGCAGATCTCGCGGTCATCGTGACATCGCGATTTTTCCCTATCGTATTCAGTCATCCCTTATCTAGCGCAGATCTCGCGGTCCTAGTGACATCGCAATTTTTCCGATCTCACACACGCATCCCTTAGCTAGCGCAGATCTCGCGGTCATCGCGACTTTTCCCGATCTTACACAGGCATCCCTTAGCTAGTGCAGATCTCGCGGTCATCGTGACATCTCGATTTTTCCCGATCGTATTCAGTCATGCCTTATCTAGCGCAGATCTCGCGGTCCTCGTGACATCGCAATTTTTTCCGATCTTACACAGGCATCCCTTAGCTAGCGCAGATCTCGCGGTCATCGTGGCGTCGCGATTTTTTCCGATTTTACACAGGCATCCCTTAGCTAAAGCAGATCTCGTGACATCGCGATTTTTCCCGATCTCACGGTTTTCCGATGACACGATGTTATCGCTCAGCGCCAAATTAATAAGGAATTTCTGAAAGTCATTTGTGTCCTAAAGATGACTTACGATTCCAAATTATTTTTTTTAGCGAAATTGAAATTCAGTATAATTTAAACAAATGATTTTGCCCTTTTTAAGTTGAATTCCAAAAACCAATTCTTGTTTCTTGATGTTACAATCAAACCGTTTGCATTCTTTTTTGTTGCGAACTTCTGTGGCAATCTAGGTCATATATGCCGTCATCATTACTTAGAGGAATCAAATGCTCCTTTATTTCTATTTATGCTGAAGTTTTTCTTAAAAGCTAATTTTGAATCTCTACTTGAGCATATATGGTGTGTGGGGTAAACACATGCACACAAATATTATGGTGCATCAAACGCCCCTCTAGAAACAAATCAGTTTGTCCCCAATCTCAAAATGTTCCATTACCTTTAAAAAGTTACCATACCAATTCTTTTTGTTTTTTCAAACAGTTTTAGGGGGTCCACAACACCTTTGAAATTTTATATTTTCTGTAACACTGACTTGACTAGTGACTGCAGCTTTAACTTTGTTAACTATACATTTCCTGTTTATTTCAACTTGTGGTTTTCATTATGAACTGATTTTCAACTTTTGTTTATTGCTAGTTTGATTCTGATTTGGACAGTGTACACTGGCTTAACTTTAACTGAACTTTTTGTCCTGATTTCCCTATGGAAACCAGACTGACTTCAAATATTTTTGGTCTTAAGTAAGATAATTGTGATGATTCAAAAATAAATGTCTCCTAACTTCCAACAAATTTGCAAGTTTTGAGGTGTATGATGTATCATATTGAAGAAGGTGTCCAAGAAATAGAACTAAATGGAAGTCTGCAAAACTAGTCCTTTCCCAAGCAAAGCGGTTTCATGAAAAAGCAAATATCCCAATAATCAGTGAACAAAAAGTTTGTGAAAAACTTATAAAACTTCTTGATGACAGCTCAAAATTAAGAGGGATACCCCTTAATCGAAGATCTGCACCAAATACTATAGACAAGTTAAAACAGATGGAATATAAACTAGCATTAACATTTTCTTAATTATCTGTAAATGTAGAAAAGCAAATATAGAACAAAGAAGACCTTGCCTTCCTTCAGTCAATGCAAAGTGGCCGTTTGGCAACATTTAGATCACATGACATCATTTAGACAGCTACAACAAATAAGAAGGGAAAAAGTGAATAGAGAAATGAGTTCCAACTTAATATTACATGATATTCTCAGCTCTATCGATGATGATTGTGATGAACAAAGTGATACAAATGATGTGGAAAATTTCCTTTTTGAAGGACGATCAACAAGTACTCGAAGTCGTCATCAAAATAAAAGAACAGGACCGACATTATTCATTCCACACAACATTATGATGAAAGCTAATCTTGTTTCACTAGCAACACATTTAAACACGAGCCCAGCACAACAAGCAGTATATACAAAAGCATTAATTACATAACTAGGAGGAGAGACATCTACTATTGCAGCATCTTATGCAACAGCAGATAGATCAAGAAGGCAAGTTGCAATGAAGATTTCAACTACCTGCAAGGAACAGTGGTGCTTTCCTAAATATACAACTGCATTTGGATTCAAAACTTTCAGCATCACTGTCAAATAAGTACAAAACTGAAGAACTTCTCACCATTATCGTTGGAAACGTTCACCAGCAAAATATTCTTGATACGCCAGTATATTCCCAAGGAACTGATTGTAAATGTGGCCCAATCATTGCTGATTTAATATATGAGCAGCTCACCTCTTGGCAATGCACACATACAATTGTGAACATTACATTTGACTCAACTTCTTCCAACACAGGTCATGTTACTGCTGCCTGTGTCAGTGTGCTAAAGAAATTGGGACATGCTCTTCTTTGGTCAGCTTGCCGCCATCATGTTGGAGAAGTCTTTTTATCCCATGTGTTTGATGACTTAAAGATCGAGGCTTCCAAGTCACCAGATATAACCTTGTTTAAACGATTTCATGACAATTTTGATTATCTTGAATATTTTGATAGTGAATTGGAAACTTTTGACTCAAAGTCAGTGAATGTACAAGCGAGATGCGAGAAGCATAGTTGATGGTCTTGGAGACAATGCAATCCAGACAGCAACATCTGCCATCGATTCAGAAAAAAACAGAGATGACTGTGTTCATAAAGCTTTGCCCATTGTACCTAGATTTTCCCAACAGTACAAGAGCCTTACCTAAAGCATGTTGGATGGCCAAATTGTTATACACAATTAAAATTTGTCGCGAGTTGTTAATTTTAATTTGTACTGTTGCGAAATTCTGTACATACAGATCTGACTCGCGTGTGTTTCATTTCATATTTTGGTTTTCCTCTTTTTTGAAATTTTGCATTCTCATGCCTGAATTAAGGAGAAGCCTGACCAAGACAACACAAAATGATGTTACCTACGCATGAGCAACAATATGCTAAAAAGTTGCTCATACACTTCCCCAAAGACCATTGAAAAGCAAATACAAAACAAATAAGAAAATAAAATCAATATTACAACAGAAGTTGGGAGACCGGCAACACCAAGCCCAGTACTCATCAAACTTAACTCTTTCTTTTCCCTTTTTGCAAATGCAATGCGATGAGATAAAAGAAAAGCATCCGAAGTTTTTTCTTGTAGTCTCCGTTCTATAATTTGTTTATGTACTTACATATTACCAATACGTGTACACTTAAATGCCCATATATTAACTGCTGAATTTTGAAAAAATATCATTTTTGTTGGGCTTATTTGTTTAAATTTTAAAAATTAGACTTGAATATTAATTTTTTTACATACTACTGTTCTTATAAGATTAACTGGTCTGTAAGAGCAGTCCCACTTGGTCAAAAGTTAAGTATTACATTGTATAATACAGTTTCTTCAATGTTTTATTCAAGTCCTTTTTTTGTCCTAGAAAGTCTTTATTTTTAGTTAGGAAAAAAGAGTGGGAACCCTGAAGAGAGATGCTGTTGCTGAAAATACATGTTACATAGTTCAGGAACTATCACACAGACTAAATATTCCAAAAAGTACAGTTCATGAACATCTGAAGAAGATTGGGGATTAAAGCTGCTATGATGTATGGGTACCAAATACACTCATGTCCATAAATTAAGGATAATTCAGAATCACACGGAATTCGAACTCTAAAGTAAAAATTTCACCTGTAGCATTATCGCATACATCTTCCAGAATAATATCCAAATTACAGGAAGCCATCAGATGATGCCGATAGTACGTCACAATGACGAGAGTGTAAGAGAGGTGTATATTAGGAATGGTAGCAAAGAAGTAAAATTGTTCACAAGCGTTCTGTAAGCAATGTCTGCAATGTGGGCGTACTCAGACGGAAGTTTCAGTGGAACTTGGAATCGCCCAAAGTGTCATCTCTAGGCTTTGGCGACGATTCCAAAATGATGGAAGTGTCAGTAGACGTTACAGTACAGGCCGCCCCGAGTTACAACGCCGAATGACGACCGGTATTTGACTGCAAAAAGAAGCAGATGGAGCACAGCATCCGATCTTTCTCGTCATCTATCTTCAGCCACGGGATTGACGGTTTCAAGGCAAACGTTTGGAACATGTTGGTCTATATGCTCGCAGGCTGTCAGATGTGTTCCTCTCACAGCAACTCACTGTCGCCAGCGGTTAGCCTGGAGTAGAGAACATGCAATGTGGACATCGTCACAGTGGGCTTGTGTGATGTTTGTCGACGAGTCCATGTTTAGCTTGCAGTCTGATTCACAGCGGACGTTCATATGGATAACGCCAAGTACCCGCTACCACCAAGACAACATCATTGAACGACACCGTTACAGTGGTTCAGGATTGCTCGTTTGGGGCGGAATTATACTGGGCTCCAGAACAGATCTACATGTGGAGTGATCTTCCCCAAGATCAGCTCGATAACTTGATCCTCAGCATGCCTAGGCATTGTACGGACTGTATTTTATCGTCTGGGAGACATACAATGTATTAACCATCATACCAACCATGTCATGTTAAGTTTTTGTTAGTTCAATATTTTTTGTAATTGCTCCAGTGAGCAAAAATCATGGTTTTTATGAATGGTATCATACATACACCATCTTTTTTGTTCTTCATCTTTTGTTTAATACATGGGCTTTATGAATATGTCACGTTTGTTTTGTTTCTGAACCTTTATTTGCCGGAGCTGGCATTATCCTTAATTTATAGACATGAGTGTACTTCAACACAATATGCTTGTTTGAATTTCGGTATGCGATTCTTTGCTCAAACAAAACGAAGAAGCTCCTTTTTAGAAACGACTCATTACTGAAGAAGAGAAGTGGAATCTTTACATTAATGGTTACAAGAAAAAGTTCATGGGATAAGCCAAATGAACCTTCCAAAGTAACATCGAAAGGGGACTGCATCCCAAAAAAGTAATGATTTGTGTAATGATGGGACTACAAAGGAATTGTTCATTATGAATTATTGATGCGAAATCAGGTAATAAATACGGTAAAATACAGTTCTCAAATGGCAGTATTGAAAGCAAAAATCAAAAGAAAGCGGCCAGAACTGACCAATCGTTGAAATGTTGTCTTCCAACATGACAATGCATGGTTCCCACAATTCGCTGAATGTCAGACTTATTGAGTGTTTATCACCATATTCACCAGACCTTGCCCCTCAGATTTTCTGCTCTTCGGGTCACTTCAAATTTCTCTGAACAAACTGGATTTCAATTCTTTGGAGACTCAAACATCACCTTGATAACGTATTTACAAATAAGCCTAATGATTTAAAAAAAAAAAATTCTAGCTTTCGGAGAGATGGCAAAAAGTTATAGAACAAAATGGTGCTTATATGATTCAATAATATTTTCTTATGTTTTTATACTGCTTTGTTGGTGTATTTATCATAAAAAAACTGCAGAACTTTATGGATGACCCAATAAATATTAAAATAATATATTAGTTTTCATTAATCATTTTATGACATTAATTATCAATTGTGATTAATTAAAAAAAAATTGTAAAATACAGGGGTGAAAATCTTCCGCGTTTACGCGGATTTCCGCTTTTTTTTTCTTTTCGAGAATTTCCGCTTTTTCTACAATTTTTTCTTTAGAATTAAATTATATTATAGAATTACAGCCAAAGAATAAATGTAAAAACAAAATAATAAGGAAAGTGTGAATATGTCCACTTCAGGGATGAGATTCTTCCAACTTTAGTAGGTATTTCAGACTTTTCGTAAATTTTTGAAAAAAACGACCGATTTTTATCATTTTTTACGAAAAAATTCCGACTTTCGCCCTTTTTTTGTCTTTTATAAGCGAAAAATGCGCCAAATGAGATGTATATCGCCAACGTTGCGCTCCTAAATTTTGCAAGCTGATAAGTTTTGCAAATTCCTTTTTGAAAAGAATCCTTTGTGAGAAGCTTATTATTTTTGTGGAAAATCTGGAGAACTTGGATTTTGAACTAGTTAGCGTACGTTGTTTTATATTTCGTAGGTAAAACTACGGTTTCCTAAAAAAGCGGAACTGTTATCTAGCGGCCGTAAACGTCATGATGCGGTGGAAAAGGTTTAAATGAAATATTTTACAAATACAAATATTGACGACCAGCTACAGGCTCAAGCCCAACAAGGCTGGTCTATTACCCTATTAAAGTAGTAGTTTTTCCTTAAATCCCGATTAAAATGTGTCTTATTCAATTTATACCCATGGCCCCTTATTCTGTTATCCCTATTGAAATTTAAGCCCTCTGTGTCCCCTTGTTTTACAAACTTGAAAAGCTGAATCAAATCCCCCCTCCTTCTTCTTCTTTCCAGTGTATACATGTTTAGCTTACTTAAACGTTCATTATAGTCGAAATTTGCTAGCCCCTTTATTATTTTTGTAGCTCTGTGCTGAACCCTTTCAATTGATTCTATGTCCTTTCTCATATATGGAGCCCAGAATTGTACAGCATATTTTAAGTTGATCAGCTTTTAAAGTGATTTTTCTTTCAACTAGAAAATAAGATGCTCGGTTATTTCGTCTTTCATGGTAACCTCGGCAAACAAAAAGTTTAAATTTTTATTTTGAATAATCTAGAAAGTACTTTCAAAATCCGTTAAAACTTCTTTTTTGTCGACTTTAGAAGTGCGCCAAGGCGGTGGCCACCATTTTAAACATAGACTGCAGCTATTTTTTTGCAACGGAATATTTCAAAATGATGCTTCTTTCAAGGGCAATATTTATGATTGTTTTAATAAGTTAAATTGTTTCTTGGATAATACGAGTTATTAATTTTAAGTTATATTTGATTTAAAGTTGATTTAATTAGAAAATAAGAATATTTACGAAAAATTATAAAGATTTAAAAAAAAAGTTATTTTATATTCGAAAATAGGTTGTAAATTTAAATTGAATTAAGTTATATTTTTTTTTAGCACAGGGGTTACAACTTCTGTCTACGTTTATAGCAGTGGCGCTCTTAGGCCCGGTGCACACATTCGGTTTTTCAACGTGCGGCGCCGCTGCCGCAACGCAAGTGCGGTCTGAGATACATTAGATCCAATGATGCAGTCTCCTATGACACAAGCCTCTGGAGCGACACACGTTCAACTTGCGTGCAATTTGTACCGCAGCTCCCTTAAGGCGCCGCACATGAGTCTCCGTTCTAGAGAACATTGTTTTCATAAACAAATGGAATATAAATAATAATTAATAAATGGTTGTATCCAGTAACGTTTCTTTTGTTTCAAAATGTACTTCTTTTACACCAAGTAAGCGAAATAAACGCATTTTCTTCGATAGAATATTTATCGTAAATGGCGCGAAATGAGTTCGTGTGTCATTTCACGGTTATGTGTGCATAGTTGGGCTTCGGTGGCGCCGCACGTTGAAAAATCGGATGTGTGCACCGGGCCTTAATTCGACAAGGAAAGAACTATTTCAAATGAAAGAATGAAATCAAACGACAGTTTAACGGAATTTAAAAGAACTTTCTGGAATATTTGAAATGAAATTTTTAAACTTTCCACTTGCCCAGGTTGTATTAAAATCCGCAATAACCGTTATGCAAATGGGTTACCTTAACCTGTCATTACTCGCTACTAGAAGTGCGCCAAAAAAGCGCGAAGTCCGTTGCCACTGTTAGAAACGTAGACTGAAGCAATTTTGTTTTTGGTGTCTACTTATTTTTTTTTTCATATAAAATTTATGCTTTTCAATAAAAATAGTACTTATTTGATTTATTCTTTTGTAACAGCATTTTTATTTCCTGTTAATTTCATTTTTGTATCAAGGTTTTGGAAAAATTGCAACTCTTAAAAAAAATCTCACCATTGGTGATAGTAGAAAATATTTATAAAAATAACATTTTCAACTTCATGCAACTTATTTATACTGTTTACAAAGTTGCCAAGATATTTTTTTCTCTTTTACAAAATTTGAGTTTACGCGTAAGGTGCCCCCTCCCCCCCCCCTTTCCAAAGACAAATTTCATTGTTTATAGTGGACTTTGTAGAGCTTTTAAGCTAAATAATAGGCAAAAATACATCCTTATCATAAACACATATTCTGTACTAATGGCGCAGCCATGGGAAGTTATGGGTTAACCTCCCTACTTTCAATGACAAATGTTATTGTTTTTAGTGGACTTTATAGGGTTCAGATTAAAAATTTACCACAATCAGACTACATTTTGCAGTTAATCAGACTAAAAATTTCTGGCTGCACCACTGTTCTGTACAAACATTAGTACACAAATATAGTATTCTTATTCAGCTATTTTTGTAGTTCAAAATAATGCTGCGTATATTTTCCTCTTTTTTACATTTTGACTGTTTTCACCCCTGAAAATAAGTTATTTTAAATATAATTGTGAACTTCAGATAAATTATGTTAGCTAAAACAAATTTACCTTCTTGCACAACATTCATCTGGACATGTCAGTTTTTGCCAAATGTTTAATGGAATGTTGATCAAAATTAATTGCTTAATCTCAATTGTCTGAAATAGGTATTAATGGTTTATATTTAATTTAAAATTTAAAAGCTTCTATACTTTTTAAGTTTAATTCTGCTTTTCGATGAGATCTTATCTAGATAGCCATGTTCTCTGGATGTTTTTTCTGGTATGTGCATCTTACTTTTGACTTATGGCTACGATGAGAAAGGCCTGGTGAATCTCAACAAAAATAACCATTCTGTGAAGTCAGAAGATGCATTGAGCATTTTCCCCAAGAAAATCCATAAGATTAAAATATGTTTGGAAATGCCATCTCTAGACATTGGCACTTGGGGACACTGACATTACACACTTGCATCAAAAGCTTTTAGCATCATGACTATTTAGGCCTGTTTTTATTTTCTAGCATCAAATTTTTATTCGATTTGTGTCTTTAAATTACATTTATTCCTCTTGTTTAGGTATAAAATTATAATTTAGAATTCATTTGAATCTGGATATTTTATTTTCAGGTAGAAAAGGTAAATCTCAATATTATTATGTTACTCATTTGGATAATTCAAGGTCTGCTTATACTAATATGAGTAGTGAATAATGAAATAAATTGAATCATCAGATACCTCTGTAATAAATAGTTAGTATTATTCATAATACTGTGTTAATTCATCTTATGGTAAGTATCATATTGCATAGCTAATTAACAAGCATGCCAATTTGGAACTAACAAATAATCTCCCTTTCAAAGCCTATCTTAAGAGCCTAACAAAAACAATCTTAACAAATTTAGTTATTGAGATGTCGACTTTTATTTCCAACAGCTATCTGCTTTAACATACAAGGGGTGTTCAAATGCAAAGGTACGAAACGTCGTAACAACGTAACCGTTAACATATTTGCATATGCCGCTATGGGAGAACGTAGCAAGACATCTAGGGATGCGATTGGAATCCCTTGTGTGGATTGGAGCATGCGCAGGAGAGAGCAGAGGCTCTTATAAACAGCAACGTCCAATCGACGCGGCAGTGCGTGTGAGGATAGGATGGTTTTCACATTGCAAAATTCGACGATTGAGGAGCAGCGAGGTGTTATCCGATTTCTGACAGCGGAAGGTGTTAAACCGGCCGTTATTCATCGTCGGATGGTGACCATATAGGGGGAAGACTGTGCGTCCGACAAGTCGGTGAGAAAATGGAGTGCCCATTTTTGTGCAGGCCGTGAGAGTTTGGTTGATGACCCGAGACCAGGCCAGGCAAACACAGTCATCACGGCCGATCTCATCAACAAGGTGGACAACCTAGTGAGAAGTGATCGGCGTGTCACATTGGGAGTGTTGGCGGTGAAGGTGGATGTCAGCGTTGGAACAGTGTGAACAATTGTTCATGACAGGTTGCGTTATCGGAAGTTGTGCGCGCAGTGTGTTCGAAGCAGATCACCGACCAGCAAAAGGAACTGCGTATGGGGCTAGCACTTCAACATCTGTTTCGGCATCATGAAGACCCCGCTTTCCTGGAGCGGATCGCACAAGTGATGAGAGCTGGTGCCATCACTTCGAGCCAGAAACAAAGCGGGACAGCATGCAGTGGAAGCATGCGTCGTCACCTCCCCCTAAAAAGTTCAAAGCCGTGGCGTCAGCAGCGAAGGTGTTGCTCACCGTCTTTTTCGATGTCCAAGGTCCGCTACTTCTTGAATTCCTCGAGCACAGAAGAACCATGAACTCTGATGTGTACTGTGAGACACTCTGAAGCCTACGCAGATCCATCAAGAACAAAAGACCGAGGCTGCTCACAGAGGGTGTGGATCTGCTCAATGATAACGCGCGTCCACTCGTCTCCAGGGTCACACATGAGGAACTGGCCAAGTTTAAGTGGGAGAAACTTGTCCACCCGCCCTACAGCCCGGACATGTCGCCCTGCGATATCCATGTGTTTTGTCCCCGGAAAAAAACATCTGAAAGGGAAGCGCTTCAACTTGGACGACGAACTCAAGGACGCTGTGAAGGACTGGGTCTCGTCACGGCCACAGGAATTCTGGAAAAAGGAATCCTTTGGCTCGTTAATCAATGGGATCGTTGTGCTCAGGCCTATGGTCTGTACTTTGAATAAAGTCTTCATTTATACCTACCGTGTCGTTTTGTACCTTTTCATTTGAACCACCCTTGTAATTAAAATGTTGCTTCATCTTGGAAGTATTGGCTGTATGGCCTCATAAAGACTTTGTTACAGTAGCAAATGACTTTACCATTATGATGCATTTTCTGCAGCTGACTAAAATATAGTGACAATTATCGTTATATTAATTTCCAAATCAATTGTATTTAAACGTTTCTGTTTTTTCAATAAGACTTGGGTGGGTTGATACCTTCAGCTTCATACATGTGTGTATGGATTTGTAAAGAAATATACTCCTGTGAAATCATAGAATTGTATGCAATCATTAAAAACCCAAATCAAGCACTACAGTCAGGCTGTAATGAGTTGGCATTTGAGTCGTATGGCCTTGAGCGAATATTTGTTAAATTAGGTGACAGGTTAAACGTAAACAATGTTTCCACAACTGTCATCTTTAGTAGTTTTTAGCTGAGTTTACTGTTTCATGACAGAAGCAAGAGCAATGATTATAAGTTGGTGACATGAATAATTTCCTATGTTAGTCTCCTTATATGTTTTTGTGTATGGAAGCTCATTCCGTTGTCAAGCTTATCAACTTTTTACAGATGAGCTTTTCCAAAGTCACATGCCTACTTGCCTAAGCCACTCTATAGTAGGGACTTAAGGGAAAATAGAATACAAATTCTACTTGACAGCCATTTCTGACCAGAAAAGCACCTCTGCTCAGCTCGAGCTCTCCAACAGCCTTCTTCTGTGTTGCCAGATTTCACTGGGAAACAGTTCAATGACAGGTCAGAATTGCGCACCCTGAAAAACCAGACCACCCTGATAGATGTTTTTGGATTTTCAACTGGAGGTTAGTGGTGTTGACCTCTGTTCCCAAGCTTATTGCTAGGGACATTACAGTTCCTCCCTCATGAAAAACTTTTCTCAGATTAAAAGTTTCTTTTCTCTAAAACTACTTTCATTTTCACTACAGTGAAGAATATGGTAATATATGTTTAAGGTTTGATATACCACACCCATATCCCAGAGTTGTGACTTACAAAAATTAAACCATTTCGCACAAATTTCTACTAAAACAAGTATCCTAAGTAAAGAACATTCAAGGCAGTAAATTTCATATCCAAATTTAATATAACTTAGACACTATAGTGCAGTTACTTTTGTAAGGGATACACAACATAAACAATTATTGAACCATTTATTTTAAAACCCATTTTGTTTCATCACTAAAACTTTTTTTGAGGCTATAATTATCTATGGGATCCTTGTGAATGTCCCCTGACTCATTCAAAGCAGTGTCATAAAGTTCTTTCAGTCTCAATGCTTTCCTGAAATTTAACAAGGTCTACAGTCTAACTTAGGTAACTCTACCTTTTCCATTTTCAGTTCCCTCTCCGGTAATTCGATATTTTATGTTTCGTTATAGGATTGTAACTTTAAAATGTCCCTTTCTCTAGTTTCTCGCACATTGTCTGTTTTTACACTTGACCCCCAGTGTAGTTTAGCATTCTTTTTTCATCTTTACTTCCATTGGTTTCCCTCATGCTGGATGGGTTGCTAGGGTTATTTGCTATCTTTTGGGAACTCATCTGGAGAGTTTGGTTAAGGGGGGAAGTGGAAATTCCATATTACATTTACTTGATTTCACTTTCTTTTCCCTAATTATATTTTCCCTCGAGGTTTCTCAAGTTGTGTGGGTTGCTAGGGTCATTTGTTATCTTTTGGGAACACTTTTGGACAGCATTATTTAAGTGTATAACTACCTATAGCTTTAATATTTCTAATTCATATTTCATGATGTTCCCAATCTTACCCATTCCATTTTTTCGGTTTCCCATTCTCTTTTTCTCTCTTCCCTTTCTTGTTCCCATTCTCTTTTCTCTTCTTCAATTCTACAGATAATCATACTACCAAAAGCCCTTAATTAATTCTTTGATGTATTCTGGACTATTCAATATTAAATTTTGAAAGTCCTTTCAAAGTAACTTAAGCCCTTTGTAACATTGTGTACCAAGCAACTTTTTTCCCCTTTCTTAAAAAGGCCATTTTAAAAATAAGATTATTCCCTATTCTATATTTCATGTATTACTAATGCAATACAACAGCACCGAAGTATACGCAAAACGCTACACAAATCCAAACATAATTATGTGATGACAAGAGAAGTAAACATTTAAGTCCCTTCTCAAGGAAATACACCATGTTAAAATAAAAACACAGTCACAACTCAAGGTCACTGAAACGATACTCCCCACTTTTGTTGACTTGTACATATCTCCAAGAACATAACCATATGTTGCCTCTCATTCAAAACACAGGCATGAAAATCTTCCGCGTTTACGCGGATTTCCTCTCTTTGTTTATTTTTTCATGTTTTTTCCGCTTTTCAGTAATTTTCCACGTTTTTCTAACACGATTTTGGCTATTTTTAAGAACATGTCGTCATTAGCGTTTCTAGCCAATGAGTATATTTCAAGCTTTGAGGAACCGGGTGTCCTAGTAACGTTTTTATACTAGCGGTAGGCCTGGGCAATGAAGAGATACATCGTGAAAAACCGGTGTGAGGTCGATATCGCCACATCGTTTCGCAATTTTCCCGATGGCGATGCATCGTGACATCGCGATTTTTCCCGATATCACAGACATCCCTTAGCTAGCGCAGGTATCGCGGTCATCGTGACATCGCATCGCGATTTTTTCCGATCTTACACAGTCATTCCTTATCTAGCTCAGATCTCGCGGTCATCGTGACATCGCGATTTTTCACGATCTCACACAACCAGCCATACCTTAGCTAGCGCAGATCTCGCGGTCATTGTGACATCGCGATTTTTCACGATCTCACACAACCAGCCATCCCTTAGCTAGCGCAGATCTCGCGGTCATCGTGACATCGCGATTTCCCACGATCTCACGGTTTTCCGGTGTCACGATGTTGTCGCTAACGATTTCGATGCTTACTTAGCGCATGCGCGATATCTGAGTTGCCTAATCAGTATTTCCAGTGGTAATTGCGTGTTTTTTTTAGCATCTTTGGGAAAATTTTGACTTATGAGAATCTTTTGTGATAGTTAATTTTGCAATTTCTGCGATGGTTTTTTTTCGTGAATAAGGTGACAGGTCACACATATGAAGATTGAAAATTAAAGTTTCAATCTGCAAGGGAGCAAATAATTCTACTCTACTTGCTGAATTTATCTAGGGCCTTATAATTGTTACATTGACATTGTTAATTAGTTACTGTTTTTTTTACTTTGGAACAAAATAATTTTGGAAAATTTGGGAATTTAACAATTTGTTTTCATTTTTTTTTAATTAATGAGGAATTTCTCAAAATCATTTGCGTCCTGAAGCTGACTTTCGTTTCCAAATATATTTTTTAGCGAAATTGAAATTCAGTATACTTTAAAAATTTTAAAACAAAAACCATTTTGAACATTTTAATTTGAATCCTTTTTTGTTGTGAAGTTATGTGACTATCTAGGTCATATAGGCCATCATCATTACTTAGAGGTATCAAATGCCTCTTTATTTCTATTTATGCTGAAGTTTTTCTCCTAAATAAGCTAATTTTGGAATTTATATATGGTGTATGAAACACACACATTTCTAATATCATAAAAGGTAGTGTTTGTTTGTCTGAATGTTTTCTTGGACTCTTAAGTCCTGACGAATCAATGGCACTTACAGTAAGGAGATTTGGCACACAGGTAGTCCGAAATTTGCAATTTTAGGGTCGGCGGATTTTAAAATTCAATCTAGATCATTTAAAAATGAAATTAATAGTTTTTTCACCATTCTTCCTTCTTCTGCAGTATAAAGAAACATCAAAATTTAGACTTATCACCCTCATGTCACCTTGACGTCAGTCTTTGGAACCATGCCGTTTGTTTTTCATCTCCCTTCTAGAAGGGAGAGAACAGATTCGAATGACCATTTGTTTCGTGATTCATTCATTTTGATTTCCCGCGAAACGGATTCCAGTGAAGCAAAAGATGTTACTAAAGTTATCACTGGTGTTCTTCAGTGCTTTTTTCTATCTCAGCGATCGTTAAAGGTGGAATAAAAACTTTAACAGATTTGAAATCTGTGGAAAATTTTACACCAGGTAGATACCTTTTACGTTTTTTTTTTTTTTTTTTTTTAATATTTTCGCAAGAGATTGTGACGTCACGTGAATTTTCACTTTCAAAAATAAACAGATTGCATTTTCTGCCCTTCTCGTAAAAATAAAAACAGATTATGTTTCCTGCCCTATTCCATTTCAGCAAATAAAAAAACATTTTGACTGGGATTGTTAAGTTCTTTTTTCGTAAAATCGGAATCATTAAAGATATATTGAGTTTTACACCAGATTAATACCTTACATCACGGCGTTGCCCGTGGCAAAGCAACACCACGGGCAAAACAGTGGCTATATGCAAAATCTTATTTAAAATCATGCATGTTTCTTTAATGTACAACACAGATCTTTGTTTGTCATTTTTTCCTACCATGATTTTTTTCAGCAAGGTATAGTAGGAGCAAGGTTTTTCTTTTACTATGTTTAAATGTATGGTTTTCATCACAATATATCGTAATGTTAGAATGCTGATGTATCGCGCTGTAAAAATTTGAACATCGCCCAGGTCTATTGGCTCCGCCCCCAGCTCGCCAAACCACCGGGGATTGCAATGCAATCCTATTTGGTTTGCTTCGCAAACCAACACTCCTTTTGCAGATCCTATTTAGTTTGCTTCTCAAACTAATACTCCTTTCGCAGATTCAATCTCCTGCGACGGCGAAATCTCCACCCCCTGCTCACCTCCGTTCATTGACGTCTCATCGAGGCTTTCCTTCCTGCGAGTCTCGGTTTCATAAAAGCTGTTTGACGTTGGATCTCCGTGCGTTTGCAGAAATAATATTTTGTACACTGTCGCAAAATTTTACTTTTCATCGAATTTCTTTGTGAACCAATTCGAAAAATAATTGTACCATCAGAAAGAGTACATTCTAAGGTTTCCTGCGATGCTTTCAAATTTTAAAACTAATAATAATAAGATATAGATTTGACAGTTTTTAAAAAAAGTAACAAAAATGTTCTGAATTTAAAAATAATACTATCGAGGAACCAAATTGAAATTTCTACAAAAAAATTGTCATTGTTCAAAAATTCACATTTGGAGGTACTCTAAAGAAAATCACGACTGAAGACTGAAAATTTGTACATCTTTTGTTCATTCACGTTAGAAATTTCTCCTTTTTCGACTTTAACACTAAATGCACCCTAAACTAATAAACCGCTTTGGGGGGGAAAAAATTCATCTTGTTCCTTGTACAATTTTGAACAAACCATATTAGTTTCGTAATTTTCCTATCTACTTTCTAGGGAAACCATCTAAGAATCGAGCAAAAAAAGCGTGTTTTCAATCTTGCAACAGCATTAACCTTTTTAATATAGACAGACATCTACCTTGATGTTGTTATTTCGGATGGCCCATATTTAGCACATGCTCGTGATTCATCGCTTTTCCCGATTTATGGTCTACCATTAATTATTTATAAATTTTTAATTTTTACTATTGCGAAATTTCTGTGCACAGACCTGACTTGCGTGTATTTAATTTCACATTTTGGTTTTCCTCTTTTTTGAAATTTTGCATTCTCATGCCTGAAAACACAGTGAACCAGTGTTTACTAAACAGAACAATAACCCTTATAACAACCTTAGTGATTGTAAGTAAATACTTAATTAATACAATATTATTCTGTTCATGTAACTTTGCCATTCTACTTTATAAATATATAAAATAAAATAAACCTTATCATTATTACTTTTTCACAACTACCTATTATATACGGCCCGCGACTTCATTAATATCCTTAAGTTTAGCCCGCAACTTTCCAAAGGTTGCCCATGCCTGATGTAGAGCTTGTTTTGAAATGCATCTAAACAAGGCAACTGTATATTGCATGTGAACTACTACAAATCATGAATTAAACTGGTTTGAATAGATCATACAAAAGTAAACTTCCTATGTTGCCATTTGTAGAGAATTTATGCTAGGTTTTGTTTTAATATTTCGTGCATACTGGGCTTCCTAAAATTAACAGGAGTTTCTTTGAATGAAAGCCATTCTTTTAGGTCTCTTTAATACTGTTTTTTGAAAAACCTTTGACTGCAGCAAGTTCAGACAATGTACAGAAAAGTCCAAATTTGATCATTTCAACTGATGATTTGAGAATTTCTAAATCTTTACTGGGGCTTCTTTCTAGTTGGCCTCTGCAGCTGATACTGGGTGGCCAACGTTGGATGGGCAGATAATTTTTCAATAATTTCTTGTCTTACCTTGTTTATATCAATTTTTTGGTGCCTACTTTTCTTACTAATTTTGTATTGTGTTTCCTGCCTGCCATTGGAAATAAATAAATTTAAAAAATGGTTTGAGTCGAATTTACTTGTTTTCTGAGGTGGTTAGTTAAACTTTTTTCAAAAGAAATTATTCCTGCAAATGTCAATTGTTTTCAGTCCACCCTACTGTGCGCCCAGCCCATCTGCATTGCGAAAATCTCCATCTGATACTTCAAACTACTCTTGAGATCTATATTCTAGAACCTTTTGCACTTCGTTTTTTGAAAGCTTGTATGGTATGTGCTTTAAATGGGGCTTATATGTTATTCACATCCAGTACAAAATTTAATTCCTAGGCAATTAATTTTCTTGAACACTTCAGGGACCGCCCTTTCCATGACCTACCTTTTCAGTATGTATCTGGAAAATCCAGATGCCTATCTTAAAATTTGCGAAATTGATAATATGTTGCAAGAGCTATTTGAAAATGAATCTGGTTGTTAGCTCTCCTGTATCGATTTGGATTTGGATATGGGTAAAAGAGCCTGATTGCTTGAAAATAAATAGGAATCTGAAGAAAATGACACAGGTGATGCTTACATTTCCCATGATAATTTGGATTTATATTCACTGCATATGCACATACAAATGATATAACTTGTTGCTGGTCAAAATTCGCTGCTAAATATTTTACATGAAAGTCGCAATGCAGTTATGCAAGTAACATAAAGTTATTCCGTCAAGAAAATAGTATATAGAAACTATATAAAATTGCTTATTACTGTATCAATCCTATTTTAAAATGTTTGTTTTTATAAAATAGAGCTGGATTTTATTGATTTAAATCAGATTTTTTTATTAAATTGGGATTATAATTTTAATTAATTTGTCTTGTTTAAACATGTTTGAAATGAGACATACAATTTATAGTGTAGTTTCTAAATGGTATAGATTTATGTGAAACATTAACATAAATAAGATTTAAGAAAATATAGAGGATAAATGTTTGAAAAATTAAAACAATTAAAATTCTTGTTGCTTTTATTCTTTCATTGGAATTTTATTTTGAAAAAAAGTTCATTGGGGTGCTTAAAGTTGAAATTAAAAATAAGTATTTTAATAGGACTTGAAATTTAATTTATAAAGGAATAATTAAAAAAATTAATTTTCTGGCCTTTTTGATACACAACTTGTCTTGGGTATAAAAACTAAGTTAAGTTAAACTGAAAATATTCTTTCTACAGATAGATTAACTGAAAATACTTTGCATGATGTATGGACTTTTCCTATATGTACAAAACACAACATCTACAGATAAACAGGTTTGTGAGTGACTTGTTTCAGTGAGCAAAAGAACAATATTAGTTGGTCAGATTGTCATTTTAACACAAGTTCCAACTTGTAGGTATTCCTTAGGTCGCAAATGGGAGAAGTAAATATTTCCTATGAGTAAGCAAATAAGTTTTAAAAAAACACATACAAAAAGATTCCTAGAAGCCTGACCCCACATGTTTTTAAGATGGGTGAAGTGATTAAAAAAATATCATTTTACTTATCAGAAGGGACACACAAAGTCTAGGGACCACAAGTTCTTAGTCTTAATATTTTTATGGTTGAGTACCAGCACCCCTCTAACATGAGGTATAATTATATAACCATAATGGTAATTATTTATACAAATAAAATAGAGTTCCTAAATGCTTATGTATGAAGCACATGGTGTTTTACTTATACTTTCCAAATAATATGGAAGCAATTTTTTTTTAAACTTAATTAAGAAAGAAATTAAGAAGTTTGATTTAAATCGTGAGTTTTTAATAAAATCTTATAATTTCAATCAAGTTGATTTAAAGTGGCATACACTGGTATCGATTGTAAAAAAGGGATGTCTATATCTTAATATATATATAAAAGGATGTGTGTGTATTCTCTACAAATCTTCACCATTTGACCAATCCACACAAAATTTAGTACTCTTATACTTTAGAACGCATTGAATAAATACACTTAAGAAAACATTGGTTATTTCTTTCAATCTGTAGCACTTATGACCATGAAAATTGGCACACAGGTATTCCTAAAAGTGCCCCTCAAAGAATCAATTTTAAAATCTTAAGTTAGTTTTCTTGCAATAAATGAATATTGACAAGGAAACACATTCTACAGGAAACTTAACACAGGGAAATGTCGTGGTCATATTTGAGCAATTACTATATTTAACAAATCATCGTCTTTATCAATATTTTTCTAATTTCTTATTCGAATTGCTTTATTTCAGCTTAGAAAGTCGAAGTTCGACACTTTGCACATCTTCCGTTTTTCAGAATTCTGCATTTTTTCATCGGAATTTTGTTTCTGCTTGTATATACCTTAGTCTTTTGCATATTGCAATATATTCAAGAATTAAATGTATATATTTGAATCTAAAGTAAATTGTAGAAGTTATGTAAAAGTTAAAAGTATTTACCATATAACTTAAATGATTGCATTTTCTATGCAAGAAAAGTGATTATTCTAATTCACTTTTCAATCACCATTTAACCATTTCAACACGAGCAACACCGGGTTATTCAGCTAGTAAAAGATAAATTAATATTGAAATCCTTAAATATTGTATTTTCAAGAAAACAACGCTTTTCCTTTTATTTTCTAAGTTTTAGTACTTTATTTTTTTACACAAGTTGGCATTCGATTTACTGTGTTTTTCTATGGCATATTCATTCTTATTAAAATATTGTAAAATAAGCTCATATTAACTAAAGTTAACATATTAACAATACTATTTAGATGCAACTGTTGGACACACACACACACAATTTATTTACTGGGGTCGAAATGACACCTGCTGACGTTTTAGTGTATCAACAGTGCATGACATTCCAGTGTTGATTTGTCTAGTGTGTTATTGTACCATCTTTAATGTTTTAATCAATGTTTTTATACATTACACCACCTAGTTTATTAGATTTTCGTCTATAATACAAGATTGTTAATGTTGAGGTTTTACATTTTTTTAAACCTTCCTTTAAATTAGAACATTAGATATGTCTATGGAATAAGTTTTAAATTCTCCAAGTTTTTCAATACAATTTTTTAAGGGCCCTTTAAATGTCGTGATATTTTTTTAGAATCTTTAAATTCTTTTACAAAAGCAGTACACATTTAAATTCGCCTGCAGTATCCGTTTATGGATCTCACCAAAAAACGTACAACTAACCATTGCCTGCAGTGATCAATGATATGTGTCTTCAGACAGTTAATGTGATAATAAGTCTCGTCCAGAGATCAGAGAGTGCACACACAGATCTTTACTTTTACTTGTTAAAAACAATTTTAATAACACTTGACCTTGGGAAAAGTATTACCAGGTCTGAAATAAAATTATAGCACCTAAGAAAATTTCTCACATGGTGTGTTTCTCTCCTAGTCAAAAACTTTCCTTGTGTATCCATTACTTGATGTTTGTCTTGTGTTGAATGTAGCTTGGGTAAAAATGGCTATTGTGCTATAAAACTGTAAAACCAATCACCCAATGTATTCACTGGTAATCTATTTTGATCTATGATAAATGTAGCCTTAGAACGTGTATAAAATTATACAACTCTAAGTAAAATGTCACTGTTGAATTTGATGTAGGAAAACTAGTGATTTAATTAATAGATCCTTAACTGGTTTTTGTATATTCTATCTCTGAACAAAGTTGCAGAAAGAACTAGCAGAAATTGATTGGAGAAATCTAATCTCCTTAATGTTTTAAAGAAGATTTCCCAAGATATTTTGGGGTTATTGGGCAAACTGCTTATGTAAGGTTTATGATGTCAAATAATTGATAATGTCAAGGAATAAAATGCACTGGATATCTGACAAGTAACTATCAACTAATGTGAGAAACAAAATTCTGCATAATCAGAATAGTACTTCTGGTATTTTCTTGCAATGCTGCTTCTTGTGAAATTGGAAAAACTGATTATATTTTAACTGAATGAGATTCCCCCTTAGGAGAGCTAGAAAGCATCTTACAGTAACCAAAGTGATATGGACCTGAGCATTCAGTCTTACAAACAGTTTAAACTTGGTTAGCTTTTCACAAATCCAGATTTACATTATTGTATCAAGGGTTTGTTTTTATTCATTTCCATTGTTTCTTGATGTAATTTAAGATCAGTTTATAATGTGCATGCAATTTCTTTAATAATTGTAAACATATCTATATAAGACATTTCTGTTTTAGTCTGATGAAGTATATCTTGAAGCTCCTCTCCAAAATATTACTTGTGCCCCTATGTGTTTGGAAAGAGTTGTTTTAGAACCTTCTGCTAATTTTTCTTCACGTGAACTGAATACTGTACAAGATAATGATGGGTACTAGTTTTAAAATTATTTAATATTGTAATGTTTAATGGTCCCAACTTGTGTTTTGCTCATAGTATATTTTAATTTCATTGAATAAAGCAATTTTTTTTTTCATATTGTTTTATTTTAGGTCCCATCCAGTATTTGGAAAAGTCAACTGTTTGAATCCCCATGACAGCAGGCAATATTTATTTTGTTTGACACCAAAACCTGGAACTCAGACATATTCCAAATTAGTAAAAAATGTTGCCAGCATTGGGAAGCTGGATATTGTTTGGAGAACAAGCATGGGTGAAAGAGGTCGTTTGCAAACTTCACAATTAGAAAGAATGGTATAGCCAAAGTATTGTTTTCTTTTCATTACTTTTATAATTTGCTCTAACTAGAATTGTGCACATAAATTACAGTTAATAAAAAATAAACCTTTGTAAGTGCAATATTTTAACATAGGAAATCCATACAGTACCATCTGGTGCCGGGAAAGTTTGAAAGATAATGACTTCTAAAAGAACATACTAAATTGTATTGCTTCACAAGAGTGAATAAATCTTCAGGGGTTGAACAAGAAAGAAATTGTTCCTGCCCTTCCTTTGGACAGGGTAAATCATGACCTGATCAACAATCAAGTAAAGGGGTTTACATCAGAAGTTAAAGGGTTGTATATAGAAATTAAAACTTATGTATGTGTCATTCATTAGAAAGTAAAAAAAGTGAGCATACCAATTGTAAAGAGTTATGTTACAGCAAATTGCTTATAGTAAAAAATATGGTACTGCTTAGTTCTGCTCAGCTTTTACAATAGCTTTAGGTCACATCAGTATTTTTAACTAATACATAAAGTATAACTTTCTTGCTTAAAATATGCTGATGTATATTGATTTTCATCATTAATTACAATTTGAAGCATATTTTCTTTAAAAATTCATAATTGAGATATTAACCAAAAAATTATTTGAAGGCTTATTCAGACCAATTTCAGAAAATGAAGTATGGTGAGGTCACAATAGATAGACATTAGCCTTCTTCTCTTAAATAAGTCCTAATCATGTCAAAGTTGCTTTGCATGAAGTGCTAACTTTACTTTTACTCATTATGCCATTTAACTATTAAAAAAATAATAATAAGTACTATACTATATATGTGTTCTCTAACTGGTGAATAAAAGTTCCCTGTGTGAAACCATTGTCATAGGAAAATAAAAAAGTATTCATTCAGCACTTTTTGCTGCTGAGAATAAACCTTGGGTGTTTTCTAATGTACATCTAAGCTGTCTGGAATATTCTAATAATAGTATCCTACTTGGTTAAATAACAAATTGAATAGATTAAAAAATAATTTTTAAAGAGGTTTGATACCCATACCAATGGGTTATTCATTCAGTTACAATAAACAATTATGTATGATTATATTTATCAGGTTATAGAAGCTAGCAAGTTTTAATTCCTTTTGAGGAGTTTAAATTGATGAAACTGTTCCAAGACTTTTCAACACAATTTTTTTATTAAAAAAAAATTAGCATTTGTAAAATTTAGATAAAGTCTTTGTCCAATGTAATGTTATCATTACTTCTTTAACCATTGATTATTGTCTAATAGTTGAATAATTAGCATTGTTTTTCACATATTTGCGCTTAAGATTGAAATATTATTTTATAGGCTCCTGGATATGGTGAAATACGACTGATGATTACTGAAATTCCTAGTATTGTAATGTTAGAGAAACCATTTCCTGTTACAATAAAAATTATAAATGCATGGTAATATCTTTTTAACTCAAATTTAAATTTACATCTAAGGCATTTGAATAAAAAATGTTACTCTCATTATTTTGATTGATCTACAAATATTAGTTTTTGAATTTTATTTAATGTTTATTTAGGATCAAGAAGTTAGTTTTGCTTTATATATCATCAGTGTGTAGTTGCCTTAAGTTTGTTTCACACATGAAAATGGAAACTCAAAATGGAAATTAAATTTCTTTTAAATAACAAAGAGTTCTATTTAACTCAAAAAATCATGAAAATGAAATAAGGAAATGTACAAATTTTTTTAAGATGAATGAATATTATAAATTTTAAATTGAGAAGTATACAAAGTTTGGCAACTGGCCTTTAAATGCCTTAATAGTTGATGCAAGTTCTTAAAAGATTTTTTAAAAGCATGTCAAGTTTAGCTTCCAAACTGAATGTCTTGCTGAAACATTCTAAGCAGATGCGACTTCAAAAATATTGAATTTAATGTTAATGTAAACTGCTATGACTACTCGAAAATAGTTTAGTTGGTTGGTGTCGTGTCCAATCGAAGTCGAGTCAAATTACTCCATGTGCCGAAATCACGGCCCTTGCAATGTCCACAATTTTGTTGCTATAAAGATTTCCCTGAAAGGGAACTTCGTCAATGGTCTGTAAGCTTCTCAAGATGGCCGGGCAGTTGAAAATGTGTTCCGGGGTGAGTTCTTGGTTACTTTCCTCATTTCCCAGGCAGTTTCTACATAGTTTGTAAGTTCTGGTTCCGTCTGTATTTATAGTCATTCCACGAAAATAGTTTATAAGTATTAAACCTTCAGGAAATAATTTTTTTATTAACACAACACTCCCTTATTTTCAGCCCTCAAAAGCATAATTGACATAAAAAATGAACTAAAGGTTAGTGTCATTGTTATAAAATAACAGTAATTCAGAATGTTAAACATAAATTTAAAAAATGTTAGAGAATGATCTATTTGTCCCTTTATAGGTATTCACCATTTACTACATATATAAGACCATTTACCTTTGTTTTTCCACTTGAATGAATTTTGATCTTCTGTGTTGATAAGAGAACATTTTAATAAAAATACATTTTCCCCATGATGTATTTGGTCTTAACACAAGCTTAAAAAATTTTCTGTACTTTTATATGCACTCTGATCTGATGTTTAACGATCCATTATATAATATTACAGTGATAGGGGTTTGGATTTGCTCCTCACTCTGCGTAATACGTTCTCCAATGGAATCTTGTGGCATGGAGTATCTGGTCAGAAGTTTACTAATTTGGAAAAAGGCTCTTTCATTTCCGTTTCATTGGAAGCAATTCCTGTTCGACCTGGATTGCAGGTAATTTGAATTTTTTTAAATCTTTTATGCAATGGTACTCAAAATCATAAGCTTTTATTATACATAAGTTTCAATTATGTAATGAGAAACTTGTGTATTCAGTCACTCTTGTAAAATACCACTCGCTTACTGATCACTGCATCATAATAACAAGGCCTAGTAAGCTGAATTGTGCATGATAATTCTTATACTGTAGATGTGCTCTAAGAAAAAAATTTATAATCCTGTATTACATTTCAGGTATTCTCTTCCCATTATATACCTCTAAATGAAATAAAATTAACATTTCATTTCATTTAGAGGTATATGAAATCTATTAATGTGAAAATAGATTCTACATTCCTTACGAACAGATTGAAATAAGACATGATATGTGTGAGTAACGATACTGCCATTAATAAGTTAAAGCAAGTAAGAGAACGTTTAGTACATGTAAAAAACATTGAATTACCTTTTCTTGGAAATTCCATCCTGTTGACACGAAAATAGGTTTTTTAAACCTTTTCATTTCAACCATCTTTCTTTAAAACTCCTTTGCGTTTGAAATGCTTCGTTTTATAGGATTTTCTCCCATGGGCTTTTGTACATAGCCTCTTCATGTGTAACTTCTCCTGACAGCCTCGTGATTCTATGGCAAGAGGGACGGATGAAAAATGTAGTTTACTAGGAAGCTTCTCTTTATATTAAAAAAAGTTACCGCTGCAGCAGGTATAAAAACTCGCTTTTTTCGCTTGATTCATAGACAGTTTCCCAAAAAAGTACAGATCAGAAAATTAAGAAACTAACATGGTTTGTACAAAAATTGTACAGAGAACAAGATAGAGAATATTTTTCCCCCATGCAGCTATTAGTTTAGGGTGCATTATGTGTCAAAGTAAAAAAAAAGCGAAATTTCTAACGCGGAATATTTGTTTTTTATATTAGGGGAAAATCGGGACATTTTCGTTACTTTTTTGTTAAAACTGTCATCTATAGCTTATTACTATTAGTTTTTGAATTTGAAAACATCACAGAAAACCTTAGAATGTACACTTTCTTATAGTACAGTTATTACAAGTACGGATAAGGATCGCTTTTTTTCGTTGTATTCTCAGACGGTTTCCCGCGAAAGTATAGATCAGAAAATTACGAGATTAACATGGTTTATTTAAAATTGTACCGAGAACAAGATGGAGAAGGTTTTTTATTGATGTGGCTATTAGTTTAGGGTGCATTAAGTGTTAAAGTAAAATCACTTGCAAAAGGAGTGTTTGTTTGCGTAGGAATCTCCTATGGTTGGCAAGTGCCAGCAAGTCCTCGCTGTGACGTCATGGTCTGGAAAGTCCAATTAGGAATATACGAATTATTAAGATAGTTTTGCCCTCACAGGAGATTGAAAACTCTGCGAAAGGAGTATTGGTTTGCAAAGCAAACCATATGGGATTGTGTAGCAATCACCCGGGGTTGGCGAGCAGGAGGCGGGCCTAATTAAGTGTAACCAAATTACAGTGTTATTTATTTAATATATTTGTTGCTACTTATTTTCCTTTCCCTTATAAATATAGAACATGTTCATTACTAATTCTTAGTACATAAAAGCAATTTTCTGTGATCTTAAAGAGTTCTTTGTAGTGAAGCACATGTATTTAGCTAGTAAATTATATTTTTGCCTCTTCAATATATAATTATGGAAGAATGTAGAAAACATATCTACTCTGAGACACCCATAAAACATTATCACAATGGAAGTTGTTATAGTTGAAGTGAGAAAATGCTTTCATGACTTGTGTGGCATATTGTATCTAATGTATGACTCAAATCTTAACAACTCAATCAAAACCTCTTACAACCTTTTTTGCAGCTTACACTTTTTGCATGTTAAATTACTAGTTAATGGAATACAGTTAACAAGATCAACACATAAAATTTATTTTACAAGAATTTTGAGTGAACAAAATGTAAAGAGAGAGAAACATGAATCTGGTATCAAATAAATCTAGTTTAGTTGTAGAACTTTCCACCCTAACTTCTTTCTAGCTTTAAAAAATTGAAGTTTTTAACTTTAGTTTTAAAATATTTTAAATTTTTTCTATTGAACAATCATAAATATGTTTTGAATTTTACTTTTTTTTTTCAGAGTGTTTCAGGTCTTATTGTGAAAGAATTATTTCTTAAGAGGATATATAATTTTAATGATGTTACTCAAGTATTTGTGACCACAGAGAAATTATCTTCCTGAACTAACCTATTTTTAATACATATTGATAATTTTAAATTATGTGGTATGTACAAACTAATTAAAAACTAAGTATAGAATTGTGTACAAATCTAATATTTTGTTCTTTTTGATGTATTGATTGAGAATTAAACTAAATTTGTTGTTTTATTATCTTTTATTAAAAGTTGAATATTTTTCTGTTGCTATGCTGACCCATTTAGTTTTCTTAAACATTTTCCAAAGGTTTAAGTCAAATGTGAAAGTGTTTCTTAAATTAACAGAACTGATAAATTTTATATAGATTACAACATAATCAGAAATATTGTAACTTAAGTTTCTCAATAAAATGTCAGTGTAAAACTTACCTTTTTTTAACCCTCAAAGCGGTGCACCTGAGTGGTTCAGACAGGTTTCTGTGTGGTAGGCGGACCTGAAATATTTTGACCACTTGCCATGTGGCAATTTTTTTGGACAATATTCAAACTGAATTTTCTGGGCTGCATTTGGGCGTTCCACTTTGAGGGTCAATCTCAATAGTGATTGTCAGTTGTATATTTTACTGTTAAGTATGTACTTTAAAAGGTGTTACATCGATGTTTCAGTGTTAAAAGGGAATAGAATACATTTCAATTGTAAATTTTGTAAATAAATTTAAACTTGTGAGAGTATTTATTTCAACAAATTTGTGTATTTAACATTTACAGATACATAATATCTTGGTCAACTTGATGAAGTAGAGATTAAAATTTTGTATTCAATTAGCTGTTAAATGCATTTCAGCAAATTTTATGCTATTGCTGTCCAGATGGCTGTGCAATAGAGTACTTGTCCCATGGTTACCCAAAACCCCTCTATGGAATTAGCCTTGAAATTTTTAAAGTGTGGTTTCACTTTTTTTTTCTTCTAAATCCCAATAAAAAAATATTCGAAAAGGTTCCACAAGAACTTCATACATCTGAGTTCTTTGAGATAATTCTGCCTTGGTGTTATCACATATGCCATAAAATGAATTCACTATGAAATTTTCTCTTATTGTAAATTCATGTAATTTCAAAGCAGTATTTTAATTATTAATTCATAATTGATATATAATGTCTTGGAAGGTGTATAGTCTTCAAGTGTAATCCACTCAACAGTGTCTCAAATCTAGGTGTGCAAAATTTTTAGTTTGTTCCTTTCAATAGTTTTTAAGACAATCCTTTAAAATCCATGATTTTGACTTATTTTGGTGGCCATCCTGAGTTGAATTTTGGATTTATAAACAAACATGTTTACACCAATTTTATGTTCCTTAATATCATGTGTAGGAATACTTCAAGGTCAAATAAATTAAAATGACAGCTCGTTCTCAAATTTAAAGGCGTGTGAATTAGTTAAAATTAGTGTTCTGCAAGTCATGCATCTAAACAGCTCTGCAATCATTTAGAAATGCCCCTGTAAGGTGTATAGACCATATAGACTGATTCAATATGAAATGTATAAAAAGTTGAAGAATTTCTATCTGCTTGGGGTTGCATACCTGCTCAAATTATCTGTATCCTTCACCGCATTAACCGACTAAATAAGGTCTCGTATTGTGGCATTGGAGCATGCAATGATCTAGATCAAGTGTCGAGAACCATTCGGACAAAAAAAAAATTTAGGGAAACGCAATCTTATTTCGATTGATTTTTTAATTATTTTGGTACGTACTCACAAACACATTATACCAATGCAAGTTTTTAAAAAATTCTCACGTGTATTCATAATAGTTATTGTTTTTTGTGGCTACTATATATATAAATGAAACAACATTTTTTTTGTAAATTTTTATTTTATTCATGTATATGTAAATAGAACAAAGTATTGCAAAAATAATATTTTAATTATTTATTTGAATATTCAATTCACACACATTCAATGTGATTTTTAGACTTGGATTTTCTCTGCCAATTTAGTCAAATTTGGAGTGTACTTTGTACATTTTAGAAGGTGTTCTCTCTCTCCGCTTTTAAACTTGCATCCATTAGTCTGCTTCTGTTTGCTTTTAATGTAGTTAATTGTAGAGAAAAAATTTTTACATTTATATGTGGACAAAATAAGGTCAAAGCCCCAAAAGCTGTCTCCTGGCATTTGAATAATTAGTTGGAAAAGAGTTACAGTATTTAAATACACTGCAAAAAGTTAAGCACAAACGGTAAAATGCGAAAAAAACGACAAGTACAGCTTTGATTGACACGAAATGCGGCAGGAAAGTAGCAAATAGGTTTGTGCATGAAACAAAACAAAGAATTAAGTACAAAGATGAAAACAATATTGAATTTTTATAAATTATAAGATGGAGTCATTAACAAAATGATGTTTAAATCCAAAACAAATCAACAAAACCGACATTAAGGGGACCGTAGACTTCCAAAATCACAAAAGTCGATTTTTCTATCTTAGCTTTAAAAAAAATTTGGTACCAAGAGCTACAAGAGAGAGAGAGAGTAGCAAAAAGAATTTTTCAAGTGAGATAATTTTTGACTGAGTAAGAGCGATTTAAAATTTATAAACAACGAGAGTCGCACCTCTTTCTATCAGCTGAACTTTTGATGGGGTTTCAAGAACGCTTGTTTTACTTCCTAGATGAGCCTCATAATTATTTTTAATATTTTTGTACTTTTTTAGAAATTGGCATCTCTAAATTTAACTGTAACCATGTTTTGTACATATGCTTGCAAACTAACAGTTTTATCGATTCGAGGCTTTTGCATCTCTCGTAAAACTTTTTATACTTGCCACAAAGCTATTCTTTTCAAAGAAAAATTTTATTTTCAAAATTATTTTCAGAGCTAACTGTTCTTTTACTGTAGTGTATTGTTTTTTATTGGATTTTTGTTTCGTCATTGTTCATTGCAATGCATAGCATATGTTCACGTTTGAGAAAGCCGAAAGGTCGCCCAACGCAGCTGCTGCATTGAGGAATCAATCTCTGAACTTGGATGTAGCTGCCAATGTGACCTCATCATCTAAAACGAAAGTTGATGATTATACTGTGATCTCTGAAGCAGTTGAAGAAATTGAAATGGAACAAGAGTTAAATCGTTTGGTTACATTATAATGAGTGAATCAGCTTTTCTGCCTTTACTTCGCAATGTGCCATGTGATGATTGTGGTATTTGTGCTCTGGATGTTAAAGTGGAGGTAGCATTTGGGTATTCAGTGAACTTGGAGCTTGTGTGCACGTCGTGCAGAAAGAGTTTTGGTTCGACGTTCTCTAGTCATCGGGAACCATACACTCAAAAGTTTGACGTCAACACACAAATGGTGAATGCCTAATTAGGAATGGGTCGAGGACATGCCGCAATGGAAACCTTTTTTGAACTTGGCCTCATCTTCAATGGATGGTAAAACTTTTCTTCGGCGTTCATCATTCCGTCATTTCACTATTATGGAAACAATTCCAAACAAGGCAAACAGTTGTCCGAAGACCTGTGGCCGACCTCCCAAGGGTTACGACCCCCGCGGAAGATCGATATATTGCTGTTGTAGCGAAGCGGAATCGAAGAGAGACCTCCACGCGTGTGACATCTATGACTGCATCATACATTGGTAGGGCGATATCTGCCACAACTGTGCGCCTAATACTACACATGAATGAACTGTACGCCCGGGTACCACATTCCTCTATCCGTCCAATCCAGAGGGGCACGTTTAAAGTGGTGTCGGCAAATGAGTGGAGTGAATTGGACTGTTTGATCGGGCTAACGTTATGTTCACGGATGAGTCGAGATTTGCCTTGGAACTAGATGACAGACGTAAGGGTCTGGAGAGAACAGGGCACACACAATCGACCCCAGAAAGTCATCAAGCATCATGAGCTGGAAGCATCATGGTGTGGGCCGGGATTTTGTTGGGATGTCACACCTACCTGCACATCTATAGACTGGGTTCTGTGACGGTTGTTCGGTATCGGGATGAAGTCCTAGAACCCACTGTGTGATTGTACGCTGCAGCAGTTGGTCCTTCTTTCGTTTTAATGGATGATAATGCGCGTCCCCATAGTGCTGACATCGTCGACGACTACCTGGAGAGTGAGGGGGTTTGGCCGGCTTACTCATACGACCTTAATCCCATTGAAAGTCTTTGGGATACCCTCTGCCGTGCTGTGTCTGCACGTTTCCCACACCAGCTACTCTCACAGAGTTGCAAACTGCTCTACAGGAGGAATGGTTGTTGTTTCTTATGCCTACACTGGCAGACCGGAGGAGTGACAGGCCCGTCGAAGACGGCAAGAGGCGAGGGGGTGCACCTTCCATGTTATTGAGCCCCATTGGGAGGAAGTCCGTCTTTGCTCGACATACATGACACATCCGTTTCACAGGATGGTCCCTTTCATACATCCATTCACTCACACATATCGTAATTTAGATCCCAATCAGAGGCCGATAACCCCCTGATCAGGTACCCCCAGAGGTATTGATTTGGTATGGGAACATGGGGGACTTTGTGACCACGACCTATTTAACGTGCCATTTGTGAACACGACTGTCTTTAGCCAGGTCGAGGCGCCGATCTCGCAATCATCAGAATTGTAGGCTCCGTCGAGGACAGAACCCACAATCCTTCTGAAGCGAGACCGACGCTCTACTGACTGAGCTACCGCGGCTCACAGGAGGAATGGAGATTACTTGACTCTGAGGTGGTTGATCACCTCATGGATAGCATGGTCACACACTGTAAACTTTGTATGATGATTAGGGGTGGTTACATACCCTATTAATGCACCGACGCATCTTTTTGTGACTTAACGTGTATGCGCTGAAACGATGAGAGTGTGAACATTACACTGCTATCGGCGTTTTCTATACATGTACCTATTTTTTTTTTTACTTTACCGACGCATTGCAGATTTGTTTTAGGAGGGGGGAGGGTTAAGTGGTGGTTTTGTGGTGGCCACACAGCAGATTTTTATTTAACAATTAAGAACTGCACTTTTTTTCAGCAAAGATCCGCATGAGGATCCGTAGCTGTGGGTTCCCGACCTCTGTTCTAGATATATATTTGGTCTCATCGAGTAATATAATTTTAATTTGAGATATTAATTTAGCACATCAATGCTCAAAGCTAATTTTGAGTCTAAATTAACAACGACTTCATTAGCATACCAAGGAAACCATGGTTCATTATCTATAACTTTTTATATTTTCAATGTATAATTGTTATAAGAAAATAAGCAGTGCCGGAATGCTCCGCTACACCGAATTACAGTGGTAGTTTAAACTGCTATATCTTCATAACTGAAAAGTGCTCATAGAAATAATCTTTATTAACACAAAAGTTTACATGTTACATAGAGAAAAACTTTCACATGACAATTAATCGCACGTAATTGAAGTAAAATAAATGGGTCTAGTTCTCTCTCTCTCTCATCTATTTAATCTCTTCACTACCAACCATATAAATTTTTTTTTCTTCTGATAAATATTATGAAATACCTTGGTCTCATGCCTTGAACCTTGGAATATGCCTTGGGTCTCAATTATGCTGAAAGCCTAATAATTTTCAAATAAGATATTGCTCAAGAACTCATGTTTTTGTACAAATCTGTATTAATATCCCTTTATAAACCCAATAAAATTAGGTTAGAACCACAAAGTGTTTTTTTTTTCAGGTGATATTTTATCTTGGGAAGCACCTTTTCATATACACTCTATAACAAAAAAATCGACGCGCCAAGAAGGAGTTGTCCGATGAAGATAAAAATTGGTGGATAGAAAAATTATGAACAGAATAGAAAATGATTAAAATTTCAGAACAATTGAATGATTTATTTCAGAGTTACAGTAACGAGCTCAATAAGGCGTTGACCCGCCTCTAGCCTGGATGCAAGCTGCCACACGGCGTGGCATAGACCGATAAAGCTCCCGGATGGTCTCCTGCAGTATTTCTTGCCAAATTTGCTCCAATTGTCGGACTACGTCGTCAACATTCCCTACCGGATACAGTCGCCTTCCCATCATATCCCAGACATGCTCGATGGGAGAGAGATCTGGCTGGCCAAGGAAGTGTTTGACAAGCTTGAAGACAGTTCATAGCAACACGTGTCGTATGTGGTCTGGCATTGTCTTGCTGAAAAATAAGCCCAGGGTACTGCGAAAGGAACGGTAGCAAAACAGGTCTCAGAATGTCGTCAACGTACCGCTGTGCAGTAAGTGTACCTCTAATGAAGACCAAAGGGGTCCGGCTATGAAGGGAAATGGTACCCCAGATCATAACTACTTGTTGAGGGCCCGTGTGGCGTGCAAGAGTGAAAGCAGAATCGGCACGCTGCCCTGGGCGTCTCCAGACATGTCTTTGATGATCGTCAGGACACAGTTGGAAGCGGGATTCGTCGCTAAAGACTATACATCCCCAATCAGCATCATTCCAGCCTGATCGAGACAAGCACCACTGTAATCTGGCTCGACAGTGTGCAGGCATGAGTGGCAGGTGGCGTACGGTCGGTACGAGCGTAGATTTCGCTCTCTCAGCCGTCTGTGAATGATCATGGTGGACACTCGTGTGTGGATCGCACGACTGATGGTTGATAGCGATGAAACAGGCGCTGTGACAGCTGATCTGACAATCACTCTGTCCTCGCGATCTGTTGTGGCCCTACGTCGACCGCTACCATCATGACGCTGAAATCTGCCATTGTCCACACACTCTTGCCAGCATCTTCTAATCGCCGCATCGCTTCGACTCACATGACGAGCGATTCTCCGATTTGCCCAACCTGCCTCTTTCAATCCAATGATACGACCTCTTTCAAACTCTGAAAGTTGCTCGTAATGAGCTCGAATCCTGCGGCGAGGCATTTTTTCAGTCGTTAAAAGGTATCCTAAATCGCAATGCAGCAGAAATTTTTAACAACAGTTCAAGATCAACTCCTTATATACATCTGCTGGAGATCGTACTATTCATTCATTGGACACCAAATTTTAATCATTTGCATATTTGATCAAAACATTTTTGCATACGAAATTTCAAAGCAATCGGATGATTCCTTCTTGGTGCGTCGATTTTTTTTGTTATAGAGTGTATATATAGGTACATTTTATTGCTACAAAACAAATTTTGTACATAATATATCATTATCACTTTAAAATAACACAATAGATGTAGGAAATAAGACACAAAAACAATTTGTAAGATCCCTATTTCATGAAACATATTTTTCATGTTGCAAAAGATTTATGGATCCCTCTTTTGAACAGAATACAGATTAATATTAAGTGCAATTTAGTATTATGTGTATCTGGCATCACCTTTTCGTTTTGTTTTCAGTAAAGTTTATGTGAACAGTAAGACATACTGTTCTTATCATCTCACTTTCTATTTATTAAATCCTGAATTCAACTAGCTATCACTTTATTTCGTTAATATTGGAACAGGTTATGGGTTTTAGCGACGTTTAACTGCGCAGATAAAGTAACGATGGCTCTGACGGCGTATTTGAATCACTGATTTTGAGTTTTGATTTCTCATTTCTGCTGGACTGTATGTAGACGACTGTGTACCAATAGCTTTTCTTTTGGTCGCACACTTTGGTACATTCATTAATATTTTTATTCATGCCCGGCTAAGAAGTGAAATTCCATACCGATCAGCAGTTGGCTGTGTGCTTTATTTGGCAGTGGGGACTCTACCAGATATTGCTTACGCAGTGAGTTTGGTATTTCATAAGTTGGACAACCCCAGACACTGATTGGGAAATCGTGCAGACATTAAGATACCTTTGCAATATAATTCGACATGGCAGTGTGTACAATAATGAAGATGACAGAAGCCTGATGTTGTTTAGTGATGCAGATAACAGCTGTGCAGAAACACTCAGTTCTCACAGAGGTGTAGTTCTTTTCTATGGTGGAAGTGCAATTATGTGGCGAAGCAAGCTACAGGAGGCCACATCCAATTCAACGAGAGGAAGAGTTCATGGCATGCTGGCAGTTTTGAAATGTATATAAACAATTCTTGGAAAGCATGGATAAACTGACCTTAAATATATGATACAAGCAGGTTTTGAAATGTAAAGAGTTCTTGAAAAGCATGATGGAGGGAAATGAGGGATAAACTGTAATCACAAACTTGTGAAGCAGGCAGGTTTTGAAATGTAAACAGTTCTTGAGCAAACATAAAGAATTTGTGGCTTGTTTCATTTCATTTTTGAAAGCAAAAAATTCAGCCTCAGAATTAAACTGCTTTGTTTCTTCGTCAAATTGTATTTCATGTACATCCAACAAATGACTTTCCAGCTACTTCTTTAACGCTTGTGTCAGACTGCACATTGGGCACGCCAGGCTATTTTTGCCAGCATTGGTGACTGCAGATGATACACAGTGAATTTGCCCTTGATGCTGAAACATTCCAGAACTTGTCTTGAAAGACTTGTAGCAAATCGAACAGATGTGATCGGAATCCATCACATAAACGTTGTTTGGAAAAATCACCAAATAACAATGCGATCGTGCTCGAAACAAACAATACTAAATGTGATAAAGCTAAATCTAAAATAAAAACGTAAAAGCTAATACATAAAGCCAATCGTATCGCAATCAGGAAAAGCTTTAAACTGATATAATAAATAACAGATTGACTTAACCATAAAAGCATATATTATCGGTTAACTGTGCGTCCGTACGTTTGTCTTGTTTACAAACAAACATAAGTAACTTATTTTACTTATACACTCTCGAACTCAAAGTAGAGGCTAAGTGACGTACCATTTTACAACCAATGAGATGAGGTTGGCTCGATGGATCAAGCTGCCCTGAACAACTTTTCTCCGAGGAGGAGGTGTCTATGAGTTATCCGCGTATACAGGGCCCGATTTAGAAAATTTGGTATAGTAGGCACAACACGCAGGAAGGGGCCCCTCCCTCATATTATTTGTTCATCACAAAAACTAATTTTATAACAATAATTGGTACTTACGTATTTGACTGTTGACCGTTTCTCAGATGTCACCAAAAAGTTTGAGAAAATCGTGACATTACTTATAACTCTTGACAAAACAAAATAAAGAAGATGAAAATTAAAAACATAATAGTTAGATAATTAATGTAATTACAAGAATGTGATAGTGGGGGAAACGGTCGACGTTCATTTACGTAACTACCCAATAATTTATGTAACTACTTAAAAACTTTTTATAATTTTTAGATACTTTTGAAACTTAGGGGCCCTTTAAATTATGGGGGCCCTAGGCCCGTGCCTCACGGGCCTAATGGTAAATCAGGGCCTGCGCGTATATCCAATACGGAGGCGTGTTATTATTACCTGCTGCCTTCTTAAAGGTAACGATTTCCATTCAGATATATTTGGTTTGATAGCGTAAAGTTTGTTCACCGTTTGTTCAATACATTCGTTCTGCCATTTTTCCTCTAAAAATTTGTAAATGCAAGATTTTAAGTCACGATAAGAAATGATATTATTTACGGCCGATTTAGCGGCTTTGTCGACAATTTCATTTCCTGATATCCCAACATGAGATGGGATCCAGCAAAATACCAACTTAAAGTTTTTTGAAGAAAGATGATAAATTTTTTTCAATGACTCCAAAACAATGGGATGATTGCCATGATCAGGATGTTTCAATGACTGTAAAAAACTTAATGAATCTGTGAAAATGATGCATTTTTTATGACTATGATCAGATATATTTTCTAATGCTTTATGTATGGCCATAATTTCAGCGGTAAAAACAGAACATGAAGAATGAAGTTTAAAACTGTGAATAGAGTCATTAATAGTGAAAGCAGCTCCATCATAGTTTGCCCTTTTAGATTCGTCCGTGTAAACTTGTATAAAATTAGAGTACTTTTCTATATGCTTTTGAAAGAGTTGTTTGTATACACTGTATAACAAAAAAATCGACGCACCAAGAAGGAATCATCCGATTGCTTTGAAATTTCGTATGCAAAAATATTTTGACCAAATATGCAAATGATTAAAATTTGGAGTCCAATGAATGAATAGTGCGATCTCCAGCGCATCGGAACTGCGCATCCAGCAGATGTATATAAAGAGTTGTTCTTGAACTGTTGTTAAAAATTTCTGCTGCATTGCGATTTAGGATACCTTTTAACGACTAAAAAAATGCCTCGCCGCAGGATTCGAGCTCATTACGAGCAACTTTCAGAGTTTGAAAGAGGTCGTATCATTGGATTGAAAGAGGCAGGTTGGGCAAATCGGAGAATCGCTCGTCATGTGAGTCGAAGCGATGCAGCGATTAGAAGATGCTGGCAAGAGTGGGTGGACAGTGGCAGATTTCAGCGTCATGATGGTAGCGATCGACGTAGGGCCACAACAGATCGCGAGGACAGAGTGATTGTCAGATCAGCAGTCACAGCGCCTGATTCATCGCTATCAACCATCAGTCGTGTGACCCACACACGAGTCGATCAGGCTGGAATGATGCTGACTGGGGCGTATAGTCTTTAGCAACGAATCCCGCTTCCAACTGTGTCCTGACGATCTTCGAAGACGTGTCTGGAGTAGGGATGCGACATTGACAGCAAAACATCGATGTTCAAAATTAAAACATCGTTCCAAAAACATCGATGTTTTTAAAATTCAGTGTATTTAAACTTTTTTCCCCATTTCTTAAAACTGGTTTAGCAAACTAAGGATGCAACATCGACAACAAAACATCGATGTTGATAATGCATCGTCCCCAGATTATCGATGTTTTTAAAATTCAGTGAATTCAAACTTTTTTCCCCCATTTTTTAAAATTGGTTTAGCACCTAGTGATGCTACATCGACAGCAAAACATCGATGTTCAAAATTGAACCATCGATGTTGATAATGCATCTCCCCCAAACTTTCGATGTTTTTAAAATTCAATGCATTTAAACGTTTTACCCCATTTCTTATAACTGGTTTAGCAACTAGTGATGTGACATCAGCTCCAATACATCGATGTTTTTTTTATAAAACATCGACATCGATGTCGCATCTCTACTTTTCAGACCCTTCACCTTTGGTCACTTTGATCTAAAAGTTTGTTCAATTTGCTGATTATGAATATTATGCTACTTAGTTTTTTTTTTAATTTTTATAACGGTTCTTTTTTCATTTAAAAATAAAATATAGACAAAGTAAAACCATCAACAAGTATAAACATCAATGTTACAAAAACATCGACCCCAATACATCGATGTTTTTTAAAAAACATCGATGTTTTGAAAACATCGACATCGATGTCGCATCCCTAGTCTGGAGACGCCCAGGGCAGCGTGCCGATCCTGCTTTCACTCTTGCACGCCACACGGGCCCTCAACAAGAAGTTATGGTCTGGGGTGCCATTTCCCTTGATAGCCGGACCCCTTTGGTCGTCATTAGAGGTACACTTACTGCACAGCGGTACGTTGACGACATTCTGAGGCCTGTTTTGCTACCGTTCCTTTCGCAGTACCCTGGGCTTATTTTTCAGCAAGACAATGCCAGACCACATACGGCACGTGTTGCTATGAACTGTCTTCAAGCTTGTCAAACACTTCCTTGGCCAGCCAGATCTCTCTCCCATCGAGCATGTCTGGGATATGATGGGAAGGCGACTGTATCCGGTAGGGAATGTTGATGACGTAGTCCGACAATTGGAGCAAATTTGGCAAGAAATACTGCAGGAGACCATCCGGGAGCTTTATCGGTCTATGCCACGCCGTGTGGCAGCTTGCATCCAGGCTAGAGGCGGGTCAACACCTTATTGAGCTCGTTACTGTAACTCTGAAATAAATCATTCAATTGTTCCGAAATTTTAATCATTTTCTATTCTGTACATAATTTTCCTATCCACCAATTTTTGTCTTTCTTCGGACAACTCCTTCTTGGTGCGTCGATTTTTTGGTTTTAGAGTGTATAATATTAGAAGTATCTGCTTTATAGAAATTTTGGAATGGGTTTTGAAATTCAAAATCCTGATTAAACCAAGGAGAGGAAGCATACAGTTTTTTCTTGGTGGCGTCAAGTGAAGAAATTTCGGATCCGTTCATCAAATCCAGAATTCTTACGTGGAATGTAGGGATAAAGGATATTTTTGCTTAATAAAGGCGTTTTAAATATGAACTGTTATGAATGGTAAGGAAAGGGTGATGAGGGGTTGAGTTAATTCTATAATAATATTCTAAGGACAACACCTGTCGCCTTAAGTCCAGGGAAGGTTCAAAAGCGTCTACATGGAAGCTGCTTACGGGTGAAGTTCTAAAGGCACCAGACATAAACGTAAAGCTGTATGGTGGATAGCATTCAGGGTTTGAAGTGCAGATTTTCTTGCTGATCCATACACCACGCAGCCGTAGTCTAATTTTGATCGTATTAAAGCTCTATAAATCTTTTAAAGGCAAGTACGATGAGATCCCCATGATAATTTTGATAGAACTCGTAAGAATGTTAAGAGCCTTTTCGCAACGTTTGAGTAGATTTAAAATATGCGGTTGAAAAGTCAACTTCTTGTCAAATGTAATACCTAAAAATTTCACACTGTCCACAACATTGATTAAAATTTCTTTGAAGAATATTTCAGGGTCAAGGTGAAGATTTCGTTTTCTGCAAAAATGAACACATGCAGTTTTCGAAGGTGAAAAACTGAAACCATTTTGTTTCGTCCAATTAGTGATTTTGTTAACGGCCTGTTGAAGTTGTCTCTCTATTAAACGGATGTCCTTTGCTACGCATGAAATTTTCAGATCGTCAACGTAAATAAGACCCTTAACTGATGGAGGCAATTGAGAAACAATATTGTTAATTTTTAAAATAAATAAGGGGTTGCGCTTAAAACACTTCCTTGTGGTACTCCCTCCCCTTGAATAAAAACATCCGAGAAAATAGATCCAATCCGTACTTTAATTATCTTTTCTTAAAAAATTTTTGGATAAAAATAGGCAGATTTCCTCTTATATCATAGTTAAAAATGTCCTTTAAAATTCCATGTCTCCATGTTCAATCGTAGGCTTTTTCGATATCGAAAAAAATCGAGACGAGATGCTTATTTTGGACAAATGCGTTTCTTATTTCGGTCTCGAGAGCGACTAGATTATCAATATTGGATCTATTTTTCCTGAAACCACTTTGAAGTGGAGAGAGACATTTATCCTTTTCTAAAATATACATTAGCCTTGCGTTGACCATCTTCTCTAGAATTTTGCATAGGCAGCTTGTCAGGGTTATTGGACGGTAGTTCGAAGGGTTCTTGGGGTCTTTCGGCTTCAGTATGGGTATTATGGTAGCATATCGCCATGACTGCGGAAAAGTGTGCTCGTTCCAAATTCTGTTGTAAAATTTTAGGAGATTGTTTAGAGACCTATGATAGATGTTTGAGCATACGGTAACTAATATTATCTGGGCCAGGAGTTGATTTGTGAACTAAGGATAAAGCCTTTATCTCAATTCCGAAAAAGTAAAATCACTATTATAAGATAATATATCGTTTGAAGTAAAATTAATTTTATTCATTTCAGATGCAATTTGGATTTTTTTTTAAACTTTCAGAGTAGTTATTGGAGTTGGATATTTCGGAAAGGCATGAAGCAATTGCGTTTGTTTTTTCTTTAGGTGCTGATAGTACTTGGTTATTGTATTCTAGAATCAGAATTTGTCTATTGGGGTAAACACCGGAAACTCTTTTAATCCTGTTCCATAATTGTTTACTTGTAGTCTTACTATTTATACTGTTGACATAATTCATCCAAGAATCCCTCTGACTACGTCGTTGTATTTTTCGAAATGCCGCTTTTGTTTTTTTATAAATAATATAGTTTTCTTTTGTTGGATATCTATTGAAGATATTCCAGGCTTTCCTCTGTTTCCGATAAGCATCGCTACATTCCTCATTCCACCAAGGATTCTTTTGTTTTTTTAGGCTTATTAATTACTTTTTTAATGGAAGCGTCAGCACTTGCTATACTTATGTCTGTTATTTTTGGAGTGACTTCATCAATTTCTGCAAGGCTACAATATCAGCAAGGCTAGTAAAAAGTGGCCAGTTTCAAAAATATAGTTGGTTTGACTGACAGTGTGAGGTTGGTATTGGCCTGCTGGTGGGAGAGACTGATCGGTATTCTTAAAACGTTATTGAGAAGAGTACTGGGTCGATCTACTTTAACTTATGAATAGATGACGACGGTGCTGTGTGATTGCGAATCCATAATCAATTCTAGACCGTTGACGTATGTCGTGTCACAGAATGTCAGGTTGTGACAACTCAACCCAGCTCGACGGATTGTAAAAACAATGCTCGGTTGCTGTAAGTTCTGGCTCCTTAATAAACTTGATACATGACATGGTGTCAGAAGTATAAGAACCCGAATTAAAGAATATATATAATAATAAGCTTGAGATGGAGACATTTAAGCCACCAGGTGAAATGCGGTTCAGCTCCGGAAATGTTGCAGAAGCTTGGAAAAAGTGGCTTCAAAAGTTTGAAAACTTTATGCTCGCATCGGAGAAAACTAATAAGCCTGACAACATTAAGATTGCCATTTTGCTTAACCTCTTGGGAGACGAAGGTGTAGAGGTTTACAATACCTTCAAGCATGGAGATCCTGATGTTCCTGAAAAGTTCCAAGACGTATTGAACAGCTTTGAAGGACATTGTATCCCGTGCAAAAATGAAGTGTACGAAAGATTTAAATTTTTTTCGTGCAAGCAACTCGAGGGTCAAACGTTAGACATCTATCTAACGCAGTTGAAAACGTTCGCCGGGACATGCGATTTCGGGGATCAGGAGGAAAGCCTGATTCGTGATCGTATTGTGCTCGGAATAAATGATTCGAGCCTGCAGGAACGGATGCTTCGTGAACCGGCGTTAACCCTAAAGAAGGCATCCGATTTCGTCAGAGCTGCTGAAGCAAGCAAGGAGCAGTTCCAATCGATGAAGAGCATCTCCAGTTCCAATCATGTATTTGCCGTAGAAGCATATGGTGATAAAAGGAACGATTTTAATGACTCGACTTACGATTGTAAAAAGTGTGGTTGAAATCACCGAAGAGCCCAGTGTCCTGCCTATGGGAAAGTGTGTACGAAGTGCAAAAAGAAGAATCACTTCGCCATAGGGTGTAAAAAGGTGAACATTCATGAACTGGAATATGAACAAACTAACAGTGAACTGTTTGTTGAAACCCTCACAGTAGGACAAGTAAGTGAACTGAATAACAAAAATACTGATGCAACTTGGTATAAAACTATCGAGTTGGTTATAAATAACAAAACAACTCGACTTAGTTTTAAACTGGATACAGGTGCGGAGACTAATGTGCTCCCATATGAGGCTTTGAAATGCTGTAACATAAATTTAATTCAAACTGAAACTGTATTAGTTGCATATGGGAATTTTAAAATTAAGCCTAAGGGTAAGGTCATAATTGAATGTGTTTCAAATCATCTTCGAGTACCTATTGAATTTTTTGTTGTTGAAATGAATGCTACACCAATATTGGGTTTAATTGCTTGTGTTAAGTTAAATTTAATACAAAGAATTGACAATTTAAGTGTTGATAATAAAATTGATCTTTTGAAAAAGTACAAAACTGTGTTTCAAGGTCTAGGTAAATTTCCAGGTGAGGAATACCACATGGAATTAAAAGTTAATGCAGTACCTGTAATACACCCACCTAGAAGGGTACCACAATTTTGTGTATGGACGACACACAGTTATACAAAGTGACCATAAGCCTCTTACATCTATTGTAAATAAACCAATGTCTAAAATCTCATCTAGGCTACAGCGAATGCTATTAAAACTTTTGAAGTATGATTATGAAGTACAATATGTACCTGGAAACAAAATGTACTTGGCAGACACATTATCACGGGCATTCAAGGGTGATATTCAGGTCAACGATGACCCTGAGATGGAAAATATTGTACATAGTATAGCCAAATATCTACCTATGAGTAAAGCTAGGTTACTACAATTTAAGAATGAGACAGATCAGGATGGGGAATTACAAAGTGTCATTAAGTTCATTAGAGAGGGTTGGCCTAAAGTAACGAAAAATATGGCACATAATTTAAAATTGTACTTTAAATCACAGGGTGATCTTCATGCTAATGAAGGGTTACTATTTCTTAATGATAAGATTGTTGTCCCTAAGACATTAAGACAGCAAATGTTAATGTTGATCCATGAAGGCCACTTTGGGATTGAAAGGTGCAAACGACGAGCCAGAGAAGTGATGTATTGGCCGGGCATAAACGCTGACATAGAATCTGTAGTGACACGTTGTGAAATATGTGAAAAGTATAGGCGATCTAATGTTAAAGAGCCTTTACAGCCACATTCGGTTCCTGATAGACCATTTGAAAAGATAGGGGTGGATATTATGGAGTTTGGGAATCTAAGTTATCTTGTAATTATGGATTATTACTCTAAATGGATTGAAGTTTCAGAGCTACGTAATAAAACAGCTAATGAAGTAATTAATATCCTTAAGGATATGTTTTCAAGATACGGAATTCCGAACATTGTTGTCTCTGATAATATGCCATTCAATAGTTATTTGTACAGAGATTTTGCTAATGCTTGGGACTTGGAGTACATTTTTACTAGTCCATATTTCCCACAAAGTAATGGTCAAGCTGAAAGGGGAGTGGGTATAGTGAAATCCATATTCAAAAAGGCTAAGGAAGAAAACAAGCATCACTTTGTTGGCCTAATGGAATATAGGAACACACCTATATCAGGACTTCACTTCTCTCCAGCTCAGTTAATGTTTAGTCGAAGACTGCGAACTAAATTACCAGTAACAAACAAGCTGCTTAATGCAGAATTGTTCAATGACGTCAGAGGGTTGTTGACTAAGCGTCAACAAACCCAAAAATGGTTTCATGACCGTTCTGCAAAATCTCTGAGTAAACTAAACCCAGGTGATTCTGTAAGAATGCAAAACATGAAAACAAAGACTTGGGAACCTGCCATAGTGATGTCGCAAAACTCAAACTCTCGCGCTTACTTAGTCAAAAATCAACTGGGAAAAATATTTAAAAGGAATAGAAAACACCTTATAAAATCTTATAGTAATTTTAGCGAAAATAGGAATGATTTTAATATTGAACACACACCTGATGAAATTGCAAGCAATATACCAAATCAAAATATAATTAATAGCAATCCTGATCTAACTGTTACAAAGAGTGGACGGATTTGTAGAAGACCGAGGTATTTAAATGACTATGTGTAATTTGAAATGTGTATATTTGAATATTTTTGCACCTATGTTATTGTACAGTAATTGTGTTTCTGTGATGTGTATTATGTTTAAATTATTATTGTATATAGTGTACACATGTAAAGGGGGATGTCACAGAATGTCAGGTTGTGACAACTCAACCCAGCTCGACGGATTGTAAAAACAATGCTCGGTTGCTGTAAGTTCTGGCTCCTTAATAAACTTGATACATGACAGCGGATAATGACGCAGAGCTGGTTCCATTGACTCCTTCAATGTTTCTGCGAGATTTCAAAGTGAGTGGTTTCTGACTGTGATAGAATTGATCACCAGAGTCTTAATAAACGTGTTAAGTATCGGCAAAATTTACAAAAATCCTTAAGAAACAGATTTCGATCGGAATACTTGGGAGCTCTACTTCAGAGACCTGAACGTAAAAGGGCTGCCGAAGTAGTAGTTCGTGACGTATTGATTGGAAGCGTGCGCGCGCGCGACAACACGGAATATATCAGTTGGCCCCTTGGGATAGTAGTCGAGGTAACCCCAGGGAAAGATGGTGTTACAACGCTTGTAAGACTAAAAATTACAAGGGGTGAGTTGCTTCGACCGATACAACGCCTCTATCCTTTAAAAGTGTCAGCAGCAGAGTCAGTTCTAGTTAGAGAAAAATTGACAAGTACAAAATTAAGTGAGTTACCAACAGTCAGTCAATCAGTTGACTGCAATATTGAATCTTCTGAGGAGGCAAGAAAAACTAGAAGTTGCCGTATGATTAAGATGCCTCGTAAACTGGACTTGTGAACTGTTTATATAATTTTGTTATTGTAGTTGTGACTATAATTAGTTATAAGTCAAATTTTAAGCTAAAAGTTAACTTAGTTGGGAGAATGTTGGATTGTTACTCTACCTGATTTTTATCTTTGCTTTGATATATTTGGTAAGTTAAGTTGCGAATGGCAAGTCTAGTTTTTATTATGCACGCAAAGAAATTATTTTTGAGTTTCTTTTCGAATTTGCTAGAGAAAACTAGTAGTATTTATACGCCATAAATTCTGCTGAGTGTATCTTGTGATTTAAAGCAAAGAGTGTACGTATTAGAAGTGTAAATAAACTGTTTGAGTAATTGTGATATAAGGTGTTTTTATTGAACAATTGACTACATCAACTTTACTCTGAATACTTCTGATTCCGAAATTCAAAAACTGAACAAGTAGAGCTAAAGGGTCTATTAGCCTGAATCAAACACAATACATAGAAAGTACACTTCGCAAATACAATGGTTTCCAAAAATTAAGGGAAAATCACAAAAATAGCGATAACTCGTTCAAAAAGAAACCAATCCGTATGAAATTTACATTTGTTGTTAAATAAAAGATGTTGAATAAACTGCAAAATGCAAATAAGTGGCGCTGCAATCGGATTGCATCATCTGTGAGGAGCAAAAAAAAAATACAAGCTAGAGAGTAAGGCAGCAGATATCGCTGTTATAATGAGATAAGAAATCTGGGATAGCCAATTCGTTGCCATGACCTCGAGGTATCATTTGCCCGCAGAACTACGATTTAGAGCCATTGTAAGACTGGAGGCAGGTCAAAGTCAGACAGAGGTAGCTAGATGACTAAATGCGAGTTCTTCTGTGGTTCATAGACTTTGGCAACAATTTCAAACAACTGGTTCGGCATCCAGAAGGTTCAACCAAGGACGGCCAAGCGTTGCGACAAGCGCCGATGACCGATATTTTCAGTTATGTGCTCAAAGGAATAGAACCGCAACCCCATCTCATCTTAGAGCCTCTCTTGCTGGAGCCAGCGGAAAGTTGGTGTCTACATCTACCTTGCGTAGAAGGCTTCACGAAGGTGGTCTTTACACGAGGAGACCTGCCATCTGTGTGCCGTTCACCTCACGTCACAGGAGGGAACATTTGAGGTGGGCACGCCAACATGTCCACTGGACGTCTGATCAATGGAGTCGTGTTCTCTTCACGGATGAGACCCGGTTTAGCCTTCAAAGCGATAGTAGACGTTGTTTGATTTGAAGAAAGCTGGGAACACGGTTATCATCCATAAAACAGTACTGAAAAATATTCATACATAGGAGGCAGTGTCTGTGTTTGGGGTGGTATCTCTTTGGGTGGACGCACACACCTCCATTTCTTTCCATGTGGAACCGTGAATGTTCACGTCTATAGAGATGACATCCTTGATACTTATGTGCGCCCTTATGCCGGTGCACTAGGTAATGATTTCATGTTAAAGGTAAGGATGCGACATCGATGTATTGGAGTCAATGTTTTTGAAAAATCGATGTTTATACTTGTCGATGTTTTTTTTTTACGTTGTCGATGTTTTTACGTTGTCGATGTTTTATTTTTAAATAAAAAAAAGTACAGTTATAAAAAAAAAAAAAAAAACAAGTAGCATAATTTTCATTATTAGCAATTTGAATATACTTTTAGACCAAAGTGGCCAAGGTTGAAGGGTCTGAAAAGTAGGAATGCGACATCGATGTCGATGTTTTCAAAACATTGATGTTTCATAAAAAACATCGATGTATTGGATCCATTGTCGCATCACTAGTTTCTAAACCAGTTTTAAGAAATAGGAAAAAAAGTTTAAATACACTGAATTTTAAAAACATCGATGTTTTGCTGTCGATGTCGCATCAGTAGGTGCTAAACCAGTTTTAAGAAATGGGGGAAAAAGTTTAAATACACTAAATTTTAAAAACATAGATGTTTTGGGGGCGATGTATTATCAACATCAATGTTTTAATTTTAAACATCGATGTTTTGAAACATCGATGTTTTGCTGTCGATGTCGCATGACTAGTTAAAGTACGACAACGCAAGACCGCACAGGGCTCGCATCGTGGAAGATTATCTTCAGCACCATACAATTCAGCGCATGGAATGGTCAGCTCGATCACCAGACTTGAATCCCATCTAGCATGTTTGGGATGCTTTAGAAAGCCGTGTTGCTGCTCTCAATACTCCTTTTCTAACCCTTGCCACGCCTACAACTGTTTTGCAAGAAATGGCTCATACTTCCCAGCGAACTCATCAATTGCATAATTGACACCATCATACATTTCTGTATTGCTTCTAGGGGTGATCATACTCTATATTTCTATACCAAACTGACACATTCACTTTGTTAATTTTATACATGTTCTAATTTCTAGAACACCATAATTGTCTGGTTTGTTATTTTTCAGGATATTTTATACCTTACTATCTGTTATATACTTTGGCTCAGTTTCATTAAATTCTAAATGTAACTTTTTGAAAAATCACTATTTTTGTGATTTTTCCTTAATTTTTGGAAACCAGTGTATAATATGCATGAATGTCACGTTGTTTCAACGCCACTTGACTCGCATCAGGTATTAACGAAACTTCAGTTACCAAGTGACAGTGAGAAAGGAACAAAGAATTAATGTTCCATATCAGGCAGCTGTTGGGAGCCTTCTTTATGAATCTCAAGTAACCAGGCCTGATATAACCTTTGCTGTTAATATTGTTTGCCAATTCTGCAACAACCCTGTACAGCCTCATTGCACAGGTGTCAAAAGGACAATGCGCTACCTTCAGGAATCCACAGAAGCAGTGTTAAATTACTCCAAAGATCACAGTGATGAAATTATCGGCTTTTGTGATTCCAATATCGGCGGCGATATTGGTGATCGAAGATCAACCACAGGTTATGTCTTTTGCATAGGTGGTGGTGCAGTGTCTTGGAGCAGCAAACGTCAACATACTGTTGCTACAAGTACGACAGAAGCCGAATATATGGCTTTGTCAGCATTTTTTAATATTTAGATGAACAAAATTATTAAAGAACTTGGAATCTCTTCTATCAAACCGATTCAAGTTTTTTGCGACAATAATGGTGAAGTCAATTTGAGTAAAAACAATGTGTACCATGGCAGAACCAAGCATATTGACATTCAACATCTCTTTGTTCGAGTGTTAAACTTGGACATATTGTTAAACTGATAATATGCTTGCAGACTATTTGACAAAAACTGTCAACAGACAAAAACATGAGCTCTTTGCCAGATCAATGGGTTTAATTTTGTAACTGTTATTGGGATTTTTTATTGCATCGTGATTGTATTCAATGTGATTGTTTGAATTCTAAACCTAAAGTAGGAGTGTTGGAAATTAGTTTCTAAATTGTGTAACTGCCAATAGAGGGCGATACCTGTAAGTACTATATAAATATGTGTCTGTCCAATGAATCTTCACTTCCCCAGTTCTCAGGTTGCAAGGTCAGAAATTTGTTTTGGAAGTGACATCATCTGGCTACATTTTAAGGCAGATCCGTAATCTACCGAGTAAGAAAAAAGACAAGTGGAAGTAAAAGCATCATCTTACAGTGGTTAGTTTACACTGAAAATCCTTCTCATGAAAGAAATCGCTAAGGCCATGGCATCGAGGTAAATGTTACTCGTTTGTTTTCTCAGTTTAAAACGCTCCGACGAGAAAGCTCGTCATCTGACCGGGGTTCAAAATTATGTGGTGTCCTCGATTCTCTCTCTTCGGGATTGATCCCGGGCCGTTGCCAATAACCCATTGTGTTTCTCCAGAGCGATGTTAATTAAAATCCCACCTACCGATGAGAAAGCTGTCGACCTTTTGCCAGTCGATTTAAGAATAGGCATGAAAGGTTGTTAGAAGAGCTGCCATAAGCAAAAGCATGAATGGCGATCGTCATCGATGTTTCCCCCCTACCAGCTCGTTACCAATGCTTCTCTTTTGACACCGACCGATAAACTTAGAACCAGAATACGTGCTAAAGACGACAATTATGAAAGTACTTTGTCTACGCCCTTACCACCGTCTCTTAATTTAAAGAATAAACTCGCCCGAAAGCGCATGACTCGATTGCGAAATAGCCGTGCTAAACATTGCACAAGTTAAATATCGAGTGCTCGGTAAACACATTAGCGTGGGCCGAAAGAAAAGTCGAATTTCGCAGGAACAAATTTTAATAGTGAAAAAGTCTGAGGATTCACCTTTCAGATGAACGTATCGTCGACAAAAATGTGAAACATAATTCTGTCTAGTCAATTTTGTCAGCTCTCTTTCAACTAGATAGTATATTAAATATACTATCTAGTTGAAAAAACTAACAATTGACGTGACAGAAGATTTTTCTGTACATGTTGACAATAACCCGCAGTCAAATATTTTGAACTTACGTGGTTTCACTTTTGCCGACGATGTTATTTTTTCGCAATAAATAACATCCTAGTGACGAGGTTGAATTGATTAAATTCTAACTTTTCCGTATGACAGCGTCTGAATTTGCTCCAGACTAGGGTTTTTCACACAAGCAGCGCCAATGTGACCTAAAGGAATGGTTTTCACTCGTATAAACTTTTAGATTTTTTATTATTGTCAAACATTAAAACCAAATTTCGATATATGTACAGCTTAATGTGCAATGAGAATACTGGGAAATGATAAAATGGGCATACAGCATTTTCGTATAATCTTATTGGAGGATAATTTCCAAGCGTGAAGACACACATTGGAAGGAATTCTAAAACGTGAGAAACACGTGGGTCCCTTGAAATCGTTTCCGCGCCTCTTGCACACGTGAACTGCCTTTTAAGTCCTTGCTTTTGCATCTTGTTGGAATAAGGTTCAGATTTGGAACTCATGCCCTACGGAAAGGAAATCGATACTAACCATCCGAAATTCCTTCCAAGTTGAGTTCAGATCAATATTATCTGCATCAAATTTGCCTTATCGTTAAAAATAACAAGATTTGGCAAATGTACCGCTAGAAAAATCACGTTCAAGGTGGTTTATAACAGTTAATGAAGTCTTAAGATTGCATGTAAGAACCTAATTATCATTCCAGAATTTCGTAACGATTGTTACATAAATTCTTAGGGATTGAACTAGTTTGGTTCAATGTTAAGATTCAGCAGACACACAAGGATAGTGATGCACTAAAAGTAGGCTTGTCACCATGAGAATTATTGACTCTCCTCGGACTCATTTTGGAAGCACCCAGTGAACATCGTCTTCACAATAGTGACAGACGAGAGTATTGGAATAATATAGTAACGATTGAACATGTCATTCAGAAAAATCTAAGTAGCAATATATTGAACAAAATCCTGTAGGTAAAAGAGAAATCAAGAGCAACCGTTATGGTTTCAAGAAGAAATAATAAATTACAAGAATTCGCATAACACTAAGACTCATTGATTGCGTGAAAATTAGATTTACTGATCCTCCGGCCTTTTCTTGCCTTGTTACATATGATTTTCCACGAATAGTGAATACCTCTGACAATTCTCTTACAAGACTCCATGCTATACTAAAATGTGGAGATTGCAAAAAGGCTCTACATAATGCCATGGAGAATTTAGCCGAGTTGTTACAAAGGTCCACTGTTGTTTCACAAGTACATGTCCAAAATTAGACTAAACATATCTCACGGTAAACACGTTCCACATGTACGTAGTTAAATTAATGTCGCAATTGAGCAACGAAACAAGCTATTGACGATTGTCAGGGATCCATCCCGAAAGGAAAGCTCTGAAGACAACACCTCGAAATTATGAATCACTGTTAGATAACGAAGTCCCACCTCACTCTCCAAACTTCCACACCATGCCAACGCGAGGACATTCAATGCCACGACAGGTTTAACGTGAACCAGCCACCTTGCACACGAGTCCTTGATTGGATAGTTTTGAACTCACAATCCTGTGGTTGCTAATCCGTTACTCTTTAAACACAACCCGCACGCTTCTGAGATAAGGTAATCGGTAATTTTGTAGTTAACGTCGTACTAGAGCAACACAACGGGCTATTGACGACGGTCCGGGATCAGTCCCTTAAGGGAAAGATCCGAGGACAACACCTCGTAATTTTGAACCACGATCAGATGACGAGGCAACACCTGAGCTAAGGAATGGGTGAATTCGATGTGCAGACATCGAGTCCAGAGTTTTTATAAGCACCGAAACAAGAGACAGAACTGTATATTGCAAATTAAATACAATTATCTCAAAGATAATTATGTAGAAACTCTTGCGTAAACGCGTTACTTGTCTTGACCTATGCTTTCTTATTTGGAAATTGAGCCAAGTTTGGTCTTAATGTTTGAATGCTTGTGTATAAAATCTCTTGACCAGAGTAAGTTCGAACAGTTTCAAGCGGAAAACTAAACCGAACAAATTTGAGAACTTCAACATCCTGTCTCTTCACTCAGATATTCAATTTTGAAAGTATTAACAGATATATCCATCCAAGGTGGACCATTAAAATTTTTACGAGCAATTTCAGCCGTTAACTTATGTTGAACAAATCAATCGCCTAGAATTTCACATATTGTCTACTTATTCATTTTGGGTCGATTGCATCATTCAGTATTTAGATTTTATTAGAATGTGTCGAGGAACTCTTATTGACGTAACTGATAAAGCCTTGCAACCAGAATTTCTACACACCCTTCCAGTTAAATTGATACAAAAATTAATTGGAGGTTTCAGAGAAACTTTTCCGATGGGATTGGATGTTTGGGTTTTATGGCGAAAGGTCCAAAAATGTAAAACTACGCCATTTTTCCGATGGGAGGAACACATGTCCCTTTACGATCCCAGTTTTTACTATGCTGACAAAATAAATGTTAGGCCATTTAGTAGGGTAAGTGCAAGGTCTATATTGTTAGTTAGGAATTCGGCATATAAATATTCAGATGAAAATACAAGTATCTTTCGAGAACTACGGCTAAATATGCATAATACACAATAATTTCGTAACAAATTGTGACAAAAATATATTTATATTTTATTATAAACAATAGTTAACACATAGCCATTTTAGAATGTTTTACACATCGCAATCCACTGTTATACCCGTCCTCAACAGGATTGTTTTGAAGTTTTTTTCTGTCAAAACAAGTAAACTTGCTTTCCATTGTTTAAAATTACTTTTACTCTTTTATGTTTATTAAAATCTAACTAGGGGTTGTATATTTCTTTTTAGTTCACTCCTTTGATTGTTACTTAATATCAAAACAAAATGACCAATTGCTTTTAATTCTAATTTAATTACCTACAAGCTTTAATACTCTAGTACTTCGTAAATGAAATGTCTCTTCATTCTGGAAAAGCTTAAAAATATTAAACTATCACTGAAGTGTAAGAAAAAAAAAGAACTTAAATGACGCAATTGCCAACTCTAGAAAACTTATTTTTAAGTTCAAACATGAACTATTATTGTTTGGCAATACACATTATACAATAAAATCTATATTAACAAGACCTTCTGCATTTATAAAAGGCAGTTCACGGAAGTTTAAATTGAACAAACTACATATTTGCAATACCAAAGCATAAGAAGTGTAGATTTATGGACGTTTTAAATAAGACTCATTTGAAAATTCAAAGGAAAGAAACATTTAGGCTCTTAGGAGTTTACATTGTTTAATACTTGTAGTTTGTGCACCACCCATTTTTTAGATCAGTACATAAGTAACTAAGTTAGTAAATTAATGCAACTTTTTTAATAACACCTTAAGCATCATGCTGTAGTTCCTGATCTAATCAACAGAAGTTTAAAAATACTGGTAAAGCCCTCTGTTTACAGAACTTAATACAAATTTAAAAAAAAAAATCATTTTTTAAGATTGTATATCACTGCCAGGTTAAAGTTAACACAAATGTTAACTTTAGGCCAAGGATATTTCTTAACAGTTCTTAAGATATCATCTCAACTACATACATTACAAATGTATCCCAAATAAATTTGAATGAACCATTCAAGATTTATATATACCACAACCTTAAAATTCCTTTCTCAATTTCCCGAGAAAATATTTTCTATGCTTTCACTTTTAAATACATGTTATTTACACATAAAAATATATAACTAGCTGAAATACCTAGCATTGCACATGTTTAATTATTTAAATATGTAAATAAATCACCAGAGTAATAAGTATCATTTTGTAAGAACAATTTTATTGTTTCAACTAAACAACTTTTATTATTGCAGTCATTATTTCACTGACCAGCCTTCCAATTACAACAAAAATTGTGGATATAGTTCATATAATTTTCAAATTATGAGTAAGAAACCGTAATTACATTTTTCATTTAAAATTAAATGTGTGGTGCATTAGGTCATAAGTGCAGTTAAAAAGGAAGGACATTAATTTCTTATGCTAATAATTTAGGAGACAATAGCGCAAGTTTAAAAACAGTTTAAACTGGATAAAATACTTTTGGATGATAATCAATAGAACTTTTTTGATTTTCTTGGGAAACAGTGGTCGGATCTATTTTGAACAAACCAATTCCATTCCCAGGTATATCTTTTCAGGCACAATTAGTGATATTAACAGTAAATCTGTATATTTGAACAGATTTTTCAGCAGTAAAGACAATATATAGTTATAGCTGGCATGTGTAAGACTTTAAAGAAATTTGACAAATCTTAACAATAACTTGCTTTGAAATCAATTAAGTAGTTCTAAAATTAGCGTAGAACTTTGCTACACACTTTATTTGCTCAGTCCAGTCAACATACTGCAATGGCTGATACACTTTCTCAGAAATATACCAAGATTTACAAAAGGTTGCACTAAAATCTATTTTTGAATGACTGTGCAATGGAGAAACACTGTCGATATATTGTTTATGATAATTTAGTTTAAAAAAATCAAATATCTTGATGTACTAAGCAGTAAAGGCTTTTCCAATTCCAAATTTCGGCAAATACTTCAGTGTTGAGGTTGGAGCAAAAAATATAGTTTCTAAGTTTAATTTACTGATTCATATACAAGATGCTCAATGATGATACTGAGCACAATTTATGTTAAGTCTTCAACATTTAAAAAGAGATCTAAAACCATCTTTAATTTAATTCATCAAAATTAAATCATTATGGTCAACATTTTTTATACTTTTTTGGAATTAAATATCAATATATAAAAAAATTTATAGAGCTGATCCTTTTACGTACAAAAGCTGTTTTCATACTTAATTTACTATTAGGAAAATTTTTCAATGCAATATCCCACTAGATTGATAATCTAATTTGCGAATTTGAGAAAATTATTGACTCGAGTAATGTACAATAGTAAAAGGAGTTTGCAAGACAACAAAGAAATTAATAAATATTCTGCACTAAAAATATTTTAAAAATTATATTAATATGTACAAGTTTTCAAAAGACAATTTCACATATATCCTTGAATAATTAAAAGTTTGTCAGAAGAAAAGAAATGAAGAAACAAATTTAAATATATAGCATAAGAATCTTTAATACAAGAACAACTTTAAACACGAATTAACAAATATACATGGCAATGAGTTATACAGACAAGAGCTTTAGCTCATGCAACTGACTTCTAATTTCCGACTAGTTTATTTCAATTTTCACTGGCCACCATTCATGTCCACTGATCAACTAATAAACTTCTTAATACAGATAAGTATACCTTACTTACTTTACAAATCTGTGGCTGCACAATGAAAAAGATATATCTACAACTACTCTTTCTTTTCCAAACAGATGTTTTTCTGTGATCAATGCATAATTAATGGTTTGAATGTAATTTATTGTTGTTAAATGGCCCATGCTAAGATATCTATAAGATTACAGCACATGGTAACCATAAATACTTTAAATGAAAGAGTTACCACCCACCCCCCTGAGGGAAATGAACAAGGAGAGTGCAGGGTCACATTACAAATAACAAACTGCCACACTAAGCAATGACAAAAGCCTGTTCTATGAAATAAAATAGTGACAAAACTTATGACACTAGGCTGAACCTGAAGAAATATTTCAAGGCAAATCACAAGGCATTTCAACATACAATCTTGATTTTTAAAATTTCAGCTGTGGCATGAAACGTAAAACTATGTACAGCAGCTAATGAAATGTGCTTTTCAGCAATGGGAAGATATCAGAACCATCTCCTGTGCCAGCACTAAAGATCCGTGGAAAATGAATAATAGTACTATGCTCATGCAATGTCACATACCAATCCCCACTATTCTTGATTTCATATTGTTGTTTTACATCAATACTTTTTAATACAAAACTTCTAAATCTACAAAATAAAGTGTTCATTCTGCCCATTACTTTTTGTTTCAATAGGCAAGACAAAATATACAGCTGTCTTCTCAACTGGGCACACGGATGGAACGTAAGATTTCAGTAGAGTCTAGTTGTCCTAAAATCCAATGGCAATGCTGTACACTATACACAGAAACATGTAGCTCTGCAGTTATATCAGATTATTCATTAGCATCTTACACATACGGTGTCAGTTCCATATTAAAAATAAAATATAAATTTGATATTTGAATTTCAACTTGCAATGGACAAAAGCAGCCAAAACAAATATCAACTAGTGATATACATATACATTAAAATATCACAATGAAAGTTATAAATATTGAAGATTAATATTGCAGTAAACAAAGAATTGTTCTTGGAAATAATATTATGCGGACTAATATTCATTGGGTCTTCTTATACACATTAAAAATCAAACATCCAAAATATTGCATTTCCACCAGCACAACGATGACATATTAGAATTGGTTTAGAATTTGGTAAAACGTTTTGTTTCCATGCATTGTTTTACAAGCTATCATTGGCAACACAATGCTTCTCTCCTCTGTTAAATTTAAATTATGCCCAGCTGAAAAGGGCTACAATGTAGACTCCACAACTGGGAGTGCAAAACAGATGCAAATACTAAAAGTCAGCAAATTCCTTGGCACACTTTTCTGTTGATGATATACGCAGTGCCTCTTCTTCATAATCATCAAAATTACTGGTATCACCTGGTCCTTTGCATTTTGGAATGAAAGGAGCTTCAACCTGTATTCAAAAAGACAAGAAATTATTAAAAGATATTCAAACATTGTTTTTGGAATGATATTCAGACATTGAATAAGAAGCAATACAAAAACTTTAAAAAGAAAGTGTTTGTTTTTTCTTTAATATATACAAAATAAGCTGAGTTGAAACAACTGAAGCAAGAGAAATAAATCTCAAGGAAAATAAAGGCATGCTTGCCATAAAATTTAACAATCTAAATTTTCCAATGCTCATATTATCTTTGAGTCTTTCTGCAGCAGTTTGAAACCAAATAAAATGCACTCAGCTATTTTACAATCTAATATTGATAACATTTGCTTTGTTTATTGCTGTATACAATTATTCTTTTGGTATATAGTTAAACGCATAAATTCCTAATTCAAACCAAATCTGAAATTTTAAACTCAATTTAAAAAACACTTGGTACATAAATAATTATTCAATCACATTAAAAAAATAATGTAACGAAAATTAAAATACTGTACTCAATTTCTAAAATGTGCTAAGAAAATTAATGTAAATCTAAAATTTGTTTGCATGAGATAAATTAACAATGAGGATCAATAATAAATCATTAATATTTTTAACAAGATCTAACATTGTTAAAAATCTGTATCATTCCATAAAATTTATACACGGAAATATTTTAAGGAAAGATGGATATAGTTAAATCAGATCAATTACTTTTAAGAGTGTTGTTTAAAATATGTATATCTTTTACTTCTGTTACTTTAAGGATTTCATTTAGGTAAAAAGTGCATGTAAAAAAATTGGAAAATTGTTAAATATAATTATTTTTTTTCGATTCTTTAACATTGATTTATAGGAGTTTTAAAATAAATCGTTTCTGTAATACACATTTATGTATATGTAGTCGTAGAAAAAAAAACCCATCCCCCTCTTCATTCAAGCAATTTTAACAGTAGAGAAAATTCAGAGACGGTGCTTGACTGAAACTAATGTCTTCCATAAATTAAAATGCATAACATTTGCACAAAAGGCCGTCTTCATATTAAATTGTGCACCAACTTCATAACATCCTAGTTAGACACAATTTCGAATCTATATCAAAATCTAGCTTCAGATACCAAATTGCATGTCATTACGTCTTACTGTTTTGAAGTTATGAGTACAGAAAGATTGGAGCACCTAATGATAAAACAGTTGCTTAGACTTTTATGTCTTACTAAATAATATATCTATAGCATATATTTTGTATACCATGGTACAGTCAAATAACCCAAACAATATCCACCTGATATTTATTTAAAAATAGTTTTTAGCATGCAATATTAATTATTAAATTAATACTTGAAAAAAATTATGAATTGAAACCTTGTTATATTTTGATGGAAATCGATTCAGCAGGACTTCTAATATGGTCATGCAAAATTTCAGCTAATTCCGATGATCAGTTTTTGCGTTACATTAAATTTTCTTTATTATTGCGATTTTAGCAGGCAACACAAAGCTTAAAAACTTCTGACAAACCTAGGATAGTAATCCTAGGATCATTTGCACCTGAATAGTAAATATAATAATGTAATTCTCAAATCGTTTGCACTTGCATAATAAATATAATAATTATCGGATCGCTGAAAAGTACTTTGAAATTCGAGTAGCGAGAACTAATCTTGATCTACGAATAGCGACTTGCTATGTGGAGATCCATGAAAGTGACACGAACTATAGCATTGAATATCTTGGGATATAAAGATAGTAAAGTCATGAAATTTCATATTTAGACTATATTAACGATGCAGAGCCTGATTATGGCATCAAAACATGGTGTTTCCGTAAGAAATGTTCGTTGTTTGTCCCAAATTTGATACAAAGACGTCCCTTTATGTAATTTTTTAAAATTTGAATTTGTAGAGGAGGATATTTTTTATTGAATGATACCTTTGACTTTGCTTTGGTATGAATAGGGCTTGAAATAAAGGAGGTGGTTCCTTTTTTCATGACTGTATATATATGTGTAAACTTTTTAGAATATTGAGAAACAACAAACTATTATACAAACTGAATGCAGGTATTAATTATACTATATATATGAACACTTAACAAGCTTTAGAATTTTTAGAATACAAAATAAAAAACTATAATTAACATACATTTGAATGATCAAAAAGATTTTTCTTAAAATCTATGATCTATATTTAAAGCAAAGAAAGATTTTGAAAGTTGACCTCTTAGCCATAGAAGAATCTAGACTGCTAGAAGCCTTGAAAATCATTTGCAAAATGATCAGTAAGAGTTCGCCGGAAAGTATTTTTGTCTTCAGCATAGTTATCGAATTGGCGAGTATCTCCTTTTGATGTTAGTTTAGGTATTAGAGGGGCTTTCATCTACATAAGACATGCAAGGAAAGAAAGGCATGCAAATAATAAAACAAAATCAAAATCATAAACTAGCAAAGAGGAAATCTACAGAAAACAGAAATTATGTGTCATACATGCATTAGAAAAAAAGAAATGAAACAGTTTAGAAAGAGAACTATAAAATGATAAAAAATGAAATATAAAATGATACCATCACCATAAAAAGGCTTTATTAATAACACAATTAAACACCTGTATAACCATAAAAAAAGGAAAAAAAGATATTCATATAATCTTTTATAACATAAATCAATAATTTCTCAAATCTATTGTGACAATTAAGAAAAATATAAAAAATATCAACAATAAAATAAAATGATTTACAATATGGGTGTTTCAAACTGAATGTTAATAAATTAATCAAGCGTTCAGGAATGTGGTACAATATTTAATTTTTTTTCTCATATTACAATAAATAGAAATTTAAGTAAATAGCTGAAAAACGTGACTTTTTGGAGGAGATTGATAGTTTGGAAATGCCGAGATTTCAAATGAATCAGAATAATCACTAATTATTAACATAAATGATTTTTAAAAATTGTTTTAAATTCAAAGTATCTGTGTAGTTAGTATAGAAATTATGAAAATACATGACGGGAAAACTGCAACAGAAAGAAATTACTAAAATGCATGTATTAAAAAATTCACGGCAAGAAAGTGTCAATAAGGAAAAAAAAACCCGCATGATTTAAGCCTTAATTTAATTTAAATATTTTTTACCCTTCAATATACTTAAATTCTATGAAATCTAAAATGTTCAATGATGTAAGCAACTTGGAAAAAACACTAAAGAACAATTTGTACATACTTCTTAGCACGCACACACACACACAATGGCAGTTTCATTATTATAAATACAACCTGAATCAATTAGGATAAATCCAAATATTTATAATGGTTTTCTATTAATGGACTGTGTTATAAGATAAGCAATAAAGGTATCTTAAATTTTATATGAATTTATGATTGAAGATCAGAATGTCCTTAAATCCATCCTTTTTAGAAATTTTTTGGATTTCTAGTAAGAGGAATTTTAAACTCCCAATTTAGAGAAAGCACAAATAGCAAAAATAATTTGCCAAAATATGAAATGATTTTGTTAAAACTTTATAAATACATTTATGAGGAAATTAAAAATAAAGTTTTAGTTCTTTCTTATAAATACTCTTTAGAAATAAATTCAACAGCACAATATACCCTCCTCCTGGGTGCCAACTGTTACAGAACATCGAATTTTTTTAAATTTCAGATTACAAAATTACAGAAAACCCTGCTAAAACAGGTTTGTAAAAATTTGCCTTTAAATATAGAAAAAAAAAAGTTTACTTCTTTAAAAACAACACATATTTTAATGTTTTTATTCGAACTATCTTGGTGCTTTTATGATATTTTTGAAGTTATTTTAGTGTAATGATAAATTTATGAAAAATACCTTGTTTTAGTGTAGTTTGATGTTTAGATTGGAGTTGGAAGATATGTAGATATATTTTGGAAACATTTTGATATGAAACTGTCATTTTTTATTGCATATGAAATTACACTCAATGAATTACATAATTCATACCTTTAAAGTTGCATATTTATAAGCTTATAGTTTTCAAGCAAATCTTTAATTTATTGTGAATAGTACTGTGGCACAGGAATTCAGAGCATAAAATTGTATTTTAACCTTGAGCTGATACGATCATTCACGATGAAACTTTTGGAAATAAACTATCTAGAATGTACAAATTGAATGTTAAGATTGGTTTATAAACTGGATTGAACAAAAACTGTAACAGAAAAGAAATCGATTGAACTGTCACATCATGATTATAAAACTGCTTTTTTACAATTAGCATCTATGTAACATTTGTTTAAAACAATTTATTCCATTTCAAAATGTAAAACTACACAATTTATTATAATTAAAGACCTTATACCAATACATATATCTTATTTACTAAGAATGCAAAAAATATAAAACAAACTTATCAGCAAAGGAGTCCTATTATCAATAGTAATAAAACTAGATATTATCTAGTTATTCATTAACTGAATTGCATACCTTCTTTTGAAATATTGTAATCCAATCAGTGGTAGCAAACCATTTATGATTTTTAATGTCATTTACACCATTTTTCAGATTTCCATACCGTTTCGTTAAATCAACCTGTAATAAGTTTTTCAACAGATCTTTTAGATCCGATGTGAAATGTGAGGGGAAACGGACCTGCAAATGAATAATATTTCGATTAGAAATATTTCTCGACAGAGAATAAAATTTCGAGGTACAGTAATTTTAAGGTCTTTTGAATACCTTTCCTGATACTATTTTTTCATAAATCTGTATAGGCTGATCAGCAAAAAAAGGAGGATAACCAGCTGCCATTTCATACACGAGTACTCCTAAGGCCCACCAATCGACAGCTTTGTTATAACCCTACAATGAAGTAAACATGAAAGATACATGGTACCATAGAGAAGTAAACTGTACTTGTTATTTTATCATGATTTTGGCATCAAATTAAATTGAAATATATCAAATAGCAACAGACGAAATGATGCACATAGAAATGGTTTGGCAGATAAATGGTAACAAGTCTGTTTATATCACAAATGTAACTAAGTTTTATAACAGGATTAGACACTATAAATGGTAAGACATACAATTTTCATACTGTTTAAAAGCTAAGCATTTTTATTCTTCATGAGAACTTGGGGTTAAGTAATCAACACAAATGCAATCTTTTTCATTTTAAACTGGGCCATGGGGAACTACTACACTGAAAACTGTTTATGAAAATTCGTTTTAACTATTTACAACTAATAAAACAAGTTTTGATCCAAAAATTAATCATATTGGTATAACATTTGGAAGGATGTCACTTGCACAAGTCAGTTATAAGAAAACTCAATAATACTAAGGATTAAATTTGAGATAAGTTAGGCCATACTCTAATATCAAGTCAAGAAACGGTTAAATCTGCTAGGAATGAAAATAATAAAATTTGTGAGGTCCTACCAATGACCACAATTCATGCTTTAATAGTCAGTAACTTACCTTACTGAGAATAATCTCTGGTGCAAGATATTCAGGTGTTCCACAAAGTGTCCATGTTCGACCCTTTACTCTTTTTGCGAAACCAAAGTCTGTGACCTGGAAGAAAATATAAATTAAAAATATAAAGCAGCAATACATATATATTGTTGTTTAATTTGTCTATTGCATTGTCAAGTATTATATAAATGCACCTTGTTGAGCATCGGGTTGATATTAATAAATAAACATTTCTTATGGCTATTCATTATACACCAAATGAAACTATTAGGCATGTACTTTAACATTATAATTCAATGTTAGCTTTATTGCTGGATGTCTTTTAATTAGGACCAATTTGAAAAGTCTTTAAATAAAGTTATGAGCCTCATTATGCCAAACCTTGTTTTGTTGTGTTGAATTAATCTCAAAAGAAGCCACATATTTTGCAAAAAACAAAAACCATATCAATTTATTATAAATATAGGTGCATTGACAATCCCTTTAATAAAAATCTTTCAAGACGGAGTTAAAGGTATGGGTTAAATGGAAGAATTTGTGAATTTAGAGTCAAGATTTGTAAATAACCTAAGAATCAACAAACATTACAATGTTTGTTGATTGATGGGGGTTTGGGATAGGGTCAATAATTGACTAAAATATATGAAAGGTTGTTGGATATGCCTCATGGCTTCCGTGATAAGAAATTTCTTTTTTCAAATGCCACTTAATAATTCTTAACTATCACCATTCCCTAAATAAAAATACAACTATTTTTGTTAATGTATCTGAGTAAAGGTTATATTATCTCTGTATTACTGCACCTTTTACTATGCCACATGGGCATTCACTATAAGTTACGTACTTATTATATAGTACAAAGTCCCAAATCCAGTCAATTTGCTAACCAGTGTTTTATTTTCCTCACTTTTTTCCAACAATTTTTAAAGAACTAGGAGATAAACCTGGACCTAATTGATGAAACAACGCAAAATAACCAACATGTTCAGAGTAAATACCACACAGAAAAATTAGAAGATTTGCAAGTAAAATCTGTTACATTGTATTCAAGATATTTTTTTCCCCTTTAAAAAAATATCCTATTTATATACCGCTATTTTACTATTGTAATCGCAAAATTAGCGCGATGGGGAGGAGGGGGGGTTAGGTTAAGGTTTTTTCACAAAAAAATGTACAAGTAATCCAAAATGGCTGAGGTCCACAGGATTCCGGATTTTGTACTGCATATATTGTTCAGCAGGAGAATTTCTCCTGTTGATAGCCTGTGGGTGGAGGCAGTTACTGTAGGAGCAGTATTCATTTATTTTGAGGGGATGACACAGAAATCTTAATTCTACTTTGTTTTTGGTCAATGTTAACACTTAAAAATCAATAAATACATTTCCAATTCATCATTAGGTGCACCAATGTGACATATATATTCCTTAAAGCATCTCTGTGAAAAATGGTATAAGGCACATTTCTACAGCAATAGAACAGGCAAACTAAGGTGGGAGTAGTCCAGAAAGTAAACAAATAATACATAACAAAAATATGTATATAAATTTATTTCTTTGAAAATATTTCTAATAAATTCAAATAAAACACTAAGCTTACTTTTATATAGCCTTGTTGATCAATGAGTAAATTTTCAGGTTTCAAATCCCTGTAGATCAGATCCAAACTATGCAAGTACTCAAAAGCAAGGACAATTTGTGCTGCATAAAACCTTGAATGTGGCTCACTGTGAAACAGGTTAAGCATACATACAATCAAGATTAGAGTTCAATTCCATGAAAACAGAATACCAGGACATACCATATTGTCAACAGAAAAATGCATTACAGATTGAATGCAGTTTAAAATCAAGTGTCAACATTAAAGTTATTCTTTCAAAATTTCAATTATGAAAATAAAAGTGTAAACCTCCATTTTGCTCTACAGATAGAAAACTTAAAAACGTTTCAATAAAATTAAAAGCTTCAATTCAAAGAAAAAAAAAAAGGAAAATATATATATATATTTTTAAAGTTATTTTGAGTCTTCATTTTTCACAAAACGTGAAATTACTGAGAAAAATAGCAGAATACAAAACTTTGAATTATGCTTCATGAACTAGATATCCGAACAAAGATTACATATATAAAAATGTTATACAAAATCATATAGGAATAGAAATGATAAAAAAGCTAAATCCCAATAGCTATAGAAGTGTACTATAACGACTAATAGTCATCTACTGAGTTAAAAGCTATCATGCAAATATCTTCAACTACTATCATGCAGGAGGGAAGGTATTAACTATTCTTTAAGTGAACTCTCAGTTTTAAATGTATAAATCCAGTACTGCTAAAATATACAAGAAACAGCAAAATAAATTTATTAATTAGCTCCACTATGATTACAAATACTATAAGAAATATGTGTGTTAGAAAATTTAATCAAAAGTAAAATGTGCCTCTTAAACGGAATTTAATGCACATACACACATCACAATTCAACTTTTATTAAATACTGCTGTGTTAAAAATTAACAGATCAAAATAACAAATTTCACCAACTGTATTAATAACAGGAAGGATTACAGTTGGTTTGTTGCTCTTGCCATTTTTCAATACACTAGAACTAATTAAACGACACATAGAAGCATTACAGAATATTAGTTTCTCTTGATCAAACTGCAATTGTGCAGCACTTAAAACAGTATAGGAACTAACAAAGCCAGAAGTAGAGGCATGTTCCAAAATTGCCTTCTCAGGAGAAATGTACTATTGGTCAGACCTTTCCCTGAGTCCTAAGTATAGTTCTATGTTACAAGAACTGAAAATGAAAGTAAAGGGTAAGTCAGTTATTGTATTGAAAAGGTTTATAATTGTTATTTACATATTCTGACTGAGAGTTTACTCAAGTAATTCTAAATAAAAAAATGCAAGGGGAAAAGGTGCATGCATCAAAACCTGTGCATATAGCATACACCTTACCTAAACCTTCCACTTTTCCGCAGATGAGAAAACATTTCACCGCCTGGCACATATTCTAATACCATATATAAGTTAGAAAAGTCCTGAAAAGAGAGACAGATTAAATATAAGGCTGGTAATAAATATTTCATGGAAACTTACCTAAAGCGACCTATTCTCCGTAGGTGTGAAAACATTTCACCACCTGGGACAAATTCAAGAACCATATACAAATTTGAAGTGTCCTGAAAATTAAAAATCTAATCTTTAAACTAAAATTAAATTCGAATAAAGACCTTTCTCAGAGTTGCAACACGTAAAAATTGCATCTATAAAAACTTTAAGATAATTAGTACCAGGTGTAAATGTGGTGTCTCAATGAAGTAACATGTATTTAAGTTCACACACAAATAAAAACCTACTATATCATTAGATTATTAATGTTTTTCTCTTTATACTTTGTTTTAGATTATCTTTATTCTTTTTTTTTTTAACAGATGAAAATAGCTCTAATTCTAATGTTAGTTTGAAGTAGCTGAATACATACACAAGCATCAAAAATTAAAGAATAGTGAAATAGCATGATTTAACTGGTATATAGTGAAAAGCATGGTTTAAAGACAATGACAATGTTTAAAGACTAAAAAGGTTCAAAGCAAATTCTTGTTTAATGTTAAGTTAATCCATGCTTCACTCATTTTGGTTCATAAAATTAATTTTTCCTCTTATTGGCATTCGCCTGGTATAATTTTTTGGAATTACCAACTAATATCAACAGTTCCATCCAAAATTATAGTTTAACTGCATATAATATAAAAGTTTGATGATTGGAAAATAGGAAGGGATTAGCAGAGAATGGAAGCTATTTATTAAAGATATCTTTACCTGATTATTACTTTAGTCACTAATGCTGGAAATAGCCATTACATTGGGAATAAATCTAGATAGGAAGCTAGGCATCTCTTGAGATTATTTTTACTATTAAGTAAGAGATAACAAATCTCTAGATTTACACAACATAAAGTATTTCTGAAAAAGGACATCATTATTTCATCATGCATGCTAATGAAAAACATCTTATAAACAAACCAGAGATGCAAACCTTTGACAGATCATGTCAGTAATAAGATGATTGATTATCAGTAAAGAATATATTTGTAACTAAAATTTAAGTATAGGTAATATGTAACTGATCCTTAGCAAACAGTGGTAGATAAATGGATGACCAAATTTTATACTGTCTTAAGAAAATCTACAATCAGTCTTTTTGTGACTTATATTAACATACAAAAATATTCATTAAACATGTAATTTACCACTGACATAAACACACAATAGTTTCAAACATCCATGCTTGTGTGATCAACCTTGGTCCAGAACACAATCAAGATGAAAACTACTGATTTGATGGTTTAGGAATCTGTGAAATGACTTTCAAGAATGTTTTCCATAATACTGCATAGTTTAATTTTTTTTTTATAAATCTGACTTTTAATCATGATTAACGATAATGTAAACAGTGAACTTAATTTTTATTTAGTTTTGACTGAATTAATTCTATCTGAGGAAAATATTAACAATAAAAATAACAATTCAACCATTATCTAAAATAAAATTTTAATATTCTTCCATTAGTGCAAGTATTTTTAATGTAGGTTCTCTCTGGAACAGTTCTTAGATAAATATACTATCTACCATAAGTATTTGGACACCCATGCAAGTGACGATATCTGTTGTCCTGATACATGTCACGCCTTCCGCAGTAAAATATCGTGTAAGAAACAACATTGGCATTAGTCGCATGCAAGATGCCACAAAGTGCAGTTATCTGATTTCGAGAAAGGTGTAATCGTCGGATATCACAGAAATGTCCGATTCTTAAGGGATATATCTAGCAAGCTGAATTACCCAAAATTGACAGTGGCCTGTCATTCAGAAGTGGAAGGTGATTGTCAGAATGTGCCCCGAATCGGCAGACCCACCAAACTGGGAGATAGAGACCGACGGGTGCTGTCCAGAGAAATTCGGAAGAACCGCACCCAACCAATGGCCCACATACTCCAGGAGTTTCAACAGGCAACCGAGAGTGTTGTTTCGATTAATATCATGCGTAAGGAAGCACATCTGCTTGGTTTTCATGGTTGTGCTGCCGCCCATAAGCCTTTGATCACAAAGTCCAACCGCACTGCTCGGTTAATGTGGTGCAAAGCATGTCGAAAGTGGACATAGATCAGTGGAAACGGGTTCTCTGAAGCGATGAATCAAAGTTCACCCTCTACTGTTCAGATGGTAGGGTCTGCCTAGAGAACGCTCCTGCCAGAATACATTGTGCACAAAGTAAAGTTCGGCAGAGGTCGAATTATGGTCTAGGGGTGTTTCTCCTGGTATGGACTGGGACCCTCGATCCAAATTCATGATAAACTCAACGCCAAAGCCTACTGCACTATTTTGGATGACAGTGTGCTTCCTATGTTGTGGCAGTTTTATGGGCTGGACCCATGTTACTTCCAGGACGACAACGCCAGCTGTCGTGTTGCGAGGTCCACCATGGATTGGTAAATTGACAATAGGGTTAGCCAAATGGACTGGCCTGTCCAGAGCCCAGACCTGAACCCTATCGAGACCCTCTGGGACAAATTGGATCGCTTTATTAAGAGGTGCAACAACTGTTCAAATTCGGTGAAGTAACTTACGTCTTCTCCAAGCCGACTGGAAGAAAATACCACTAGCAGTCATACAATGACTTGTGGAAAGCATGCCCCGGAAAGCCGAGGCTGTAATAGCCTCTCATGGAGGCTCTAGCAACTATTGAATATGAATAGATTTTGTTTTTCTTTTCTATCACAGGTGTCCAAATACTTATTGGGAGATAGTGTATAAACAGTAACCATCAATATAATTCCTATTTAAATACACTTTTTTAAGATGTAGTTCATTATAGTCTCAAGTTATTTTAATATAGAAAAATTGGTTAGACTGGGTGCTTTGACTATAAGTCATCAAAAGATAGGAAAAGTTATTTTAAAATCAACACTGCTTAAATTCAGAAGGAAAAAAAAAAAAAGGTGATATTTGGTACATGGTAGCATGCAGCAAATGGAAAAAAATACACCTTTGGGGCAAAAATTTCAAATCGTGAACAAAAATTCTTCATGTTGAAATATAACAATTACAGAAAATCTGTAATGGTTGGCATCTCTGACAATGCCATCACTATCAGTGGGTATCTACTAGTTTTTATATTGATTCAGGGAGGCTAAAAAAATGAAGTGAAAAGTTCCCCAAGGTTTCCAGAGTATTTTTCATGAAATTCCCCAAGTTTCTCCATCTGCCAAGCATTTCCCCAGTAATAACGATACACTTGACATTTGATGAACTAAAAATTTAGACTGATAAATTAATAAAAATAAGATAAGTAAAACATATTTTTATTGAATACCATAATAGACCAGATAATATTAAGTTATAGATAGAATATTTATTATTACATTTTTAACTATTTTGATGTGTTCGCAGAGCCATCAGCCCATGAATCCGTCAGTAGCGCCAGTGCTGGGTACATCTCTACTATTAAAAAAGGAAGTGTTTGTCTGTCTGTCTGTGTCCTGTATGTAGTGTCCTGACAAATTAATGGCACTTACAATAGTGAAATTTGGCACACAGGTTGTTTAAATTTTTTGCAGTTTTTCTATTGCACCCGAATTTTAAAATTTAATCTAGAAAATTATAAAATTAATTTATTGGAAGTTAATTATTTGTGTTTTCCTTAGAATGGCAACAGTATAAAGACATGACATATTCTAAATTTATTTTTTCTGTGTTTTCGTTTCATTTTGCAAGGAACGATATTTCGGCAGACGAAAAAAACAAATAACGTTTTAACTGGAGTTATGTGTAGTTCCTTTTTCCATCTCCTAGATCATTTATGGGGAACCCCCAGCCCAGCTTTTGATCCGGCTCGCTGAACATTTTAAAATAACGTTCGAAAAAAAAGTAAATATTCTCGGTTTTAAGCTAATCACCAATTTGGACAAACAGCAACAAATTTTTAATAAACAAAGGACACAACTGGACAATATTGTGAAAGCTAGCCTCATAGTCAGTTTAAAAATAGCGAAGTCATCGAAACGATTTGCTGAAGGAGAATTTGTCAAAGAGTGCCTGTTAGCAATTTCAGATATTTTATGTCCCGAAAAGAAAAAAGAATTTGAGAAAATCTCATAAATTTCTAGTGATTGTAAGTAAATACTTCATCAATACGATATTATTCTGTTCATGTAACTTTACCATTCTAATTTATAAATATATAAAATAAAATAAACCTTATCATTATTATGTTTTTACAACTACCTATTATCTACGGCCCGTGACTTCATTAATATCCTAAAGTTTAGCCCGCAACTTTCCAAAGGTTGCCCATACCTGTCCTAGATCGTTAAAGCTAGAGCAAAAATTTTAACGGATTTGAAATCTGTGGAAAATTTCTCATTAGATCGATACCCAAAAATATGACTTTCTTTAAATAAAGAATTTTTAAATTGTAACTCTTATATTTTTTCACAATACGAATATCGCCGCTGGGAATAATGACCTTCGTTTGATTCGAGATTCATTCATTTTGACGAGTAACGGATTCGAGTGAAGCAACAGAAATAATTAACGTTTTGACTGGTGTTCTTCAGTGCTCTTTTCTATCTCAGCAATCATTAAAGATAGAACGAAAATTTGAACAGATTTGCAATCTGCGGAAAACTTTACACTAGATAGATACCTTAGAAGTTTGATTTTCTTTTAATAAATAATTTTTCAATTAAATATTTATATTTTTGCAAGAGATTGTGATGTTACGCAAATTGGATCTATTCTCAACTCGAATTTGGCCGCATTTGACAATGACGAGGCCATCGGGGCGTTGCATGTGGTGTTTCTTTGCGAAGCAAACCAAATGGGAATTTGTAGCAATCACCAGGGGTTAGCGAGCGGAGGTCACATCTGACCCCACAAAAAGAACTGTAACGGGCAACGCCATGCGGGTATTATTATGTCAGCAGACTACCCAATAAATCAATACAAACTCATTAACTTTTCAGAAAAGAGAACCTCAGAGTTCAAAAATTTTACATAACTACTTACTAACATAGCGTAAAAAATAACAATTTCTAACACATATGCATAATCTAAATGTGTACTTTTCCGTTAGAAGGCGCAACTTTGGACCAAATCAAAATCACCAATCTACGTATTTTTTATATAAAATTATTTTTTGAAAAGTTGATTAAATTGGAATAGGATGTTTAACTTTTACAGGTTTTCCAGGCCGTTAATATTTTTCATAACCCGAGGCACTACGCTACTAATATTTACATTAGGGAATGAGACAACGCTGTAGACTTTGGTAACAGAATTTCCGGCTATTACAGGTTAAATAAAACAGTATACAACTCTTTTTTCTGGATGTTTACGTTTACACTTCTCATTTTCAGAATGAAAACTAAATTGCCGACATTTTTATTTTGGTTCAAAGTGGCACCCCCATGGCTAACATAAAAGTACCAAATGGGTGCCATTTGCAAAACAAAATTCCAACTTTTCCCCTGAGTTGAACATTTAAACAAAACTTCCCCGTTTTTCTAGAAATGATTTTTTTCTGAATTCCCAGTTCTGTCGCCACCCTGTAATTTCTATTTTCTTTAGGCAGATTACTAAACTCCAATTTAGAGACAAAACAAAAATTTATAGATACTCCTTCCATACACCCAGAAATAACACATAAAGTGACACAAGTAAAAAAAAAAAATTGATGGTATGTCATTGAAAAATATGTATGATGTGCCCCAGCGTGTTATATTATTTTTCTATAGAATATAATAAAATTTAAAGACATAACACTTACCTAAAATTTAAAAGAAGCTTATACTATTTCAATATAAGTTTTATAATATCCTTTGATGATGTTTCTCAAATTCTGCAATTTTGAGTTGCGTCACTTTTCTTGCCGGGGTGCGATATATCGATGATATATTTCGTAGTGTTAACTTATATCACTATAAATTAGTCAAGATGGTATCTTGAACATTCTAATTATTTTAGAGAAATGAAAATGTATATTCAAAAGAATGTTTTAGGATATAAATGGATAATATTGATCTGGCCAATCTGGGGGAGGCCAAGTAAAAATCGAAGTTATGGGTCATGTAAAATGATCAGCTAGATATTTTGAACTCAATTTAATTTAAAACAAAATTAATACCGCAAACAGGGAAGATTACAGTACCATAATTTGGAGTTGAGGTATTTCAAACAACATTATTATTTCACACATTGATAATGATGACATTGTTATAATAGCATAATAGAAGCACTCAAACAAAATTGCATAAGAGATTTTTGATCATCTATGCACACAAAACTTTATGAAAAATAATTGATTGTTACAAGAAAAATTGCAATCATCAATGAAACATGGTTTCAGAACACACTTCTACTTACAAAATTTAAGTGAGAAATTTTGCTTAGACAGAGGCTTAATTATGAACATTCTTTACAACTGTCACAATTTAGTGAGTATTTCTTGAGTAAGTAGTCAATAGTTTAAAAATATAATAAAAAGTGTGCCAATATAATTATGTACTTCAAATAAACATTTAAAATACATTTAGCAAATATATCATTATTAAAATTTCAATTAACTTGCAAATACAGAAAATAACTAAATACATTAAAACAAATTTTGTGGCAAATCTCTTGATTGAATAAACATTTAAAAGACATTTTTGGAATATTAATTACATTGAATTGCTTTTCCATGGACTCACCTTGAAATGATACTCTAATTTCACAAGAAATGGAAAGCTGACAGCTTGAAGAATTTTTTTTTCATTCAAAGTGTGTTCAACTTGTTTTAGCTTCACTACCTAAAATGTTAGATGAAATATTACATATTTGTAACTTGTTTCCAAGCAATTCATTAATTGGGTTTAAATCTAATTCAATTTTAATTAAAAGTATTAAAAAAGCAATTAAAATTTAAAACACAAGTAACCATTTATAAGAGTAAATCAGAGTAATCTTACAAATTCAGAACCTGCAGGATCATATTGGCTGTCATTTTATGGCAAATTTTTTTTGGTTAAACAGTACAAAGTTTAAAAAGGACAGCAGCACCACAAAAGACTAACCAAGAAATCAATTAAGGAGTTTAACCTCTTAACGCATTTTCCCGTGTCTGACACGGGCAAACGTTACCGACAAATTTGCACAAGCCCGTGTCTCACACAGGCGATTTTGTATCTCGCGGCATTATTTTATTTCCAATGCCCGTCTGAGATACGTTTTAGTAAAAATAGGTAGGCTAGATTATAATTACAATTATTGACCATAGTGATGCATTTGGCTGCTTAAAATGTTTTGTTAGGAATTCTTTATTATAAAGCAGTTGTTTGGTGTGGAAAAGGTAATAAATACATTTTTATTGCGTTAAATATCATCAAAGTAAAAAGTTAACCATAAATAAATTTTTACTAAGTGTTTTTGTAACTTGTTCAGAAAAAGTTATCTGATAATGAGCGACTCTGACGATTTTGAATATGCCAATTTATCAGAAAATTTCCAGCGATGGTATATCATACCAAACTGAATTTTTAGCCATTCTTATGCTGCTTGTAAGTTTGACAATTTGATTTCAATATTTTGAAATTCAAAATAAACATGTAATCAAATCATTTACACTTTGTTTGTATAATAATTTTTTTAAATAAACTTAGCCCCCCCTCTTACTAGTCACCCCTTCAACTAAAATTACAAAAAATAACTTACACTATATTTTCTGTCAAAAAAACAAAAACAAAAACTCGATAATTTTTTTTACTAGTTTTTCCGAAAAAAACTCATGCTTTAAGGGGTTAAAGCAAGATAATACCAAGCCACGTTTTTGCTGAAATTAAGCTGACACTGCTATTTGTTTGCTACCATGGTAAGTTACAATATACTGCAAGGAATTTACTTAAAATACCAATACATAGCAGATACCAGTTCTTGCCCCAAGCCATTCTAGAAGTTTTTGGTAGCAAGCATCAAGCATTAGAGGTTTACCATTTACATGCAGAAGATGACTATAATTTGGTACTAAATCAGAAGATTTGTTTGTAAATTAACATGTGGAATTCTGATTATCTACCTACAGATATTACTTGTTTTAATCATTGAAAGTGAATATGAAAGAGTCTTGATTGGTTTGATTATTAATTATTTTGTTTATACTATGCATTTATGAAAAAAAATTTCAATCTCATTCAGATAATTCCTATATTTATCAAGAAACTACTGCACTTTAGTGTAACCGTTTCAATAATTAAGACAAGCTTTTGTAACGTGGAAACATTTTTCCTAGACTCGATAATTAATACCATCCACTAGTCTATGATCCTGCTGCTTGAAAAAATTAATCAAGATAGTGGTTGGATGAGCTTGGGACATGAAACAAATTCTGCATGGATGTGGAATTTGAGGAATGCAGAGCACATACACGAAAAAGGAAATACAATTTTCCAAGAATAAAATAAAAATACGATGTGCCACAAAGAAAAAGAAAATTCAGTAAGTCCTAAATATCATTAACTTCATTTCGCCAATATACCAAATAACAAAAACTTGACTCATAATCATGAGAAAACAGAAGTTGAGATGATATGAACTAACTATAACATTATTTAAGCATACCTTAGTTACTGTGTTTGTTTTATGAATTTTCATTATCATTCAAAAATCATTACAAGTGTCGTGATTGTAAAAATACGATTAATTATGACAAACAATAATTGAAATCCTAACTTGTAAATTGACTGCCCATGCAACACTAAGCTGACATAATCAGCATTTATAAGATTAATGTACATAGAATATACTTTAAAAGATAATTTCAAGATTGTACAAAATGGAACTATCTCATGTTTAATGATTTCAAATACTATTTATCAAAACATTAAAAAATACATATATACATTTTTTCAATAAAATAATTGTTTTACATGTAAGCATTACAAGCTACTTTAAATTTTAATGCAATGCTTATAAAAATTCTTAAATATGAAGATATGGGACAGAAGTATTTTAGATTAATGCCATATTGCTATTCAGAACATGAAACAATAATAAAATTAAAATTTAAAAAAATCGGTAAACACTTTATTCAATGTGATTTGAGGAAGTGATTCAACTTTCAAACCACTATTTCAAAACAGTAAAAATGGAGTTTGACACTCTTGCTTCAACCCTTTCAATTCTACTATTGCAAACTAAACCTACAATGAATCCCCGATTTCACGATTTCCTGCATATATCACGTCATTTTCCATTGGTCCCAAATAATTTCCTATACTTTCAATGTTAAAAAAATCCAGTACTTAACGTTATAACTTCGAAATATTTCTCGTATTTAATGTTTTTTCAGCTGGGAGTCAATGCGTCAATTGTAAATTAGATACTAAAAACTTAAAAAAAAATTAGTAAAAGCCAAATTCAAACAAAAATAACAGATTTCTTTAAACAATAAACTATTGTAAAAGAAAATATTAAAGGCATGTGTTACTTAAATTAGTCTTTATTTCATGCTTTATGTTTTTTTCTCCGACACTGATTTAATGCTTTCCCGCATATAACGTTATTTCTTTACGGGCACTTGAAGTACGTTAAATCGGAGTTTCACTAAAAATCTAAATATTTCACAAATAATCATGTTTTGTTTTGTAGCTCTATAGTCCCTTTTGTTACATGAAGACCTATTAATAAACTGAGGTCAGTAGCCTTAAAGTAAATTTGTAACCATTACAAACATTCAGGCCAAGAACCTCTTGAACTGAACATTCTACCAGAACCATAAAGCACATTCCTTTTATTTAAGAGGGTCAAAGTTTAAATATGCAATCTGCAATGAGGAAAAGAAAATTTGTTCTTTTAGAAATTTCAGACAATTTTTCTGGGTATAAAAACTATCCATTTCATTAGATACAATCTAAATTTCGGTTACTTTTAATATTTGGAGCTCAGAGAATAAAAATCTGTAATGATTAAAATGTTAGAAACAAAAAACATTTAATCAAAATTTTCCTTCTCAAAATTTGAATAAACAAAAGAATTAAGGAAATTTGCAAGTTCTGAAAATTACCCTATTTTGTACTTACTAGATTATTAATTACAATTTTGCCCCTATAAGAGTGAATCTTTTAAAATATTTCTTATCAGCATTTTCATGTAGCCTTGAAATTGGTAATTAACATAAAATACAATCATCATTTAATGAAGCAAATTTTTATGCCACTGAACTTCTTTCAATACAATGCTGAAATCATATTCAAAAGCAATTGGAAATAGAAAGAAGGAAAACTCTTCAGTAACTATATCAATTTCTCTTAGAAACACATTCCAAAACATTTCTTGAAACTAATTCCCCCTGATTTAACAAGCATGTTGTAAAAAAAAACAAGTATTATATGCATGTTTAATTCTTTAGATAAATGCTTGATTACTAGTTTGAAAAAGTGGAGAACTCAACTTAAATTACAAAACTTTTGCTTATCAGCACTCTAAAATGAATTTGCTACAAACGAAAGAAATTTCAGTTCACGAATTTTCGATGCAGCCAATATGTTTGAAAAAACATCACATAAAGGAGACTGACACAACTCTGTTTATAGGTACTCGACCATGCTTTGCAATGTTTAAATGATTTTATCATCCATTTCCTGTAGTCTTTACAACATTAGTTATATTTTTATTATAATGTAGGATTTCTGCTTCAAGTTCTTGTTCTTTGCTACATAGTGCTGTTTACTTGCCTCCCAAGAAGCATGATGTATCAGGGAGTCACAGCAGTTCCATAATAAATTATTGAATTGTAAAAGATAGAGTTAAGTAATCCTTATCACTCCAAGTGGCCGTAATCCTGCCAAGCACAAGACAGCATTCTATGCACGCTATAATATCCTTGGAGAAAACTGTTAAAACAAGAAAATTATAACTTATACTAACTTTCTGTTTGTCGAGAATTTTCATGGCATAAAAATCTTTAGCTGATTTATGTTGAACAAGCATTACACGCCCAAAGGATCCAGTTCCTAACGTTTTGATACGATCAAAATCTTCTAAAGAAGCTGTATTCTGGAATAAAATAATCATATATTAAAAGGAACTGATTGAAGTATTGAATGCAATATCAGTATTATAAATCAGAGCACATTTTATCAATTCAAAATACAAGGTTACTATAGTATCACAAATATAGACAATACCACAGTTCATAAACAATACACTTAAATCTCTTACCAGAATAAACTGCATAAAATAGTTAATTTTGCAGTCGAACAGCATTATATGTGATTAAGAAAGAAGTTCCATATTTTTTTCAAACACATATCTCTTTTTACAATAAAAATGCCAAATTCGGTTTAAAATACAATTGACTAGTAGTTTTAACTTACCTTAAATTTGTGGTAATAACCTTGATTATAGCATGTATTTCAGCCTGAATATCATTTTGAAAACGAAAATAAAAAAACTTAGTTACCTACCTTGAAAGGTGATTTAAAATGAAAAACTGCTTAGTTACAGAGCATAAAATTCATTTGTCTGCTATATTTTTAAAATTAATAGACATGAACATAATTTTAGACAAAATATTTCATCTACTGTTACATTTTTAACAGAACAAACTAGGAAATCCTAGAGGAAAACAAAATAGAAATCCTAGAGGAAAACAAATTAGAAATCCAGATATGTATCAAACTAATAAGAGCCACACAAATTTTTATAACAGGAAAGTGAATGAATCAGATTTTTTTCATTTAATGGAAATGCCTAGATAACCTAATGAAAGCTTTAATCTATTTCACAAACATACAATAGTTCATGATGCAATAGTAACTGCCATGCACTCAGTTAACACTTCATCCACTCAATCCATTATCTTTTAATGTAGCTCTAATTATGCATTCAAAGGTAATACTGATAAAATATTTCATACATAAATTAGGACTTTTAAATAAGTAAAAAGAAATGAGTGCACACATTTGAGAAAAGATGGTTGGTTACGTTTTTTACAACGCATGGGCCATATTTGACCAAGCTGCGCCAAACCATCCTTTGAGGAAAGAAAATTCGCGTTGAGAAAAATTAACTTACTTTACTAGGACTGCTCCATTTCTCTTCAAAATCTTTCCTTGCTTCTTCCAGGAAAATTTTTACTGCAATAGAATATATATATTAAAAGCAGCTCACTATTTTCATAAAAAATATAATTATATCTCCATATCAAAAAATATATATATATTGCTTATTCAGACATACAAGTTCTAAAAGTTTGAAAAATTAACTTGTATTACTGTACAAAGTATATAATTCAAATTAGTTGATTTAACTTTGAATCCCCATGATTTTCCAAAATATGGATTTTAGTTGTACGCAATAGTACCTACAACTAAATTTGTCCAAACATGGCCCAGACTCTGGTAAGCATGGGGGTAAAAGCCTGCTTTAAAAATATCCGTGTGGTTAAATTATTCATACAACTAAATACTTGCCAAAAGAAAACACAAGTTATGAACTCTAAGTTGGATATTTGTTTTTGGCAAACATTACTCGTGTCACAAGCCGACTCAACCCTTTCCCAACATGAAGGGCGTTTTACTACTGAACAAAAAAATAGGACTTAATAGCATTTTCCTGCATTGGTCATGTATTGTTAATCTATCAATGAAATGAAAATATGGCAGATGGTTACGCTTCTTGTGATAATTTTGCTCAAGCTCATATTTACTGCTAAATTTCAAAACATTTGACATGAATATTGTCATTTAAAATGCTCTCTTTCAGATATCCAGTATGATTGATGACTTTCACATTAACATCTTCACCAGGTAATCAGTTTCAAGACCATTTTTGTACAAATTTGGCCGTAAAACAAATAACTAAAATCCATACTTTGAAAAACTGTCTCTTCAAAGGATTTGAAGATCAATTAACTAAATGGTTAGTTGGTTAATTTTTTTATGGTACAAGGGCCAGATTTGGCCATGCTGCGACAAACAATGCCTAATCTATGATATGTTGGTCCCATGATTCTACGGTTATGGGACAAACTTGGAGAGGTGGTACAGCTTACTAAAACATACATTTATCGTATAGGAATGCATGGTCGGAAGTGATACGTGAAGGCACGAACACAAAAAATGAGACATGAACAGAAAAACATTTTTTATTAACATCCTTGCAAAGTGCTTCTTTGCAGCAATGTTTACAATAAATGCTCAAAATTTAAACCATCAATAGTAATAAATGCTTGGTACTTTGGAAAGAGTGATTGACGAACAGTTCCAAAGATGCCAGGCATTTCGCGCACGCTTGCATCCGCAATGGAGAGTCAAGCAACGAGGTCCTCAATTAAGTCAACTGGAGTCCCGTAAATGAAGGTCTTCAGATGCCACCATCAGAAGTAATCGATGCTCGATAAATCTGGCGATAGGGGTGGCCATAAGACTGGTCCACTACGCCGAATACATCGTCCCGCAAAACTGGCATTCAGGTAATTGCGGACAAACACTTTGAAATGGGCTGGCGCACCATCATGCTGAAAAAACATGTCGCACCCCGGCAAGAAAAGTGACACAACTCAAAATTGCAGAATTTGAGAAACATCAACTTAAAGGATACTGCAAAACTTATATTGGAACTGCATAAGCTTCTTTTAAATTTTAGGCAATTGTTATGTCTATAAATGTTATTATATTCTATAGAAAAATAATATAACACGCTGGGGCACATCATACATATTTTTCAATGACATACCATCAAAAAAAATTTTTTTTTTTACTTGTGTCACTTTATGTGTTATTTCTGGGTGTATGGAAGGAGTTTCTATAAATATTTGTTTTGTCTCTAAATTGGAGTTTAGTAATCTGCCTAAAGAAAATAGAAATTACAAGGTGGCGACAGAACCGTATAAAAAAAAAAGAAAAAAAAAATCATTTCTAGAAAAACGGGGAAGTTTTGTTTAGATGTTTAACTCAGGGGAAAATTTGGAATTTTGTTTTGCAAATGGCACCCATTTGGTACTTTTATGTTAGCAATGGGGGTGCCACTTTGAACCAAAATAAAAATGTCGGCAATTTAGTTTTCATTCTGAAAATGAGAAGTGTAAACATAAAAATACAGAAAAAAGAGTTGTATACTGTTTTATTTAACCTGTAATAGCCGGAAATTCTGTTACCAAAGTCTACAGCGTTGTCTCATTCCCTAATGTAAATATTAGTAGCGCAGTGCCTCGTGTTATGAAAAATATTAACGGCCTGGAAAACCTGGAAAAGTTAAACATCCTATTGCAATTTAATCAACACATCTATAGAATAGTAATATAAGACGTTGGGGCACCTCATACATATTTTTCAATAACATATCAAAATTTTTATTTTTTGAGTTGTGTCACTTTTCTTGCCGGGGTGTGATGTGATTACGAACGACAGTCGGAACATCTTGCAGCAATTCTGGTAAAACCTCTTCCAGAAAAATACGATGTGAGCCATTGAGTAGTGTTGGTAGGAGATATGGACCTATGAGGAAATCGTTCACACACTCGCCCAAACATTCAGAGAAGCGTTTTTGAATTCCATGTGGACGAGTAGAGTGCGAATTTTCTGTTGCCCACACATGAGTATTGTGCACATTGAAAACACCTTCCTGTGAAAAAGTCTCCTCATCTGTGAATAGCACAGAAGCTGGGAAATCCGGCTCCAACGCACACTGCTGCAAGAACCATCGGCAGAATTCTACACGTAGCGGGTAATCACTTGCCTGCAACGCTTGGACTCTCTGAATATGGAATGGGTGTAAACGTTCTTAATTTAAGAATCTCCAAACGATGGGTTGACTCACATGTACACGAAGTGCAATAGCTCTTGTAGTTGTGTGGAATGTTTCATCCACAATGTTCAAGATAGTTTCTTCCATGTTTGGATATCGTACAGTTCTTGATCCAGTTCTTCCGTCAGAGCTGGCGATGAATGAACCATTTTAACAAAGGTGCCGATGCAACCGCTCAAACATTTTGTGGTTCGGCATACACCTGTTCGGAAAACGTTCCTGATACAGCTATAGCGCTGCTCTGCCGTTCCCATTAGCAGCACTGTACATCACATGCATGCCCGCCTTTTCACTATTTAAAATCTCCCATCACGGCCGACAGCACAGTTGCAAATGACGTTTTCCTGCAGATGCATCAGATCACGGATAGACAGGCACACTACAGCCCTCTACCCACAGCATTGCCAGCCAATCACAGCTGCCGAGTTTGTATTACTGTTGGTGGTCACAATTTTGAGCATTTAATATAAGAATAGCAGCAAAGAAGCACTTTGCAATGATGTTGTAAATAAACAAAGGTTTTCTGTTCATGTTTCATTTTTTGTGTTCGTGCCTCCACGCGTCACTTCCGATCATACATTCCTAAACGAAAAATGTATGTTTTAGTAAGCTGTACCACACCTCCAAGTTTGTCCTATTACCGTAGAATCACCCTGTGTAGTCAGTCATATTTATAGTTTTTAATTAGAACAAATTTTAAAAAGGACTATGTATAAAATTCAGTACAATTGAGTTATGGTCGATAACAAAAGCTAAATATAGCTTATGAAACCAATATCAGTTAGGAATAAAAATAAGTTCTTATGATATGGTCATCAACAAGTCTCTCAAGGTAGTAAAAGTTACCAAATCGGTTTAGTCTATCATAAATAAAATTAGGGCATTCTGTCAAAATGTGTTTTATGGATAAACTATTATTAGACGTTGGAGGAGAAATTGTTAAAACTATTGCATAGATATAATAGCAGGTTCTCCGAGTAGTAAATGTCTATGGGTAAAAAAGGAATTTCGAATCCCTTTACAGATGGTTGAATATCATGAAGTTTGTTATGATTCTCCATAACCCACGTGGATTGCTAGGATGAATTTATGGCGTGGGTTAAAACATCATCAATGTCATGAATTGGGACATTTGAATTTAAAGTCAGTGTGTTGCCTTGTGGGTTGCGAAATCTTTCTCATTACCCCGGATCCCTACATGTCCAGGAATCTAACAAAAATATATCTGGAAATCCTTTTCTGTTAATGTTAGGAACAAACTCATTGCTTTTAATACCAAGGAATGACTTTTATTTGTATAGTTTAACAGGAATTCGATGTTACTTTTAGAATCGGTATATAATATCCAGTTTTTATCAGTGCGTGTAGAAATTGTTAAAACTATTGCATAGATTTCTGAAGTAAAGACACTGCAGCAACCATGCAATTTTCTAGCAATGGTTACATTCTCGAAGACGGCAGCGCCTAAACATTTGTAACGTTCTTAGATCCGTCAGTAAATTTTTTTTAAAAAGATTAATATTTGTTTCGATAGATATGGGAATGAAATAAATGTAAATAAATGGTATCAGGGGTTGATGACGTTAAAAATCATTGAACTAGTAAATTTTTATCATTCCAAGGTGGAGGTTCGTTTTCTCTAGGAAATGCATTCCCAGATTGTCAACATTTAATGAATTCATTATAGTACCAACTGTAAAACCAAGTGATGGTATGAATAAAGGTTTGAATGAGTAATGGCTTCCAAATTTTGGGTTAGTTACTCAATTATGGAATGGATGAAAATGGTTGGCTTTAATTTTAAAATAGTATTTTAGAGTAAGTTTTTCAAGTCGGACCATGCTCGCCTGTCATTAGTATATATAAATTCTGGACTGGCGATGTGCGAAAAGCTCCGAGATAATCGGAGGCCTTAGTGATGAATAGTATCCAGAGCTTGATAAACAGACTTAGCAGCACATCCATAGATAACATTCCCATAGTCAAGTTTCAATCGGACAACTGCACTGTAAAATTTTAAAATAGAAATAAAATCAGCTTCCCCAGTTGTGTTACATAAAACATTTAAAATATTCAATGATTGGTTACATTTTCGTTTCAAAACTTTGATGCGGGATTGGAAAGATAGCTTCAAGTCAAAAATTATACCAAAAATTTAATTTCAGGAACTTCTGGAAAAACAGTTCCGTCTAGTAAAAGATCTGGAATAGGAAAAAGTTCGCTTCTTATAGTAAAATGAACACATACAGTCTTTTGAGAAGCAAAAACAAAGCCCTTTTTATTTACCCACTTACTTAAAGTTCTAAAGCCGTTTGGAGTTGTCTTTCAATAAAAGGTATATTGATTCAGGAAATGAATATTTGGAAATCAACAAAAAGTGTTCCATACGGAGGAAGTTGTTTAATAATTCCGTCGATGTTAATTACAAAAAGTATAACTAAAATCGCTAGTAAATACTAAAAAAAAAGCAATAACAAAATAACGCTTAAAACACTTCCCTCAGGAACACCATCCTCTCTATGTGGAAAGTCATCCGATAAAATATTGATACGAACGGAAAAGGTCCTTGTCAATAAAAAGTTTTGAATAAATAGAGAGATTTTCCCGAAAGTCCATTTCGTACAAGTCCCGCATTATGCCATATCGCCATGTCCTATCATAAGCTTTCTCCCGAAGAACACATATACTATATGCTTCTTTGTGAAAAATGCATCTCCGATAGAGGATTCTAGCAATTAACTAAATGATATTACACATTCTTAATAGAATAATAAAGAGTAACACTTTTAAAATGTCAGGACGTGTAAAGGAATGGAAATAATAGAACAATACAAATTTTTTACGTGCTATCACAAGTAGTTTTTGAGGAAAATAATGGAGAGGGGGGGGGGGGGGCGGCTCTCAAATAAATATTTATAACATACTAGACACTTCGTGGCCAGCAAGCACGGCGTTGCCCGTGACAGTTCTTTTACTGGGGGTCAGGTGTGATCACTGCTAACCCCCGGTGATTGCTACGAATTCCCATTACATTTGGTTTCCTTCGTAAACCAAATGGCAAACCATTCCAATTCGTAGCCTATTGGATAACAGCCATCACGGCGCTGCTTGTGGTGTTGGTTTGCGAAGCAAAAATGGGAATTCGTAGCCTATTGGATACAGCGATCACGGCATTTTCAACCCAATTTTTTAAAAGTAATAAACAATTATAGAACTGGCCTTGTTTTCTATCACAACTTGAAAATTAATTTCTGCTCGTGTCACCAAATTCATCATTGCTTTGTTATGGTTAATTTTCAATGCAAGCATATTTGGTTCATATGTATCAATGATTCGCTTAGTATTTCATCATAACCCAAAATCACTTTGTCATCCCTTGTATATAAGAGCAAAAATTCAATCAGCACCCATCTTTAGATTTGATATTTTTTTCAGAGAACATACAACGTACGTAAAACGTAGAACATACATTACACAAGACGTAATGTTTAAAATTGGAGGGGGGGGGGCAAAAAAAACCGCTTACGCTTAACTCTTTTGGAGTTACCTAGGCCGATCTCGTCTTTAACAAAATTGACGAGATCTTGATGGACGCAATATCTCGTCAATAAAAAAAAAGACCAGATCTTGATCTCGTCATCATAAAAAATCGTAAAGTATCTTAATAACGAAACATATCGTCATTGCAAAATTGGTAAGATCTTGATGGACGAGATATCGTGTCGAAACTACTTGGAGGTTTAGATACATTAATCAGAGGACATGTTTTTCTGCACTTCAATTCGGATACAGCCATCACTAACATAAGTTAGAATCTCTCAAGGAAACTCACAATTATCAGAGAATTAAACTTAATGTAAAAACATGACAATTTAAATTTAAGTTCACATAAAATCGGAAACTTGACAACTCAGAAGACAAATAAAAACAACAGTAATTTCCAAACATATACATGATTATGTTTTACTACATCCAGCATTAATGCAATTACATCAATTTATGCTGTGCTGAATTCGGTAGAGAAAATATCGATAGAACTGCAAGATTTATCTTGTGCATACTTAAGACATCTCGCACCCTCCTTGAAAGGGATGCGTAATTAGCTGAAAAGTTGTAATACAATCACAGAATGACATAAATAGAGGGGGCTCCGCCCCGGATACTGTTACGTCCTTATTTTTATGTCTAAACAAATTAGACATAAAAACTTGGAACGATTTGTTGATATTCTAAAATGTAAGATGATTATGTCAATAAGAAACAAACATTAGAAATTTGTTTCTTATTGACATAACCATCTTACATTTTAGAATTTACAAATCGTTCCAAGTTTTAAATAGTAACAAAGATAAATGAATTTCAAAGAACGAGGTTTGAATATTAGCAGGTGCTATTTTTTGTCATATGGACATTCGATGAAACTTTACAATGTCTTAAGAACCATATCTTAGTTGGATTTTAAATTCTAACTCCACTCTTCCGAGTTCCGCTGCTGCAGTCCCACGATACTGAAATAAGGTTCTATAATTTTTACATCACAGCATAAATTTTTTAACTTAGCAATACAAATTTATTTAAGTGTAATTGATGCAAGTATTTATCCAATCTACTAGCTTTATTTAAAACAGTAATATTGCTGATATATTTGTTGAATAAAATACAGGGAGTCCAAGGCAAACGAAAAGGCATAAGTGGAAATTATTACAAAATGAGAGGTACACCCGTCAAAAAAAACCCGACTCACCCGATCGCAATTTCACAATTTACATCACAGAACGAAATAGAAGGTAGCAATCGATATGGGTGAATGTTTTCTACAAATACCAATATTTAAAATTTGTCTAAGGGGTCGTCTTCATATTAAATTTGGTACTTACTCCGATATTTTCAATTCGAACCCCCATCTTTTATCACAAATTTGGATTCTACACACAATTTCAGGAGGATTTGATGAAAAAATAATGAAAAACGGCGTAAAATTGACCGAGAAAATCCATTGAGGGAGCTTGTAAATGTTCGGAGTTCAATCACATTATAAATATTAATAAAGACGTGTAGTGGCCGTCGCAGTCAACGACCTGTTGCAGGCGCCTTGGTATGGAGTCCATTAAGATGGTGACAAAGTAAGAATCCATTCTGATTGAATCCCAGTATCTGTTGGCAGAAATTTCTGTTTGCACTTTTTTAACAATCCCCAACAACGATAATAATCATCGAATTTTGCAAACAGTCTCACTGCGCTACTAATTATGCACAGCTGAAATTTGGAATTCCGATGTTTCAGTAACAGTAGAACCGCATGGAGTCAAAATTTGCTCAGGTTTATATTCATAATTTTTATCAATATAAATTTCCTAATTAATAAAAAATAGTAAAATTTAGTTTGATAATTAAAATGTTTATAGTTTGTGTTTGGGTAGCAAAGGTTGGAAAAACAATTTCCAAGGTAAAGTAATGTTTTTAGCAAATATAACAAAAAACGTGAAACACCAATTTAACATAGATCTAATTTTTAAACACATACAAATCGGTGAAAAATCCAATAAAATTGATGTATTTTTTTTATTTCCGCCTGAAATTGTGTGTAAAATCCACAAATTTGTGATGAAAGATGGGGGGGAGGGGGGGGGGTTCGTATTGAAATTTTCGGAGCAAGCACCCAATTTAATATGAAGACGGCCCCTTAGACAAATTTTAACTATTGATATTTGTAGAAAACATTCATCCCTACCGATTGCTACTTTCCGTTTTGTTCTGCAATGTAAATTGTGCAATTGCGATAGGGTCGTTTTTTTTTTGACGGATGTACATATTTTAAGTTTATTTCGCTTCATTGAATACACCTCTATATGGGTACCATTAGTTACACGAAGCACATCAAGACGGTACTAGATTCCTTGCCACGTTCGCTGTAGCATACCCTCGCCAATGGTGGAAATGGCATACACGATATCTTTTTAACATAACTCCATAGAAAGAAGTCGAGGGGAGTGATGTCTGGTGAACGAGAAGGCCAGGGGATATGGGCCACCCCTTCCAATTCTCCGGTCTGGAAATGTTTTATTAGGAACCCACGAACACGCAGTCCCTAATGTGGTGACGCTATTACCACTTTCGATAAGAGTATGCTACAGCGAACATGGTAAGAAATCGAGTACCATCTTGATGTGCTTCGTGCAACTAATGGTGCTCATATAGAGGTGAATTATATAAATGAAACAAAAAAAAACTTAAATATAAACGTCTCATTTTGTAATAATTTCCACTTATGTCTTTGTAATACATTTTTGAAATTATTCCTTGTATATTCATATCTTATATCCAATCAGGATGGCAGACTGGTTTGAATAAATCTTTGATATTTATTTAAATAGCTATAACCTTATCACTAAATAAATATAATTGGTAAAAAATTACATCTCAGATGAATTAGCTAGCATGAAAATGCTTTCTGTAATTTGCATTGAGTATGAAAAAGCAATTAAATATGTATAATACACAAACCACATCTAGAATGTCAGGCTTTATATCGAAAACTTTTTACAATGTACCTGCAAGAATGACAACTCTTCAACTACACAAGGAGCGCAGGTGGCAATCAGGTACAGCATTCGCAATACTCAAAGTGTTTGATCTAGTACATGTAGAGTGCCTATATAATAAGAGTGGCGACAAGTGACCAAATTTGGCCCAATGCGCATGCGCGGCAGCCATTTTTCTACCAGAATCGTCTCAAAATAGGTTGCTGGGTGAATTAATATATCATTTCAGGGAGAACAAAAAGCATATGTTTGTTATATTATGGATTCATTCGGTATAAATTAATCATATAAACACTCAATTACATATGCACAACGCGCTAACTTAGACTGTCGGAAACACCATGTTGTTAAAAAAAAGCTATTTACTTAAAAAGTCTTCATATTTATGCTGACAAAACACTAAAATAATAATAAAAAAACATTCTAGAACACGAAATGGAACATGAATAAGCTATATTTTCTATTTAATTTAATATACACACGTTTTTCTCGAACACACAAAAAGTTCCCATGTTAAGTCTACGGGAGCTAGAAAAAGACCGCCTCGGGCGGTAGAAAAGGTCTCTAAGCCAATCAGAAAATGTTTCCCGTATGTCGCCACTCTTACTATATAGGCACTCTAAGTACATGTATCATGGACCCATGAATTCGGATTCCTCTGAATAGGCACTTCCATACGACAGAAAATTGAAAACGTAATTGAGAAACACAACAGAAGAGGTTCTTATTGGACTTAAGCTGCAGATGGCGTTGGTTTCCTAGAGAGCGTTGTTTGTGAGCGTAATGATAATTAGCGGATCCGCCATTTGCATGACGATCGTCATAGCGGTCTCAAACAGTTGGGGAACGTTTTTTCTTTTGTAGCGGCAACATTTTATTTCCTGTGCACGATTCGAGCAAGGGAAGCAAAACAAACAAAAAGTTTTGACTGGCATTGTTTAGTTTGTTTTTGTAAAATCGGGATCGTTAAAGATAAATTGAAAATTTCAAAAATATGCGGAAAATTTTACATTAGATCGATACCTTAAATGTGATTTTCTTAAAATAAATATTTATTTAATAAACAATTAAATGGTAAATAATTATATCTGTTTTTAGAATCGATCTGGCGTAGAATTTTACGCTGACTTGAGATCCGTTGCGATTTTTACTCTATCTTAAACGATCGCGAAGATAGAAACTTGAACTAGAGAATAAAAAAAAAAAACATTGTTTTGTTTCTCGAATAAAATAAACTAAGACAGCCGCCTGTTTCGCTTATTATCCACCATATTCTGTCCGTCTGAGTTGACATCTCTGGTCTCCGTTAAGACGGCCGCCTAGTTATGCCCGCCGTCTTATGAAGTATTACGGAAGCTAAACAACAGCTCCGTTTTCTTAGAAACTGTACCTTTACTGGCCATTTAAGAAACTGTCTCCAAAAGATGGTAATGGTAATTTTAGTTAACGTCGTACTAGAGCAACACAACGGGCTATTGACGACGGTCCGGAATCAGTCCCTTAAGGGAAAGATTCGAGGACAACACCTCGTAATTTTGAACCACGGTCAGATGACGAAGCAACACCTGAGCTGGCACCCCACTCTCCAAACTTCCACGCCAACCCAACGTGAGGACTTTCGGCCACGACAGATTTAAGGTGCACCAGCCGCCTCTACACCATACGTTTACAAACATCCATGCCCGGACCCGGATTCGAACCAGGAACCTTCCGATCTAGAGGCTAACACCTTAACCACTATACCGGTTGGTCGGCTGTCTGTCTCCAAAAGAGGATGGAATCATTAAATTTGCTATTACTTTGAGAAAGAGCTAATGATCATTTTGTAAAATTTGTTTCAAATATAACTGATCCTAGAGAATGATTAGAAAATAAATTTCCCAGCCTAGTTTTCAAGACAATTCTTGTCTAGGATTATAAATTCGCAACAACACAGAAATCCTGAAAAATTTCTGTGACGGCAAGGAGTTAGTTTTAAAAAAGGATATAAAATTTTACACCAATTATTGTACGAAATAACTTTAAAGGACATACACATGGTTTTGCTACATGTTACTAGGCAAAAATTAGATGAAGAGCATGCAAGTCTAGTTGAGTAGTTTAAGACGGGAAACACTTTCTCTAAATGTTTAGAAATCTGACAGAAAGAAAGTGTTTGAATCCTAAATAATAGACCATTAGCAAGTTATTTTACTGAAGTTGATATAAAATGAGGAAACCCTGGCAACAGATTTAAAAACCAAAGGAAGAATATTTTTACTTCAAATACAAAAACATTTATAACACAAAATTACTAGGCGAAAATACAGTATTTTTGCTTAGAGCACATGAGAGAAATTTTCAATGCAAACAAACCAGACAGTCAGCGAAGATTTTACTATGAGATCGCAGGATCAATATCTGGTAGGTAGTCAATCAACGTCACACTGGAGCAACATAATGGGATATTGACGACGGTCCGGGATCATACAAAATACATATCGGGATTCCCTCTTAAAATGTAGTTTATCCCCGTTTCGTTGAAGATTAATCATTGGTGTTGACTAATAAAGTATCATATATCATTTACGAATTCATTCTTTAGTAGGTAGGTATTTTAATTAACATCGCACTGGAGCAACACAACGGGCCATTGGCGACGGCCAGGGATCAAACCCGAAGGAAAAGATCCGAGGACATCACGCAATTTCGAACCACGGTCAAATGACGAGGTCACATCTGAGCTGACACCCCACTTTCCAAACGTCCACACCACGCCAACGTGAGGACATCCAAGGCAACGATAGATTTAACGTAAACTACCCCCCTTGTGCACGAGTCTTTAATTGGATCGACTTTCGAACTCACAACCCTCTGGTTGCTAATCCGATACTCTTAAAATGTGGCCCGCACGTTCCAGAGATGGTTGGGACTTGACGTATACAGCCATGTGGTCTATGGACTCGAACTTGCAACCCTTCAAATTTTTGATAAAACCAAACATTTATAAAATTGGAATTTAAATTCGACATTTGATATTTACTTTTTAAATGTGTAAGAATCTACACATGTTTGCTAATTTTCCTGATTTTTTGAGGGTTTATCCGTTAAGCGAAATAGAGGACGCCAGTACCCCTTTGGTGGGTGTACGTCCTTTTTCGCAACCTGGCATGTTTCTCGGATGAAACATTACCATGTCGCTTACAGAATGAATCATACTTATTAACCCCAAACATCGTCAAAGGTGCGATAAATTAAATTAGTTCCTAATCGCAAGTATTTTCTTCCCCGGCAGTTACTAGAAGTTAATCCGTAAGTCACTTTACCATTAAAAATGTAAAAACTTTTTCAAATTTTTTTTACATACATTCTTTGGAATACTTTCTATCAAGTTCGGAAAACTAAATTTCTTCAAGTGGCAGCTATTTCCATAATGACTACAATATGCTATACGGGTGATCACAATAAAATGTTGATGGTCTAAGTAAAATTAAAGTTTTAGGCTTCTTGGTCGTGTATCTCGCTATAGTTAAATATCATCAACAAATTTTCAATAACCTGCAATCAAAACATTGATTACGTTATTAAATGGTAATCGCACTGAAAATTGTATGTTTTTTTTAGCACATGTTGAGTACCCAATATTTAACTTGCACACTTAAAAATAGTTTTGTTACAAAAATATTTCGTTTTTTAAAATTACAAAATAGGTTATAAGCTCATTTTCCGAGTCCCAAAGCGCTTAAGATTCGGTATGCCCCGTTTGTAAGTTTAAAAAAAGTAGTAGTGGGTTCTGTCCTCAGCATAGCCTGCAATTCTGATGGTTGCGAGATCGGCGCTTGGACCTGGCTAAAGACCGTCGTGTTCCCTAATGGTGGCTGGGGCACGTTAAATAGGTCGTGGTCACAAAGTCCCTCATGTTTCCATACCAAATCAATACCTCTGGGGGTACCTGATCAGGGGGTTATCGGCCTCTGATTGGGATCTAAATTACGATATGTGTGAAAGGTACCTTCCTGTAAAACGGATGTGTCATGCATGAAGAAGTCCAACCCTCCGGGGCCATATATGGCCCACACGACAACAACAAAAAAGTAGTAACTTTTCAAAAAAACTTTTTTAGTTTTTATACAACTGAATACATTTTTTGAAATATTTTCTATCAAGTTCTGAAAACTAAATCTCTTTAAGTGGCTGCTATTTCCATGGTAGATGAATTAATGCGGCAGCACAACGGGCTATTGGATATGGCCCGGGATCAATACCGAAGGTGTGATCAACCAGATAGCTATTTGTGAAGGTCGGGCTCCGATGTAATTAACCTCCATGTAAATGTTTCCCAAAGTGGGTGGTAAAGGAATTTTGGACAAGAGGGGCAATGTAATGCTAAAAAAAACCCGTGTAGCCCAAAATGTTTTAAGGAAACACTTATCCATACAGATACTACAGAGATACATTCTTGCAAGAATTATACGTGGTAAAATGCAAGTAACAACTGATCGGTTAAGAAACAAAACGACGTATCATAACAAGCGATCGTTAACATGTATCGATTTTAGCATACTACAGACTTAAGCAGGTTCTTACAAGTGCAGCGGCATAAATCTGCCATGTTATGTCATGTTTACGGAACAATCAATAAATTGGTGGCGACTCAAATCAGTTAAGAGATTGTTTAAATATTGTGTATTTCCCGGGGAAAGGCGTAGAGACGCAAGAGTGGACAGTAAGATTAGTCGCCTAAAAAAGTTAGAAGCTTTCCGACAATTTTTAACGAACAAGGAGTTAAACCTGGACCTAATTGATGAAACAACGCAAAATAACGGACATATTCAGAGTAAATACCACACAGAAAAATTAGAAGATTTGCAAGTAAAATTTGTTGCATTATATAAAAATGTTTTCCTCCCTTTTTTTAAAATTATTTTTATTTATATATATATTATTTTACTATTGCAAAAGCAAAATTCGCGCGGGGGGAAGGTTAGATTAAGGTTTTTTTTGACGAAAAATGCAAATAATCCGAAATGGCTGAGGGCCGGAGGATTCCGGATTTTGTGCTATATATATATATATATAAAGACAAGGTAGATAGGTATTTTAATTAACGTCATACTGGAGCAACACAACGGGTTATTGACGACGGTATGGGATCAATCCCAAAGGGAAAGCTGACGAAGACAAATTGATACCACAACAGGAGGTTTACCCTTATCAGCATTTGCTTCCCCCCTCCAAGTTCACTGATTTGATTGATATTAATTATTAATAATAGAGAGCAGACTTGCGTTTATGTGCAACTTATTTTTTGTTATTTCACTCAAATAAACAGCTTTATAATTCCTGTTCTATGTTGTTTTATTTTCAATATAGCTTTTTGAAGTTCTACAATCACACAGCTACATTTGTAATCTATTAGCTGACATAGTTTTTCAGAGGCGGCGCAGAAATTGTCTTTGAAAAGTTAGCATTGAGTCAGAAGTTTAGGAAACTATGACGGTAGTAAAAATGAGCGACAGACCAACGAACAGAAATAAAATGAGAACGGTCTATATCAAGTATGCTTATTTAACCTTAAAACGCTACTGGACTGTCATTTTGACGGGTGGGAAGCGTTTGGCGATTCGCCCACCTCTCTTGATTGTCTGAAGTGATAGGGGAACCAGCAATGCTTCGTTAGTTTAGTCTAGTTTACCGTAGGAACCCGCAGCAAATTAAAAAAAAATATATTTTAATCTATATTAGTTCCTATATTTTTGAAGGCCAAACGCAAATATATAGAATCTGGCGGTATTTTAATTGACGTTGAACTGGATCAACACAACATATTGACTCTGGATCTAAGTGTATATTTACACTTAATATAACACTGAACAAGTCTCCCCAAGTCTGAGTTCTGGCCTGAATTAGTCTAGCAAGGGAAGGATCTCTATGGAAATCCTGATCTATATTGGACTTTATGAAAGTGTTCGGACTTATGGATTTGGCCGAGCTGTTTAGCTAGGCCTCAAGGAATGAGTAACACTTTTATTCGTTTAAACGTACGACATTCATGATTAAAAAAATACCTCCAATACTATTTCATGGGGTCGTACTTTCCTCACATGATGGGGCAAGTGCAAAATGCCATGTATTGTTTTCTTGTTCACAATGTGACAGTATTGTGGGTGGGACAAGATAATATTATGTTTCGTTTCATGCCTTTCTAGGGTCTGCGCAACTTTCCTGAAGAAATTCGAAGTGTTCTAGAGGTGAAACTAATCTATAGGAATCCATAAGCATTTCCAGCAGCTGGTAGCCCAAACGAAACCAGACACGTTATATATTCAGTGGGTGAACTTTTCCCGAACACACATTTGTTCCACTTCACCCTATATATAAATATGTTCCCTTTTTTTAACATAATACAATTTTTGTACATCTTTGTTAATATAAACACAATGAAAAGATAAAGTGCGGCTCCTGGGAGAAGGCAGTCGAATCATGTGGTTTTGAACGAGTCTTCATTAAAGTAGGCGATAGGTTGGAGTTTCCACAATTGGCACCCTAGCGCGATTCTGGTTTAATGTTTACCGTTCGGTGCCGAAAGCGTCAGGAGAAAACATCCATGGCCATTCATGCTTTCGCCATCTAAGGCTCTTTTGCACTTATTCAGAAATCAACTGATCCAAGGTCGACTGTGTGTTCCTTCTTTCAGAAGCCGCACTAAGATTAGAACGTCCATCATCGAACATTAGAAGTTTATGTGCATAAGAAAATTTACGAGTACACATATTTTATTACATAACTACTACTTACACTACAAATGTCTCTCTATATTAAAAAAAAGTTACCGCAGCCGCCGCAGGATTGAAAACTGTGTTGTTTAGCTCGATTCTTAGACGTTTTCCCGAGAAAGTATGGATCAGAAAATTACGAAATTAACATGGTTTGTTCTTATCATGTTCCCTGGACAATTTTGAAGATTTTTTTTCCGATGCGGCTATTAGTTTAGGGTTTATTAAGTGTCAAAATTGATAAAGCGAAATTTGTAAAGCAAGTGAGCAAAAGACGTACAAATTTTAAGTCTTCAGTCGTGATTTTTTACAGAGATCGTCTAAAAGTGAATTTTTGCACCTCGTCGAGTTTTGTTTGAAATTTTAATTTGGTTCCTAATAATATTTTTTTGAAATTCGAAAAAAAATCGGGATACATTCGATACTTTTTTTAAAACTGTCATATCTATAGCGTAATACTATTATTTTTTAAATTTTAAAACATCAACGAAAACCTTAGAATGTAGTCTTTATTATGGTACAATTATCTTTGAAAGTGGTTAATCAATAAATTCGATGCAATTAAAAGTAGGTCATACAAATTTCGGAACATTTAGATCGTAATTTCTGATACAAAACTGAAACTGTTTTTTCTATAGATGTGAGGAAAAGTATAATTTAGCGAAAGTGCACAAATTGTTGATTGCTCGCAGAGGGATCGGTGAAACGAAAGGTTTGCCAGATATCATATTTATCGTAGTTATAATCACCATCGCAACGATTTTTTTTCCTGTTGAAACTCGCTGTCACGTCAGGCCCGGAGTCCAAAAGGCTCAACTCGCTTTTCCCCCTCGATTCTCATATGGTTTCGTGAAAAAGAACACATACAAAAATTTTGAGATTAACATGGTTTATTCAAAATTGTACAGGAAACAAGATCGCGAAAGTGTTTTTTACTGATGCGGCTATTAGTTTAGGATGCATAATGTGTAGCAATCACCGGGGGTTTGCGAGCGTTAGTGGGCAGGGGGCGAAGCCTTCGCTGTGACGTCATGGCCCGGAAAGTAAAATCAGGATTACACGAATTATTAATACAGTTACGCCGTCGCAGGAGATTGACTCTGCCAAAGTAGTTTTGGTTGGCGGAGCAAACCAAATTATATCTACAAAAAGAGTGTTGGTTTGAGAAGCAAACGAAATGGGATTACGTGCGTAGATGAGCAGAGGTTTCGCCGGCGCAGGAGATTGTCTCTGCGAAAGGAGTGTTGGTTTGCGAAGCAAACCAAATGGGACTGCTACGCAATCTCCGGGGGTTGGCGAGCATAGTATAGCGATAGTAATCTACAAAATGCTTAAAAACCATCATAAAGTTTCCTTCGCTTCAATACGCCTATGCGTTTAAAATTAAATTAATGGGTTTTCTTTCAAACAGTTTAATTGAATCGCATCAGTTTCATCCTGGGCTTCAAACCATAGCAGGCTCTCCTAATCAGGTGAACGCTTCGGAATATACGAATTCGATTCATCGTGTTTTGCAGCCTCATCTTAAAGACATGCAAGTTTCTTTGGAGCACATGATACAATTTCATCATCTATTGCTTATAGTCTATCTACGATCACCGATGTTCGGATAACCCCGCTGGTTATCAGAACATTCGTTCGTTTAACCGACGTTCTACTGCTATTGTAATGCTTATTCATCGTGTTGGGGGGGGGGGCGACCATAAAAATATTGAAGCCCACTGGTTTTAGCCCCAAAGAGTTGTCACATGTTGACATTACAGCACAAAAGCAAACAGTAGATTTCTCTTTAGCCCGGCCACACACTAGAGTGTGGCCACCAGCGGTTCTTAACGTTTTTAGAATCACGTAACACTTGCAATTTTACAAGATTTTTGCAGTACAGCCGGTATAAAATAAAACAGCATATACGTATATATATTTTATATTGCATGAATAAAAATTTCACACTTATCAGTTTACATATAAGTCAATAGCAAATAACAATAAGTGAATGACATTTCTGTCTTAATATTCGTTAATGTTGAAAAACCAAGCGTGCATAAATACGATGTTGAAAATTGTAATAACATTTTAATCGCTTTTTGAGAAATAGTTTTAAACTCGGCTTGAACAGAAATACAAAAGTTTGCAACTGTTATTTCGGAAAATTTCATTTCGAGAGTACGATCCGTTGACAACGTAATGAATTCTTCCTCTTGTGATGAACTTGTAACTTGATGTGTTGACTGCAGAAAATGTATTTGGTATTCAATCATAATTTTCGATATTGAATGCGGGAAAATATATCGCAATTTTTTCTTCTAATAATGCTAAAGGTTGTGTTAAATATAATTCTTTTCATCGATATTGTTATTTTGAACTGAAGGATACATGTCTACTGTCCTTTTTAGAATTCTGAGCGTTCTCCAAAGTGATACTATTTTTTGAAATTCTGACAGTTTGTCAGTGGATGTTAGAATATTTTCGTTTTTACCTTGCACACAGCTATTCACGATATTTAAATAATTGAAGATATCAGTTAAATATAACATTTCAATACACCAAATATCGTCTGTAAGAAAAATTTTAAGAATATATTTCCCTTCGTTTTGAAAAAAAATTGACAATCCATCCTTAATTTCCAAAATTTTGTTCAGTATTCAACCTCGCGATAACCACCTTATTTCAGAATGTAAAAGTAAGATTCATGATGAGCTTCCATAGATGCAAATTGTTTTAAATAGGCGTGCTTGTAGGAGTCTCGATTTGATGTAGTTTACCATATTTACAATTTTTTCTTATACGGATTTTAATGTCGTAGGTTAAGTTTTTGAGACATTCTCGGTGTAAAACAGTGTGTAGATATATTATGATTTTTCTTCTTCGCTAAAGTAATAAATCCTTCAATAGTACCAACCATTGAAGGAGCGCCATCGGTAGATTCCTACATATTGGTCCCATGTTATGTTAAATTTATCTTAATATGACAAAATGGAGTCAAAAATATCTTGTCCTGTTGTGCGTTCAGTAAGTAGTCTGCAGCTTTAAAAATCGATATGTACAATCGTCCGAAATGAGGAATATTAATTTCTTTTCTGCATCATCACCAAACAAAATTTGAACTATTTCAGAACATGCTGGTAAAATCAGAAGCTCTGCTAAGGTGTGATTAAAAATTTTTAGCAATTAATTCAGCAACTTTATACGATGCAATTTGTGCTTTATTAGATACTAGCCAATTCGTGGCTAGCCCGTGCCAATTGCTTTTGTGGGGTTATTGGTTTGCTTCGCAAACCAAATGGGAATTTGTAGCCTATTGGATAACAGCCATAACGGAGTTGCCACGTGGTGTTGGTTTGCTTCGCAAACCAAATGGGAATTCGGCGTAACGTCACAACATCTTGCGAAAATAAGTATAAGGTATCTTACTTGTGTCAAATTTTCCACAAATTTCAAATCCGTTGAAATTTTTAATCTATTTTTAGCGATCCCGTTTTAAAAAAAAAAAACGAGGCCACGTTTACATGAGGCGTTTCAACGCGCGTATGACGAGGCTAGCAAGTTCCCGCCATTAAATTATGTTTATTTATTCCTCTAATTCAAGTATCTACCTTTGCGACCTTGAAGAGCGGGAACCTGATAGCCTAGCCAAACGCGCGTTTTACTCGCCTCATGTGAACGGAACCTAAATGTCACCCAAAATGTTTTTTTTTTTTTGCTTTCCTTCGCTGAAATCGTAAGAGCCTAGGAAATGTAATATGTTTATTTTTTGAACGCGAAGGTTGACGGGACGTCATCATCTCTTGCGAAAATATAAAAGATGTTCAATTTAAAAATTTTATTTATTTAAAGAAAATCATATTTTTAGGTGTCGATCAAATGTGAAATTTTCCACAGATTTCAAATCCGTAGAAATTTTTACTCTATCTTTAAGTCTAGAAGATAGAAAAGAGAACTACATACTCCAGTTAAAACTTTATTTCTTTTCTTCGTTCGGCTGAATTCGTTCCTCCGCAAAATCAAACGTAATCGAAAAAAATAAATTTAGAATCTGTCATCTCTTTATGGTGTTGCCATTCTAAGCTAAACAATAACAATTAAATATGTCATTAACTTCATTTTAAAATGTTCTAGATTAATTTTCAAATTCTGGCTTCGTACAAAAATTGCAAAAAATTAGGACTACCTGTGTGCCAAATCTCACTCTTGTAAGTGCCATAGATTCGTCAGGACACCTCCTTTGTTAATAGTAGATTGATACTATTTAAAAAAAATTTCCCTCGATTAATTTGATTTTTTAACAATATTTGAAAATAATTCTTGTCTTTAACATGGCGGGACGCAAGCGTATTTCAACCAATTTAGTGTCGCACAACTGATATTGCATCAATGTGTGACTTGCCTTAGATCTGAAACTCCTGTATCAGCGATTAGCATGTGAAGCCCTTGAGTATAGCTGGATAATTCTTCAAAGCATTCCGAAAACACCAATTACCGATTGCTTAGTCTCGAAAAATAAACGTCAACTGTTTATGCTGGGAAATACAATCGGCAGTTATCAAAAGGGATAAAACGCAATTTATAGTGGTTGGGTTTTACGGCGCAAGGGTCATGTTTGGCAAGTTGCGTTAAACACAAGATAAGTGTCAAGTAATGAGCATACACATACGAGGAAGGTTTGCTTACACAGAAAACGGAAATGCATTCCGTTTAAGTTACAGGAATCGAACATATGGTGTCTACAACATGGAGGTTGCTAGCAGAGTGGGCAAGCCCACTAAGCCTCAGCAGTCCCAGCTGAACTGCCATCTATAGTACTACCCTTGATTTCCCCCAAACTTGCGTTGGGTTGGCGTGGAAGTTTGGAGAGTGGGGTGCCAGCTCAGGTGTTGCTTCGTCATCTGACCGTGGTTCAAAATTACGAGGTGTTGTCCTCGAATCTTTCCCTTAAGGGACTGATTCCGGACCGTCGTCAATAGCCCGTTGTGTTGCTCTAGTACGACGTTAACTAAAAATTACCATTACCCCCAAACTTGCTTATTCGTTTCTTGGGTTTTCAGACCTTTAACTTAATTTTTCTCTCAGATTGCTGGCGTAGTGGTCAAATCCACTGTGAAAAGGCACACAATTTATGTAAGGTAGGGGGTTCTCTATAAAGTTCAGGTAGGCAGATGAATTCACATCACACTGAAACACCATAACCGGCTGTTGGCGATGGTCCGGGATCAAACCCGAAGGGTAGGTTGGTAGTTGAATTAATGCCACACTGGAGCAACACACCGGGTTATAGGCGACGATCCGGGATCAATCCCGAATGGAAGGATCAGAGGACAATACCTCGAAATCACGGTCAGATGACGAGGTCAACACCCGAGCTGGTGCCCCTCACTCCAAACTTCTACACGCCGACCAACCGGTATAGTAGTTAAGGAGTTAGCGTCTGGATCGGAAGGTTCCTGATTCGAATCCGGGTCTGGACATGGATGTTTGTAAGCGTATGGTGTAGATGCGGCTGGTACACCTTAAATCTGTCGTGGCCGAAAGTCCTCACGTTGGCTTGGAGCGTAAGTTTGGAGAGTGGGGTGCCAGCTCAAGTGTTGCTTAGTCATCTGACCGTGGTTCAAAATTACGAGGTGTTGTCCTCGGATCTTTCCCTTAAGGGACTGATCCCGGACCGTCATCAATAGCCCGTTGTGTTGCTCTAGGACGACGTTACTTAAAATTACCATTACCAAACTTCCACACCACGTTAACGTTAGGTAATTTTTTAGTTAACGTCGTACTAGAGCAACACAACGGGCTATTGACGACGGTCCGGGATCAGTCCCTTGAGGGAAAGATCCGAGGACAACACCTCGTAATTTTGAACCACGGTCAGATGACGAAGCAACACCTGAGCTGGCACCCCACTCTCCAAACTTCCACGCCAACCCAACCGTTAACGTTAGTATATTTGAAGTCGCAGAGATTTAACGTGCAACAGCTCCAGCATACACGACGGTTTTTGGTTGGATCGTGTTTCGAACTCGCAACCCCCAGCTGCTAATCTAGGTCTGTGGGTATGCCCACTGCTTTAACTACCTGCGATTTGTAAGCGGCGAAGGCTCAATTCCTCCCTGGGTGTATTTCTCTTTTGTGTCAGTAAAACTTTCATTGTGGCTGTATGTAGTTTACTTGATGTTGTCTTGTGCACATGGTCAAATATGTCCCTTGCGTCTGGGGTACCGCAGTCCCTTGCTACTCTTAATTTTTTTTAATGATTATTTTCTACGAATATCTGGTCTGCGTGTCGTGTAAACCTATTCGGAGGGCTGCATTTGTTACAGGCCGCGTAAATCTTTTCGTAGGGCCTCACTTCTGCGGGCCAGGTAAATCTGTACGCAGGGCCGTATCTGGTCGAGCCCGAGATCAATTTATTTATCTTACGCGTACGATATTTGCTGACGTGCTGGTTAAATTTCATCCCTACGAGAAAAACCATTTCTCAAATAGCTAAATATTTACAGAATTTTGAAATTTACTCAAATCTTACTAAATTTCTAAATTTTAATATAGTATTCATATTTTTAGTGTAAAACACTTAGCATGGGAGGATTTGGATTTGACTTCTTTAATCGGTACTAGCTGTGGCATTCAATGTAATATGGAAAAATTTAGCTTCCTGATCAGATTTAGGTTGACAGTTTCAATTTTATGTTAAGGCGAGGTCGTAAAAAAGTCGATTACGAATTTTCCAGCGGAAATAGATTTACACAGATCGACAAATTTATTTAAAACGGATATAGAAAAATAAACTATTCATACAGGAACTGTTTATGCACTTGTCTAAAATGAGAACACTTACTGTTGAGATGCAGGAAATAAAACGCATTTTTTGTAATGGTGTAAATATTTTTTATCGAAAATTCGTTTGAAATAGGAAAAAGTAGTCGGTCTTTACTTTCAACAGAACATATACTGAAGCTGAGGAATTAAATCAGGGATCTTATGGGACTGAGTATTGGAAACGCAAATCAGTTCGGATAAAAAAAAAAGACATTATTTAGTATGCGTTTTCTATCTATATACAGTAGTCCCGATTATCCGAGTTAGTGTGGACCAAGACTTAACTCGGATACCCGAAAAACTCGGTTAAAGCGAAAATTGTAAACAAAATAAATCGTGTAGATTTAAATGTATATTTTATATATATATATATAACACATACAAAAGTTATACAGATACACCACATGCAATTCATATTGTTACGATAATAAAAGAGTTCTTACTTAAAAAAAAAAGTCTTTATTGTTTCTTTGTTTTATTTTACTTTGACGTTTTTATGCAGCAATGTTTCGCCATTTTTTTTAAGGATAACATGATTGCTGGTGTCGCTTCTTGTTCTATATCTTTAATAGCCCTTTCGATACCATTTAGTCCATCCGTATGGGAGATTTTTATCCGTCGATTTTCATCGTCACTGTGTCTTCATCATCGCTAGATTCATTTTCCATATTGACGATAATTTTATTTGTAATATCTTATTGTTCGTCAGCGTTTATCCAGTCACGGATTTCGTTTTCCTGAGTGTTAGTGAGATCAAGTTCAGAAATTTTTTCGATAGTTTTAAAAATGGAAAATGTAGAACTAAAAAAAAAAATCCTAGAAATATTTGATTGCTCGGTTAAAGCGAAAACTCGGATAATCGGGGTTTTACTGTATATATATTGGGTCATCCGGAAAGTTCTGCGGTTTTTTAAAATTGAAGCGCGCTTTATTATTTTGCTACCGCTGATAAGGAGTGACCTTGATTGAGGCAGATGTGTAAATTCGGTCTTTTCTGCTTTCACTGTATAATTCTAGCTTGTGTTGTGTCATAATATGTTTCACTGCAGTGATAAGAATGCAAAACCAGAAAGTTCATTTCCGTCATATTATGTTCTTATTTCAAGGAAGAAAAAAATGCTAGTCAGACTGCTCGTAAAATGTGTGCTGTATATGGACAAAGTACTGTTTCTGATGACACAGTTTGAAGGTGGCTTCATAAATTTATGCGCGGAAATTTCAGCCTCGATGATGATGCCCCCTCTGGACGACCTTCTTCTGTAAACGAGGACCTATTAAAAGAGGCTATAGTTGAAAATCCACGTACACAGTTAAGGAACTATCACACAGAATAAATATTCCAAAAAGTACAGTTCATGATAATCTGAAGAAGATTGGGTATGTATGTGTACCCCATACTTTAAACACAGAATATGCTTTCTCGAATTTCGGCATGTGATTCATAGCTGAAACGAAAAGAAGCTTCTTTTTTGAAACGGCTTATTAATAGAGATGAGAAGTGGATACTGTACAGTAATGTTACAAGAAAAAGATCATGGGGTAAGCCAAATGAACATCCCAAAGTAACATCGAGAGAGGGGCTGCATACCAAAAGTAATGATTTGTGTATGGTGGGCCTAAAAAGGAATTGTTCATTATGAATTGTTGCTACAAAATCAGCCAGTAAATTCGGAAAAATACTATTCTCAAATGGTAGTATTAAAAGCAGAAATCGATGCAAAGTGGCCAGAACTGACTAATCGTCGAGGTGCTGTCTTCCAGCATGACAATGCGTGGCCCCACATTTCGCTGAATGTCAGACAAAGACTTATTGAGTATAGCGAAGATGTTTTGTGATATATCACCAGACTATTCAGGGAATGCATAAGGCAGAAAAGGATGAAAAGGATAACAAACTACAAAAACGGCATTGTTTAGAAAATAATTTGAAGTTGATAGTCTAATGAGTAACATTTTACACGACGCCAAATGTCATAAAATACCGTTGATAATTTCTTCAGGCACTATGAAAGTGATATCAGACAATTATTCGTGTAAAGTAGTAAAGCAGTCAGCTTTTGCTTAAAATGGAAAATACCCCAAATTCTAACTTCATTTTTTAAACTTTGAAATACAATTTCCTTTTCTACGAGTACTTTACCACCATCCCACTCCCCTGCCTAATGTTGCGAGGCTGTATAAGTTTACACTTAATTATGTTTATGCACGAATTTGATTTAACACGAATTAAAAATAAATATTTTATTTCATTTTTACGCGAGTCATTTTGATTTAACACGAGCGGGCAAGCCAATTTCTAAGAATTTTGTTGCCTAAATTGTAAGAATATTTTTTCTTCTATTTGTGGCATAGTAGTATTATTTCTGTATTACACCCATTTTTATTGAATTTGGTCCCTAATACGACCGAATTTCCCAACATAATTACAATGGCACACCTAATTGGTGGAGAAGGATTCGATGATCTATCTTTTGAAGATATTGATGAATTATTAGTCGACAAAGCCCTAAGCGAAGATGAAATATCAGAGGTTGTCCTTGAGACTTCTAATCCCACAGAACGCAGTGATAATGAAGAGAATGGTCCTGTTTCAAATGCAGATTTAATAAAAGGTCTAGAAGAAAAAGAGAGCCAGAAAAAAGAGTTATCATTTTGACAAACATGACCCTAATGAGGAACGCGCTGGGAAGTTTCAACGTGAACTGAAGTTGTTGACAGCCTCTTACAGAGAATTATATAACGGACTAACCAAAACACGAACATAATAACTGAATTCGTTTGAAAACCGGTGAAACATCAGCACCAGAAGACACTCGTGCCGATTTTGCTCAAGAGATTCTCTATTAATGAATTTCTTTCTGTGAAGAAGACGATGTCGTCCACAACATTTCAGGTGATAGCAGTGATATTCCAGCCGTATGAAAACGTATGCGCCGTTTAGTCAAAAGGTGAAAACTAATAAAATCTTGTTATGTGTAGAACAGATTTTTTTTTTGTTCATGAAGAATATTTCCCCCTTCAAATGCATATTTACTTTAATACATTTTCATTACATTTGTATTTTGTTGAAATAAAATAATGAGCTTAGAACGAATATTTTCATGTTTTTTAAAATTGTTTTTACTGATTTTTTAGATCCGGAACCAATCTTTTTTTTTCTTCTACAGATACAATGTCTTTTTTCACACGCATTCTTCAGGAACGTATCTATCGTGTAAAAACAGAATTAGGTGTAAATGAGTGGTTGGGACGAAGAGCTTACCGACGAGGTGATTTGTCTATTCAAAATGTTACGTTTCTTCCATATTTTAAAATTATATCTATACGCCATACTGTTATACAACATGCAAAAAAAGTCAACCTCTTGTGATTATCAAATCCTGATGAGTGAATCCCACCATGCCAATAATTTTGACGCTCGAGCTCTTGTTACAAGCAATGTTCCTGACCAAGGAGATTTTAAAGTGATCGACATGTGTCATCATATGCTGTGATACAGCCGTAAAAAAACGACTCACACGATCGCAATTGCACAATTTACATAGCAAAACAAAACGAGAGGTAACAATCGATGGGGATGAATGCTTTCTACAACTATCTAAAATAAAATATAGGGGCCATCTTCATATTAAACTGAGTGCTTGCTCCAATAATTTCAATAAGAACCCCCATCTTTTATCAGAAATTTGGACTATACACACAATTTCAGACGGATATAAAAAAAAGTTCCAACAATTTTATTGTATTTTTCACTGATTTGTAAGTGTTTGAAAATTGGATCTCCGACCTAAGGTTAAAATGGTGTTTCGCGTTTTTTGTTATATATATTTGATAAAAACATTAATTTTTTCTTGGAAACAGTTTTCTATCCTTTGCTACCCAAAAATCCAAACACAATCTATAAACATTTTAACTATTAAACTAAATTTCCCTATTTTTATTAATTATGAAATTAATATTTATAAAAATTATGAATAAAAACATGGGTAAATTTTGACTCCATGCGATTCATCTGTTACTGAAACATCGGAATTCCAAATTTCAGCTCATTACGTACTAATTAGTAGCAGAGTAAGACTGTTTGCAAAATTCGATGATTATTATCGTTATTGGGGATTGTTCACACAGTGAAAACAGAAATTTCTGCAAACAGATCCCGGGATTCAATCAGAATGGATTCTGACTTTGTCGCCAGCCTTAATGAAATTCATGCCATGGCGCCTGCAAAAGGTCATTGTCTACAACGTCCACGACACAAAATATTAATATTTATAATTTATAATCAATTATTAAATGATTTATTATAAAGCTTTTGTGTGAAGGGTATATTATCGCTCTTTGCAAGGCATAATTTAACTTCATAATTCAGATGTTTCTGAAACATAATTAACAACCTACTTATATTACTGTAGGTTAGGATTGTAACAATCCACTTATTGGACACAACTACACTATCTGTATCACATTTTAACAAACCTTCCTCAAGCAGTCGTTGAAAGCGACACATACTCGCGAAATCGGACTATATGATCGGAATCCGCCCTTTCTACTGCGGAGTTCCATTCTTACACGCTCCCTAAATGGTTTTTATGTATTTTCTTCATCAATTTTAAGCCGTTTTTCATTATTTTTTAGTTAAATCCGCATGAAATTGTTTGTGGAAACTAAATTTGTGATCGGGGGAGTCGTTTTAATTACGGCTGTACAGTGAAGAGGACTGACTGTATTGTGATGTAGTGTAGAGGTTTGACAGTTTCATCACAAGAGCAATTTTCCGAATTGATTTTTAAACTTCTTTAGACAAGATGGAATTTTGCATGTACCATGGAAACAGTAGCATTCCTTTCCTTATGGTGTTTATTGAACCTTAGGCCTCACTTCAAATACTGTCGTTCAAATTAGATTTCTGGCGGCTTTCTGTTTTCTATTGATATTCCTGCCTGTGGCATAAATTCATCATAAAGTATTTCAAAAGGCCAACATAAAGTAGTATTTAAAAAGCAATGTTTCTACGACGGTATTTCTCACCAATCTTCCAAACCAGTAATAACCGGTATTTCACACACAAAACCGGGTTTTAATAATTTCCCGGGTATTAATAACCCCATATTGGTATATATTCTCATTTGATTCCCCATCAGATATGGCCCTTGTGCCATAAATTTCCAACTAACTATTTTATATTCTGAAGTAAAGGAAAGGGACATAGCTTTTACAAAGGGAGGTCGCGCACAGCGTATAAGTACTTAAATTTTTAAGGGCCAAAATGCATTCATATTGGCATTTTGTATAGGTTGCGCTCATACGTTTTTACAAAAAAATATTTTTAGTAGTATCTTTTAAAGGGTTACGTGTACTATTTCGCGTATAGACAACTCAACTCTTTCGTTAGCTTCTATTGACTTAACTATTTCCAGTAGGAAAATGTATAATCGCTATAAATAGACAGCAAGAAATAACACTAGCAATTTATAACAACGATTATTACAAAAAACGCCGTTTAAGGATTTAGTGCCACCAATTTAGATATGGGTAACGTAATTTCTGCAGCGGCAGCGAAATAACCAACTAAAAAAATATATATATTATTTTTACGTTTAAAGTATCGAATTTATAAGTTACGCTCGAAGAGCCTTCCATTTAGCCTTTCTTCTATAAACCCTACTGCTGACTTGGATCACGTTCTGACTTATTTGCATCAGTTTTACTTGTGAATTGTTTCTAAAATGCTCGCTGCCATGAAATAAAAAAGTGTATAGTTTGTCGCAATTTTGTGTTTTAACAATATCGTTAAACATCCTGACATTTGTATTCGAAATTTTACGACTGCTTCCAACAGATCACCGACTACAAATAACAACATTGCAGTTAGTCATTAATGTTAAATTGCCCTCTGCAAACTTAATTACCAGCGTTCTCGATTGATTGTACGATTCTAATTTTAACGTCAGTAAAATATTTGATATTTTGTTTGTTTACAATTGTTAAGTTATTTCTTTCGTTTCCATCTTTTTACAAGTGTGAGAAATATCTCGGAACAAAATTCAAGTGTTAAATTACCCCCTAGTAGGTGGTTTACTTTCTTTAACTTAACACGGGCATCATAACCACGAGGTGACCCAATAATCTGTCCTTCCATTCGCTTTAGCCTCGCCTGCCTTCCTATAATTTGCTTTATTTCAGTTTTCGTTGATTACTTGAAATTGTCTTGTATTTGGCACAGCTTAGCCCGATATGGCTCTTGCTCCAAAAAACCCAAACCAACCAAGTGTTAAATGCGACACTTATGCAACAATTACGTCCAGAAGGTGAAACTTAAAAGCTTAGAAGAAGAAAACTTAAGGATAAGCTTTACGAGGTCTGATCAAAAAGGGAGTGAGGTGCCAGTTCAGGTGTTGACCTCGTCATCTAACCATGGTTCAAAATTACGAGGTATTGGCCTCGGATATTTCCTTTTGGGATTGATCCCGGGTCGTCGACATTAATACATTGTTTACTCCAGAGGACGTAAATTCAACTACTTACACGATCAAAAAGGTATTAGACCTAATTCTTTTTTATTGCGTTAACTACCTCCAACATGGAGCCAGGACATTACCATATGTAGCTTAAGTTGGTTGGGTTTTATGGCGAAAGGATCATATTTGGTCATGCTGCGCCCAACACAATATAGACAATATCAAGTAATGGATATACACACGCACACAAGGAAACTTTTAAAAACAAAGGAAAGAAACACACCCAGAGAACCTGCACCATCCACAACTCGCAGATTACTAGCGCAGTGGGACCTTAGAGAGGAGCCTCAAATTTACATTTTTAAGTTAACTTTAGAAAGGTTTCATTCTTTTTTTATCGATTAAGGAGTTTCAAAAATGGAATTGGTTCGAGCCTCTTGAACACTAGGCGGGGATGGTGGTACGTGACAAAATTTATTTCATAGTAAAAATTAATACAAACCGCAATTTTCTTTGCATAATTTTGCACTTCATGTTACAAATTTCTGTATTGATGTATACTTCACTAAAGCATGAAATGTATTCTCACAACATATATATAAGTTTTCAGTATTCATATTTTCCTTTTACAATATTGGTGATACTTAAGGTACTCCATAGAAAAAAGGAAAACTTATGGCGAATATCAGAAATTCTGTAAAACATGGGAATTGGATTTAAATTATTAGATTATTTTTATCGCTCATATATATTAAAGTACCGGTATTCGAGTAACTTCTACATCCTTCAAGAATGATACAATATAAATATACTCCATAAATTAAGAATAAAATAAATTATATCGATATTATATATAATGAGCGAATATTATTAGTTTTCCAAATATTCGTATTAAAAAATTCATGCGCTTCAATAAAAAATAATTTGGGGATGGTAAAGTACTTGTATTGTTAAATAACGCATAAAAGATTATAAATTAATGAAGTGCTTATATTTGTTCCACGATCAATTGATCTAGACCAGCGGTTCTCAAACTTTTTCAGCCGCGGAGCCCTTTTTGAAGCAAAAGTTTCTCGTGGAGACCCAAGAAATGTTTAAGTCTATTTGTCTATGATGTATATTACACACGATATGTATACGGAAGTATAAATAATAAGGTATATATATTAATAAATGAAACAACAGTGAAAACGAACTGGAGACAATATTACTTAAATCTACAAAATGATATAACTAGTTAAGATATTTGAAAAATGTTACATGTACACCCGAAGTTATGGTTAACAAGTCTTGCGGCAGTTCGTCAATGTCCGGTGTCACAGAAGTCAGTTGAAGACTCACATTGTCTTCTGCGTCCAAACGAGCTCGATATTTAGTTTTTGTAGCCGTGTACCTCGAAAAGGCCGCTTCATAAAGGTACGTAGAACCAAAAGGCAGTAAGAGCAATATAGCTTTTGAACTAAATATCGAAAGATTCTCCCCTGAGCCCGAAATTCGGGAAGTGGTTTGCTTTTAAAAGATGTCTGACAGTGTCCGTCCGAAACCTTGTCATACCTGCCGCGGACGTAGCTTCTGAGAACCACCCGCGGAGCAGTTTGGGGAAACGCTGATCTAGACAAAAAAAGCGGAAATTTATCAAAATAGCAAGGTTAGGTATGTAGTCGAATTACTGTCGCAATGAGCAAGATAACGGGCTATTGACGACGGTACGGGATCAAACCCGAAGCAAAATCGCGAGGGAATCAAAGTGAAGATATATACAAATTGTGTACACTGTTATGAAATAGTTTTTAAAACCATTAGTTCCACAACTTTTGAGTCAAGACTGAGGTATAAAATATCAGAAAATTGAATGTCACATCGTTAGATGCTGAATTTTTAAAAATTAATATATGTATATTTTATATTTTAATATATGTAATATGTATATTTTCTTGTACTAACTTTTTCTAGATAAGTGATAGCCAAATGGCAGCTCGCCAGCCTATTAAGGTTCGTCTCAAGAGAAACACTTGACTTTGTGTGCCAGTTAATGAGTTTCTACTCTAAGACAACGGACATGTCCTGCGTGTCGTTCACTGTTTCGCCTTCAAATGGCGTTTCATATAAATTTCCGTAACAAGATGTAGAAACAGCTTACAAGAGCTTCTAGAAGGCAGCAACAAAAAATCATCAAAACAGTCGAACGAAAAGAAAATTTTGATACATTAAATTTATAAAAAGTTGACATCAAAATTACAGACGATCATAACGAAAACAAGAAAAATACAAGCTATATCAATCGAACAATGACACAATCTTGCATTGAAAATACAGTTGAATTTCGAAAGACTTGCAGCATTCTTCGCCATCTTGGATTTCTGAACACTCGCAGCAGTCAGAAAAGTTTCGGCTCCTTCTACCCGCATTGTTTCGGGGCGGATTGAAAATGGAACTTGTTTTTGTACACTGGAAAAATTAAGACTTGGAACTCTCGCTGCGCATAACTCGTGCGATTAGTTCGCTTTTACGAACGCGGCCTGAAATGGATGAATAATTCATCAGACTTTATAACGGAATTATAACAGAATTTACTTAAAGGCATTTTGAAAGCTTTTACGAGATAAAACTCTCACTGGAAGGAAATTTCTAGTTCATTACGACAAAAAATTCTTATTTTCCCCAAAACTAGAAAATTTTCATAACGATGTTTTTATTGAAAGTTTGTACTTTTGACATGCAGATTTTATGCCATTTCATGCTCATGTAATAGCGTTTCGACATATCTACTGAAATGAAACAGCGAAAAAATATCCAAATTGAAAATAAACTTGAATAAAAAATAGAAGCGACCCCCCCCCCCCAATTTTTTTTAAATCGTCAAGGGGGTGATAACGAGTCAAATCTGGTAAGCCAACTTATTGTAACCTTCATACATTTTTTGGCAGTAATTCGTTGTCGCGTCCCTTTGATCCGAGGTATTGTCTCTTCGTTCGTTAGGATATTTATTTTTGGCATTAATTCAGAACCAAGAGCGTAAGGTAGAGTTAAATTTGATTTTTTTTCCCCACGGGGAATTAAAGCAATGGAAAGAACATTGTAGTTGAATGAGGGATTAATGAAAAGGATTTTCAGGGGCTACCTTAACAAGTAGCTTTTATTGATGTTTTGCAGTTGACTAATCAACTATCATACACCAATTCGGAATTCATTCTTTGAAATTTTTGTAAGCGAAGTGCTGAAATCGTATTCAAAAACAAGCCAGGTAACGACACGTTGAGAATACGCACAGGAAACAAATTCCGCCTCAGGTACACTACCGCCATCTATATTTAACTTGACAGATAAAGCTTGCTTAAATATGAATGTTTGCAAGTGCAAAGGGTGCATGAATTTGTTTGAAAGATTGAAATGACGGTTTATCCTCTTCAAAGGATGAAGAAAATAAAATGTATGGATAATGTAAGTTTATATATTCTATAACTTGACTTAATTTAAATTCTTAATTATCTGTCCTGTTTAGTTCAACGCATACAAAGCGCTAGTGTTTTGTGGTTATACGAACTTCCTGTTTCATTTCAGAACTGACGCAATGTGGCATGTTATTCGAATGTATTTCAACAGGGTGCTCACAGAATAAATCATAAGTAAAAAGCTACAAATTTTGCAAAACTGATCACATGCTTAATCTTGGGGTTTGAAAATGTGTATTCCTTGAAAAATCTGGCTGTTTCACACGAATAATTTAGTGTCGGAAGACTTGCCCCCCCCCCAAAAAAAAAAAAAAAAAACGGCGTGAAATTTTTTTTTTCATTGGATTTTTTTTAACCGGAGTATTTTTGTCTTCAAGTAGATTGTTTACGCTGCAAAAAAGCTTCCATACTTCAGCAATTGTAAATTAATTTCAATGGTAGAACTGAATTCCTTTAATGTCCTAAAAATCTCAATCAGCGTAATCAATTAGCCTTTTTTGTGAATTTTGGAATGAAATCGTTCACGATCAAATTCGACCTTGCGTCAAGATTTAATAACTTTAGACAAGAACAGTCAATCTTTTTTCCAGACTCGAAGTTTTTAGATTATTGAAACAAAACACATTTGAAACAGGCTAATATCAATTGCACACAAAATTCAATTTGGTGATTTGTAAGTTATTGTGGGTATATTTTGGGTACTGATTGAAAAAATTGCACCAGATCGGTTGTAGAGTGTGTTAAGTATAAACCACCAATTTCAACGTAATTCTGAACTATGGTCGGATCACGAGGTCAACACACAAGCTGTCCAAACTTCTTCACCAAGCCAACATTTCAGCTTGAGAATGAAATACCACGAAGAAAAATTATCTGAATGAGCGTAAAAAATTCCTTTTTAAACGAGTTGGCAAATCTGACAATCGGTACGATAATTAAACTCCTCAAAATCAGCAGTTCATGTTTTAATCAAGAAAATACAGCAATTGGTATTTTTTTAGTTAACGTCGTACTAGAGCAACACAATGGGCTATTGACGACGGTCCGGGATCAGTCTCTTAAGAGAAAGATCCGAGGACAGCACCTCGTAATTTTGAACCACGGTCAGATGACGAAGCAACACCTGAGCTGGCACCCCACTCTCCAAACTTCCATACCAATCCAACGTGAGGACTTTCGGCCACTACAGATTTAAGGTGCACCAGCCGCCTCTACACCATACGCTTACAAACATCCATGCCCGGACCCGGATTCGAACCAGGACCCTTCCTATCTAGAGCTAAACACCTTAACCACTATACCGGTTGGTCGGCGAAAAAAAATACAGCAAAAAAGAAACGATTAGAGAGAAAGAAGTAAAAATGAATACTTTTCAAAACTTTCAGTACAAACTTCAAAGGATTGAACTAAACATGAGTTTACCATATTCATAAAATAGTCCGTTGTGTTGCTCAACTGCGACGTTAATTAAAAAAATACCCCCAAATATCGTGTTCATAAGGGATGTATATGGTAAGCGCCACCTGGATTAGCCAAAGGGTGCTGTTGCCAGTTAGTAGGGCAATCCATACGTCTACGCTATCATGCGTGTATTATTGTTTAAGTCGTCGACATCTGAAAGTAGTTCAAAATGACGAGGTGTCTTTGGATCTTGCCATACCGGATGAATCTCGGACCGTGGTAAAAAGAACGTTGTGTTGCTCTAGTGTACCGTTAATTGAACTATCTATTGTTAAGTCGTAACCAACAGCATACAAAATGTAAGTGTATAACTGCACATTTAAGGCTAATAAAAAATATTATCTACATACTCTCTGTCTTTCATTTAAGCACCTTAGTGTATAACCAAATCATATATTCGAGGGGATTTGTGGACAAACAGCCCGTGAGTTCTATGACGAAAGGGTCATACTTGGCCAAGCTGCGTCACACACAAGACAAAGTCAAGCAATGGGCAAACACAGCGAAAGTTTTACTGGAACAGAAGAGAAATACACCCATAGAAGAATCGAACATGCGCCGATTACAACTTACAGGTTGCTAACGCAGTGGATAAACCCACTGAGCCACGGCGGTGCCTGCATACCTTGAGAATAGTTTAATTTTGCATGTTCTCTCCCACCCCTTAATCCCGAGGGCTTCACACGCATGTTCGGTTAACACCTGCATTGTTCTAACCAGTTTTGTACACTAGAATGCGTGTGCTGCGGGGTAAAAGCACCACTACACTACTATACAATTTTGTGACGCTCAGAGGGTTTAAGTTCGTACAGGAAATTTCGAAACACCTACTTAGACGATTGACGTAGCGAAAAGTAACATAATTCCTAAAGGAGATGTCGGCTCACTCCCCACATCTGCACTCAGAGCAAATCTGACAGGTTAGATGACAGGCCCCAGTACCATTTTAGATAACAGGCATTTTTTGTGATCTCTAACGCCTCTTAAAGTTTGTACAGGAAAATTTGAAACACCCTATCCAGTAATGGATAGCTGACTGACATGGAGAAATATCCCTTCCCTTCGTTACCCAACATGGGAGGCCTATCTGAATGACCAACCCTAACGTACAGGAAACATGTTCCTCTGCAGAATCGCTACTTTTACCTGCAGTAGGTATTTTTAATTAACGTCCTACTGGAGCAACACAACGGGCTATTGACAACGGTTCGGGATCAATTCCAACGGGAAAGATCAAGGACAGTAACACGTAATTTTGAACAACAGTCAGATGACGAGGTCACGCTTGAGCTGGCATCCCACTCTCCTAACTTACACACCATGCCAAGGAGAAGACATTTGATGCCACGGTAGATTTAACGTGCACAAGCCCCCCTTCTACACGACAGTCTTTGGTTGGATTCGAACTCGCAAATCTCCTGTTCCTAATCGGTTACTCTTACTCCCGGGCCACCAGTTTAGTTTAAGTAACAGGCCTCTTTTGAGATGTCTACCACCTCTTGAAGTTTGTACAGGAAGTTACTCTACTTTTTCATTTGATATTCTTATGATTCAAGAGTGCTTAGATGAGCGGTGAGACAAAACCTCCATTTGTCCTTAAAAGCAAAAAAATAATTTTTGTTGCAAGAAAAATAGACTCATATACAAGGCAAGTCTTCATCCATATTTTTGGCATAGTGCCCAAAAAAAGGTTACGGAAAGAATCCAGGCTGCTCTAGTACAGATAGGTGGCGACTGTCAGAATGGGGAGTATTATCCCATGACGAAAAATGTGATCTGTAGCGAAAGACGGAATTGTAAAATTGCGCAAACATCCAACACCGATCGGCCCTTTCTTAGCAGGTTCCCAATGAAAATATTACCATAACGCTTCTTGTCAGGTATCTATTTCGACTGAAAACTGGTTTAAAAGAAAATTGGCGCTTTATATTGGCAAGCCGAAGTTCCGATCTAACCCAATGGAAAGGAAACCTGAGGAATGCTGAGCCGGTATCTTTGAGTATATGAAAATAAGCAATTTTATTCGGTTTGTCGCTTTACGGTCTTTTTTTGGAGCTAATTTGACCTCTCTTCGGCGAATGAAATTGAGGTAACTTACGAATAAAAGCTACATTCCTGAAAGTATTTCAGACAATAAATTCCTCTATGAAAGGTCGAGTGTGAGGTATACGCAAAATGAGCCCAATTTCTTTCAAATTATTATAAAAACGTTGTTGCATATGGACTTGCGGTCTTATATTTTAACAAACGAATTTCTCAGTTTCTACAAAATGCTTTTCGCAAATATAATTGTGAAACGTGATGTCACTGTATTTAATATATATAGAATGCTGTCATACATATTTGAAATAAAATTAGAATACTTCATTATCAAATTACAAAATATAAGTGTGATCCTATATTTTCTCAACACAAGTAAGCTTTAGATTTGGCATGAAGTTTTGAGCACCTTATAAGTAGTACATGACCGTATCTGATACCGTCATCTCATTATAAGAGTATGGTTGTTATATCTATGAAAAAATACTTGTTATTCCTCCTGAATATCAAGATATTATAGATTTTATGAACTTTGTTTAAATCGAAAGTGAGAAAAGAATATTTCTTGTAATTATCATCTTGCGTGTACTAAATGAGCGGTCCCAAATTCCGACAGCAATTGAAAAAGTAATATATGGCAGATAAGACAATCGATGTGAATGGCATGTTTACAAAATATCAATGGCTGGAAAGAAGCCATACTTGCAACGGAAAATTTAATAAACTCAATATATGAAAGATGGCGTAATTGATGATGGCATGATTACAAAATATCAGACTATGTAACCCCCCCCCCTACTATAATTGAAAATTCAATACCTAGCAGACGAGATGTAATCAATATATGAAAGACGTGTTTACAAAATATTAGTGACTTCGGTGGTATATATTACATATCTACATTGGATATATATGCAAGTGCACAAATACGTTAAGACTTCTTAATTTTTTATTTTATGAATAGAAACAACTTTTTGATTAATTCAACAATTACATTGCATTATATAAAACTGAATAGATTGTAATCTTTTAAGGTTGGTTGATTTTGGGTTTCATGGCGCAAGGGTCATATGTAGTCAGCAAACTCTTTAAGGGACCAAAATGTGTAGGCCATTGAGAGATATTTTGTTTTATCCTACTTCCTACAGTAATTTAGGTGCAAATTCATTAAACTGGCAAAAAGCCGGGCTTCGATTGGACTAGCAGGTTTGAAGTAAGCAAGTTGCAAGACTCCAAAACGTAAACTTAATTTAAATTAACAAAAACATTTTAGAAATTAAAAATTAATTCCCAGTTTGCGAAACACGTTGCAAAAGAGCGCATCCGTTTTCAGACTTAGAAAGTAGAGAACAAAGGTAATGAATTTTGAGTAACGATACAACAAAATTCAGACAAATGTTGATTTCAGTGGGAAGGTACAAGCGAAAATTACGACTTCACTATCTTTTTGTTCCAGTTACAAAATGAGCGAGTCCAAACTTAAGCCAAGTTTTAAGTTAAGAAATAGATTCACAAAACTTTTAAAGAAAACTCATTTGATCGTCATACAGTTGTAACCCATTAAACATTACAACAGGTAGTTATATATTCCATCGTTTCCTTAGCCAATGATGATTTATCATTATTAATTTGAGCAATTTCATTGTGAAACACAAAGATAACAAGTTTTTGGTCAGATATACACATTTTCAGTACAGAATTATTGGGTGATTTTGTTGCTTTAAGGTCACAAGGGGAGTATTGAATGGCAAGTCTCAAATTTGCATAAATAAATGGATATCATATAATAGATATGTGTATATACACGTGTATTTGGCGAAATTCCGAAACACTTTCTTTTGCTCTATTTATATTCACTATTCATTTCTCCCTCGAGTTCCCAGGTAGATTCATTACTTCAATGCCATTGCATTCCGCTCTCAAAAGCCCGTGAACCTACCTCTAAATTTAACGATCGCGCACTTTACACTCTCTCTACTTGCCGTTTCGCATACTTCTCGACTTAAACCTCCATACATTGACGGACATTAAGATGATCGGTCTGGGAAAATGCCGGTATCTTACGGCCGCAAATGAGGGTAGCCTTAGAATCGTTAAAAGTAAAATGCTATTTTAAGCAATTTGACGTCTTGCAAATTCATCGTTGATTTTAGCAACATTTATCAAAGGAAAGGCCTAGCCGATTGTCACCCTGTCAAAAAGGTTTTTATTAATTTTAAACAAACACGTTCATTCAATATGAACAAAAGCCATTGCAGAATTGATGCAAGCAAGGCGGTCATAGCCAAAGCGCCTGTGAAATAGCACAAATGTGAAAAACAAATAGGCTAAAACACAAAATGTGCCAATTAAGTATGGAACAGACGTTGAGATTACAATGAACAGTCAGATATTTTTCCATGGTTGCCACGGCTTGGCGCCTAAACTTCTAAATTGGTGTCCCTTGGAAAATTTACACCCCCCCCCAGAAAGATATTTTTTTCCGCCTGCTGACCTTCAAAAATTTTCAAAAAAAAAGTCGCCAAATTATTGAAAATAGTAAGTTTTGATTTCACCTTTAGACAACGGCCGATACAGCAGTTGTACCATGATGGCGACAAGAAAGAATTTAGACTACGGCCGTTACAGTAGTTTTACCTTGAAAGAGTTATAAGAATCAGGCCAAGAATGAATCGCGCTTGTTATATCTATAGCCATAGTCAAAAGGTTAAAATACCCCTAGTCGCCAAGGTTGAAAAATTGCAACAAAAAGTCGCCTTCAGTCGCACGTAGAAGCCCTGTGAAAGGGATCGCATTGTGCTGCAGACAACTGGATGGTTTTGTCAACACGTCACCTGGGACATCCACCAAATGCAGTGACAAGGCAATGGCAGCAGTGGGTCAGTGAAGCTGCGCATGCACGTCACAACAGAAATCTTCACTGGCCAGCGAAATCCCCAGATCTGTATCTCATTAAGCATGTTTGGGATATATTTTCTTGTAATTATCGTTTAGACAAAAGCAAGGTTTCAAAGCAGAAATCTAATCACGAATAAACTAATAGGTAAAAAATTGAAACAGATCAGTTGGTATACTGAACTTGCAGTTGAACTTCAAAGGCTATAATGTATAAAATTTCCTCCATACGAATTTTTTTGTTAAAAAAAGCCTTAACATTGGCAACATTACAGCGAGGATCTGGTGAAAAGGCAGATGGCATTGGTAAAGTCCATTCGTAAAAAGATGGTTAAGTTTGCCAGAGGAAAGGACTGCCATACGTAAAATCACGTACGGCAACCGCCATTAAGTGATTATTTGTTTTGCCAACTTGTAGCCACTACTATTGCTTCCAGCCCCGAACGAAAAACTGAGAAACTTTGCTCTGAACACGCCAATGGTGGGAACGCATTGTTTACGTTCTACTTGCTCCTAACGCTGGCTCCGACTATAGGCACTCTGGCTCCGACTATAGGCACTCTAGCTCCGACAAAAGGCAGTCGGTTTTTGAATAGGTGTAAAAGCGCGTTAGCAGATGGGCTGCCATACGAAAAGACGCCAATTGTGGAAGCGGTGTGTTTGCGTTTAAACCAATCATCTAATTTAAATAGACTATCTCACAACTAAGCAACTCAAACTGCGAAATCGCTTGTAGGTAGTTGAATTAACGTCGAACAGAAGCAACACAACGTAGTATTGGCGGATGATCGGAATCAAAACCAAAGGAAAAGATCCGAGCGAAGTCACTGGAGCCGGCCTATAATTTTACGGGTATTTATTCAAACTCAGTGGTGACAATATCATTTAACAGAAACATTATTCGACAAATTTTACAGCATGCCAACCAGAATATTCGTTATTAATAAATTAAAATTTAGAAATATTTATTTTATGACAAATATACACACAAACTATGGACGAGATCCCTATAACAGAAACAAAAGGGTCAATAATCCAAAAGTAAGTAAGTCTAACACCCATTAAAAAAAAGGAGAGTTCAAATGTGCCTTCAGAAATCGAAATAAAATAGAAAACAGGACGTGGAAAAAAAATCCTAATAAAAAAAAAGAATTAAACTCGGATTTAAAAATTTTTAATTAGAATTTTTTAAATCGGATTTTTATGATTCTATTTGTTGGACACGAGACATACAAATCAGGTCAAAAAGGTTTAAATATTTATGGTAAATTTTAATATATAAGAGAGTTGAGGAAAATAGCAAGACTAATTTTTGAATGATTAAAACAAAAATCATTCGTGGGCCTTGTGGTTTATTCAACATTTGAATTCAATTTCATCATATATTTTTTTAATTACGGCGGGCACTTGATTGCTAATCAGGCCACTACAAAGCCAGAAGCGATGACCACTTGTGAAGGAGCACCCAATGGGGGACCCTCATTACCCCTAGCTAAGGACAACACAATTACATCCATGCCCTAACCCAGGATCAGAACCAGGAACCTTCCTATCCAGAGGCCAACACCTTAACCACTAGACCGGTTGGTCGGCTATAAACTCTGCTCATAATATAAACCCATACTATTTTTAATTATTTTAAATAAGTATTGTATTTGGAAATATAAATTTTTAAATTTATACGAGTTTTTACGTATTATAATTGAATTAATTTTAATTTTCTGGCCTTTTCATTATCCAACATAGTTTTACGTATAAAAACTGCATAAGTCAAGTTAAACTATTAAGTTATAAAAATTCTTTACATAAGAACAGAAGTAGAGCAAAGATGGAAAGACTTTGAATGGCTTTTTAGTCTTCAACACAAACATTAAAATCTAAACGAGTTTCCCCAATTTCAAAGAAAATATGAGAAAGTGCGGAAAAATCGTGATTTCCTTTTTAAATTGGGTTGTTTGGTTCAAATCAGATTGTTTTTTTAAATCGGATTTGTAATACTTTAATTTATTTGTTTGTTTGTTTCCTTTATGTGACACGACACACGCGAATCAGTGTAGTTACAAGGTAACATTGTTTGTAATCATTGTAAGCATGCTTTTAAGAGGTAAAGAAATAAACTTTTTTTAAGTGCTTTGTCCACTTTTCGAAATGCTGCAAGGAATATTGAATAGGAAAGGTATAAATTTCTATCGTTTTTCATTCTATTACGCTGCCAAAGGAATCAAAAACAGTACACGACAAAATTATCTATAAGACCTAAGATTTTCTCTAGTAAAACCATTTTGTAAAGATCGGTTAAAAGTCATAGACTTGCAGTATAAATTAAAGCATTTTTTAACAAAGCAATTTTAGAAATGATTGATGAAAACACCTTAGATCCCGTACCATATCTGTATTAAAGCAGGGGCAGATGCTGATTTTGCTCGGTTAAAATAAGTATGGGGTTAAATGCATAACTAATTAGCAACCACTGCAAACCCTAAATAATTTGTTGTACCGTGTAAATGTAAGCAAATTGTCTACTTTTCATCTCAGAGAAAAGATGGAGACAGAAAGATACTAGGCTGCTGTGTGCTTTGAACAATTAAGAATAGAGAAAAATTGCTTTCTGTCAGCTTAGATTTGCTTGGCATCATTGATCGTACAAGATTCAGGATATGTCACTACGTTCCTTTTTAACTACATGAGGGTTAATCAGACCTGGATAAAAGAACACCTGGACGCATATTTATACGTCCAGGCTTATAGTACTACTTAAGATTGATTGAACATACGTATTCCCATTTGTTTTAAATCTAACGGTTCCGCTCCATCGTTGATGGACATCAAGATTTTTCACAGAAGGAAATGACCCTAACATTCACCCCGCTCTATTTAAATGGCTTAAAATTCACAAAGTCTCATTTTTTTTAAATAAGGCGATTTCAAGAATCTGTTTTTCGAAAATGAAAACGTGCGTTTGGAGTAGATTATTTTATGATGGATTAGATTAACATATTAAAAAATGTTTATTTTGTATTTCACATCTTTCCGCTTAGATGTTTTTCGTTGAGAAACGAAATATAGACGGAGCTAGTGTTTTTGTCGGAGCACGTATTTTATGCTTCATTCCGGAAAAGACGTACTTTGGCGTGTTATAGAACGGAATGCAATTTCAACACGTCGCTTATAGAATTTATCACAAATGCAATAATTTTTCGAATTGGCTTTTTTTATTTAACTGAAAACATGCTTAGTATTTGTTTTGTAAGTGGCTACTCGAAGTCTAGTTGTAATTGTTTTATAAGAATGAGTGTCGAAGGAAGTAAGGTAAAAATAGCTTCAAACGACGATAAATAAATAAATAAATTTTGACCGGAAGCACTTTTTCTTTCGTTGGTTGGTTGTTTTCACTGAAAAATAAATACTATCATCAACAGATTTGCTGATGTAGGTAGTTAATTAACGTCGGACTGGATCAACATAACGGGCTATTAGAATTGCTGAGAAAAATGAAGCACCAGACGAGTCTCGTGGTTTTGAACGAGTCTATTAGTTAAATTAGGGGATTGGTGGTGAAGTAAACAAAGCGCTTCTTTAATTGCCGTCCTTATCCCAGATTTCTGGTTCTAAATTTATCGTCCAGTGCCGAAAGCGAAAGTAGTGATAACGAGTTGGCAGGAGGGAAACATTCGCCCGCGATCGCCATTCAAGCATTTGCGTTTGGCAGCTTTCTCCTAATGCACTTTCACACCGTTTCAAAAATCGACGGACCCAAGGTCCACTGCCTTCTTGTCGGAGCCGCAATATATTTAAAGATTCGTTGACTATTTTGGAAAACCGTTGCTGAGCAGTAACTCCCTTACACTCTACGGGTAATGCTTTCTTTAAGTATGTTGAGACGAAGATAACCATGCCAAAAAGTGATTACAGCAATATCACCAGGGCATTTTACGTTTGCTCAGGAATTTTAATTTGCTCAGGATTTATCAATGGCATTCTCAGTTTGTTTTCCGCAATGTTGCCGAGCTTTTATTTTGTAAATTTTTATGTTTGGGTTGTTGGCTTTACCAATTCACTCGCCAAAAACGGTTTGACACTCTAGCGTGAAACTGCAGTCAAAATAGCTCGAAAACAACAGGCAAAAAACGTTGCTCCTGCTTGGCGTTCGTTACTCCTTAATTTACACTATCATGTGAAAAACGTGGGCCAATTCTTACGTAGTTACTTTCGGTTTCTCTTTTCGATGAAGAGTAAATGCGTGAGTTTCACTGTGAAAGGAAAAGTCGTTCTGCTCAGATATTAACGTAGTTGTGAAATTATAACTAGTCAACGTAAGTTCAGTCATGGAATAAGTAAGGTTTATTGTTCTGCTAATTCACATACAGATTTCAGATACGCACAAAATATTTGTAACTATTCTATTTTTGAATGACGTCGATTGAATATATGCAAATGCTTCATAAAAATGAGTGGGTTACGAGTAAAATTCTATTCTTTTTGAGAGCGCTTGTAAAGCAGTCAAAAAGTAAACTATTAGGCGGGTCGCATCAATCCAATATGCGCATTCACTCCGTTTCTGGTCAAAAACATGTCGGTGCGCATGTATATTTAGCACTGCAAGACATGTTGGTTCAATATGCTGCCTGTCTTTTCGATTTTAAAAAATTGCACTTCTCGTACGTAAAATGTGAAACTTAAAATGATTCCAATTTTTTCAGTTACAAAGCATCCTATTAAATACGAACAAACCATGGAAATCAAATAGCAACATACTACACATTTTTTAATAAAGATACGAAAGAATTCTACAAATTTCAAATTAAGAAGATATCTTTCAAGTATGTTAATCTTTTGGTTCTTGCAAAACTTGCCTTTCAGAGTAATATTACTTTTCCGAAAGTGCTATCTTTATATGTGACTAGCCACTACGTGGCCAGCACAGCGTTGCCCGCGACAGTTCTTTTCGTGGGGTCAGGTGTAACCACTTCTCGTAACCCCCGGTGATTGATACGAATTCCCATTTGGTTTGCTTTGTAAACCAAATGACAAACAATTCCAATTCGTAGCCTCTTGGATAAAAGCTATAACGGAGTTGCTCGTGGTGTTTTCGTAGCCTATTGGAATGAATTTCCTGCGAATTCCAACCAACAACACGGGCAACGCCGTGATGGCCTTGTCATAGTCAAATGCAGCCAAATTCGAATTGCGAAGAGATCCAATCGGCGTGAAGTCACAATCTCTTGCGAAAATATAAATATTTAATTGAAAAATTATTTTTGAAAGAAAATCAAATGCAAGGTATCGATCTTGTATAAAATTTTCCGTAGATTTCAAATCCGTTGAAATTTTCAATATATCTTTAACGATCTCGATTTTACAAAAAAGAACTAAAAAATGCCAATTAAAAAGTTTTTTTTATTTGTTTTGCTGAACGCATAAAATGAACTCTGTGATTTCTGGAATCTCCAATCAAGTGAAGGTGATTCTGAGCAGCGACGTTCGTATTGGAAATTTTTTTTTTAAAAATTTCAATTTAAGAATTATTTACTTAAAGAAAATCATATTTAATTAATATTTTTAGGTATCGATTTAATGTGAAATTTTCCGCAGATTTCAAATCCGTAGAAATGTTTACTCTATCTTCAACGGTCTAGGAGATAGTCAAAAGAACTACATAACTCCAGTTAAAAGTTTATTTGTTTTTATCGTCGTAAGGGAAAATCATTCCTGTGCGCAAAATGAAAACGGAAACGAAAAAAAAATACATTTAGAATCTTTGATCTTTTATGCTGTTGCATTCTTTGGAAAATTGTAATAATTAAATTTATTTTAAAATGTTCTAGATTGAATTTTAAAATCCCAAAAATTCGGACTACCTGTGTGCCAAATCTTATTACTGTAAGTGCCATAGATCGCCAGGACTTTGCTTGCAGAAAACAAACACTTCCTTTTATAACAGTAGATTATTTCATAAAATAACGCTTATGGTTCTTTGGAGTGAAACAAGGATCTTCTAACTTGTGTTTACAAATTACTGACATTCTTACACTGGAAATTTATCGACGTAAACTTTTAATACCTGTTTTAGTTCCATGTTTTCATTAGCGGGAGGACTGGGCGTGATTATAGGTGGTAGCACAGTACTACAACTTGTCAGGAGCAGCAATTATGATAATATTTAATAACAGACATGCAGCCGAGACCTGGATAGTGTATAAACAATGACAACGAAGTGTTTTTTGGAATATAATTTTTTTTATTTATTTCGTAAATCATAAAAACAGCAAAAAAAAACAAAAAAAAAACTGTTTTTTTTTCCCTGCCAGAATCTTATTGAATGAAAATCTTATACTTTTCAAAACAATTTTTGTAACATTTCGTTACCAGTTGCTTATTTAACCTTTGACCTCATGGCGAAAATTGCTGTTCAGATTAGCTTTCAGTTGATATTATGTTCCATTCTGATGGCATCTGAGATTGATCTTATTTTAAAAACAAAGCAAAGTAATAAAATATCAACTATGAAAAACAGGATTGTTTCGGTAACGGTAATTCTAACCATCTGCAAACCGTTTTTTATCGGTATTTCATTAACGGTTTCTAAACCCTATTTCTAACCTCAAAGTACTAAGCATTCAAAGAATCCTAATTCAGATTTATTTTTAGCTGTACCTTAGATTAGAGGTTTCATAATGAGGCTAGTATCTGATAGCAGAACAGCTGCTTTTGAACTATTATGCCTCTAATTGCTTAAGTAACAAAGTTCATTTAATCGGGGGTCAGCAACCTTTAATCAGTCATTTAAGTCAAGTATGAGAAGTTACCCATGAACTCAAGGGAACCAAATGAGGTCAGTATTAGAAATAAATTCTTTGGTAGAGTTCAAAGAAAAAGCAGACTCGGGATACAAAGTTACCCTCAATGCCTTCATTTTATAGACAGTCCTGTGTCAGTCAAATTTCGTTCATATTTCTTGATCTGACTGCATGCCATTATAGTAAAATGAATCACTTCAATACTAAAATCTCACAAGAGAAATGAGTTTGGTATCAAAAACCTTGATTTGCAAAACTTTTTATATCTTCCATTAAAATTATTTCCATAATTTGCAACCAGTTATTCAGGTTCACCATTGCTTCAAATGTTAAAGAGCACTACAAAATTATTAAGACGGCATGGTAAATTCAGAAACTTTTCATATTGAACACATAGGATAAAGGAAATCAGGAATATTAGATTTAACTAAACATTTTGGTCATTTTTACAATTTTTTTAATATTCTGTTACAAAATTCCAAGTTTTTAAAAAAATTTGAACCGTTTGTTATAAAATTTTTTTAGGTAATTCATTTACTGTACATTCTCAAAGCAAATGGTTGGTTTGGATTTTATGGAGCAAGGTCCAATAAACCAAAAAGCAAATGCACTCTGAATGAAATGTGATGGTCCATTACCCCAATCGTGTTACAAAATTTTCCTATGTTCTTCAAGCATTTTTGTTAAAATTTTTACGCAATTTATTTACTGTATACTTCCAAGGAAATGGATGGTTTGGATTTAAGGTGCAAGGTCTAATGAATTGAAAATCAAATGCATCCTGAATGAAATGATAGCATAGATAAGACATTCATTAAGTATTGGCATATAATTTTTGCAAATTGCTTGAATATCAATTTAACAACCTCCCCACATTTGTTTTTTAAAAGTTATTCAATATAGATTTAAAATTAATTGTCACGTGCAAGGTAGGATATAGAAAAGCCAACACTCTTACATTTTGTGCGATATTGGTCATTTGCAGATTTTACGTTCGGTAGCAGGTAAGAAATGTTCTCTTTCTATTTAATTTCTTACACTTATTCATAAGCGCTTGTAAAGATTTGACATTTTAGTGTGTGAACATCAAAAATATTGATTTTCTAGCGAACAGGTTTTATAGTATTGGTTACAAACAATAAAATAAAATATCCTACATATTGTTTACTTCGATCATTATGTGAATTTGATGCAAAAAATTGTAACTCGAAGTGTAAAAGAATGTCAAGATTTTAATACGTACTTAAGGCAACATTTTATTCAATTATGCAGACATCATTTTACCTGTTGATGATTCTCAGCTAAAGCTTTTAAAGAAAAGTCAGCAACAAAAAATAGACAAAATTTTCAGCTGGAACATAACATGACGTATTTGTACCTTGAGTATGAGGGACAAGGTTTTCAAAAATACAAAACATTTTATGGATAGTTGAAATAGAAAAGTTTTCTATGTGACATGGGGACCTACAAAGCATTTATAAATAAGCTGTTTAGTGGTTCTAATAACGTGAGCTCAGGCTTTTCTAAAGGAAGTGTTTACCATTTATCTAAGACACTTTAAATCCCAGATTTACAAATCTAATATATGGACCCTAAAGTCAATTTTCAAAAAGCATATGTAACAAATGTTATCATGTAACCAATTTTTTAGGGCTGAAGACAAAATGTAGTAAAAAAAATCTCCCTGATTTTGCTTCTCTATTAGCAGTGCTATAAACTAATCAATCCAAATAGAAGTAACTATGGCTAATTAGAATCTTATTGACCTTACATTAAGTTAATTGCACTTCTATAATTCATAGGATTAGATTAATGTTCTGATATGAAATCCAATTTATCAAAACCAAGTTCCCAATTTGTATATGGCAATTAAATTTATGTTCAGAACAATGAATTGAATACATGAATGGATTTATTCAAGTGCATTTTAAGAAAACTGCATAGTAAAAATCTCAAATTATGTCTGGACTTAACAGTTTTTTAAGAAATAAACATTAAGACTAAAAATGTAGTTTATTTTTTTATTTCAACTATGCATTGAGATTTATTGTACATCTATAATAAATAATGCCTTAGAAATAAAACGGTAATGTTATTTAAAGAGCTATCTTAGTGTTAAACCACTCATTCTGCTAGCCTTTAAACACAGAAAGAAGTCAAATGCATGAGGGGTGATAACCTACATATCACCAAACTTGTAACACCATGTATCATTTTCAACATTTTACAATGTTTCTTTCATTCAGCGAGTCCTTTTTCTAGATTCAGTTACATCAGAAATTTTTACTGTCGATAGTTTGGCTAAAAGTTTTCTTAAATTTGACCCACTTAAACAATGAGTTTTTATTTAACTTATGTTATGTAAGTCTAAACAACGCTTTGGAATTAAAGTATATCTCCTAGAAAACCTCCTATATATTCTAATTAACTACAATTATTTAAAACTTTTCTAAATACTCGATATAAATAGTTTGATGAGTTACTCTGTTATTGCAGTAAAGTGTACAATGTATCTGTCAAAATAGTGCAATAAGAGAGATCTATTTAAAACATGGTTTTTAATTTCTTATGCAAGTTATATTTCCAACAAAAACCAGCTACAACGAATTTTACAGTTCATAACACACACTATTACATGTATGCTTTAAATAATGATTGCTGCTTAGATGTATGAGCTATCAGATAAGAAACCAGAGTATATAAATAAAATCATGCTATATTTTTAAACTAGCTGCAAGGGTGGTGGGCTGGCAAATCTGTTTCTACATTACAGTGGGAAAAAGTGCCAACTTTTCGTGCTAGACTTACACTGTGTTTCGGTGGATAATTCTTTCTTGTCCTGGGGCATGTCAAACTGAGTATTGTTGTTCCCTGCTAGAAATGAAATTTGTTATTGAGGCTATTAAAAAGTATGAATTTACAAATACCACCACTCATGTATAGTAAATCATGTAAGTGAAATAAAAATATTGTCTATCTAATTAATAGAAATTAAATTATTACTACATCTGGTGACAACAAAGTCTAGACTTATTAGTTGAAAGAAAAAGGAAATATATGCATTCAAATGATATCTCACCTTTTCTAAGAAAAGAGTAAAAAATACACATTCAACTATTATCATGCTATTATTGCTTTAAACACATAACACATACATTAACATAAATAACTACATTTCACAAAAGAGTTTCACCTTTCTTTAACCTCAATTGAAAATGTAAGACAAACTTTAAGCTCAAGAACCAAAATAAAAAAACACATCCAAGCACATGTCTACGGTTTTCTAACCACATCAATTTTAATGCCGAATTGACAGCAATAAGTTTTGATTTTAGCTAGCACTTCTTAAATTGTCCTCTCAAAGATTAGTAACATGTTTAAAAAATTCTAGTTACTTTTTAATCAAATACTGATAGATAAAATCTACAAAATTAAATAATAAAAAAAGCTCATAGAGACCTACAATTTTTTAACTCTGTAACTCTTTTAACTGTCTCCAGGCAAACTTTTTAAACTGCTTTTCTGTAAACCATTGAGCATGCTACACTTACTAAAAACAAAAAGTCCTAATTTTTTTTAAACCCCGAAAATATTTCCACGACTTTTAAGTTTACGTGCTTGAAATTTTACGTTAATACTACTGAGCAAAAAAAAATTAACCAAAATAATTCTCTAAATACAAATTCATACTATGACACTATTTTTTTATACCATTTCATTCTCAAGCAATAAGTAATTTTACTAAGTAAATACAAAAGACAGGGAGCATTCATATGTACACCAAATAACTAATACTTCATTTCCTTAAAGTGTCTTATAGTAAAAAGAATATTATGAAAACTTACAACACATAGCATGCATGCAAGGCAAGAAATAAAAACAAGTGAAGTGAATATTTATGGAGTGGTAAGAGAACTTTATGAATTGTTGTAGAGAATTTAAGACATTGAAACTCCATGGAATCTTATGGCCACTTCCCCTCCAAATGTTAATGTTAAAAATTAAGGTTTGGATAATGCAATTTTTTTTTAGCCTCATTGAAATGAAGTAGAAAAATAAGACAGATTTATCATGCATTATATATACCAAGAACCCAGAATAAAGCTGATATATAAAAATAGTGATTTATACTATTTTCCAAAGAATATGTTTTAGTTTATTAAGTTATTTTATCAAGTCAAGCTGAATAATAGGTGGAATCATTAATACTACATGTGTGTAACAAGCTTCTGAAAGTATTTAATCCATATATTTCAAGGTGGAAATTTTTAGCTCGAAATAGTAATAACTAAACCTTTCAGGGTAAAAATATATTTATAATAGAATGCTTCCAGTTTTAAAAGACTAAGAAATTCTTAATAATTTATTTTTCTTTAACCTACAAGATGTACCAAGTAATTTTTAAATGGAAAGTATTTGAAAAATAAGGATACGGAAAAAGTATTGAAACAATTCACCCTAAGAATGCAACTCCTAACAGTAAAATTCAAAGGCATTAAGAAGGAATCTGCATCGTTCTTTCATAATTCATTACTCTCAGCTAATCAATGGTAATCAGAGACTATGAATGTCTGATAAAAAAATATGAATGTCTGATAAAGAAATTCATATGCATGTTTGATAAAAAAAAACACCTGAATGATAAAGAGTTGATTGAAGAGTAGTTACAAAATTGTCTCATTAAAGTGGTAAATGGAAGTTTAAATGATCAGGCATCTTAATAGAGGAAAGTGCAATTTCCTAAGCCTGTAACTTGCCATAAGAGCTCTGGTATTAAGAAAACTTGCACCAGTTAAAATAAATCTTATTTACTGTGAAGAGGAAATCCCACAGGGAACTCCCTGGATCGAGAAACAACAGAAACAAGTCACCTATTGCGATAAAAATTCCCCACTTCAAAAAACGAAGACAGTTATTTGCAGCACACCCACAGAATAGTATTCTGATATTCAGAGCAGATTTTTATCATACAAGGGCTATACTAAGAACTGAATTTATTCCATATAACCTTTGAATCAATAAAATGAAATATTCAATTAAAAAAGATAGCGTAGTAGCAAAATATTTTTTCAGATTCTGAATTGCAATTTTTCTAGTATGACCACAGCATTAGTGGTTCTATTTGATGTGCCTAACCAAAATTTCAGTGTTTTGAAAATAAATTAAAGATAAGATGAGATTATATAGTTATATATATTAATTTTGATGAAGAAATCTTGAAATCAATTAATATTCAGTTCCAAAAGTAAATATTTTTAGATATATAAAATGTTCAGAAGCATTTATACCATTTTATAGCTGATCTTAAAACGAATAAGATCTATTTTCATGTAGGTTATTTTGGCTATGAATGCATTTAGATGGCAAAAATCAATGCAACTCCTCTTTACAAGGTTAGAAATTAGGAGCAGAAAGTCAGGTGTCAATAGCACCTAAACATTTTCCCATTGTTGCCAAAACCTACTTGGGTACAACTTAATTATTTTTATTTTACCTCTATGCATACAGTGTAATGACTAAGGTCTGGGCTTTGAAGCCTATTAAAAAGTAAGATTAGATTGTTCACATGCGATCTATCGGAATTACTATCATACTATAAAAAATATCAGAAAAGTTAGGTATGAAAAATTAATACTGACAATCTAAAAGCAATGGTCAAACAGAAACTAGACAGTAATAATTGACTGTCTAGTCTTATCCAATGTTCTCTCCGTTACAGAAAAATAAGATATTTTCCAGTGCCTCTTTCGGTCAAACAAGGTACCGAGTCTACAAGATGAAACCTGTGAAGATTCACATGTTGAACCTGGCTGCAAATGTGGCAACTGACTGAAAGATCATCTAGTTCCTTTGGAAATTTGAAATGACAACGACTTGAATTGGCACATTACTCCAGAAATCACACCACTTTTGTCTGATTTTGTTTTTGATCATTCACAATCTCCCACTGAGTAACCTGTAGCAAAAAAACCAGCCCTAACAAAAACAACTTGACCAACCCATCTACCAATTCATTTCTACAGAAGTCAAAGTGAGCCCGAATCAATACATAATTTTCCTACAAAGGAATTGCCAACCATTATGTCTTTGCAACAAAGTAGTAAAAATTAGGTCAGCGATTCCCAAACTGGTGCACCACAGCACTTTAAGGTTGGTTGAGTTAGGTTTTATAGCACAAAGCTCATAGTCAAGCTACGTCAAACATCAAGTAAATAGAACACACACAAGGAAAGCTTTGCTGGAGCAGCAGAGAGGTATTGTGCATCTGAAACACCCAGGGAGGAATTGAACTTGCATCCCCAAAACTTGTAAGTGCTTAATGGTGCCATGAGATTTCACAGGGATAAATGAAATATTAGTATCAGATAGTGAATCTAATTTCCCTACACTGATGCAACACTCAAAGTTATATTGGCCCAAAATGAGAGAACAGTGTAAATTCGAATTGGCGGAGCTTCCTAACTTGGTGAGGTAATTCATATTTGCACCTATAAATTTCGTTTTGAGATCCAGTTGTCATTTTCAATACCTAACTTTTCTGAATTTTTTCACTAGTTTGGCGCAAATTGTAACCGATCAACTGTTTATTCTTCCTTTTAACACACAATCCATACTCAAACTTTTTTTTTATAGATAAATCGAAATCCTGGCCCTAGGCATTACACTGTATTAAGAGGCATGAAAAACAATATAAATTTAAAACAGCATCAAAGTCACCTACACTTTGTTAATTGAGAAAAAGTGCTTAGTTGCCATATAGGAACCTGACTATTTGCTTCTACAATTTTTAATCCTCTCTGAAATGTAGGTGAATTAAAGAAAAGCTTCACGTGAAAGCAATTTTTGTTTTAGACAGTGTGCATGCAGTTTTCTTACCTTCAAAAGAATAATTTGTAGTTAATATTCAGTCCCAGTGCACAAACATCATGTATAAGAAACAGTACTAAACACATTCAGTAAATGTTTGATTGAAGTTTCTTTTCTCACAAACACTCATGCATATAAATTATTACACATACACATATATTTAAAAAGAAACTCAAGATGAAATATTTTAAAATGGAAAGTAACTTTTCAGTCCTTAAAAGAAATAAACATAAAAATAGTCAAAAGTGCACATAATTACTATTTTAAAAATGAAACTTTGTGTCACCAGAAATAATAGCACTCAATTGTTAAAATCGACTGTTCTACTAAAATATAAAAACAACCAAGTCTGAAATTTTAAGTATATACTTAAAAGTACTCTTCTGATGGCATCTTCAATTTTAATTATTGATTATTTTAATGTCGTTTTCTTTTCTAGATTTAAGGTGTAATACTACTGTGTTTAGAAAGGACTAAGTAACAAGGAAAGAGAGAAATGTGACAAAGTTATTTAATATAGCAATCCATTTCTATAAAATAGTCTGCCTCAGAATTTCAATCAGCCTGTGAATAACCTCTTACCAAATACAGAAAAATCCTAGCCTCTCAAATGACTTTTTCTACCATAGTCAAATCAAGAATAGCTCCCGCATACTACTCTAAATGTCGCACACTCCTTGTAACTTCAACAGTCAAGCTGGACTTTGCATTACAAAATGTTTTATAATGCAACATGTAAATAAATTCAATATCTTGTTTATAAGAATTTTATTTTAGTATTTACTACACATTGCAATATTTTTTGCAACATATTGGAATGCTTAAACTTAAATAAATTGTACAATCTCACCTCATCCCTATCAATTATTTATGTTACCTTTTTACGGTCTAATTGGCCCCTATTTGAATACAACACTGATACAAGATCTTTAACAGATACTAATTCAATTCCAAACTATTACAATTTTGAGTGCATAAAAATGTTTAAGAATTCAAGTAAAATACAGGGACTGCATAGCACACAGAAAGTACAAAATTAGTCTTCAAGAATTGAGTGCACATTTACATAACAAATAAGGACTTTGTAGAAACCTTAACAGTTATAATTAACAATAAAAACGCCTTTTATTTTAGAATTTACTATCATGTATAATTCATTTAGACAGAGGAAAAAGAAAGCGAAAACGTAATTTTTGCACAGCAAACAAATTATATAACTCCATATAAGAATTAAATAATTTAATTGCTTTAGGTAAAATTTCTAAAAATAAGAAAATCTAATTGCTTTTAGTAAAATTTTTAAGAATAAGAAAAACTCTCTCACAGAAAAATAAATTGCTTACCGCAATTTGTAATTGTGCAACACTTGTATTCTTATAAGTTATTAAAAAAAAACATTTAAGAAATGCACTTTCACAGCCAAATCACATTGAATCTTTTCCATGAGTAAATGTCCATTGCTTAAATATCATTTTTCATGGGAAACATAAAATACACTTTCTGAATATGAATGCTACACCTAACTAAATGAAATTTTTCTACAATTCGCGAGTTCATACGAGAAATTTTAAGAGTATCTCCTCGGCCAAGAGTCATGATATATTTTTTAAGAATTGAATTTTCACATTAAGTATATATCAGGTTAAAATATATGTTTATAAGGAATTTATTAAGATTCTTTAGCAGGTTATATCTCAGCCAAACCAAGACATTCACCACAAAGCTTTAAGTATTTGGAGAGATAAGGCTGATGAACTCTGGTCACAAAGCCAAACAATAAGCTGACGTACTGTCAAGTCAATCAATTGAATAAATAAATAGATGTTCTCAAAAGGTTCCCCACACTCTCAGTCAAAAAATTCAAGTATTTAGCATTAGCTTTTAGAAAACAGATCCACACAACATATCTGAAAGATTATAACTGAACAGGAAACTAATGCTGATTGACTATCGCTTCCCTACACATACTATTGGTAGGTCCCTAACTCAATATACAAGTTACTACAGGCGTATATGACAGCAAGTAGGCATTGTTCTACAAGAGAATAGTAATTTAGTAAAATTAAAATTGTACAGAATTTTTTTTAAGCCCTTTTTATGTCAGGATTATTGGAATAAATAATGAAAATAGCATGCATACAGATATTCTACTTTTTATTCCAGCAGCCTTTAAACGCTTTTTTGTTTAGCAATGCCTTTTTAAGCTAGGATGACCTTGTAAAATTTAGCTATTAAAACTTAAATGACCAAAACTAATTAAAATAAGTTGGTTTTGATTCACAATAACATGAGAAGAACATGCGTTTCAATTTTTAATTTCCCCTTTAAAGAAAAAAGAAAGACATTTTTTTTTTCAATGGAGTCTTGCATTAGTATTTGAATTGTTTCTGTCAGAATTTCTAAAATTCATGTGATAACAAGTTTTAGTTTTTGCATTAGCTAAATTTAATTCACATTTTCATGAAAAAAAAATAATTTGTATTTCAGATCAAAATTAAAAATGCTTAATACTTTTTATGCATTACTTAGGATTAGAAAATTAATAGAATTACAAAGTAATGGATTACCTACTTGAAAATCAATCAAATTAAATATTTTGATACATAACAACAATAATATTGATTGAGAAATAAGGATACTAAATATTTATAGTACATCCTCTTGTAATAAGATCAAATATTCCTTTTTAAACAAGGTGAATTACCCATAACATTTTAAAATGAATAGTTAAATTTCAAAGCTCCATTAAAAACTTTATAAATGTGATGTGTGTGAAACAGTGTTGTAAATTAACGGTTATAAATAGTTGAGGACCAAATGATATTACAACTTAATTTTAACAGCTATAAAAATATGTAATTAATAATCTGCATATAAAGTATAAACAAAAAGGGATACTTTATATAACTGAAGATGCCATCAAATCTAACAAATAAACTTAGCCAAATAAAAGAAAATAATGCATGCATACATAGGAAAACAGAAATACAACAAAATATAAAGACAAGAATTAAAAAATTAGTAGCAAGGAAATGTATATGTTAATTTGTTAGAAGAGATTAATACAGCCACACCCATTAATTAGTAGTTTGGATAGCACACAACTTTTAAAATGAAAACAGATTATTCCCGCTTCTTAAAGATTAAATGTTTCCGCACCACAAGAATGTTTGATGTGTGTGCATTATTATATTATGGTTATAACACCAATATACCATTCCACCAGACAATTGCAATACCATATAAAGTTTTTAGAATCAGAGAATAGAATTAGTTAAGTTTAACCAAAATATATAAAAAGTTCAAGCAAAATAAAACACCCAAACATTTAGTATATTAAAAAAGTTCACATTTTAAAAGGTTATCTTTTCCCATACCTATAAAAGCTAAAAACATTACTAATTGGTAGCAGTGTTTGATTCTAACTACACAATACTTGGAATGAAATACTTAAACAAATCGTTGAACTGACACTATCATTGTATGCCTATAAACTAGTTTAAAATTGATTGTTCACATAGGAACTAAACATATTTACATAAGCATGACTAATTATGAGTTAGAATAGTTATTTCTCAGACAGAAAAATTTGTTTTTAATAAAATGCAACTGATGTCATTGCTCAATTTGGTAAAAAAAAACTATACAGAGGATGAAATTTTAAAGAAAACCAATTTTTTAAAACTATAAAAATGTGTAAAATTTTGTATAAATCAAAAAAGAAAATTCAATTAACATGCAAGACTATTTGGCAACTGGTAAACCAACTAAAAAGAAAACATCAAACTTCTGAAATTCTATACATGAAATTAAAAAAGTGTATAAAGAACATGTTGCAAGAACATTACCGTCATTTATGTATGAAATTAAGTTGTGTAAAAAGTGAATAATTTACAAAGGGGAATCGATAGCATGACATAAATAATTCTTATTCTATCCATAATTAAACAAACATGAACTTTTAAAATTTGAAAAGTAATATATTTAGCAATACAGAAACATACTGTTTTTAATAAGTCAAGTAATAAAGAATCAGAAGATCTCTAAAGATTTTCTCTCTCGATTTCTTTTAAAATACTTTAATTCAACCTTAATATTCACAAGCATGTTCTTTGTGTGTTTACTCAAATTCTAAGCTGGCAGTATTGATTTTACAAGTTGATAATCTGATTGAATACGACATGATAGTATTATGATTGTTCAACACCTCTATGTAGTCAAAATCTTATCCCCAACATACAATAACTACTTTATGAAAACCAATAATCTAACATTGAATTTTTTTTTAATTAAGTCAGTTTCTTACTTATAAAGATAAATTAAAAACCATGCATTTGAAAATTATTTCAGATTTCGTAATTATGCAGCATTTAATTACATATACCGGATTCATATACTTATTTGCAAAAACTAATTTCCGAAGTTTTCGAAGAGTAAATAAAAATTTTCCAGGAAGTATATATACGATTGAATTGAAATAATATATTTTATAAACAAACATATATGCACAGGAATAAAACACAATTCAAAATAAGATTATATTTTCCAGCCTAATGAGACAAGTTTTACAATTCATCAACCCTGGAAATACCTTTTAAGAAATGATTATGAAATTGGAATTCATTTTCATAAAGGTCAGTGAGTTTCAATTGTGATAATAGAAGGAGCATTTTTTTACTCTGCTAGTTTTTAGCTGACAAAAAACGAAATCTCGAATTCAAGTCTAAATATCTAGTTTCTAAAACCTTTTACATTTAAAACTAACGTCTCTCAAACAGTTTTTAACTTAAAAAATAATAATACATGAAACCTCTAGTCACCTCTATGGATGACTGTCATATTCAGCTCCAAGACAATACATTTTTAATTAAACCTTTCATTTTAATTACTAACTCAAAAGTATAATTCATCACTGGAAAAGGTTAAAATAAAAAAAAAAATTATAAAAAATTGACTTAAATCACTAATACCCATATCAATTTCATGTAACGTTGGTAAGACAGAAACCAGCACATGCACACCAAAGGTGGATAAATATATGTATGTAAGGAATCACTTGAAAGGAATGAAGGGTATTCAGTTGCCATAGAGAAAAAAGTAGTTCTAAGAGAAAACACACCCATATCTGAAAGGTATTCTAACAGTTTCATGGAAAACAAAGAAAGAATTTGAGGTAACAACAGCAATCAACTTACTCAACTCAAAGCACAATTCAGCTTAACTGATCCCCCATTTCTAGCCATTATTAATAACCTCTTTCCCTCCTAATTATATATATATACCTAATTTAAGGAAACTGAGTAAAAAATGGTTTGTTGTCAATTATTTCAAATAGGAATTTTCTAGTACAAAAAGGAATAATTTAAAAATATTGAATATTAAGTTACTCATATTCACATTTTAAACTATGTATTACTTAAATATTGAATTGAAAAATAAGTAGTTGAAATAATTCACTACTTGTGACTGATATCACAGCTTCAGCAATCATAAAAAAAATAATGCAACTGTGTATAGCACTTTCTATCAGTATGAAAAAGTCCTACTGTTGATTTAATGTTAATAACACTAGGGGGCTCCGCTCCCTGCTCGACAACCCCATGGAATTGCTACACAATTCCATTTGGTTTGCTTCACAAACACCTTCACAGCCTATCTCCTGTGACGGCGAAACCTCCGCCCCCTGCTCGCCTAAGCGCGCAATCCCATTTGGTTTGCTTCTCAATTTCCGATGCGAAGTCACAGCGATGACTTCGCCCCTGGTCGCTAATGCTCGCAAACCCCCGGGTGATTGCTTCCCAAACCAACACTCCTTTCATAAGCAATTTCGCTTTTTTACAAAAACATAATGCACCCTAAACTAATAGCCGCATCAGTAAAAACCTTGGTGATCTTGTTCCTTGTACAATTTAGAAAAAAACCATGTTAATCTCGAAGTTGGTGATTGCAGCTACGATAAATCTGATATCTGGCAAACCCGTTACTTAAAAATGCAACCTTTTGTTTCACCGATTCTTTTGCGCGATCAACAATTTATGCACTAGCGAAATTATACTTTTCCTCACATCTAATTTTTTTATGAACCAATTTAAAAAATAATTATACCATAAGAAAGAGTGCATCCGAAGCTTTTATGTGGTATTCGCAAATTTAAAAACCAGTTGTATTAAGCTATAGATATGACAGTTTTAAATAAAATTTCCCAATATTCCGCAATTTGTATGATCAACTTTTGATTGCATCGACTTTATTTAATAAGAAATTTAAAAAAAAATTGAACTGTAAGAAAGAGTACATTCTAAGGTTTTCTGCGATGCTTTCAAATTTAAAAACTAATAGTAAGAAGATATACGTATAACAGCTTAAAAAAATATTATCAGGAACCAAATCAAAATTTCTAAAAAAACTCGCCGCCCTGCAAAAATTCACATTTAGAGGTACTCTAAAAAATTCACGTCTGAAAATTTGTAAGTCTTTTGCTCACTCGCATTAGAAATTTCGCTCTTTTAACTTTGATACTTAATAAACCCTAAACTAATAGCCGCATTGGGGGAAAATGTTATTCATCTTGTTCCCTGTACAATTTTGAACAAACCATGTCAATTTTGTAATTTTCTGATCCAAACTTTCTTGGGAAACCGTCTAAGAATCGAGCAAAAAAAGCAAGTTTTCAATCCTGCAGTGGCGGTAAACTTTTTTTTAATAGAGAGATGCCATTATATTACACTGATAGTTATCACCATTTCTAATAGTGAAAAATACTTATACATAGAATATTGTATTAGAGCTTTATTAACCTTCCAGCAGTCGTGCCGTCCACACCAACATGAAAGGTCGCTGGTATTTCTTAGATACACCATTTTAAAATGTAAAATTAAATGTAAAGGGTGTTAAAATTTTTTAATGTAAAGGGTGTATTTATTGAAATTATGCTTTAAATAATATCAATACACTTTATTTAAAGAAATGCTATTCAAATTTCTATATTTCTTAATTTAAAATATAATACAAATAATGCACAAATAACTAAAATCAACTCTAGTGTATCTTGCACAAATGCTGGAAGGTTAATGAAAAAGTAATTACTCAAGATAAAGAAATGACTTTCCATGCTATCGTCCCAAGCCAAATCTTTCATATTTAAAAATGTTATTTTGGAAATGTTCATTAAAACATTTGAATCTTAAACTAGCATAAAACTTGAGGATAAAAAAGAGCTTTTAATTAAATGAAAAACCAAACCGGAATAAGTATTCAAATTAGAATTAACCCAAGACTATATCTTACAAAATAACAAGTTTATCAATTTTGAAATATGTGTTAAATTTTAACTTAAAATAAAAATATTATGTCATAAATCTAACAAAATGAAAAACTTGGCAGTTCCCTTAGCATACAGGACTAGAGAAAAGAGCAAAATTATGTAAAAACACTAAATGGGATCAGTGAAACAGATGATCCATTTAGAGTATACAGGTAGAAGAGCATTAAAGAATAGGAGAATTTATAAATTTTAAGTGCACAAAGCATAACTTAAGGACAGATTGGTTGGATTTTATAGCACACAAGGGCAGTCAGTCATTTAAAAAAAATGAATCAACTTTCATGATTGGAAGAAATAAAGAGCTTACTTGCTTCAAAAAACAAGTAGAAGATACTGGATACCAATCTTATTCTACGAACTAAACTTCAAAGAATATACATATAACTTGAGTAACCAGTTTTTTTTATACTTACTGCAAACAGTTTTGAAAGACTTAAGAAAAAAAGACAGGACTTAAGGAATGACTAGTGTTTGGAAATTTTCCAGAAAGCTTTGAAATATTCAGCTTCAATATGAATTCTGTAGAAATAGGGAGATTTTTTCGGAGATTCCCCCCACCCACCCATTAAATCAAAAACAAAATCAAAACCACAGGCACTGGAAAGGATGAATATTTTAAAAATGCATTTTGCTAAAAGAGGGCTGATAAAAACACATTTAAAATTTATATTTTGGATTGCATTCAACTATTAGCATTTCTACTTGCTCTGTAGCATCATTTCAATATAGGTTTTTGAGCTATATATTGTAGATATTTCACGAACTGTTTAAAGAGAACCCGCCTTAAAATATTGAACAGTACAATAGGATTCCATATTTTCCAAAGTGAATTTAAAAGGATTATGTCTAGGGTAACTTTTTGCAACAAAAGCAACTTTTTTTCACACATTCTACACTGCATGTAAAGTACTAGAACCAAAATTCCTCCTTCATGGAGTGTATTGTAAGTGAGTTACAACCGCAACATAAATGCAACTTTCTGCATAAATGTAACTTTTTGCATAAATGCAACTACCTGCAACTTTTAAAAATGTAGCTCAAAATTAATTAATATGAAATTATTATTTCATTTTTTGCCCTCTGAACCAACTTTTTGATCGTGTGCGTCTGATCTTGCGAACGCCAAAGTATTGCAGATCAAACAAGAAGTTCATGGAAAGGTGTTCGTCTCAACAGACGAAAGTGAAATAAATGGCAAGAAGTAACTTAACACATTGGTTGGCACTCTTGATAATCCAGAGGAAACTTGCGTAATCGACTGCAGAGTTTGTGAGGTGAGTGCCAATCATCAATATGTTGTTCGCTTTGTAGATGACGTTTTAAAATCTCCGAATGTTGAGCGAAAGGATTTTGCGCTTCTGCTATCCGATACAGCACATTATATGACTGCAGCTGGTGCAGTTTTTCAATATTAAAGAAATTACTGGTCAAGGATCGACAATTCTAAGTTCTTCTGTATTTAAGAATGTATTATAATATTGTTGTACACGACTAAAATTGTCAATATATTTTGAACTTTTTCATTTTTTACAAATAATTTATTTTAGAATTTAGTGTATCAAAAATAAATGCAACTTTATTTCTATAAATGCAACTTTAGGGAATGATAAATGTAATTTTTCCCATTTTTACTGCAACAAAAAAGTTGCTCTAATTATGTCATACTTGACTATCAAGCTACAACCTAGAAGTACACATGTTGCCTCTAGTTTAAATGTTGCACAACTGTTCCTGAATAGCATACAAGGCAAGCACTTGCATAGTTGGGAAAAAAATAAGAGCATGAACTTTTCTTAATAAAAAAATGTATACCGAAATTGTAAGCAATTGATTTTTGACTGAGCTCAAATTTGTCATCAGATTGTATTGAATTGATATACTAGTATTTATTTACCTCAGATCTCCCATCTTCAGAAAATGCCAAACCCAAAAATAGTTGCATATTTCTATGTTGCTTTATAAGCAGATTTATTTATATAGGTTGTATGATGAACAGAGAGATGTTCATTTTATGCATATGGTGATATGGCAGGCTAATGTAAGAGTATAAATTTGGTTATTTCCTATAATCCGATAAACAAAAAGGACAGTTTGTTTGAATCTTGTACTTTTTGACTTATGATCCTGTTTCAGATACAGCAATGCTATATAAAATTCATAATAGCTGTCAGCATTTATGTATACTAAATTATTAGTTTAGAGAGGTTTTATATATTTAATATTTCTTCTACAGCGACATGTAACACTGAATCAAAACACATTCAAACCTTCCCAAAAAATTAAATACCATCAGATTTGATTAGTTTAAAAACGCTATTTATTTACGTTGCATAATGTTTTGTAGGAAATTAAAAAAATATCCAGCAAAGGATGAAAATAAATCTGACTATGAGTTAAACTGAATGAAAAGAGAAAGCAAATATACAGCAGTTAACAGTTGCGATTTTTGGGGAAACAGAAAACACACATGTAATAGGAGCTTTATGATGCCGATGAGAAGCAATTTAGCTTTCACCTGATTTAATGTTAAATTAGAATTGAACAACACAGGTTTGAAATTTTTCATCCATGTCTGACTTTTCCAAGCAATGTCCTGAAAGGTTAGCAAACATTAAAAAAATAATTAACACCTTCCAACTTTCTCCCTTTTTGATTTCTCAGTTTAACATTTTGTTTTGTCGTAGATCTTTGATATAGACTTCTTGCAGCAACGCTTTTGACGTGCTTTTTATGTCGCCCATAATTTCTTAGAAAAATCACTGTTAGTTAAAAATCTAAAACATATCCACACAACTACACAAGAAAGTATATATTGTTTTGAAAAATCTACTTTTCTGAAATATTGTTATAGAAGTTTGTGTTCAAGGAAAATAATTTGTTACCAAAAGCGTTGGAACAAGGTACATTTTGTGAATGTTATAAAAGATCACATTCTAGCAAACTAGAGTGATAAAATAAAAAAGATTATGATTAACAGAAATTAATATGATTCAAACAATCGCTAGGTTGCCGTAATCCTAATAAAGGGTTGGCTTTACCTGCTACAACTCGCTACAAAAAGCAACTCAAAAAGTCTTTTTTATCAAATTTAGCACCCGTTTTGTTTTTGATTACTAAGTTTCAAAAGGTTGTTTTTATGAATTTTAGAAATATTCAACTTCAAACATTTTGTTCCAAACAAACAAAGACCAGATTCGACAGATACATACCACTATTTCTGATCATGCATCAACTTAAATCTTTCTAGAAATATTTTATTTTTTGTGCAAGAAAACTTCTATTTGCTTTTTCTACAAACTTGCGATTTTAGGTAAAATCTCAGTGTACTGAATGACCTTGACATAATTTCAATTTTTGACACTAAGCCAAAAAGGATAATTTCCCACATTGTATGGACCAGCTACAAATAGAATAAGTGAGAATATTATTTTGCCAAGGTCTTTCTACTCCGTAGCTCATGGTGTTGAGTGGACCTAACTGGCCCTTGTTCATCTGCTATTCAGGCTGTTCACTTCTGTAAAGTCAAGTGAAGGCCAACAGTGCAAAGTATCACTTTTTACCACCAGTAAAATGCTGATCCAAATGCTATGCATCATCCATTGTAAAGCAAAAATCCAAAAGGTAATAAAATCTAGGAAGTGCAAGGAGCCTGCTGATGCTTTTGAGAAAGGAATCAAATCAAGAAATACGATTGAAATTGTTGCATTGACAATTGAGCACCCAATTGCCAACTCTACCACATAGGAGAATTTACCTTAATTTTATCTTGACAAAAAACATTTACAAGAATATTTTTCATATCACAAAATTTCATTAAAAAAAATTTAAATAGTAAAAAAATAAAGAACATGGTTTAAATAGTTGGAACAAGTTATGTTTCTTTGCACTAAGGAATGTTTTCGATAACCTATTCAATATTTTACAACCTAACATTTATAAACGAATCAACATATCAACTTACTGATTAGTCCATGACCTCTCAGATTTCGATAAAACTTGGTGCATCAAGGAACCTTACCAAGAAATTATTGGGAAAACAAAAAATTTATGTCTTCTGTTCAAGTTATCAACATTCGATTTTTTCATTTGCAACCAAAATTGCTGTATCTTGATATAAATAACTTTCAGTTTTAAAATTTTGAATTTTTTTTTCAAAATCACTTTTTGCTATTATATTGAGTTTTTAAATGTTTCATATTGGGATCAAGTCATACAGGGTGTACAATATGTAGCTTCTTAACGAAGTCCAGCTTTAAACAAGTCTTACAGATTAATAGTTTAGAAAATTACGAGTTTTATAAAATAATTCTATATTTTTTTTTACATAAGTAGTCTAAAAATGTGAATCTAAATAACATAAAAAGAATAGTTTAAGTTGCTAACCTTAAAAAAAAGTTAACATGGTATTAGTCAATATGCTGGATGCAGTGATTGTTAACTCAATTTATAGGTCTTTTCTACATTTCAAATGTTTAACAACTTATGCAAATTTTTCTTCCCACCTAAAGGTCACCCCGGAATTAGACAGTGGCACCTTTGCAACTTTGAAGGGACAAAAGGACATTTCTAGATCACATGAACTTTACATACAGTTTGCAAAAACAGAGATGAATAGGTGGGTCAGATTTAGAAAATGTTCTAACAACTTTTAAATTACACTTGCAGGGGTGTTAAATCAAAAGTTAAAGCTTAGACTTTTTTATTTGCTTTATTATTAATTAGTTACCCAGTAATGCTTAATGGAGAGAAGTTAAATTATGGACAGTGCATTGCTATATACTGCGACAGATGATGGCTGTGCTATACTTTCAGTAAAAATTGCCAAGAAAAATGAAGTTACATTTCTGCACTCATTAGGATATGCAAAGTGAATCTAGTAACACCAAGTAGTTAGGTAACTAGGGCTCACTCTATTAGAAGGTGAAAATAAATTCAGTCACTAAGCACTTCTTGGAATGCAGAAAGGATGGATAAATTTGAGGTAAACAGCAGCCACCACATCCAACACTGATTTTTCTAACTAATTTGAACTTCCTATTTTCTTGTACATTGAATTCTTGTACACACACATGTTGAATAAATATAGAATTAAATTTGTATTAAACTCATAATTTTCAAAACAATCTCAGTCAGCTAGACATGTTGGACTTAAGTGAAAAGCGACATACTGTACATTGGATGTGTCTTCATGCATATTAAATTCTTTTACACTACTGTATAACCAGATCCCATCAAGATTTCAATGTACAACTTTTAGAGGTAAAGTACCAAGTCTAAAATCCGTAATCCTCCAGACCTCAGCCATTCCGGATTTGAGATTACCTGTCTTTTTTGTCAAAAAAACTTAATTTAACCTCTCCCTGTGTAAATTTTGCATTTGCAATAGTAAAATAGCAGATAAAATAGAAATAAAATTTTACTTGCAAATCTTCTCAATTTTTTTAGTGGTATTTGCTCTGAACATGTAAGTTATTTTGTGTTGTTTTATCAATTAAGTCCAGGTTTAACTCCTTTTTTTTTTAAATTGTCGGAAAGATGTAAAAAAGTGAGAAAAACAAAATCAACGCTGGTTAGCAAAACATTCGGATTTGGGACTTTGTATTAAATATGACAATAACTCAAACCCAATTTCGAAAATTAAAAAAATATACATATATTTTTTTTTTAATATTTAAATTAAAAAATTAAAGTTGCATCATGTTTCACATTATATAAAAGCCCATTAAAATAGCTTTAAAATGATACATTACTCACGTCTGTATCTGAAAATGAGAGTTAACTCTCAAAATGTAGCAGTTTTCATTAAAAATTTAAATACTTGAAACTAAACTTTTGAGAATGTAAGGTAGATTTTTATTTTTCCACGTTTATAACAAGGTGTGTTCATTTGATACATTGCAATTAAGGAGGTCATGGACTAAAAAAATTAAAACCACATCAACTCAACTGTAATAAACCATGATGTGAGGCAGTGTAATTAAAAGTTCACAAAAATAACTGAATGATTCTCAAAGCTCTTTGGTTGGCTTTTGGAGTTTTATGGCGCAAGGGCCATATTTGGCCATGAAACTCTTTCTAAAATCCTAACAGTGCAGCCTTTGTGTAATTTCAATTTTTGGCCACCAAGTCAATACCAAACAGTAATGATTAGCATTAAGTTGCCAATTCGATGAACTTAGTAATAACATCAATTACGATTTAACTAAATATTTCTCTACTGCAATTTCCCATTTTCACTGGATGGCCAATTTCCTGGTTTATCCAAACAAGTTACAGGAGCCTTCCATTGAATAAAAATTCAATTATACTTCTTGGAAAGGCTAAATACCAAGAAACCTATAAATACGCATAACTTTTTATCAATGTGAAAATATATGAAATTTGAATAAAGGGAGAAATGTAGTTTGTTTAACGCCTGAAGCATGCAGATTATCTGGAAATAAGTTAAAACAATAATTTCAAGCTATTGAAAGAATTCTAGGAAACTTTTGAGTGGTCAGGAAAGCCAAACCCTGGTTGGGGTGATGTTGGAAAATGGGTTGCAATATGAAATATCTGCATGAAACTCAAGAAATGTGGAGTGTGGAAAACACTTTCTAAATCAAAACATAACATACAATGACTCAAACAGGAAATGGATATTTTGAGAAATTAAGAAATTTATGTCTTATATTGTTTTCAAGGTTTGTTGTACAAAGGTCACTTTTGTAATATGAGGGCAAATTAGATCAGGACCTGTAACTACTTTTTTTGGATAACCGAATGTAGGATGGAGATAAAATCAACAAAAAGGCAAATTTGTAAAGAAAATAAAAATACATTACATTTTAAGTTCTAAAAATGATTTTATCAAAATACCCATCAATATTTCTACATGTGCTTTTTAATAAGTTAATTAAACAACATTAGTTTTCTTTAATTCATAAGCCGAGATGGATGACTACAGTCATCTCAAAATCTTGTTCCTTTATTAAAAATTCAGATATAACATTAACTTGAGAATAAAAATCTAAATTTCTTCAATTTATATTATTTTAAAAATTTAAAACTTTAATTGCAAACCACACAAAACAGTGTAAAATACTTCCAATACAAGGGTCACATTTTGTAGGAATGCTCTAGTACAAAGAAACCATTAATTATTTATCCACATGAAAATTTCTAATTCCAGAATGATAATAGCTTGAATTTCACTGTCACAGGGCCATTTACATTCAGTACCAGAAAAACTGAATAGCTTACATTCAGTTTTCTATAGCCAGCACTAGTAAAAAAAATAATTTTTCATTAATTTTTAAAAAGTCAAAAGAAGACAAAACAAATAAGAAAATAGAGAATAAAATTAAATTCGTGCTGGAATAAATTTTGATAATGCTGTTTTAACAAGAGGAAATATAAAAAAAAGATTTTTAAGTCCAGTGTTAGATTCCAATTTATAATGTAATTTTTATATTATGTGCTTAAAAATGTGGCAACTTTTTTTTATCATTTCAAATTCAAACTTTTATCCATAAAAACATGATCATATGTTAACCCCCCCCCCCATACCCAAATATTATTCAATCCCATGCATTTTCATGGCAGGAATTTACTAAACACTCTTAATATAGTTCCCATAAATCAAACTGCATAGCTAAAAATACTCATTAAAAGTAGCACTGTAACCAAAATTACAACTATTCAATTCAGAATTTTAATTAAACTTTCATGTAAATATACATGTACAAAGTTTGTGTATTATTCAAATTTAATTCATAAGTAGCATAGCAGATTTCTGCTATTAAAAACAACGTTGGTACAAATGCACCTTTAATATATGAACCTAAACTCTCATCTCTGAAATAAGTTAGCCAATATTGAATATTTCAAATCACATAGCTTTTGCATGGCTGTTTATCAAATAGAGAATCAACAAACCAAAATCCAGCAATAAACAAAGCCAATCATAAATTTGAAAATTCCAAGAGCACACAAGTTCAACCTTTTCCATATTTAATAAAAAATTAAATATTACAAATTGCTTTAAATTATGTTTGTTCAGACAATTTCATGGTCAAAGAGGTTTGTACACAGCATCCCGATATGTTCAGCCCGCACATCAGGGGGCTGACATTCTTAATTGTTTGTAAATAATCCTTTTAAAAATGACAGACATTGGTCCATTTATTCCATCCCAGACTCCACTTTCACGGTCAAGTATAAAAATAAACAAACACTCACAACCACTTTTCCCTTAGAGTTACAAAACAAAACTAAAACCTTTTTCAAATGCAGCAGAAATACACGATCACTTTTATAATACACCAGAGATTTACTACAAATGTAAGGAAACAAATATCCCAATATTCTCGATTTTGTGTAGATGTTTGTTAAAAAATTTTTGTCCAGAAAGGCAGCGTAGCGTTGTAGAAGAACCATATTTACATTAATTTATAATTCCTACTTGACAGAAATTGAGATAGAAAATGAAGAGAATGTAGTACCAAGAAAAGTGCACCATGCAATTTCAGCTTTGTTAACCAGAACGCTAGGATCTACGGTTAATCGTTTAGTTCGAAATTAGTGCGAGTTAGTATAAGCTACCTGAATAATTTCAAGCACCGAAGCATATTATATAGATTTCAGGACAAATAAAATTGAACTGATATCGCTTACCATTCTCGGCTGGGTCTCCTTTTTTAGCAGTAGCAGTATTTCCCATATTTGTACGTATAGACAGAAATATCCTTAATTGTCACGTTTATCTATTATATATGTTATTGGTTGCAGGTTTTGTAAATAAACTATTTCACAAATAGATAATCGGACACATTACAGTCAGTGCATCTCGGAAAGATCAAACCCCAACACCTTGGGACGGAAACGCCAGAGCTGGAAATATTGTATTCTTCCGCACCACACTTCATAAATTTCTACAAGAAAAGTTTTCTCACAAAAGCTCTATTTGATTGCACACAACACGAAGATCGATGAAAACTTTAGCTAGCTTATCATCTTAAATTTTAACCGAATTTTTTTTCTCTACCACGGAATGCTTCAACAAATAAGGTACTCTTTAGTCATCGTACATATACCGATCTGGCAAAATGGCTGCCAGTTATCTGACCTATTATGGGACAAGGAGGAGAGTTGCGCGCCGGCGCAACTGCTACTACTGCTTGTATCTCTTACTCCCTCCCCTCCTGCTTACTGAATTGATGAAGTAGAATAATCATCTCCCCCTCACCCGATGACGACAACACCTCGGACTAGAGCCAACTTTCTAAAATCAGTTGCAGCTGATGAATGAATTAAGAAAGGAAAAGTAGTGAAAAACACAGTACGCGCTCGGAGCGACTTTCCATGCCATTTGTTTATGTCGATCTTGACACGATTTCAGAAAAGAAACACAAAACAGACCATTTTCCCTTCTCGCTTATCTGAAGATCGGTTCAGGATCATACCAGCTGATCAGTGTACTAAGCCATATTTTTTTATATAGGATGCAAGGATTTTTGAGGATTAGAAGAATACTCTTATCAAGAAAAAACTCTGTCCAAATGTTGAATTTGTAAGTTTGTTCCGAATCCTTTAAAATGTATCAAAAATTATTTTCACATAGCCTAAGCTAATGCGTTCAAGGAGTAGAGAGAAAAAATATTTTTTGGAGTTGTTTTTAATGAAAATAAATAAAATATATTCTGTAAATTAATTTAATTGACTGAGAGAATTTTGTTTAAATAGAAAAAGAACCCCGGCTGTATGATACGCGAGTATGACAGTTTCAAAATTTTTTTTATTCTAGTTCATCTTGTAAAGTTTTAGGAAAAAATCACTTCAGACTATGAGAGAAAAAACACAACACATGAACACAGGGATGCTTTGAAAAATAAAGGTTACCAATGATGTTACAACAATAGCTTAGTACATTATCTTATCAGCAGTTTCCAACGCATTTTACTTGTGATCCCTTTGACAGCTTATTTCCATTAAGTGTAGTATAACGCAGAAAGATTTCATTTCAGAAGGGCCCAAATTTAAAAATGGAATTTTTATGCCAAATGAAAATTTGAATTTCATTACATTTAAAATGCTTACCAAGTCGAATTGCTCTGATTTTAAACAAAGGTATATCTGTATATTCGTGTACAGAAATCACTTAGCAGTTAATTCAAGATAAATATTTGGTTTCTATTAAATCCCATTTGCGTATAACATTAAGCAAATACTGTAGGCGAAATTAATTTTTTTACTTTTGTTCCCACGTATTGTTCCACTGAAGCGAAAAGTGGATGTGTAAACATGTGAGATGGTTGTCAGTAAAAAAAAATCACATTTTCTACTTAATGACCAATTTAATAAACTATTAATTTTTGCAACTGTTACTTAAAAAGAAAATTGCAAAAGTATTATTTGCATTTCATTATTTAATTTGTAAAATGATGAACACAAAACATAAACCAAAGCACGTGGCAGGGTCTTTCGTTACTCACTTATATTGCAACCCCCTTACATTTACGAGTACCACAGCTCGGAAACAATGGCGTAGCCACTTTTATCACTATAATTTTATGACATTTTTGCATATTAAAGTAAATGCAACGTACAAATAGCATTCCAGTCTAAGCGAAAAAAACGATGTAAGTGAAGAAATTTCCATTGAAATTGCTTTTGATTTTGGCTTCAAGGAATGCGCTATAATGGTTTGTAATCTGCAGGTAACTCAACATTTTAATTGAAAAAAAAATTGCTATTTTAGCTCGATAGATGTCAAGCACAAGATATCTCTATTGGAAATGGATATAGCCTCAGTCCTATTGGTCCTTCCAGATCTGTTAATATACAGTGAAAAGTTTATTGGCCTTGGCTTCACTTTTTAGCACAGCATTATAATATAATAACGTTAGACCCATTCGGAAACTTTTAGCCCTATCTCCATTGGTCTTTAAGCATCTCGCCGGCCTACAATACAAAATACAATACATCGACAATACAAAATGCGATCGACCTAGGGACGTATACATGGCTTTGGGGTTGAATACTACAGATATCTATAGCCTTATTCCCACTGGACTTCAAAATCTCGCCGGCCTATTTTATGAACAATGTAAAAGCATTGGCCTATGTACTGGCTATGTGGCAGATGTCAAAAATTCCACATGGGCTGCCGGAATGGAATAATTTAAGCAGATATGCGAACATTTGGTTGATTGGGTCAGCGCACCAAGAAAGACTTTTGCCAATCGCTTTCATACTTCGTAATCAATATTTAGTCTTTAAAGTATTATATTATATAATGAATATTAATTCAAAGATAATAGCTATTTTAAGAATAAAATAACCTTATATAACTCAAAGAATATAAAAAAAATATTTCATGTGCTTAAAGTAATTTATTTGCAGATGCTTTAAAAATAGAAAGTAACACTTTCGGAGTAGGGGGAAGGGCTCCTTTGGCCATGCCACTTATTGTGCATAGAGGGTAGAAAGCAAGTATTAAATTGGGTGGAGATAAATTAAATCAGCATTATTTAAATTTTGTGTTTCAATTGGAAATTTTCCGATTGCATTTTGTATACGATCGTGTGGAGACTATAAACTATAAACCTCAATAGCTTAGTACATTATCTTATCAGCAGTTTCCAACGCATTTTACTTGTGATCCCTTTGACAGCTTATTTCCATTAAGTGTAGTATAACGCAGAAAGATTTCATTTCAGAAGGGCCCAAATTTAAAAATGGAATTTTTATGCCAAATGAAAATTTGAATTTCATTACATTTAAAATGCTTACCAAGTCGAATTGCTCTGATTTTAAACAAAGGTATATCTGTATATTCGTGTACAGAAATCACTTAGCAGTTAATTCAAGATAAATATTTGGTTTCTATTAAATCCCATGCTCATACATGCTATTTTTTATTCAGGTGGAATTATTTATAAATGAAAACATAGGAAGCAGAAAAATAAAAAAAAGGCAAAAATTATGGAATACCAGATTTTATTTTACACTTATGTTCCTTTTTTTGGTTTCAGTTATGGAATTCTTCCAACAAAATCTTGAGGTGGCACAATAGGTATTAGCATCGGCTGTCATAAATCCGACATGCCTTCATTTGGTGCTTTGAAAAAAAATAATTATCTAAATAAACTAAACCAATTAATGCCACAGAATTGGAACGTTCGGAACTATAACAGCAGATGCCTTTCTTATAAGTCAAACACGTTGCAGCAGAAGTGATGTGCTTGAATTGGTTGGTTAAACTCTTCTGCATCATGTCATCAAACCATTGATCAGCCAATTGGACTAGAAATGAACTGGTAACATGAAACGAGAACAATAGCTTTTGATTTAGCGATCAAAGCTAAAAGTCTAGATAAAAAATTCGAATAAAAGAAATAAAGTTGTATATTATCTTCTATTAAGATTATTTTTATCCTCAATTATCCGCATTGAAATTCTTTCAAAAGTAAAGATAATTTTATTAGTTAAAAATAGAATGGATATTTATGTTTTTAATTTTATCTGCGGGTTGAATAACTATCTGTTTTTCCGAAAAAACTTCCGTCATCTGACCGTGGTTCAAATTATGAGATGTTGTCCTCAGATCTTACCCCTCAGGATTGATCCCGGACATTCGCCAATAGCCTGTTGTGTTGCTGCAGTGCGATGTAAATCTAATCATCAACCGACTATGATTCGAAAAAATTTCTTCGAGGCTTCTACGATTTAAAAACAGTCTTGTACTTATATTAATTAATTAAGAATACTTAAGAATTTACTGTTACCGTATAAGAAGTGACGAATCTCGACTGATCTAAGCACTCGTACGATAGTTGTTCCACAAACGTTTACAAAATAAATTACATTTAATGGCACAAAACAGAGTTCCCCGTGTTTCTCGAAATTCACTTTTTACTTTTGTGTCACTGATGGTAGATTGATACTTAATGTAGATATGTAAGAACATATTTGAATCAGCTCCATTATCATTATTTTCATACTTTTTAATGAATATCGAGTCTTTAATCCATTACATTATATTACGCTAACTATTATTAATAAAATAATAGTTATTTCAAGAATTATTTCAACAAATTTGACAAACATTTTTACTTTAAAAAACTTATTCTATTTAAAGAATAGAAAAAGTATTCCATGCGTTTTTTTATAAATAGTTATTTTTTCACAGAAAAATATCCAAATGCAGAGGAATAAAATATAATATTCAAATGCAGAGGACTAAAATATAATATCCAAATGTAGAGGACTAAAATATAATATCCTAAAAATGCAAGAAAAAAGATGTATACAAATGTAGCTAGATAAGAGATAATACCAATCACTTCACACACATTGTGAAGCTGATAATGTATTGAATTGATACCATAAGAAAATACACCAACCACCGAGAAACAATTATACAACTTAACAAATCGATTTGTAACAAAATTGTTTCATACCATTTCTTATTAAAGGTTTAACAAAAAATAATTGACCGTTTCTGGTGATAACCCTGAGGTCGCTAAAATCAATACACGAAACTAAAAAGGGGGAACCAGTTTTGTTATGTAGGAGGCTGTAAAAAAATTTGTTACAATCAATGTTTTCAAGTAATAAAACCGAAATAATTTGAAAATTCAGAAAAATGTACACGTAAAATTCATAATTCCTAAAATTAATATTTAAAACCAATTTATTCCGCATTCTTTCAACATTCATGATATGCCAATTGCAATAAAGTCTCGATTAAAAAATATTCCAGTTCATAATTCTCAAAACCAATATATTCAAATTTATTCTGGAATATTTCAACTTCCATGTTATGGTACTCGAAAAAAAGATCCCAAATTACAGATCTATATTCCAGAGCTCGGTTTAACATAAACAAATAGCCCTTTGTGTTGCTCCAGTGAGGAGCAAATTCAGCTATCTATCAACCCTACAAAAACATTAAATAATAAAATTGCCATTTTAGTAGTAGAAAAATCTCTTGGTAGGCATTAGGTTGTTGAATTTACGTCGCACTGGAGTACACAACGGTCTGCTTGTTTTTCTCTTGATCCAACCTAGTTTTAGTGTAGTACACGTTTTACAATTGCTCTTCTGTGGTAGTATTTCAACTGTAGATATTATAAGAATTTGAAAGCTCAAGAATTTCGAGGGAAGGTGGAAGTCTGGTTACACCATTGCTGGTAACTGATCCTTATTGGGATTTACATTTTTTAATAGGCGTGGTCAGAATGCGCCTTATCCAATACTTCTCAAACTTTATGTACCTCCGCGTCCCCTTTTCCACAAAAAAATCCATGGCCCCTATTTTCCCAACAAAAAAATTTCAAAAACTGTTTTCTTAACCCTCCTGGTGGTTGAGGTTGTCTCGACGAGATATCTTGTCTATCAAAACTGTCGAAATCACGATAGACGAGATATCTCGTCATTAGAGAAAACTGACCAGATCTTGATCGCCATCAAAAAACGGCAATATCTTAATTATGAGGTATCTAGTCATTAGCAAAATTGGTCAGATCTTGATGGACGAGATATCTCATCGAAACCACTAAGAGGGCTCAACCTTGATTTGTTTGAAAAAACACAAACAAAATAAACACTTGAATAAGTGTAAAATCAAGTCTTGTTAAACTTAAAATAAAATTTAAAAAGATGTTCCATGTAAACTAAAACAAATGCATTTTATTGCAACATAATCTATGAGAGAAATGGAAATATTTTGACGCACTACCAGACTATGTTCTGTGCATTCAGTGCATCTACACACTCCGAACTTTCCAACGTCGAACAAAACACACGCACTCTTTGTGTTCGGTTTATTAAGAGTATTTTACATATGACAGAACATCATTGTGATATTGCTCAGTGCTGGAGTACAATCGACTTGCTAATGCCGTTTTCTTCGACGTCGATTTGAATTTTGTGCTCGTGGAAAAAGTTGTTTGAATTGTTACATTCGAAAGTCTGAGTTGTTTTCGAAAAATATTATTTTTTGGTAATACCTGCTTAGAAGAGTCGCACCGCACTACTCTGGCTCAACCTAAGTAACCTAAGACCAGCTTAGTGCGTGGTTGGCAAAGCCTTGAACACTTATCAAATAAGTATATTACGTATTCCTGAATTCGGACATTAGCTTTGATTTGCAATGGGAGAGCTTTTCAGTTTAAACACAAAGAAACTACCACAAGAAAAAAAAAGATTTCGGTTAACAACTAATTTGTGTATCACCGTTTTGGCGGCATTTGCGGAAATTTTTATTTTGAGTTTGTGAAAGGGATCTAATTATCCAATAACTACATCCTTCCATTTATTCTTTCAACCTTTATTGATTTTATTGGTCTTTTCCTTGGAATAGAATTCTTTACAACAATTCTATTGCCCGACTTTCCTTAGAGTAGAATCCTTTGGAAATATTCAATTTCTCTTTTCCTTGGAGTAGAAACCCTTGCAAAGATTATGAAGAAGTGGAATCGAATCCTTTGGAAATATTCAATTTATCTTTTCCTTGGAATAGAAACCCTTGGAAAGATTATATTTCTCATTTCCTTAAAATTTACAGGAGCAATAGAAAGGACCACTTTATATAGAGATTATTATTGTCCCTTTCTTTGGAAAATAATTCTTTGAATGCTTTTAATTTTCCTTTTTTAGGGTAGAATTCTTTGGAAATATTTTAAATTACTCCTTTCCTTAGAATAGAATCATGAGGAAATATTCTTTTGCTCCTTTCCTTAAATTAGAATTCTTTGAAACTATTCAATTGCTCTTATCATAGAGTGGAATTCTTTTGAACGATTCTACTTCTTCTTTCCTTAGAGTAGAAACGCTTTTGGAAAGATTATATTGCTCATTTCCTAAAATAGAATCCTCTGGAAAGCTCTCTCTCATTTCCTTAGAATATAATTCTTTAGAAAATTATTTTAGTCAAGAAGGTCAAAATTGGTTAGAAGTCATACAGTGAAGACTAGATTGCAAGGTGGAATTATAAGTATGGACTCCTGAGATTGTTAAACAGCACGGGGGCGTGAAGTTTATTTAAGTTTATCCAATGATTTAGTTTGGTAGATAGAAAAAGCCTCTCATAAGTACCCTGTGAAATAGATTTTGCGTAATATGCAAAGTTACGTCACAAGTTACAAGACAGTAACAACGTGCACTTACTAAAATACCAACGCCCTCCATTTTTAGCAGCACAGAAAACCTCTCTCCCTATCAGTATTCTAATCGTCTCACCTTCCGAAAATAAAAAGATTTTTAGCTTACGTCACGAAGATATTCAGAGAACAATATGGTTTTGGTTTTGATAAATTTAGCTCAGTTGCCACATTCTTAGATGCTGTCAGATTGTAATATTATAATTTTTATGACCGGCAGTGTTGAATTTATCAACCAGCGTTTTTACAATAGTATTGGATTAATATCTATTCGTTCCAGAGTATTTAATTATAAAGGCAACACATTTTATTAAAAACAGAATCAGTTGATAAACCTCGTTATAAATCGTCATCTCTAACCGTGGTTTTAAATTACGAAGTGTTGTCCTCAAATCTTTCCCTTTGGTATTGATCCCAATCGCCCGTTGTGTTGCTCCAGTGTGACATAAAATTCAACTACCTACCTCGTTATAAAATATATGAAAATCTTAAAGTACAGTACTTTTTTCCAGTTACAGTTGGTTTCCGCTGAATATGTAAGAGTTTTTCCGCGTAAATTAAGATTTTTTTTATGAATTTATTATTAATCAATTTCTTAATTTGATTTTCTTGAATCGCATGGATAAACATGAAAAGTTACGCCAGAATTTATGAAAGACGTTACCAACCTCTCTATATTTAGCTTTACGGAAAAACTCTCTGTTGAAACTATCGCTCAATTTTGTAACAGAATGATTGTAACGTTGTTAAATTTTATAATTGGAACTTGACCTTTTATTCCATTAAACAGTTTCTCATGATGATTGATGAAGCATCTAGTGTCGCAGTCATCCCATTAATAACTTATACCAAGATATAACTTTATTTAATCGATACTTAAACCGTGGTTGGTCACAATTTGAGCAGCGCTAGTCGTCGCGCATAATAGTTCCTGTTACATTATCTTTTCTCGCAGTTTTAAGCTGTTTATTTAATAACCAGAAGGTAGGTAGTTGAATTTACATCACACTGGAGCTCACTCGGTTGATTTAAGTATACAAATTATTGTATAATGGTTAGTTCACAAATCCAACTATAAAAAATTTAATTTACAAAATGAATTCTATTGAACAAATTTTCACACCACGCTGTTGAATGAAATGAACATGATACGTAAATATGGGGATGTTAGATAGTTGAATTTTCGTTGAACTGGCGCAACGCTAAAGAGGTATTTGCGACGATCAGGGATCAATCCAGAAGGGAAAGGACAACATCTCGTCGTTTTGAACCACGGTCAGATGACGAGCACAACACTCGAGCTGACACCCCACTCCCCAAACTTCCCTGTACCGATGTACCATAAGTACCCATACGCTCTCCACGATTCGATCCCGGCGCCTATTGCACCAGTGGTTAAGTTCCAACTATTCGGCAACAATCAGAACATTGGAATCTAGGGGCTTGGACGCATAACACTTGTCACCTTTGGTGTGATCGTAGATACAACTTATTTAGTTACTAATTGGTAACTTTTAATATTAACCCCTTCCTTTTAATTGGCCCTGGGCCATCCATAAAATTATTGGGTTGAGCTCAAGAGGGTCGGACCCCTAGGACGTGGTACCCCTAAATTCATCTACGTAATCTTTCGTGTAGATAAATAGCAGATGCGACCAGAACATAAAAGCATGGTGTGATTGTATTGCTGACAGCTTATTTAGTTACTCATTGGTAACATTTTAAATATTTACCCCTTCCGTTTGATAGGTCCAGGACTATCAATGAAATTAACTATTTGGGTGAGATCAAGAGGCTCAGGCCCCCTAGGACTTGGCACCACTCTTCTATCTATTCGTAGGTACTTGATAAATAATCAGATTCGACAAGAACATAAAAGCAAAACCTTTAGTCGTGGAGTCCCGTAGTTCTCATTTCGATTGAGGAAAGCTGCGTTCTTGAAGCATCCAATTGTTTGCCTCAAGCATTTATTGAGGAGATATTAATTATGCACTTCCTGCCCATGCCCAGTGGCATGCCAAAAAAACAAAAGACTAAAAATAACAATAAAAAAAACATGTCTTTAAAATGCGCAGTTACACGCGTTTAGTACTTTTTCATGTCGTTTATTTGCCATTGCGAGGCATAGCTTACAACGCATTTTTTTTACCTCCATTTTCTAATCGCTGCTTAGCTATTTATGGATCACGTTCAAATTTCTTTGAAGGTTCACCGACGAGGGCGGCTATTTTTTCAACGTATGTTTTGAAGAATAGAAGAGCGTTAAGTATATACGTGGGTGTTAAGTATAGAAGGAAATGTGAATTATTTCCGTTTATTTTTTTCTAACACAAAGAGTTGTGGAACTTAGATAAGAAAGAAATTGTGTATGGAAACGAAAGGCTGTGAAGATTCATCAAAACGTATACAAATTTCCGGTCTTCAACATATGAGTACTTATTCTCAGTTATATTTATATTGTTCATTCACACCACAGTCGTGAGATTTGTATAAGACATCACACAAATTTTAGTTAGATACTAAAGATGGTTTCATTTGATGATTCAATAGGTCGTACGCTGAAGAGTCAGTATTTCACTTGTCTCCATTCAAATAAAATAACTTCCAATTAAATGTAAAATGTCGGAGCCGCGGTAGCTCGGTTAGAAGGTAGCCGATTAGTAGTCGGAGGGTTGAGATTTCGAAACTCAATTCAGCCAGACTGTCGTGGGGCTGGTGCACGTAAATCTTCCGTGGTTTCAAATGTCCTCACGTTGGTGTGATGTAAAAATTTGGAGAGCGGGGTGCCAGCTCAGAGTTGACCACGTCATCTAACCATGGTTCCAAATAACGAGGTTGTCTTCAAATATTTCTCTTCGGGATTAATCAAGGATCTGCGCCAATATCCAGTTATGTTGCTCCAGTACTAGGTTAATTCAACTACTTTGCCCTTCAAAAAAGTCTTCGCTATTTTTTGGGCCTTGATTCCAGCAGGCTCTAGGTTCGAAACCCGGTCTTGTCATGGATGTTCTTAGATATTCGTAATCAATTTAAAACCGTACGTGCCGCTCCTATTACACGTCTTATAGTCGAAAACTGACTGTAGATAGACAAACTAAAGCAAATCTGCTAACATCACATGTGGCAGAGGTTAATGGAAGAATGAGAATGCATACACCAGTGCCAACTCACAGAATCTCTTGGTACCCTTGGGAACTTTATAGAGGGGGCTGGGCCCTACTAAATGGGAAGGGTAGACATTAAAATATAACCAATGAGTAAGAAACCAAATAAACTACTCCAGCCAATTAGTAACCAAATAATTGTAAAGTAAAATAATAATAATGAGTAACAAAAAAAATCACACATTTGGTCACATGACTGCTATAACAAGGGATATGAGTGGAAAGTTGTGGAGACCTGAACACTTTGGGCACCTGTATTTTATGATTTTCTCCTATTATAGAGCTAAGAATTTCTATTTCTAAGAATTCTTTTCCTCCTAGGGCTAAGAATTTTATGATCTGCGAGTGTTTGAAAAAGCTCATAAAAATGCATTTATACCCCAAGCAAAAAAGACCTAAAAATGAAACAATTTTAAAAATATATTTGTGAAAGAAAATCAAAACTTTTTATGAAAGAAAGGATGGTGCTAAACAAAATAATGTAAAGATCTTCAATGCAACAAAAATATTTTTCAAAATACAATTTGAGCCTTCAAGTTTCTGACAAACCGAGTCTTTATTTTGTTATTAAAATTAACCACACTTTAAATGAAATACTTCGCTGTTCAGTCTGCTGAAATTTCACCAAGGGAGAATATTTTCCTCCGATTAGTGTAAAAAACGGATATTTGAAAAAGTTGGGTTTTAGAAAAATTCATCAAAAATATCAATTTTCTTGAAAATATCAAAACAAGCTTAAGAGTGACTTAAAAAGCCGTAAAATGACCAAAAAACCTGAAAAATGACATTTTGCTTAAAAATGACGAGAAATACATGAATATACACTTCGATCAGTTTAGTTTTTTTGAAATGCATTTTTAGTCTCATTCAAATTGTGTTTGTATTTCAAAAATACATCATCAAACTCCAAGCTCCTTGATTACCCTTTAATAAAATAATAAATAAACACTATTAAATAACTATATCTTAATTGAATTCGTAAATGAAACATGAACATTTTGACAATCAGCTCTTGGGAGTTTTTCCTTTTAAATCTGACCAGGATTCAATTGAATGCCGAAGGAGAATTGAGTTTTGAATTTAAATAAGAGTTGACGAAAGAGCCCCCACAAAGTTTGATAATATAAGCTTAATACACGCAGTTGCTTTCAGACTAACCCATTGAATTGTTTTGAATTAAATTAATTACTCTGTAAAGTACATTTTGTGCTTTTCAAAACCATTAGCTTAGCCAGGATTCCATTTTTAAGCCGGCCCGAAGTTAAGAATTGAATATTTTTACTTTAAGATCTCTTATCACACACACATTTTAAGTCTTTCTTATCTTACTGTGTTGGCTACTAGATTATAAACTTTAAAAGGTTTATTGTAAGCGCATAAAAAGGGATAATCTCGGATGATCAAAGTACACGAATTATTGTTCAATGGTTATTCCCCTGCTTCTGGAAATTCATTTTTTACTTATATGGCACCGAGATATCATACTTAGATATGTGGTAGGTAGTTGAATTTATGCCGCACTGGAACAACCCAATGGGCTATTGGCGCCGATTCGGGGTCAATCTCGAATGAAAAGAGCTGAGGACAACTCGTAATTCGGAACAACGTTCAAATGACGAGCGCAGCACCTGAGCTGGCATCTCACATTCCAAACTTCCACACTACACCAATGTGATCGTAGATATGTGAATATGGTTGATTGAGTTTTTTGGGGCAAGGGTCATATTTTGTCAAGCTGAGCCAAACACAAGACAGACAATGTCAAGTAATGGACATACATATACAAGCAAAGTTTTTACTGGTACAGAAGAGTTGCTCTCTCAGTTTGGAATCGACTCTGTTTTAGTGATACGTGTTTCATGTGCATTTATGAATGTGACGTCACTTATTTTGCGTATACGATTTCTGTCCTTTTCAAGTAAAAATTTGAAGAATGAATTCCGAATTGATATATAATAGTTGATTTGTCAGTACCAATTAGATAAGCGCATAACGTGTATCGCCAAAAAAAACATAAATTATATTTTAAGGCAATGCTGATATACGTATGTCATGAGAGAACATTGGGGTAACGGAAGTAAAATCTTCGCTTTCTGTCTGGTTGGTCTGCTTACCCTGAAAATCCCTCTATACAGTAGCAACGCCTATTTCCAAGTGCTCTGCCAAAATTTTTAGGAAGACCCCGCAGAATTAATAAAATCTGAAAACTTTTCGGCATTGTTTTACCACGCGAAGATATTCTATTCAACTAAGTTATACCTCTACCATGCATTCAGACGACTGATTCATTCTTTTTCTCTCAGCCGAACAGCAGCCAAGAAACATAATTTTTCCTTTTTGAATGCAATTTGTCGCTGTTCGTATTAATAAAATACGAAATGCTAAATATAATGTGCTTAAAAAGTTAATTGGGATTACCCTGTCTTTTGCTCGGTGAATTTTGAAAGAATAAAATGAAGGGCATATCAGAAAAGGTATAAACTAATTTCGAATAAATATTTTATTGTTTCAAATTATGCAGTAATATGTATGCTCGGTCACTGACTTTTCCGACCATTGGCAATACGAAAGATGAGGCGGCTATTTATGTGCTTTTGAAGGAACACCTGTATAAATATGAATACTAATATGCCTATTTTATTTGTGTTTCAAATGACTGAAATCTTCCTAATCCTTCAGTCAATTTATAAATATTTTGAAATCTAGGAGTTTTTCATTTTCTAAAAATAAATGGTATTCAATTGATGGTATTACCACAGTTCGGATTTGAATGTGAACCATAACTTTGAGATAGCAATTTTATTCATTGAGACTTGATTTCAATCGAACAACCTGGATTTCATTTTAAAAAGGACCCGTAGATTGCAAAAAGAAATGCAATTTCTTACTTTAAAATGGTAAAAGGGATCAAGTCAGGTAAATTAATGTGTTAAATTGAGAACACATCTCGAGGTCAAATCTCGGTATATAAATGATTTCATAATAATTATTCTACAGATAGTTATAATAAATGTAGGAAGCCCAAAACAAAGCGAAGATTCAAATTATTCTTTTGGGAATTCAGTTTTCAATTGTGTCCACATTGGAGGGCTTGTACGATATGCGGGTATGCAAACATTTTATGGTTATGCCAGTTAAAAAAAATGACGAATAATTAATAAAACAACTGCTGTTTGATTACTTTTCGTAGGGGTTCACACGCATAATTCCAACTTTCAACCTGCAGTCTTTCCTGTATGACTTGTAACAGGTTTTGACCTTTTCGATCAAGAGAATGTTTTCCAAAGGATTCTATTCTAAGGAAAGAGCCAGTAGGTAGATTTAAGGTTTTATGGCGCACAGGCCATATTTGGATATGCTGCGCCAGACACAAGACATACACTATCAAGTAGTAGACATGCACACAGAATGAAAGTTTTACTGACACCAAAGAGAGACATACATCCAGGGAGGAATACACTTCAAAGAATCAAACCTGCACCGCCTACAACTCAAAGGTTGCTAGTACAGTGGACATACCCATTGAGCCATAACGACCCTAACGGTCATTTCAAAAGATTCTTACCTAAGGAACGAACCAATAGAATCTTTTAAAATGTTGAAAGAATTCATGAATTGTTTTCAACCAATGGATGTGCGTATTTAGTCATTATGTGTGTTGTAGGGTTAAAGCAATACTGTACTACTCAAAAATCTCGTAACGCACAGTGGGTTAGAGACTTAAAAAAAAGCAGAGCCGTGCAGAGAGTTTTTTCCCCAACAGGTCAAAAAACTTACAGTGAAAACTCGATTAACGGTAAGCCCTGTTATTAGGGAACATTGCCACTCAGAAATCATCTGACCATGGTTCAAAATTATGAGATGTTGTACTCTGATATCGGGATTGATCCCGGACCGTCACAATAGCCCGGTGTATTCCTCCAGTGTGACAAAATATTGTCCTTTCACTCTAAAACTCCCAAATAACCAGTCAACCTCCAGTACGACCAAAATTCAACTACCTTTAACTTTTTTTTATGATGATGAGAGCAACACGTGAGCTGCTATCCAACTTTCCAAATTTCCACACCATTCCAATGTGAGGAAATTTGAGGTCATAACAGATTTAACGTGAACCAGCCCCCATGTAGACAACGGTCTTTGGTTACATTTGAACTCGCAACCCTCCATTAGCTAATCCGATAATCTTTCAATCGGGCTACCATGGCCCCAATAAGTTTAGGGACCTTCGTTTAATTCATGATTTGATACCTTCTGTGTGAAGTAAGAACTGATTGAATTTGTATTTCAAACGAATTTTTGAAAGGAAGGTAAGTAGCTAGTTGAATTTATGTCGCTATAGAACAACACAACTAGTGAAAGGAAAAAAATACTTATTAAATTTTTACAAATGTGCGCAAAAAATTGCGCTTTATTGTCTTTACAGCAGCAATTGGTGTCATTTCGGAAATGTGCTTAAGAAAAGCTTCTCCATAGAAAAAACTAGAACTTAAAAAACCATTATTGGGAATTTACTTCGGTATTTTACGGGTAATGAGGATGTGGATACTTCAAAAACCTTACTCTACACCACTGTTAAGCAGTATTTATTGCACAGATAGTATTTTATTCGAACCCCCAATTGGGCCATATATGGCCCTCACGACAACAACAACAACAACAACATAGTATTTTATTTGTTTAAAGGTATTTGAAGAATAAGAAAACGTAGCTTTCAGTGGTCTTGGATCTCCAATATTCCCCTCCAATTACGCCGCGACCTTTTTTAACAGTTGAAGTTGTTAAGCCGCAGAGACCGTAATCTCTGAATACGAGCAAAACTTTAACTTTACCAACTTCAGATATTTTTACCAGATCTAAAATCGATCGATGGAGTACTCAAGGGAGCTATAATTTCCACGCAGCGCTTAAGTAATCGCGTGATAACTGCACATTACATCGTTCGAATTAGAATCCTGAAGTACTGCGACAATGAGTGCGCCCAAGTCTCGTCTAACGCATGTACAAGATGGTTTGTCACTCTACAGTTGTTTTTTCAACACAAGGGAAATTAGCCCGGGTTATTGGGTTTTGTTTTCAGGCACAAGGGTGTGCTTGGCCAAGTTTCACCAAACAGACAAGCAACGTAAAGTAATGAACCCTACACACTACCACAAAACATACGACAGACATATGCTTACTCCGTTTCAGTTTAGAAATCATTTTGGTACGCATGGATACTTCAGTCAATTAAGTGTGGCACGACTGATGTTGGACCAATGTGTGGCTTGCTTAGGTAAATAAATATGTAGTAAGCCTTTGGTTGAACCGCGCTTTCTGCTATATCGCTGTTTTTTACTTGTCCCCTATGGGTTTTTTATTTGCGAACAGCAGAGGAAGTTTTCTTCTGTTTTCTTAGACAAGTTGGTCATCATCCGACAAAAAGTATCAAAAGTAGAGATAAAATGTCGAGAAGCATTGTAACACCCCTAACAAACTCGGGATCAGTGGTCAACACCACTGATCTTCGGCCGAAAATTCGGAAATATCTATCGGGGTGGCCTTCCATATTATCTAATTGCCACCCTGATGGTTTTTAAGGGAGCACGACACCCCCTGTGATTGAACTGCCGAGCGAAACTGGCGACAGAAGAGAAAGGTTGCAGCGCCCAAGCTGAGTAGAAGTGTTTTTTATGGTGCTCGTTTCAAGCTAGCCTTTAAGTAGACCCCATTTTTCCTTGTTTGCAGCACCCACTACCAAGGGACACATATCCCTGATTGTATATAGTGTATATACTATATGTTTAACGTAAATAAATGTTAGTTACTTGTAATTTTGGCTGAGTCGTTGTATTTATTGGCACATCACTCGGCGCACTACTTTAGAGCATGCGCATTTCAGCCAATTAAGTGGCACACAAGTGAGGTTGGATGAATGTGTGATATGCTTATAGAAACATAAAATTATCCTCTTCGTTTCGCAAGCTTAAAATCCATCGTAGGAAAAATAAAAATAAGTTATTTATCGATACATGATATAACGACGGCGTTACATCAGTTCAAATTTTCGAGGAGCTCAGGACTTGTCTCCAGTACCGGCATTGCTTTCTTGGCACTTGTAAACATTTTGGTCTTTTTTGAACACCTCATGGAAAGTTTTAGAAATGTGTGTTGGGCAAACAAAATATTTTTACTGTAAATTGGCACATATTTATCTTTGAAGAATAAATTAACGCCGTTTAAGTGAGCAATTTGTCACAAATAGAAATCTTAGAGCGATGTCCGATAACTAATACATATGGTGAACAATGATCAACCAAAATTCCATGGGCCTAGAAAGAAAAACTTACCTGTCAGAAGTGAAAAGATACAACTTATGTGCATTAAATTCTACGCTTTTTATATAAAAGTATATAAAGTTACAAGTTAGGCAAAATCGAAGTGGAAAAACCTTTTAAAATAATACTAAATACGGTAAAATGTACTGTTTGAAAAAAAAGATGCATTCTCATTCACTTTTGAAACACCCAAATGTATTTGGTTTGTTGATTTACGGTCGGTCATTTTTCGGAATACAAGTGCTAATTAAACCGGGAACTTCTCCAGCTTAGGAAAACGGCTTGGAACAAGATATTTTGATCTCCTAATTCTAAAGAAACATTGAGATTTTCTCTCTGCTATTCGCAAACCAAAAAGTCATAAGAGGACAGGAGAAAAAATAGCGACATGGCCGAAAGCAATATAATCGTGATGTTACTGCATATTTATTTAATCAATCTGGCCCTTTCCGAGGTTATGCAGGAAACAATTGTGCCGCATTCGCTAATTTACAAAAAAAAAAAAAAATGGTTTAAATATTTTTTTCCTTGCGCAGTTGGAGAACTAGGGTGAGAATCTAATTGTAACTGTAGAAAGCTGTTTGGCGATGCTGTCATTGATTGATATAGTGTGACTCTCACGAGAAGGCAGTCGACCTTGGGTCAGTCGATTTTCGAAAAGGTGTGAAACCTTGTTAGAAGGCTGCCAGATGCGAATGGACGAAATCTTCCCTCGTCTAAGTGTTATCACAGCTGTCTCTTTCGGCAACGAATGATAAACTTAGAACGGCACTTGCCAGTTGTGAAAACGATTTGCCACCAGTTACCAACAGTTTTGTAATTTAACTAATAGACTAGTTCAAAACCACGTGACTCAACTACCACCTCGTGGGAGCATCGACTATATAGTTTCTTTATGGTGTAGAGCATTCCTCGATACATAAGAAATAAAGTATTGCAGCGTATCCAATAATCCCATTGTTTCAGGCATTGTACAGAAAATTTTAAAAACTGTCCCTTGGAAGAGAGCTATTTAAAAACATTCTTCAATATATATTGCAATTAAAATTTTACTTTATAAACACACTGCTTTATGAAATACTTTTCATATTAAAAAGACTTTAATTCTCTGAAGGTCATGCACGCATTATTTCACCATTCAAACAGCAGTTTTCTCTTCGTGACCAATTTTTGACTAATAGAATATTTCCAAGGATTCTTTCAATCAGTAGATACGGTAATACAATCATTAGTCATTACATGCGTTTTAGGGTAAAAGCAATAATGCACTACTCGAAAATCTCGAGGCTCTCGGAGGGTAACTCCTATTTAGATAGATTTTTATGTCATTAAAATAATTGAAATAAATTCTTTGAAGTAAAATTAAACTAATCATTTTTAATGAATTGCATCGATATATATTTCGTAAATATACTCTCTCTACATATATTAATAATTTTAATGCCACACGATAATTTTATGCATCAAGATAATTAGATACATTTTTCACTTAACATTTGTAAAAAGTAGAGAAAAACTATAATGAAAATCATGCAGAAAAAATGAGTTGAACAATCTTTCTATTCACTGTAATCACTGTTTCAAGCACTGTGTGGAATTTAAAGAATAAGTAGCTCTTAGTTGATCCAATTCACGACACAGTCAAGCATCTTCCCACACAAAACGAGTGCGCAAGTCTTCCGAAATGAAGTAGTTCTAAAAACATTCCTTGTAGAGCAAAGTCCATTGGAACACAAAGCGGGGAATGTATTCACTGATAATTTTTTAAGCTGATTGGAGCGAGACAGCTGTTCTGTCTTCTATAGTGTGATGAGGGATTTATCGAAACAAACAATGCAAGAGAAAAAGGAAATCCCACACACATATCACGTTAGGCTTGAAAACCAATAATGAAATGCCGGTTCAAATCGGTATAGGAAGTTGGAAGTACCGAAACATCGTTACTAATTTTCTTTGCTATATTTTATTAGCAAAATTACCAGGTGTTACTCAGGACGAGTGGGTTATATGTTAAAATGGTGATCAGACTAACCACTTTTCTCTTTCATTGAAAATGCAAATATCATTTAAGTGTATGGTAATAATTTTTATACACCGTTTTCATATTTTTATAGCTTCTTTTATTTACTTTATAAATATAACTTTGGATGCAAATAAGTATACATGCAATATTCATCCATGAAACCCATTCCGCATCCCTATTGTAAGATAGAACAACGGAAGGTGTTAGTAAGGTGACTACTACGGAAATCCATTTTGAGTTTTGAAGTGATCTTTAAGTACATTTCTTGTAAAAAGGTATATCTATGGCTTCTTGCACTCAGTTTCTCAATCAAAATTTTTTTACCCCCTTTGTGGCACTCTTGCACCATGGATGTGCTAATTCCAAATTTCACCATTATTATGTGAGAAGATGATTATTTTAGCTCCATTTGTTTTATGTTTGTAATGCCATACTTCAGGGCATCAGTTTATACAATCCAAATTCGTCAGACTTTGATTTTAGAGCATCGCCTTGCATGTGGTCATAGTTCAAAACTGTTTGACAACCTAAAGACGTGATCATTATGCTGCGCGCGTCTGTACGGAAGTAAAAATACTAACTACCGAAATTATTTCATATTTTCCTCTTGCCCATTTGAACTTTCTGTCTTTAAATGCTGTAGTACGAAACAAGTACCTGATTCAAGTCCGATAATAACGCACAGCTAGTATTTCCTGCTAAGAAACTAGAAACCACTTTTGTGCAGCTCCAGTGAGAGGGCATATGCCCTTGGGGAAGTCCATTTATATAAGATAGTTAAGCTCCCAGGGAAAAAGGCTGTCATATCTAAAGGTTGTAGCACGGCAATCATCATTGGGCGATTAATTGTTCCACCAACTTATCTTCACTGCAAACGCTTCCGGCTTCGAACGATAAGCTCGAAACATGAAACCACGCTTAAGACGCATATTGGGGGAACGTAATGATTAACTTGAACCTTTTTTTTAATTAAACATAATATTTATGTTTAACCTGAACCTTTTTTTTAATTAAACATAATATTTATGTTTAACCTGAACCTTAATTGAATGAATGGACTTGTGCAAAACCACGTGAACCAAATCCCAACTCACCAGAGCCGGACTATATAGATAATTTTTGTCCGCAATTCACCGGTAATAAGAATGTCAGTAATTTGCAAACCCTAATCTCAAAGTAATCGAACGTAACATAGTATTCGTTTGCATCTCAGTTATGATTCAAACAATTCAAAATGCTACTTAAATCGATGTTTTGAATTGTGTGGAAGAAGCTTTTTCGATTACTATTACGGTATTAAGATATTGCGATAGTATAAATAAAAATTGAAAACGGGCCTATAGCGCCTTAAAAATGAAAACAATTTTGTTTTGCAAAACAGTTGTCCTGGTTAATTATACCTTTAGTGGGATGCTTGAAAGTTCTACCAAACAGTACGCGTTAGTATATATCTGTTACTCTGCTCCAGATACTACACTGGCTTGTAAAATCTAAGTAGCACATTTGTTTTTAAAGATAGAACCTCAAAATTAAGTAAAACAGCCTGTGACGATTTGAATATCCGAGTATATTCAGTTGGGGGGAAAGCTGATGTATATTCAAATTTGGGAATCGTGACGTTAGGTTCTAATATAGGTCTGGCTTCTGGTACAGTAGGAACTCGTCCACCACCTTATTTCTCAATATGCAAATGCGGTGCAAAGCCTGCACCACTGTTCGAGGTGGTCATACAGCGTATAAGAGGACCGCCTTCTCTCTTTTTTAAAGATTCCACAGTTGTCCTTTTTTATCATGGCACCCAGTGCAGAGTAAAGCGATTGCTAGATAATATTATTTTTTCATCCGAATTATTAATACCGAATTATAAATCCAGTGCCGAATCTGCATAAAAGACGCCAATTATGAGGGATAATTATCTACTTTAACCTGCCCCATTTAAGGAATACACTAATTTGAAATCAAATGCCAACATTTCGGTGCCGAATTATATTTCATATGAGATGTTCAAAAGGATATAATCAATGTAAATAAATAGAGATAACGAGACAAGAAAATTTCCCCATTGAAAACATTTTCAGAGCAATTGAATTTTATTTTCTATTCTAGTTGTCTAAATTACTTAACGAAGTCAGATCAGAAAGTTACCCAACTTATGTAGCGTGGATGGGGTTATCAAAGTAGAGTGTTATACCCCACGAAGCTGCGACTTAAATGCCATAGTTCAATGTGATCGCAACACGGGGGATTTGTTGTTCATAAGAAGTATTCATAGGTGAAGGTCCCTATACATGAGATTATACAAGTAAAATTAAAAGGAAAAATATCTTGAATGAAGTAAAAAACATTCAGCATAATATATATATATATATATATATATATATATATATATATATATATATATATATAATGCTTCTCGTATACATAAAATATTTTGAAATTACAGACAGGCTGAGCCTTTTCATGCGCCTTGTCCACCAACCTATTAAGAGTTATTTGTCTCAAGTAATTAAACTTATCGAACCCCGACATATCCAACCTAGAGCCTCACTCAAACATACGTGTGACAGAAAACGTCTTTCTAGACTAGTAAGGGGTCACATAAGAAATCTATCCTTCGTTCAGAGCCATAAGGCTTTTCAATTTGCCTAAAATGTTAACACTGAACAAGCCTGCCCTAGTCATCTTCTGGCCTGCATTGGTTTAGCAAGAGCAAGGGACTATCTCTATATAAGTCCTGATCATGAGTTGGACCTTTTGAGCATGTTCGGACTCATGGACTTGGTCTAGATACTTAGCTAGGCCATAAGGATTTTAAACATGTCTAAAATGTAACACTGAACAAGCTTGCCTTAGTAATCTGGTCTGCGTTGGTCTGGCAAGGGAGTATCTATAGAAGTACTGAGCTAGTGTTGGACTTTTTGAGCATGTTCGTATTCATGGACTTGGTATAGTTACTTAGCTAGACCATAAGACTTTTTCAACTTGCTTAAAATATCACTCTGAACAAGCCTGCCGAAGTCCTCTTCTGGTTAGCGTTGACCTGGAAAGGTAGTATCCCTATAGAAGTCTTGATCTATTGTTGGACTTATGGAGCAAGTTCGAACTAATGGACTTGGTCTAGCTATTTAGCTAGATCAAGTCCTTATAAAAAAATGCTGCGCGCGAAGATGGAGAAGTAGTCTTGCAGTTTTTGTTATTTCCTCAGAGAATTAAATAAAAGAAAGTACTCACAAACATTTTCCTTATCCCCACTTTTCGATGTCGGTGCCATATCTTTAGTCTTATTCTTGGAGATATTCGACGTGCTCAAAGCTTTAATTGGAGCCTTCGCTTCAAGACTGTTTCCGACGGATTTAATCGATTTCAGATTATCCTCCGATGCAGAGCTGCGACTGATAACAGGATCTGAGAAAGATTCGCTAATTGAAGCTGGTACTTTCAATGCTTCGCTAGCTGGGCTCAACGCAGCAGGGCTGGGAGCGAGACTTGTGGAAGAGGATGCTGAAGCTATTCCACCTTCGTCTGGCGATTTTACGACTCCTCTGAGCACTACAGATCCTTCACCTAATAGAAATGAAGAAAATTGTGATTATTAATCCAGTTTTCATACTACTCTAGATATTTGAGAGAATACAAATGAACATTTACTGTTGATGTATGCTAAGAAAAGATTTTTCTGCTTTTTTTCATTTCATAAGACAATATGTATATGTTTATGCGTATATAGACGCGTATACACTATCCTTCAATAATGGACCGGACAGCAAGATGTGATTGTATAAATGAAAGAATACATGGTTTGATAAGGGGATGGTCCCCCACGTGCTGCAATTACACTAGCAACCCTTCTGGGCATACTTTCAACAAGGTTTTGATACACAGATATGGGTATTTGTGTCCATTCCCGCTACAAGAATGTCGCCAGCTCAGCTGTAGATTTCGGACGTGGTTCCCTGGTCTGTAAGAGTCGCTCTACCTCGTCCCACAAATGTCCTATGGGGATTAGGCCGGGACTCTGAGCAGGCCAGGGAAGACGTTTTACATCCATATCTTGATACCACTTCTTGGCAGAGGCTGCAACATGACATCGAGCGTTGTCGTCCTGGAAGTAACATTCGTCCATTCCATAAAATTGCCAGAGCGTAGGAAGAACCTGATTGTCCAAAATGTTCATGTAGGCGTCGGCGTTCAATTGACCAGGAAGAACATACAAAGATCCCAGACCATACCACGAAAAACACCTAAAAACAAGCAGTCGGATTTAATGCAAATCCGCTGGCGTCCGGTCCATTATTGTAAGGTAATGTATGTTTTTATACCTATGTATATTTTACGTTTATGTTCCTATGTTAGTCAAGAAAGCATAATCTAGAAGTTCGGCCCTTGCAAGTTGATGGTTGTTACATGCTGCGTATTAACTCATTCACTACCAACCATGAGTATATACGTGATTTCTGGTATTCAAGTTTTCCTCCACGAGTATTTTCGTTGTTGATAAGGTGCTCGGGTTTTCCACCTTACATATTTTTGTAGTTGGTAGAGTTTTCAGGTATCCCACAAAGAAACATCGGTGGCTGAGTGTTCAGGTTTGCCACGACGAGAATATCCGTGGTGTTCTAAATGCATTCTAATGAAAACGACAACGGGGGCGAATTCAAACAAATTAGTCTAGCAGTGAATGGGTTAAGTATCTGATGCTTAACAAACATAATCTTTCAGAGGGGCTCATAAGGATATACATGTTTTGCAATTTGCAGTATTTTCTGTATGACTTCTAACCATTTTTGACCTTCTTGGCCAATAGAATGTTTCTTGAGATACTCATTCCATTCGGAAGAATAGAAAAATTTGGAAACATTCTAAGTCTTCTTTCCTTGGATTAGAATTCGTTTGAAATATCCCCCCCCCCTCCTTAGTTGATCAACGGATGGCCGTTTTCTCCCGTCCCGTGGACCAATCAGATGATGAATATTCGTTTCCTACCGGCATACGAAAGTTTCTTTCTAAGGCTTACGTAACCTTTTTTTTGTTTCACATGATCCTGGATGCATAAAACGATTACCATTTTATCCAATCTACTTTTCTATCTCTCCAATGGCAAAAACTTTCCTTGTGTGTGTATGCCCATTTATTTCACGGGAGAAACATTGCTTGGTACAGCTTGAAAGGTCCGGATGAAAAGCAATCAACCAACCTACTGATTGTGCTTTATTGTCAAACGTTGTCAGGCATCATATACTTTTATACACAGCGTTTTAGCAATCACTAACCCTAAAAGTTTTAACTAACAAGGTAGTATGTAGTCTAGAACGCATTACTTAAACTGTTATACGATCTTAACCCTCTGAGGGGTTCATACACATAATCCTACCATGCAGCCTGTAAGCTTCCTTGCATGATTTCTGATGGATTTTGACCAATAGAATATTTCCAAATGAAAATTTAAGGAATTGTACAATAGAATTTCCCAAAGAAATTATATTTTACAGAATAAGCTAAAAGAATCGTTCCCCCCAGAGATTCTATTACAAGGAAAAGACAAATATAATAATTTCTAAAGAGTGAAAGAATTCACGAAATAGATGTGGTGATTTAGTCACTGTGTTGTTGGAAGGGGACACTCAGAAGATTAAATTCTAGGAGCTTTAATTCGGTATAAACAACTTTGGTATGTTCTTCGATGCGTCATTAAAAAATCGTAAAAATCGATCAGAAGCTCTTAAAAGCTTAGTATTTCGCTTTCAGTCTGTGCACAGCTTTAATGCTCTAAAATACAATGTGAAGTATTCTTGACAAAAGAACCCGAATTTTAAAGGTAAGATGTCCTGCGTGCAAATAAAATGCTATGATATTTAAAGGATCCTTTTTTCTCATGATAAAATGGAACTTCGTTTTCAGTGACGCAATGAATCCATCATCGCTTGTTTTATTAATGTGTTATTGGTTGTGTTCTTTACAGAGAATGAAGCTCCTTCCAGTGCGTGTCAGAGGATTGATGAATGCGAGCATTTTTCGATAACTACATAAAAGACCATTCTACTAATCAATTCATACCAGAAGGCGATTGCATAATGATCGTAAGTAAACTGGCTGCAGCTTTTATGAAATAGTAGCGAACCTTCAGCCTTACCCACTTCATAATACAATGAAGAATTAATGACTTCTATTTATAAATCAGCAAGAGTAATTTTTTAATAGTACGAGTATCGAATGGACTTGTTCTGTTGAATAAGAACAAAACACACAACAAGCTTTCGACCCGAAAAGGCCTATTGCATCCCAAATATTAATGTATTTCTTGCGCCAAAACTAGACTTCCTTTATGTATTTCTTTCCCTTAAGGGACTGATTCCGGACCGTCGTCAATAGCCCGTTGTGTTGCTCTAGTACGACGTTAACTAAAAATTACCATTACCATTATCCTTTATGTATTTAAAAATTTTATAATTCAAAATTTTTGTTTCAAATGTTTTAAGAGAAACATTTATGTTGTTTCTTGCATAACCTTCTCAATCGTTTTTTTGATTCCTAAAAATTTTGAATCGAACAAATATTTTTTATATACAAAATATTCCTTATCTAAATACTTAAATCTGTCGTGGCCGAAAGTCCTCACGTTGGGTTGGCGTGGAAGTTTGGAGAGTGGGGTGCCAGCTCAGGTGTTGCTTCGTCATCTGACCGTGGTTATAAATTACGAGGTGTTGTCCTCGGATCTTTCCCTTAAGGGACTGATCCCGGACCGTCGTCAATAGCCCGTTGTGTTGCTCTAGTACGACGTTAACTAAAAAATTACCAATTACCTTATCTAAATAATAACCCATTGCCGTTGTTCCAGTAGGACGTTAATTCAACCATCTACCTATCAACCTAATTTAAATTCTGGTCTCGGTAGCCTAGTTAGTAAAGTCATGCGAATTAGCAACCGGTGGGTTGCGAGTTCGAAACTCGACCCAACCAAAGAGCGTCGTGTACGAGGGGGGTTAACGCACATTAAATCTGTCGTGGCCTCAAATGTCTTTAGGTTGGTGCGGCGTGGGAGTTTGAAAGGATTACCGCAAAAACACTACCATCTACTTTTAGCATGACAGAAAACGCATCTACTTTCAGCATACAGCTCTAGAACGCTTTTGAATGAATTCGAAACAAACTTAGATAATTCTAAAAAAGAGTTATCAAGAATCTGTTGACCATTCGGGAAACTATAAGCAAATGGAATGCGTGGGGTTTTTCGTAGCATTGCTAATTTTCATTCTTTTATTAATTTAACTGAGCTCCAACTTCCGTGTGTAAGTAAATCATAACTAGTCTCAGATGCAATAAAGGCCTTTACGCTAGTCTCAATATCAAAGGATCATCAATCAGTTGTCATTGTTTTCCGAGGCCATGATCTGTGTCTCGTTTAAGAAGTCTTCCAACCTCTACTTCATACGACAGTCGTATGATTATAACAGTGAAATATGACGTTAGAGGTGTCTACGAGTCACGTTGATTGTTCCTGAAATCAAGTCTCGTTTTCAATTTATCTCGGTAGTGGCAGTCATTTCCATTTTTAGGTTTGGCTTTTCTACTATGAATAATCAAGGGGGATATGTTAGGCTATTCTGTGACTATAATTCATTGATTAGTCGCTGAGAGTGGGCAATAGAAGATTATCATGGATATGAGTCATTGAAAATAATCTTAATTAGCAAACCAAGAAACAAATTTGAAAAATACATATTTTAATTTAGTTTCACACAAAATTTTTCACTGTGTTTTTAATGAGAAAACGGTTTGGTTTGGTTAGTCGCACTATAGTAGCATTTGGCTACAAAGGACAGTGTCCTGTTATAGGCAGGAGGAGGGACCCACCGATACCAGGGATCAAGGAGTACGGGGCTATAAAGCCTTTTCGTATTGTAATGCTCATTCAGTTTATTAAATATTTCGAATTTATCTTTATTGTATTTATAACATAAGCTGTACAAGAGTTCTAGAAAATTTCCATAATCTAATTTGGAACTGAGCCTGCCACATGAATTGGTTTGTGCATCCGCCATCTATCCTTATACAATGACCCGTTAACCCGTTATCTAACCTGGTGCTGAGGCTCGTCGCCAAACCTAGCTTTTTGGCTTATTACCTCTCCTGGTACTGGTGTCTGTAATATAAACTGCTTTTGGGGCGAACCATATAAGTTGTTAGTACGGATGTCATCGAAATTGGTACGTGGGCTCACCATCCGAACTCGTACTGAGTTCCACCATCCTACGTGGTACTGGGACTGAGTGCACGTGTGGGGGACTTGCTCTACAGAGCTCATCCTTAAAACTACAACTTCGATACTCAGAAAAGTTTTGAAATCCTCCGTCATCTAAACTGGTTTGGGGGCTTGTAATCTAAACTGTTATTGAAACCCGTCATCTATCCTGACACTGGGGTCCCTCATCTAAACTGATAATGCAACCCATCATCTATCTTGATACTGGGACCTGGACTTTATATACGGGGAACCTGCTCTAAAGGGCGACCGACTCTGCGATACAGAAAAAGTTTCAAAACCCGTCACCCAATCTGTCTCTGGGGTCCATCATCTAAACTGACATTGGAACCCATCATCCAACCTGATACTGGGGCCCTAACTGCATATATGGGGAACCTGCTCCAAAGGGCGGAGCGGCCGTCTTCAAAATTACATTCTGTGATCCAGACAAAACTTTAAAAACCTTCCCATCCACTCGTCAAAATGGTTTGCCGATTAACCATGCTGCAATGCACTGACCGGACGCGGCTAGGAGCGACTACATCGATTCTAACCAGCGCCGATTCTCGAGAGTGGCTCACATGCCAGACACGTGCATTATCACGCGCTAAATACATGGCCCTCACCCCCGCGGATCACAAAAGAAACCTAAAGGAAGTGAGCTACTCGTAATGGCGAGACGGGTAATAAACGGCCCGCCAATTACACGTGCAAAATGTATGAGAGCAGTCCAAGTTAATAACGAGAAGCTCTTCTCCGAGCCACATTTTCAGGTCAGTGCGCTTCCGGGAGCCACGGGATGCAATTTTAAGAAGCACGTTAATCAGCTTGATGAATCAAATGTTTGTCTGGGGGAAGATGCTCGTAAATTAATTCGATTTTTCCTTGTGCCGCTCTCTCGATGGTATTAATAGTAGGAATGGCGTTTCTGATTTTTATAGCATTGAAATTTGAATAGCGCTTCATCGATTGTTTGGTTGATTGATGCATGGGATTGGTGTGTTTGATTAATAGCGTATGCTTTCAGAGATGGTTTATTACTTGCTGCAATGGTTTCCAAATTTGCCCCCCCCCCTTTACGGAAGAAAAAGTGTGGCTCCCCTTCTAATATTATTAATTGCGCATCTTAACATAGCCCATGCGCCTTAAAAACCAATGCGAGCAACTGACAAACCTTTCCTACTTTTATAACAGGCTACTTTGCACATTATTCTCGAGAAAATGATATTTTGAAAGAGAGTACAGCGAAACAACAAAGACAGTAAGTTTTCGATGTATCGCGCTTCTAGAGTAGATAGGTAGGTATTGTAATTAACGTCATACTGGACCAACACAACGGGCTATTAACGACGGTTCGGGAACAATCCCAACGGGAAAGATCTGAGGACAACACCACGTAATTTTGAACCACGGTCAGATGATGATGTGCTTCTAGGAGACAAGGGGGAAAAAACGCGATTTAAAGTTATGTATTTATTTAACGACGCGCTGAACAACACATCGGGCTATTGGTGACGGTCCAGGATCAAACCCGAAGGGGACCGAATCCAAGGACAACATCACGTAATTTTAAACTACAGTCACATGACAAGGCGCGATTTACAGAGGGAAGCGATGGAGCGCAGGCCAGAACCTTTGCTATCAAAAATTAAATGGAAAAAGTTATATGATAAATTACACGCATTAATGTTTAAAATTATGTAAACTACAAGTTGGACATAGAATCGAAAAGTGAAACATTTAAAATATATTAGTAAATGCGCTTTAATATAAGTTTGAAAAAAAATATATAATTCATTAGGTGTTAACATCGTCATCTGACCATAGTTCAAAATTACAAGATGTCGCCCTAGGTAAGTCATTGCAGTAGGAGATGCTACCGCCAACGTCGATTCGCGAGTACAAACTGGCCAATTGCCACGCTGCATAACAGCGCAGTCAAGCAAATCCAAGAGGCGCTTGCGAACATCCTTTTCGACTTCGTTTTGTTTTCATACATTCCCAAAGTTTGTACAGGGTTTTTTGAAACACACTATATACTAATTGCATTAAACGGCACATTTAAAAGCAATTTAAAATCCTCAACATAAATGTTTATTTGAAAGTATGGCAAATTAAAATTTATATTCAACCCAATAGACATTCACACACATACTCTTAACATTGTTCATTCAAAATCCGCAAAAGTGGTATTAGCGTTTGTAAAGTATTTAGCATAAATACGACGCACGAGTATGCAGATATTAATTAATGATATGCTAAAAGGACTGGACCCAGTTTCTGAAGGGTTATTTATCAAACTCAAATTTGCATTTGGGGAAAATTGTGTTACAAATGGACATTCCAGAGTGAGACAATGATTATGAGAATAATCCGTACAATTTGATAGCTTGAATGAGTTCTCTTGACCCTGAAAGGCATTCAAATCGTCAGAACTAAATATCAAGTGTTTTACATTCGCAGTGGAGGACAGAAGCGGCTCGATGTACAGGTTCAAGTTGAGAAATTTAATTCATTGCACCAGTGAAGAGGTTTTCCTTATTACAAGGAGCTGTGATTTTGTAATAACTCTTATGTAAGGCGATTCCGTACCTGAATGAGGAAGTAAGTAGACAACCTTGATATGACGTCAATAATCTTCTAAAAAAGGATGCTTTCGAGATCTGGTAGTTAATATTTTGTTTCAGATTCATAAAGAAATTTATAGCTTTTTATATAAAAGTTGAGTTATTGAATTAGAATGGCAGTGTAAAAAGTTTAATTTATTTTTAACACTACAAGTGGTTTCGACGAGATATCTCGTCCATCAAGATCGGACAAATTTCACTAATGATGAGATATCTCGATGACGGTTTTTTTATGACGACGAGATCAAGATCTGGTAATTTTATTCTAATAACGAGAAATCTGGTCCATCAAGATCTGGTCAGCTTTGCTAATGACGAGATACCTTGTCGAGACAACCCCAGGAGGATTGATATAAAAGCAACCCCTCCATTACAGTGCTTCTAGGGGGACAAGATTAGATGTTTTTTTAAGGTTTTATGGCTAAATTGCGCCGAACACAAGACAACGCCCAGTAAAATATGTGAGAGAAATAAAAAGGACTGAGGAACAGTGTAGTGGGTAGGTAGGCATGTACTTAATTAAAGACGCTCTGAAGCAACACCACGGGCTATTGGCGACGGTCCGGGATCAATATCTAAGAGAAAGATCCGAGGACAACACCACGTAATTTTGAACCACGGTCAAATGATGAGGCAACATTTGAGCTTACAGAGTAGTGGGATGAAAGCAGGAGAATCCTGGGATAAACCCACAAAAGAAAGGTCCGAAGACAACACCTTGTAATTTTTAACCACAGTCAGATGACGAAAATACCTGTTTGTGGAAGGGAGTGATCGGGGTCAATACTTACCTTGCTTATCTTTCTATATTTAAAAAAAGTTACCGCCGCCGACGCCGCAGGATTGGAAACTCGCTTTTAATGACAAGGTAAGGATCCGAAAATTACAAAATTGACATGGTTTGTTCAAAATCGTACAGGGAACAAGACAAATAAAATATTTTTCCGATGCGGCTATTAGTTTAGGGTTTATTAACTGTCAAAGTTGAAAGAGCGAAATTTCTAACGCGAGTGAGCAAAAGACGTACAATTCTCAGTCTTCAGCCGCGATTTCTTTTAGAGTACCTCCAAATGTAAATTTTTGTAGGACGGCGAGTTTTTTTAGAAATTTCAATTTGGTTCCTGATAACATTTTTTTTTTAATTCGGGAAAAATCGAGACATGTTTGTTACTTTTTGTTAAAACTGTTATATCTATATCTTGTTACTATTATTTTTTAAATTTGAAAACAACGAGGGAAACCAAAGAATGTACTCTTTAATGCGGTGCAATTATTTTTAAAATTGGCTTATAAATAAATTCGATGCGATCAAAGTTTGTCATACAAATTTCGGAATATCGGGACATTTTCATTACTTTTTGTTAAAAAAACTGTCATATCTACAGCTTTAAACTATTAGTTTTTGAATTTGAAAGCATCACTGAAAACCTTAGAATGAACTCTTTCTTATGGTACAATTATTTTTCAAATTGGTTAATAAATAAAGTCGATGCAATTAAAAGTTGGTCAGACAAATTTCGGAACGTTTAGATCGTAATTTCCGATACAAAATTATATAACTATCATATCTATAGCTTAATAGGATTAGTTTTAAAATTTGAAAAAAAGAAAAAAACATGAAAGCTTAGAATGCATTCTTTTGTATGGTATTATTATTTTAAAAATCGGTTCATAAATAAATTCGAAGCAATAAAAGAAAAATTTAGCGATAGTGTACAAATTCTTCCTCGCGTAAGTGCGCTATGGAAAGTCAAACGCCTTCCATGAAAACAAGGCCAGCTCGCTGTGACATCATGAAGGAACGGAGGTTTCGACGTCGCAGGAGGACTCTGCGATAGGAGTATTGGTGTGGGCTCTCTTTTTCGCGCTCAATTCTCAGACGGTTTCCTGAGAAGGTAGATGTCACAAAATTACGAGATTAAAGACTTTGATATATTAGCAAAAATTGATGTGCATAAAATTGTACTGTCAAAAATAATAGTACTGTCAATATTTGGATTCGTGTAATATTTGTACACATATAAATCAAACTAACTCCCCATTTGGTATGTAAAACTCAATTTTAATTAATACAATTTTGCACTTAAATACCCCAAAATTTGAAAAAAATATAGTTTAAGCAACTTTTTAAACCATAAGTTCCAAATTTGGAAGCATGATGAATGTCTCATTTTTACACGGAATATATATAACTAGAAGCGCAGGGTACATTTTGAAACAAAAATGTCAAAATATCTGTGTAGGAGAAAAATGCGTTTTTGCAAGACTTGCTACACTTATCTATATTATATGATGTAATATACAGGGTGGTCCCGAATTCATGGTACAAACTTTAATGGTAGGTACAGGACATTGTAACAATGATTTATTGTATAGGAATGTATAGTCGCAAGTGACGCGGTGAGGCGTAAACAGGGGAAATAAAAGGAAAGAGAAATGGAGTGATCGGTTGGTATCATTGCCGGTAGAGGGCAGTAGATGTCTAGCCGCTGTTGAACATGATGCATCGCAGTAGGGAAAAGCGCCATTCACAATTGTGCTGCCGTAGACGATGGGTGACTTTACGTATGCAGAAAAAGCAGACATGCATTACATGTACGGCCGTGCAAATGGTAACGGCAGAGCTGCGTTACGAATGTATCGCGCGGAGTATCCTGATCGACGAATGCCGGATCATAGAATTTTTCAACGGTTACATCGTCAACTTTGTGAAACAGGTGCGTTCGACGTCAACAGACATGGCGCTGGTCGAGTAAGAGCTGTACGCACTCCAAGGCTGGAAGAAAGCATCTTGAACATTGTGGCTGATAGACCCGAGTCAAGCACAAGAACTGTTGCGCGTGACGTAGGTGTGAGTCATCAGACTGTATGCAGAGTGTTAAACGAAAATCGCTTACACCCCTTCCATTTTCAGAAAGTACAAGCATTGAATCCGGCAGATTATCCTCGCCGCGTGAACTTCTGCCTGTGGGTGATGCAGCAATGTGCGTTGCAGCCGGATTTCGTAGATTATGTGCTATTTACAGATGAAGCGACATTTTCACGCGAGGGTGTCTTTAATGCGCACAATTCCCATGTGTGGGCAACCGATAATCCACATGCAACGCGTCGACATGCGTTTCAACAACGTTTCAGTATTAATGTGTGGGCTGGTATTGTGAACGACTTTTTGATTGGCCCATACTTACTACCCACGCGGCTCACTGGCGGAAGCTATCTTATTTTTCTGAAAGAAGTGTTACCACAACTGCTGCATGATGTTCCGATCGCCATTCGTAACCGCATGTGGTTTCAGCACGATGGGGCGCCAGCACACTTCAGCATTGATGTACGGAATTACCTGAATGCCACGTTTGGTACTCGATGGATTGGGCGTGGTGGACCAGTCCCTTGGCCACCCCGATCTCCCGATTTATCGAGCCTCGATTACTTTTTATGGGGACATCTAAAGCATCTTGTTTATGAGACTCCAGTTGACTCAGATGAGGATCTCGTCGCTCGCTTATCTGTAGCTGCTGCAGGTGTGCGTGAAATACCAGGCATCTTTGAACGTGTACGCCAATCGCTCCACCGACGCTGTCAAGCATGTATCGATACTGGTGGACGCAATTTTGAACAATTACTGTAAACATGACACTTGTCAACAACGCTTTCAATAAAATCTTTGTTTTTCCTTTCGGCCGTTATTTCCCCTGTTTTCACCTCACCGCGTCACTTGCGACTATACATTCCTATACAATAAATCATTGTTACAATGTCCTGTACCTACCATTAAAGTTTGTACCATGAATTCGGGACTACCCTGTATGTAACTCCATCATATATACCAGGTATGGGCAACCTTTAGAAAGTTGCTTGCTAAACTTTAGGATATTAACGAAGTAGCTGGCCGTAGATAATAGGTAGTCGTGAAGAAGTAATAATAAGGTTTATTTTATTTTAGATATTTATAAAGTAGAATGGTAAAGTTACATGAACAGAATAATATCGTATTGATTAAGTATTTACTAGCAATCACCAGAAAGTAATGAGATATTTGAGCTTGAACTTGAGAAACAAAATAATCAATGTTGGGATCAATCCCACTTATACACAGGCGCAGAGAGTTTTCCAAATTTTCGTTTGTAAGCCTGGTTCGATACTCCGATTTATTAGTTTTCATCACTGTTCGCAGTTATAAGTGCTTCCAAAAGCGCAAATAATTTTTCTTGCAAATCCTCTCAGCTGTGGGTACTTTTCTTCGGTAAGTTATGTTCTGTAGAAATCACTTAGCTCCACGTCTTCAAATTTTGACTTCAAATGTATGTTTTCCTAAAGCTCTATCAACTACATTTGCAGGTGTGTGGGAGCCTTCTCTAAGTCACTTTTCATCGGAGTAGCAAAAAGATTAAAGCAGCTATCCATGTTTTCAAAGTCGGAAAATCTATTAAAAAATTGCTCCGACAGTGATTTTAGTTCTTCAGCATATTGAGTGTAATCAATATTTTAGTGACTGGATAGTGTTGAAAAATGATAACAGCTTCCAGATCGCATTTGTGTTTCCCACAAGCAAATTTTGTTTTGGAATGCTTTCAGATGGTTGTACAATTCGTTTACTAACTGACCTTGTTCAACTCGTTTAAGTGACCCGTGATGTCAACTAGAAATGCTAAATCACATAACCATTTCTGATCACTGACTTCAGGCAATGATTTTTCCTTAATTTCCATAAAATCGGCTATTTCCTGTCTAAGATCGTAAAATATTTTTAGCATTTTGCCTTTGCTTAACCACCTTACTTCGCAAAAATGTCACATCACCATGTTCTGAAGAAAGGTCATCCAAAAATGCTTTGAACTGGCTATGGTTAAGCGCGCGGGATAGAATAATATTGATTGTCTTTATTACCACATCCATAACGTTCTGCAATCGGATGGACTTAGAACACAAGTTTTGTTAGTGGATAATGCAATGTAGGATTATTAAATCGTCTTTTTACTTATTCAAGTCAATTGCTTTTTCTTTCAAAACTCGGATTAAACCTTTTCGTGAACCGACCATAGGAGGTGCACCATCCGTGCAAACCTCAATTAATTTGCACCACTGCAAACCATACTTTCAATAGCACTTTTAACCTCATGAAAAATATCTTCTCCAGTAGTGGTCCCTTTTAGAGGCTGTAAAGCCAGCAATTCCTCAGTTGCAGTAAATTATTTGTCAACGCCTCGTATAAAAATAGCTAGTTGCGCTATCGGTGCTCTCGTCCAAAGCAATTGAAAATGCTTGAAAATCAGTCACACGATCAGCCAATTTTTTTCTTGCCTAAGTTTCAGGCTGTGGCCGAGGCACCCGCACAGGAAGTATCAGTATTTTATGCCAGTGGGAGCCGAGAATTGTTGATTCGAGTACTGTTGATTTGTATCAGTGTTTTTTTAACAATCACATCCTCTAGTAAGGAATGGAATCAAAAAGTGCAAGGCCGTTTCTCGGATACAATCAATCTTGTCTGGCGATTTTGAAAGCTCGTTTGGATTTGATTTGTTCAAGAAAACAGGCTCAGCCATCTCATATGTCCAATACTAATTTTATTAGTAATAATAACTATATAAGGTAGTATTGTAAATACCTACTTTTACATTTTTATATCCAGGTGTACCGCAAATAATTCAAGATATTTTTAGTGTGCCGGCAACTAAAAAAGGTTGAGAAACACTGACCCACGTAGTTCAGGCTTCCCCCCTCTCACTCTCTTGTTGGCGAGAACCGAGAATATTTACTTTTTATTTTTTCCGAGTGCGATTTTAAAATGATCCGCGGGCCAGGTCAAAAGCCGGGACGGGCCACATCCGGCCCGCGACCGGGGGTTGCCCATATAAGATATAAACGATTGTAATTGAATTTTTTTTTTTACTATCCACAGAGTGTGATATGAATTTGGGCGTGCTTCTTAATGATAACTCATTTGATTTAACAGTGAGAATTTATTTGAAAATGGTCGAATCTATACTATGCAGTTGTGGAAAAACGATCCAGCCCTCTTTATTTGTACATCGGTCCTAGTAGAAGAAATTCAAAAGTACCATTCGATATAACCTACGAATTTTAAGCCTATGTTAACTTATTGTTTCTTTACCTTTTGTTCATAACTTTTAAAAGATGTTCCTATCCGGTTGATAAATTTCGAATTGTTGTCCTCGGATCTTTTCCTTCGGGATTGATACCGGAACGTCGCCAATAGCCTGCTGTGTTGTGTCACTGTGACGTTTATTCAACTGTCTACCTATACATACTTTCTATCCCGTGGATATTTTTTATTGTTATCATTAAAGAACTTACAAAAAAATTTATCCTTGAAAAAAGTGTTTCGTTTGTGCTATTCGAAATTAAATAAATATTTGAAATTATTATTTTCATCATCACTTATTTTAACGGAATAGGACAATGGGACTGGTTTATGTTTTAACAGTACTTTTATGACGGAAATTTAAGCTATTTTCTCAAGATAGTGTGTGTTGTAGCTATATATTAATTACTTAGCTGAACTTTTTGTAGATAAAACTGACAAGCATTTACTAGGAAATATCCGAAATAGTGAATACTGAATAAGTTACTTCATTTTAAGATAGTACTTCAATGGGTGATACTATAATTTCTATCTCCCACATTTTTTGTGTTACCTCTCTAACCGCTAAGGAATGTAAGCTTTTTTTACTCCATTTGTTGGAATTTTATTTACAAGTTTCTCCACAATTCAATTAGTTTACATTAAAAAGTGTTTTTTTCGTTCCAACATTCTTTTAACTTTTGGTTGCCGTAGAGACATCTAGCGGCACACTTTTTGTTAAGTTTATTTCGACGGAATTTTTTTCTATTCCGTCAAGTAATTTCGACCCTCGCTACATCACTTCTCACGGCATAGTGCGCTTTTTCTACTTCCCCGGCAACGCGATGTATCCAAGGGGGTTACCGGAAAAGATTTAACGGAATGCGAAACTTCTAGAGCATATTAAGGCTAGGCCTTAAATTGGCAAAACAATTTTAAGTATTGTATTTCTCAAACAAGGAACCATCCGCACGCAGACAAATTCTAGCAACACAACTAATCTCAGGCCCCAAATACGCCATATCGAAGCCATATAAGGATGATAGCAAAACGCAATTCGTTCAAAACCTTAGAAGTCCCGGTTCTTAATTTGGCAAAATAATTTGTATATTCGTATTTCTCTTCCACGGAACCATCCTCCCCGTTAAAATCCTGTCTACACAACTCGTCTCCCACCCCAAACAAAATATAACTTGGGTTACTTGTAAGGATGAATATCAAAACGAATACTTCTAAAACCAAATAAATCCCTGTTGCAAAATAACTTGTATAATTGTATTTCTCTAAATAGGCTCCTTCTTCCGCAATGAAATCTGGTAACACAACTGGTGTTGGCTCTACATAAACTGATAGTGAAACAATGCACTTTTAGGAACTTCGAATCGCTTTTTACGATTTTCTATATATAAGCATTGTTCTAATCAGAATATTTCCACTTAAAAAATTTATTCATAAAAAGAAATGCTTTGGAAATAATGAACGATAAATACTAGGATAACCTTTCACGACCCCTTATAATTGATGTTCGCGACCGGTAGTTGAGGAGACTCTAAAAGCATTGAAGCTTTGCATAAACTGGATAGTGAAGCAATACAAGAACTTCGTATATATAGAACTTCGGATCGGTTTTTGCTTCTTTATAATCGTTATTCTCAGAATATATTTCCACTGTAAATTATTTATTCACAAAAATGCTAGAAAACAAATACGAAGCCCCAAATATATCCCAGGAGAACCTATCACAGCCGGGTATAATTGTTGTCTGTTGGTTGAGAAGCATTGGTTGCATTAAGGCTTTGCATAGACTAATAGCTCCAAAGCACTACATTTTAAAGAACTTCGTATTGATTTTTGCGATTTTCTAATCTTAGTTCTCTCAGAATACTTCCACTGTAAAATATTTATTCATAAAAAAAAAAAAAAAAAAAAAAAATGCCTAGAAAACAAGAGCTATAAAATCCAGAACCTCTTACGACCCGGTATAAATGTATTCCAGGGCCCGATACCGGTTTGAAAAACAGCCGTAAATAGCATGTGTTAAGAAGCTCAGAGTTCGCTGTCTGGGTTTCTGTGTGTGTGTGTGAAGAATCCAGCCGTAATAAGTATTTATATGCTTTCACACAGCGCAGGTTGCTAACATCAGTTTATTTCCCGTGTGTGTACATTTTTGTCGAGGGAAGAAATTCCTTCCTTCAGAAGTATTTTACGACCCTAAGTGCTTTACAGCTGTATCCACATATCTCGTTACTTTCTAGATAGATTTCCATCGATCCGTCGCGACAAATTATGAAGGGTGGAGCGGGAAGTACGTCCCCAACTATTTGGGCTCTGCACACTGTGGCTCGAAAAAATTGCATCGCTCAATAAAACTGCAATCGATGACCGTTAAACTACATAAATGGCAATAGTTGGGACCGATCGCATTAGATAGGAGTGGAATGTGGAGGTGATGATGTCCCATACCATTTGATGACGTAATATTGTACTTATATTCATATAAACTCGATCACAGGGCAGGTCCCCACATCTGTACACAAGACCCTAATTGGTTAATTGACGGTTTGGCAAGAACTATGGATTATTTCTTTCGATTTTCCACAGAGGGGTTCAAAAAAATTGCATCACTCAATAAAACTGAATTGAGGATTGCTACTGAGAAGAACTTCAAAAAATGTGACCAACACGTCGACTAGCAGCCACGTGATTGCTCTGTGAAAAATTGATTTGGTTGACCGATTTGGCATCCTTTATCTCCAATTGGCGATATATCATCTTATGATTGGGTAGATGTGTGAATGCCCATTTCAATAGAGTGATGACAAAAATAATGAAATCGTCAAAGTTTACTACTACATCGCTTGAACCAATCAGATGAGAAATCAATGAATGGGCGTCTTTTGCGTTTCATGTACCAATCAGATGATGAATGTTCGTTTACATCTGGTTAACGAAACTATTCTAAGGGTCCTGTTACTGCTAGTTTTAGTCACATGTTTCTGGGCACATAAAAATTTTACCATTGCTCATTCTACTTTTACATTTTCTCTATGGGTCAGACAGCGCTTGGAGAAAAATGACATTTGGCCACCGGGAAATTAAATTATGTACTTTTCTCAACTTAAAATTGGATTGGTAATCATATAAAGAAAATAAGTTTCAGTGGGAAACCTCTATGCGAGAGAATTTGCAATATGATACTGATGATTTCCTTAAGAAACCCCACACTGTTATTTGTTTTTACTTCATAATAAAGTATTCAGCAGGACCCATCAAATTGACAAGTACCTCCAAAGAGCAGGCTCGAGGTCCTTCTGGTGGTTATCTAGATAAACGAGGGTTTAAAAAATTGCGTAGCTAAAGAAAACTGCAATGTCAGTCTCCATTAAAACCAAGTCTTAAGTTGCTTGCTTAACTTAAAGATGCGTATTTTATATCCATCATTTCAAAACTTCTCATGAGGCTGGTAAATGGTTAATTTAAACGGACGGATCTCATGAGTAAGTCCATTTCTGGTGCCCATTTGTAAGGACGGCATTGATTTACAAATTTCTAATACTGTCGCAACAAGATCAAACTTAATTGCAAGTTTAACTTTAGAATTTAAAATCTCCCCTGAAACGTTTACACTTCCCGGCCAATCTCATGAGTTCGTGTCCATGTTTTAGGACGGCACTGATTTAATAATTTCTAATGCTGTCTCACCTCGATCAAACTTAGTTGCATATTTTACTCTACCATTTCAAAGTCTCCACATGATGCTGGTAAATGGTAGTCTTCCCTGGCCGATCTCACGAGTCAGCCCATCGCTAGTGTGGTCATACGTTAACCCTCTAAGTGGTTTCGACAAGATATCTCGTTCAAGATCTGATCAATTTTTCCAACAACGAGATATCTCATCATCAAGATATTATCAATTTTTCGATGTTGGCGAGAGCAAAATCAGATCAGTTTACTTCCAACGACGAGATATCACGTCCATCAAGATCTTGTCATTTTTGTCAGTTTGACGAGATATTTCGTCAAGACAACCACCAGGAGGGTCCAGACAGCACTGATTTACTAATTTCTCCCTCAGATCAAACTTACAGTTGCATAGTTCACTTTAACAATTCAAAGTCTCCCCTGACACTGGTAGATGGTTACACTTCCCGGGCCGATCTTATGAGTCAGTCCGTCGCTGGTGGCCATGCGTTAAGACGGCACTGATTTACAGTGAAAATCCGAAGCATCAGAACAAAGGCGAAGAGGAGAAAGCGAGGCTTCAGCAAACTGAGTGCACAGTTCGTTCAACGCGTCAGGTGCTTGGATAAAAAACGGCTTCTCGGAAGAAAGAGTCGCCCATTCCAGAGGGCTAAAGGTCGGCGAATCCATGCCAAGGCCTCTTCGAATTCCACACAATATCTCGGACAAAAATGAAACTTTTCTTTTCTTGCCTCCACTGATTGCCTTTTGTGTGTGTGTCTGCGGTGACTTCCTCATCTTTGCTAATGACAGAAATAAATTACTTCGCGTTGAATCGACATTAGGAGGTATTTCTATTTTTCCATTTTTACTCGAGAAATGGGAGAGAACGAGGAAAAATTGAAGATATTTCTGTGATTGAAAGGCGTACCTAAGACTACGTGTTACTTAATATTTTTGGTATCGGTCGTTTCGGGGCAGTGATTTATGTAGCCTAGGGATTAGTAGAAAATGCTCTTTAAAAATGCGTTAATGACTCAAAAAACAACAAATGGCTTAGAAATTATACATTTTTCGTAAAAACTTTATAAAAGGAAGAGGTAAAAAGTATAAGCAACCCCTAAACGGAAAAAAAATGCGATTTAAGTTTTGTCCTCTACTGTTCCATAGGGAAATTAGCATTGCCATGGTATAGATGGTTTGCCACTGCGCCAGCAACCTGCGAATTGTTGTCGGAGCAGGTTCAATTCTGCTTTTGGTGGTATTTTTTTGGTACCAGAAAAACTTTTCTTGTGTCGATGTCCATTTTGCTTTAGTTTGGAGTTGTCTGGAAAAATATTGCTCTTGTGCCAGAAAACCCAATAGACCAACCATAGGGTAAATATTAGTTTGAAAATTCACCCCCAAATGACCTTTTACTTGAAAACAGCAAAATGAGCAAGTTTACTATTCAAAATTAATAGAAAATATGCCTGAACAGGACATGAAAAATCGAGAAATGCCATCTTGCATAAAAATCACGTAACCTGTATGAAAATGCCCAAAGGCATTTAAATTATTATTATTAATTTTTTTTTTATGAGTTACATTTCTATTTATTCTAAAAACCGTTTTGTTTCGCCTAAAAATGATGCAAAAAAAAAAAAAAAATTCCAGACTTTTTTATTATTATGTGAATTTATATAGTAGTATCCGTGTCAAACGCGAACCAAATATAAAGAAATGTCAGTATGAATTTCATATTTTGCTTTTGTTTGTCAATTTAAGAGTAAAGCTAAGTTTTAATTTTGAATAGAATCTTAAGAAAAAAAATTGTTAAAAGATCTAATTAAATAGTATCAAATTCTAGTTAGTTTTTTTATAACGTAGTATTTTTGGAGTAGCCTGGAAAAATATTGCTCTTGTGCCAGAAAACCCAACTAGACCAACCATAGGGTAAATTTTAGTTTGAAAATTCACCCCCAAATGATCTTTTACTTGAAAACAGCAAAATGAGCAAGTTTACGAACTCACAAATACCCTAAAAGTGTAAAATGCCTCAAAATAAATGTTTAATTAAATACAAGATTTAGACTGAAAAGAAATCAAATTAGAAAAGTAGGTTTGAAAACAGTTAATTATGTCTTAAAATTCATATAAAACACTTGAATTTTTACCATTTTTCCAAATTTTATATTCTTTTCACCCTAAAGATTTGTGAATAAAATTAATAAATACGTTAAAATAAAAATCCTAATTATCCTTCAATAATTTAGATTAGCAATGTTGGTGATTTCAAAAGTGGAATTTAGTTTTTATTTAAGTATAATTCATGGAAACATTCGTTAAAACACAGCGAAATAGGTGATTTCAAATCTGAATTCTATCCATTCATTGATAAAATATTAATTCACTAAACAAACTGTTGCATATGTTGCATCGGCTTTTACTGTTTGAAACAAAAAAGCGCTAAAATAAAATTTCATTGAACAATGACATCTCTTTAAAGAGTTAGAGAGAACAATAGATTAAAAAAGAAATAATATTTTTTCATTCCCCCCCCCCCCCAATGAGCAATTTTCTTAGAATAAAATAATTACACTGACACACTTTCCCTATGTCTATCGCTATAATCAAAAAGTGATTCCTCAATGGTTTCACTAGAAATGAAAAATAACAATAAATTTGACCTTAGTAATATTAAACACAAATATGACGAGGAAACGAGGAAAAATATATTTAATATTGAATCATATAAGTCAAGTGTATGGCATTTGTTTCAGATTTAATATCGATACTGTTATAAAGTAATTTAAGATGTCATTTTAGTAAGTAAAATAATAAGAAAAGTAACTAGTTTACACGTGGATTTGCATGTTTGACTATAAGACCAATATTTCTCCTCATTGTCTACAAGCAAGCAATTTTACGCGTCAAAATAGTAAGGAGAGATACATTATTTTGCTCAAGAAAGACTTCTAGAATGGAAATAAAAATTCATTTTTATTTGTATATTTATTGTGTAATGCAATTGTTTTATCTCATACGTAAGGAAAGTGTTTACAGGCTCTAAATTATTTTTTCAGACGAAAATTACTTATGATAAGCTCTTGTCTCTCTCTCCTCGTTCATAGATAAGCAACTGTTAAAGTGCATTGAAATGCAGATACGTTTTGTCTGTATGTCTTCATATCAATGCCGATGAATTTTCGGGGAGACTGAACAATTATTGAAACTTTACTGTTTTATCTAAATACCAAATATATATTTATATAATTGCTGTCATATTCAATGACGCCAGCTTCTGGGAATTGTTGGAGTCGAGAAGCCTAGTTACTTCATATATATGTGTGTTTTCAGAACTCTTTATTTTGCTTATCATATCGTTGCAATACAGCTAACCTTCGATATGAGGCATTTTCTGTTAAGCTAAATATAGGCGGAGGTAGTGTTGCTGCGTTGATACGTGTTTCTGCACGTATTCTGTATTAAACGTCTATGAAATAGACAGAGGATGTGGGTGATGTCATTGGGTCGTAAGATCTCAGAACGGAAAGTCATGCGGGTTTACGAATCGACTTGTGATATGAGACATGATATAACGTAGGATTATACTGTACCCTTGGAGTAATTAAATCATAAAATATTGGATCCCTATCTGATATAGCAGCCAAACGACTTGGTGGGTATATTATAATATATTTATTCCTCATGTTTGGTGAGAATGGGACCCAACTATAAAATGTTAGGAGGGCCTCATGGAGGTTCGGACCCTAGAACTTGGCGCCTCTGCATGAGTGTTTTGTTGAAACAACGTATCTGAGTATCCACTGATATAGCGCGGATTCGATGGGAAGGCAGATCTGGACCTTTGGTCAACCAGATTTTGAAAAATTGTGAAACATTACAAAGCATGAACGGCAATCTCCGAGGCTAACCTCCTCCGCAACGCATTATCATTGCTGTCGCTTTCGGTACCGGACGATAACTTCGAAACAGAATCCGCACTAATGACACCAATTGTGAAAGATATTTGTTTACGTTACCACTTGTTCCCTAATATAGCTATTAGATTCGTTCAAAACCACGGGACTCAACTGCCAACTCTCGGTAGCTGGATTAATATTTTGATGTCTACCTCTCCCATGTTAGGAGGGTGAGGCGACCTCTTCATAAAATTGGGGGTTGGACGAGGGTTAAGGTCCCTAGAAGTTGCCCCCGATGGTTATTTCAGCCTATGAAACGATAGGATTCTTAAAAAGCCTGTAAAATATCACATGTGTGAGAAAATAAAATTATCGGCTTGTCTTGTCTTCACCAAAACATATCAACATATTTAGTTATCAGTTGGCATAAAACGTTATCTTTCGAGATGATAAATATATCACCAACATTTCATTGAACTCTCAGTGGGGTAAAGTAAAGTTCGATTTTGTTACACCGATAAACATCGAACGTTTATTAAGAAAGCCTTGTTTTGTTTATGTTTAGACAGAATTCAACCATTTCGTCTAGCTCTTAACTTTCCGTATCTTTGTAATGAATATAGTAACGTCTCGATACATCACACCTTGACGTATCGGTTTTTTTAGTCTGTCGATGAGCTTTTGGTGTGAGAACAACAGAAAAAAAAATCTCTAATAGTGCCCTTAGTATTTGAAGTTAAAAGATCACTTGTTTCAAGCAGTTATCCTTATCTGAATTGCCAACCGGTATAGTGGTTAAGGTGTTAGTCTCTAGATCGGAATCTAGTCTCGGTTCGAAGCCCGTTCCGGGCATGGATGTATGTAATCGTATGGTTTCGAAGCGGCTGGTGCACCTTAAATCTGTCGTGGTCGAAGGTCCTTACTTTGGGTTGGAGTGGAAGTTTGGAGAGGGGTGTGCCAGCTTAGGTGTTGCCTTGTCATCTGACCATGGTTTAAAATTACGAGGTGTTATCCTCGGAACTTTCCCTTAAGGGACTGATCCCGGACCGTCGTCAATAGCCCGTTGTGTTGCTCTAGAACGACGATAACTAATAATTACCTAATCTGAATTGGTAAAAAAAATCTCCGAGTGTATCGAAAGTGTAGACGAGAAAAAATTGATTTCAAAATTATTTTCCATATTTATAGTATTGCTTTAAAAGGTTTCACCATCAAATTTTTGATTTATGTGTAGATTTAAATTTCTTTAAAAATGAAAACATATTTATTAAAGAATAAAAGCTTCTCTCATTTCTTATAGATCATTTTGAAAATATGGGTTTGGTTCTTCAAGAATTGTGCATACGGTGGTAAAAGTTCTCCAGTAAAAAGATGAACTCGGAAAAGTAATTTGCCAGCTACCGCTATCTTTCCCTCAATTTTGTTAATGCTATTTCGGAACTGCTTATTCTTCCTTTGTAGAGTGGTACATGCAAGTATAGATTAGTGGTTCTCAACCTTCGTGAGATCACGGCTCAGTGTAAGTATATTCTCTTTTATTAGTGACGAGGACCCTGTCCCAACAAATTTACTCGTGAATACCTCTCTAATTTTTTTAAGCTCATTCGTTAAACTAACATAAGTATTAATTATGGTATAATCATATGGATAATTAGTTCATTTATACATACGGTGTGGAAAGTTGATGAGTATTTAAATTAGCTATCAATCACTGGACTAATGAAGTGTAAAGTCCCGTGTGTCTTATTCATATCAAAAATAAAATCTGTAGGCCCATTACTTAAAAAAAACCTCGTCACTCGGGTTTCCAATCAAGCACTCGCAACGTAACGTGAACTTGCGAAGAAACAGTATTCGAAAAAAATATTTGAGAGGCAGAAACAGAAGGAGGGTCTTGGTCTTCAATTTCAGTGTACAAATTTCTTTATATTTCCTTGTTGATTGGTCTGACATTTGCTACACTGATGTTATTAAAGCGCTCTGAATCTGAGCGTTTTGACCCATTAGAACAGTGGTCCCCAACCCCCGGGCCGCGGACCGGTACCGGTCCGTGGATCAAATGGTACCGGGCCGCCCTAGGAACATTAAATTATTTCCATTTTATTTACTGTGGTGTATTTCTCTCGGGTTTGTGTGGTTCTTATCTATGAAATGTCCATTTAAATTAGGAGGCGTTAAATCAGAATTTGAAATTTGTTTTGTTATGTTCAATTATGATTTATGAATTCTGTATGTCTCTATTTTCCAATTTTGACAAATGTGACGACTGTTTTCAAGTTGGTAGGCAAAGTAGCTGCATTTAAGGCCAAACTGAAACTGTGGGGACGACGCGTGAACAAAGGCATTTTGGACATGTTTCAGACGTTAGAGGGGATTTTAGGCGAGACTGAGCCTAAATATTCATTTTCCTAGAAGGTGCACGATCACCTGTCTTTGCTTTTAAAAGAGTTCGAGCGCTTCGTGGGTATTTTGTGGATGGGAAACCACAAAATACCCACGAACTAGTAAGGAATAGATCCGCAACCCATTTGTCAACAAATGAGGTGAATCTAGCATGTCTGTCCAAGAAGAAGATCAACTGCTGGAGATTGCAAATGAAGGCGGCCTTAAAACTACATTCGAGATAATAACTCTGCCGGTGTTCTGGATTAAAGTCATGGCGGAATACCCTGAGATTGCCACCACAGCACTTAAATCCCTATTACCATATCCAACAACCTATCTGTGCGAAGCCGTGTTTTCTGCAGTGACAGCAACCAAAACAAAACAACGGAATGAACTGGACATAAGCAACACCCTTCGGGTGTCATTGTCTCCTATTACCCCCAGATGAAACCGTGTCGTTGCAAAGAAACAAGCTTAGGATTCTCATTGATTTAGCGTTCTAATGAGTTAAAATGTTAAATCACATTATATTCATTTTTTGGTGTAACTGTATTTTATTTTGAAGGCATATTTAAATACAATTAAACTAAAATTATTAAATCAAAACAATCTAAAATATGAACAATCAACGTCATCTCTCCCCCCCCCCCAATGTTAACCTTTTGACTACGGCTATAGTACAATATAACAAACACGATTCTTTCTTGGCGCGAGTCTTATAACTTTCAAGGTACAACTGATGTACTGGCCGTAGACTAAATTCTTTATTGGCCATTAGGGTACCTTGGGTTCGTGAAGCTCTTACACATCTAAGGAGGAACCGTTAACATCGGTCATTACATCTTCAAACTCGTAGCCGTTGGCTGTCAAGTGTGTTGTAGATTTCTTAAAAATGTATTCATTTTTTCAAGGCACTATTCTTTTTCGATATTTCTTACTAACAATGGTCAATATTTCTTTGATTCATTTTCAAAAAGTAATAAATATAAATAATGTCCTTATTATTCTCCATTCAAAATTCTGTGGCGAAATCCGATGCATTGATTTTTTAAATTACTCAGCCCGCTATACCAGTTTTAGGCTTATTTTAAAGCTTTAACTTTATTTTGGAGTGGAAAGCATGAGATAGAGAAGAAGTGTGCTGAATGTACTCATTGCGCTAGACAAACGTCATTCACCAATCAGAATAAGAAACTATTTGAGGCTGAAAGGATCGGGCATCCGCTGTCCCAGGTTAGCATTTTGCGGTGGACAAGCATCAAGGACGTTAAAATAAAAACTGATGTCTCACTCAGATTTACGTTAAAAATCATCGCGTTTGTTTCGGGTTTTATCGGTATTTTTGGTCATTGAATTTTAAATCTTTGTTATGGAATTCCGGGCTTCCCTAATAAAAACTGTCACTACTTTCTAAACTGATGCACTAAAAAGTTTTCTGCATGTTTTTTTTATATATATATTATTACTAACTGTAATGCTAATGAAGTGCTAATTCGGCCTCAAATCGCAAACAAAAAATTGCCTTTTCACAATGACTTCATATTTCTGTAAACATTTTTCTGCGCGAATAAGTATTAATATTAAATATTAACTGGTCGTTAATTGTGATTAAAGGATTATACAAATAGAAAATGAACTGTAATTATAATTCATAACTTACATGTTTATAAAAGTTTGATAATATCTACATTTTGATTATACAAAAAGTAAATTTTGATTAAACAGTAAAGTAAATGTTTTATAATTTTTTAAAAACTCATAACCTTCTAATTAACTTAAACATTCTGAATTAAAATTATAATTCTGTATAAATTTTTTAAATTATGTGCTCATAAATATTTTTTCAAACATTTAGCGAAAGTAATAAATTTAGTTAAATATCGATAAGTTTAGCTGCACATTTCATCAAATATAAGATATGTAGTACAGAATGCGACTTTATAATGTCATATATTGAATTTAAAAAGTGTGCCATAGAATAAATATAAGCTTTATATTGTTGAAACTTCGTTTCTGTAAACTGATCTATAAAATCTCTCGTTCCATTTCGTTTCGACCCAAAACTACAATTCCAGAACAAAAGCATTGCAGAACTCTCTTCCTTTCAGTAAAAAATTCAGCGTGTCTTATTAAAATTACGCAAAAACTCGATTTGTTTTTTTTTATCATTCTCTAGAATAATAAATGAGAACTATATTTTCTCACACACATCAACGGATACAATACTTTTAGTTAAATGTCGGCAAGTTTTGTTCTAAATATATTACTTCAAAGACAAGATATGTACTGCAGAAATTGAACTTAAAGTGTCAGATATTGAATTTAAAAAATTGGCTTTGCAAAAAAGATAAGCTTGGAACTACTTTCCTGAAAAGGGGTATAAAAATTGTTTTATTTCATTTTTCGTTTGTATTACTTTGACTGAAAACCACATTTCCAAAATAGCAGTTTCGCAGAACTCTGTCCGTTTCAGTAAAAAGTTCAGCGCTACGTTGTGATATTGCTCATCAAAATTATGCTAGTACACATTTGCTTTTATCATTCTCTAAAATAGTTAAAATATTTCAAATATCTTCAAATACAAGATATGTACTACAGAGAGTGTTAGATATTGATTTCAAGACATACGTCTTACAAAATTTAAGATTACAACTACGCTCGGAAAAAGTGATTTCAAAAATTGTTTTATTTCATTTCAGTCATTTGCAGTCATTTGCCATATTGCTTCGACTCCAAGCTGCACTTCCAAAACAAAAATATGTTGAGAACTCTGAGTGAAAAGTACAGCATTATGCTGTTTCGCAGGGTGATCCAGCCTTCACATGGCTGCTGTAATAAAAAATTGTTTTTGTGTCAGTTACATTAAAGGATTTAGTCTCGAAAGAAGCCCGGATGGCAGCAAAGCGGAGAAAAGAAGCCATTCTATTCATACGCCATAGCAACAAAACTTGATTGAATGCAAAACTATACCGTCCTGGCGCAGGAGCCTTTGTCGAACTCTCTATATAAATATCGGCAGAAAATAAATCTGAATAAATAAGATATTTCCATTTTCTGGAACGACGTTTCTTAACACAGAAATTTATAGAGCTTTTTGAACGCAAGGGAAGACAAAAGAATCGTGATGTTGCATAAGAACGAGCGTCTCTCACGAAGAAAGAAAAAGAAGAAAAAGTTAAGATTAAAAAAAGACCGTCAAATACACCATGACGTCGTGCATACGTGCAAGCAAACAGTGCACTTATATAAAAATTGTCCTCTCATATTTCGGTCACTCAAGTAATAGTCTTTTGTTTGTCTTGTAAAATGTGTCAGATTCAATGGAGTTGTCTATAAGTCGATTGCAAAATCTGAAATTCGCAGCTCGTTGGCCATGAATCGCCGAGAAATCTTTCCGCACATAAATTGCACATTTTTCATTTGTCGCCGTACTCTCAAGTTCAGTATTAATGGCATTAAAACACAACGCTCACACATCCACGTCCTTCTTAAATGTGTTGTAAGGGCGAGATATTTACGCATTTCAGAAAATCCCAGCGACATGGTGAGAGTGTCATGTGACGTAACTAAACAAAAAAGAACGCTCGCAATGGAAAACGTAACAAATCGGCGGGACTTACACGGCGATTAAAATGGAAACGTGATCATCCGAAAGGAAAGTAATTGAAAAGCAAGCATCAAATTTTTGCCGAGGGAAGTTTTTGTGGTTGTTACTTGAGTTTCTTAAACCTCGGTCATGCACCTTCTGAAGTTTCCAAATGTTCGTAATTCTTCAGTTTTGCAAGAGAAATGGGTATCATCTTCGAAACTAATGATCTAGTGTTCATTTAGCTTCTGGCGGAGTAATCTAAAACTTTCAAAACACTTTCTAAGGGCATAAAGAAAAGAAAATAACACCAACTCATACGCCGTGTAGCATTGAAACAGTTGAATGGGTATGGTCAAATGTAAAAGGTATTGCATAAATATTCATTACACCGTCCACGATGAGCATATATTTCGTTATATGTTCATTGTTGGCTTATGTTCGTTGGAATTGAAGCGTAAAAAATTGATGGTATTTCAAGTCGCTTAAACGTGATGATCCGAAAGGAAAGTAATTTGAAAGTAAGACTAATTTATGCTGGAGCAGTTTTTTTTCAGTTGCTCAGGTTTCTTTAACCTCGGTCATGCACCTTGCTAGAGTCTCAAAACGGTCGTAATTCTTCAATGTTGCAAAAGAAATGAGTCTCATATCGAAAATAATGATTTTGAGTTCATTTAGTTTCTAGTGAAAAATCTAAGATTTTAAATACATTACTTAAGTCCATAAATAAAAGAAACTAACACCAGCACATGCCCCTGTGTCTTGCACCATATAGTACTGAAGCAGTTGAATGGACATAGCCACACGACATATGTGCTTGTATAAATATTCAATAAAACATCCACGATGAGGTAATACTTCGTCCATATGTCCGTCACAATCGAAACGTAACATATTGAAGGTATTTCACTGCGATTAAAATAAAATCGTGATGATCCGAAAAAAGTAACTTGAAAGTAAGACTAATGAATACTGAAGCAGTTTTTTCAGTTATTGTTTGGGCTCGGTCATACACCTTGTGAAGTTTCAAAATGTTCGTGATTCTTCAGTATTTCAAAAGAAATTATTCTAATCGAAAATTACAATCTAGTATTCATTTAGCTTAGTGGAGTAATCTAGATTTTTCAATATATTAACTAAGTGCATATATGCTAGAAACTAACACCAGCAAATGCTCCTGTATCTAGCGCGTTGTAGCACCGAAACAGTTGAATGGACATGCAGATGACATGGACATAGCCAAACGCAATAGATACTTGCATAAATATTCCTTAAAACGTCCACGAAAAGTAATATTTTGTTCACATGTCCATTGCCGGCATCACAATCGAAACTTAAGAAAGTGACGGCATTTCCCGGTGATTAAAATGGAAACGTTATGATCCGAAGGAAAAATAATCTCTGAGGCTAGTTTTTGCTGAAGAAGGTTTTTACGTTGTTTAGGCTTCTTTAAAATCGGTCATGCACCTAGTGTGAGTTTAAAAAGGATCGTATTATTATAGTATTGCAAGAGAAATGGGTCTCATCTGCAAAACTAATAACACTGTGTTCATTTAGCTTCTAGTGGATTAATCTACATTTTCAGTACATTATCTAGGTGATTTTCAGCATTAATTTATTACACATAAATAAAATACGACTGGTTTGTTGGGTTTAATGGCATTAGATGTATTACTGACAAGCCGGCCAAATGCGTGATCAAATTAAATGAATAAAAACAGATTATAGATGAAAAGTGCAGTAAAAGTAGTAAACATGCCAATGAAAAAGGATCCCAGCGATTAAATTTAAAAGGACAATAAAAAAATTTCAAAATGGATTATTGAGCCAACAACAAAAGTAAATAAATTAAAAATATGTCGGTCGAAACAACATAAAATGAAAAAATAAAATTAAAATTTCATAGTAGTATAACAAAAATAAACATTAGATTAAAATATGTCGATCCAGAAGTAAAATATAATGAATGGTTGAGTTCTTAAAAATTATGATGCAAATGTTGACTCAAAACAGATGATTAGAAAATATTTATAATGGATAGATGAAGGTTAAAGATATAGAGAAAAATAACTTAAGAAAACAACAACAAAAAATGGTAAAAAGTGATAGATGGGATTTTCTGCAACTCTTTAAAATAGAATTGTTAAATAAAGTTTTGACGTCCTATTTTTGAATGGATATGACGTGGCACAGCAGGTATTTAAAAAAAAGTGAGTTAATGCCTTGTTCATTTGTTAATTATATATCTTAATTGCTTTTTGCTTCTCTGAATTCCTGTTCCTTTTGAGATGATACTTAATAAAGTTATATTAAGCTGTGAGCTGCCTTCCTACAGTATAATTTTAAAAAAAATTCAAAATAGCTTTAAATTATGAAATTAAAATGGGAACTAAAGTCACTACAGAAGTTTCCTTCAAAAAATAGCAGTTTTAAATAATCTTAACATATGTGTATTCCTCTAAATAACACGCTTAGGAAACATTAGTATCCAAAATAAGCTGGAAACATTATTTCCATAAGTTTTCGTATTAAACCAACATGCTTTGTGCTAAATGAGTTATTTTGTAGAGATTTATTCAGCAAGATAAAGCCCAAATCGTTACAACTTTATAAAATCTTTTTCCTCAAACTTCACCTTTGAAACCTCTAAAAGCCGACTCCTCTTCCGATAAAAAACATTAGCATTTATTTTAAATGAGCAATAGAGGTGTCTCGCTATTAGCAAAACTTACCACACATGTTGATGGACGAGATATCTCATTGTTAGAAGAGAAAACTGACCAGATTTTGATCTCATTATTATAAAAAAAATCGGCAATATCTTGATGACGAAATATCTTGTAATTAACAAAATTGGACGGATCTTGATGGACGAAATATCTCGTCAAAACCACTTGGATAGATAAACAATCACGAACAACAAGCTTATGACTGATGATGACAAGCTTATACCTTTCGCTCAATTACTGCTTCACATGACGTAACTAAATATTTTTGAATTTTTCATAAAACGTAGTATTGATTATATTAACGATGATTTTGCATTGAATTGAGGAGGGTATGTTTTGAATTTACGTCGCACTGGAGCAACACTATGGGCTATTGGCGGTACGGGATCAATCCCGAAGGGAGAGATCTATGGACAACATCACATAATTTTTATTGCATTGATTGGATAAAGAAACAATGAATTTAGTTACATTAAGCGACTAATTTTATAAACGGCGGGCGCTTTAACAGTTTTTATAAAAGTCGGACACAAACTCAATGTATTTTCACTTTTCCAGAAAGGGAAAGACAGAAAGAGAGAGAAGGAGAGAGAAAACAAGCCCCTAAGGGTCAATGGACTCTGATCTTGCTCTATTGATTTTAGAAACAGAATAAAGTCTGAAAAAGTGACTTTCATCACATCATAGGTCAATTTGCATCGGTTGAAGAAGAAAGGACGGTGGAATCCTTTCTTTATGGGTTGGTTGTACAACACCAATTAGATTCCAGAGGTTTGTATAGTTACAACAAAAATCCCTGTCTCTAATTAGCGAACATTTTATTTAATTGATAAATCAAATCTTGATTGCATGCACACAGCTAGTTTCTTTCAGATGTGTCCATGGCACGAAAATTTAGAAGTTAACTTCAACTGAAACCCAGATAGGTGTGATAATAACCTGGCGACGTTTTAAAGCAATCCCTATTTGCATGATGCGAGAGAATTTGGGTAGTGAAAGTAAAATCTTTGCTTTCTATCAAGTCTGTTCGCTAAAATACTGAAAATCCTTCTAATTAGATAGTTAGAAAGAAGGGTAAGGTCGGAATTCATGCCAAACAAGCGTCAAAAATGACGACTCGATCCAAAAACTTGGCAGTCAAAACGAAATTTACTAGAAAGAAATTAGAATAAGAATGCCTCTACAAGCTTTTAGGCAACACAGGGAATAAACCTGCTTTATCTGAGAGGCAGATAAAGAAAATGTGAATGGAAGAAACGAGAAGACGACAGAGTGGGTAGATGAGATCAGGTGTTGGTCCGAGCAAACTTTCCCAGGACTATTTGGAAGATATAGCCATAGTATGGTGTTTTCTCATTATACATATATCAGGTGGTGTCACAACACTTGTCATAAAAATTTAGTGTTTATTTATTAGTGAATGAGTGGGGGTCTAGCGGTTCTTCAAAAATCTACCTCCACGGCCGTTCCTGAATGGTGTGCTGGTCATGCACTTGCTCGTCATGAGAAAATAGAGGAGTGGCCAAAATACTGTCACCATATGCTTTCAATTTTTAACAAAAATGTTCAGTTATACATTTTTAATGCTCGTTAGTTTTCACCGTTATTCGGCTTTATTATTAGGTTTTTTTATGTGATTTTACAAAAAGCCACATATGAATCTGTACATTGCATATTTAATTTACAGGCTGGTCATAAAATAAGTTTCACTTTTTGGAAGTATTTGTGGCTAAATCGAATGAGCAGAATGGAGCCAAATTTGGTACTGAGACTTGAAAGTATCGAGAGATGCGCTCCGCGAGAAATTTTACTACCAAAAGTCGGGGGAAATTCGGTGATGTTGGGAGTCGAAAACAGTCGAACATTTGCATTAAACGAAGATAAAATGGATTATGTATTATGATCGACACTAAAATTGGTATGTGTGGTCAAGAGGAACCTGATATAGTGAATAAAGGATTGTTTATTGCATTTTTTCCATGGAATACATCTCCCATGTCTTCAAAACTCTCATTACCAAATTTGGTTCAATTCTGTTTATTAGATTTAGCTATATATGTCTCCAAATAGTGAAAATTATCTTATGGCCCACCCTGTATATTACAATGCTCAAAAGCGCACTATAAGGAACGATTTGTTAGAAAAATTAAGAGTTTTTCTGAAGAATAGAGAAGTTAATTGAGGTTTGAACGTGTACGGTTAATGCCTCGGGACCTATCCTGTTTCCGTCGGTAATTTATTGAGCATCTCGGTGAATTTAACACTCCAAAGGCTTAGATTTAAAATTCGTTATCTCGAAAAAAAATTTCTGTAAAAGAAGGCGCACGACAAACACTTAAATTATCCCCTATCGAAACGTCCGACACCCATCTTTTAGAAAATTTTACCAAAAAAGGCTCAGAAGACCAATTAATCTTTTTATCTTTGAATTATGTCACTATGTGGAAATTATGACTGCACTGTCTTTTCTTCAACCGATGCAAATTGATTTATGATATGATAAAAAGTTAACTTTTTTCAGAGTTTATTCTCTATCTAAAGTCAATAGAGCAAGATCAGAGTCTATTGACCCTTAGGGTTTGTTTCCTTTCTCTTTTTCTGAAAGTGAAAATATTTTTGGTTTGTGTCTGACTTATAAAAACTACGACAGCAGGACAGTGTAGTCCAATAAATTATTTTCGTTATCTTGAAAGCGGGAATTATAAATACAAGGATAAAAATTGGAAACACGCAAAGAAAATAAGCGAAGAATTAGAAAGGTTTCCTTTAAAAAAAAAAACATTTACTCAAAACAATTCTGAAAGCACAGCATATTGCTGCTGAATCTTGAAACGGAAATTCATAATCCATGTACAAAAATGAAAAAATGCCAAGAAAATGAGCGAAGAATTAGGAAGATTTTCTTTGCAAGAAAACTGTTTACGCAAAGCAATCCCGAAAGTGTTGGCTAAATGCTGATCTTCAAACGAAAATTCATAAATACATGTACAAAAATGCTAAGAAAATGAGTGACGAATTTGAAAGGTTTTCTTTCCAAGAAAACAGTTTACGCAACGCAATTCTGAAAGTGTTATTCGAATACTACTCAAGAGCTGGAGAAAACCATCCCTTTCATTCACGTGGCTGGTAACACGTCGATACAATTGCAGATAAAATTGAGACCTTATCAAACAGCTTTCTCTGAACAATACCTCATATCCGATACTCCTTTATCTCGAACCCTATGACGTCACTAGAGTTAATGCTATTCGATGTAATGAATATCTTCTTACTCGTATTATTTTCTTTAATAAAACCGAGAAATGTGTTGTTACAGATAGAACAAGACGGTTGGTATTTATCCTAGAAATTTGAGATGGAAAGGTGTTTTGTTATATTATCAGAGAAGATTGTTTGTGAATGTAGAACTCAGTGACTCAACAAGAGAGGGATTAGACAGGTTGGCTCTGACCCATCTATACTTTGAACGCTTTTTTGTGTCTTCATATTCACAACAAAATCTCTTAGTATACCTTATTCCAATGCACATTACATAAACATTACAAAAGAATTTTTTTTTTCATTCTTTTTTTTTCATAAAAATATTTAAATTTTTGTCAAATTTCTACTCTAGTCTACAAATTAAAAATGTTTTCAAGTATTTTTTTATTTACCTTCCATGAAGTGTGCCCCACAATTTTGTGCATGGTATTATATCTACCTCTGATATTTATTTCTTACAAATATTTTTGCAACAAGCACTAAAACCAAGCTAAAAACAACAACAGTTGATTTAATGAATTTTTGAAAAATAACTATTTTACCAAATTCTTATTCCCTGCACACGAAGTTATCATATATGTCACAATAAACAAACAAAAAAGGTTTCAAATATCTACATCAATTACAAAAAAAGCCCTAGCAATTTACATACACACTATAGGCATAAAAAAATAAGCTGAGAAAAAACACTTTAAAGTTTTAAATGGCTTTCGGTTTCGATCCTTACATTCGATAGCAAAACTTTAATTTTTTTTAACTCTCCAAATAATGTAGCCACAGCTATAAAACTTTGCGCACATATTCTTTAAAGTTGTATAATTGAAAAAAAGATAGTACAAAAATTCGTCAATTTGATCAGTTTTTATGTGCTCTGTACCCCAGGGGTGCAGAATTATATTCAGTATTCTGCAACACAATTCCAAGCAATTGCAATTGTTCTGCAGGCATTTTGTCCGAATTTTGGAAACTGCAGTAAAATCAAAAACAGACGTAAAACACAATTATCGTCTAAATATGTATTACATTTTTATAATAAAACACATCAAAATTAATTAACTTACTTTATTTAAAACCAAGGTATACTTTCAGAATTTGCAATTCTGTCGATAACTTTTGAAGTTAAATAGTTTGTCATGGACATAGAAGATGTGTTATTTATAAAGTGTTTGTGGTAATTTGGGGGCGGTGTAGGGAGGTCGTTCCGTAACTAGAGAAGAAAAAAAGGTGTGGCAAGGAGCACGCTTTGCACTACAGAACATCGTAACTTATAATTTAAAAAAAAACCGGTCAAAATTTTGACAAAATTAAGGAAATATTGTTCTGCAAAGACTTTGTTCTGCGACGTACATCGCAGTTTTAAGCACTTTCTGCACCCGGGCTCTGTACTATATTAGCTGAAAGGGAATTCGGTAGCATTATTTAGGAGTATTTCTTTGTGGAATGTAAAACTCAGTTGCACGCGCTTGCAACTAGGGAGAGGTCAGTTGAGTGAGCTCGCCGCTTAGTTTAGAAATATTAACTGAAAAAGTTGCCCTGCTACGTTTCTAAGAATGAATTCCCAATCTTTGTGAATGTAAAACTTAACGGCGCAACGAGGGAGGTTGGATGATTTTTGGGTTTTATGGCGCAAGGGCGATATTTGGCTGAACTATACAAGACATACAACACATCGAGTTATAGACACATACAATAAAAATTTTACTGGCACAGAGAAATACATCCTGTGAGGAATGCACCTGACTAGAATAGAACCTGCTCCGTCTACAACTCGAAGGTTATTAGCGCAGTGGACGTACCTACTGAGCCACGACGGCCCCAACTAGGGAGGAGTTAGGTTGTGAGCTTATCTCCCCATTCTATTAGACATAGTGCCTTTTGCCTACATCTAAAGATATTACTAATTTTTTACAGTTTGAAAGTTTCAAAAAATTTTAATGGTAGAAATACTTGATGAATGACTATCAATAAATTAACCCTTCTGGTTGTTGTGTGGACAAGATACTTCGTCATTAGTCAGATCTTGTTGGACGAGATATCTCGTCATTGGAAGGAAACACGATCACGATCAGTAAATTGACCAGACCTTGATCTCGTCATCATAAAAATAGACAAAATCTTGATGACGAGATATCTCGTCATATGCTAAATTGGTTAGATCCTGATTGACGAGATATCTTGTAGAATCCACTTGGAGGGTTAATCCGAGACTGACCTTTAATATCCTTTTTAAATGTTTATGCTCATGCGTAAGGACAATACACGAGTTTGGTATCCCCGTTTTTGTACATATATACTTGCTATACTGGATGTTCTAAACTTAATTTATTTCTTTTAATAATTATGTGGATTGATAACTTAAGTATTCATTTACTACTGATTTGATAGTTGTATTTTTAATCAACAAATCATTAACACATATCCTAAATTTGTAACTTTTTGTGTTTAAGTATACTTTTTGCAGATACTTAACAAATTCAACCATTGACAAATGGAACGTCTTTATGAAAATTTATTGGCCGTCGGTACTTTGGATTAGTTTGTCATTGGTAAGTCACTTGGCTATCGTTTCGCTGTGAATCGTTATTCTACATTTGTAAATAAGTGTGTTTAAGTGTACTTTTCGCAGATACTTGATAAGTGTTTTTCAAAAGTTCAACCAATTACGAATGGAGCGCCTTTTTAGGACTGCCTGCATTGTGGACTAGTTTGCCACTGTGATAGTCATTCAGTTATCATTTTGCTGAATCGTAATTCGTAACCAAACGTGTTTAAGTATATTTTTCGCACATAAATGTTTTTAAAAATTCAATCAATTACGAATGGAGCACTTTTTATAAAATTTTATGGCTACTTGCATTTAGAACTAGTTTGCACTTGTAACGCATTTACCATTCCATTTACGTCACTCAGTTATCGTTTCGTTTAATCGTTGCGTAGAAAACGTTCCTTAACGTTTATAAGATAAAAAAGAACCAGAATTTAATGAAAAGTTACATTAAAACATGTCTTTCTTAAATCGTTCTCGAACAATTTGTGAGGGCTTTCCCAGAATCTATTTAAATGACAGGGAAATGGAGAAAGTTCTGGAAAACAACTTAGGAGATGTTCCACCCGAACATTATTTTTAACAATAATCTTCAAAATGCGTGACGGTTTGAATTGATTAACCACTTAAACTCGAAATCGCGGACATCATTAGCTTAAGAAAATCGATGGACGAATCAAAGGAAGTGCATTAATGTTTCATGTAGTACAGGACTATCCATCATCTTCTTAATCTCAACTAACATTAGTTTCGCTGCTTTTAATTATAGATATTTTTAGACGGAATGAAATGTACAGGGGCTGAACACTGACTCCGGGTTTCCCTTTAAATTTGGGATACATAGTTTAAAAAAAGCAAATTGTCTAATAATGAGAACAGGAACCAAACATTTTGTTATATCGATTTTTAAAGATCTGGATAGCGTTTGCACCGTTAGCATCTCTGTGACAAATGTTGGCGCTACTCTTAAATTGGCGTAGCTTTTCATGTCCTTGGCAAACGCCAAGAGGGTTGGCAATTCGTCAGCTAAGGCTAGTTTACATCATAGACGTGAAATATAAGTTACTATTGAAAAGAGCTTCAAAAAGTATGACCAACATGTTCGTTAGGAATAAGGTAACTAATCAGAAAAATTGACTTGTACTGGCTATTTGGAATTTTATCGTCTCGTTTGGCGATGTAACTATGACAGGGTAGGGGTGCGAATGCGCATTTCTATGACGACAAAAGTTGTGAATTCATTTATTTCCTCTGGTTTACATTTGAATGTCTGCCCGAATCGGCTCTCCATTATCGGGTCCGTTGAGCCAATGAGCAACGAGAACTGAATGATTGACAAATTTAATGACTTTCGTTCTCTTCGGTCATTGGTTCAACAGGTCCGATTATGGAGAGCGGATTCGTACAGTTGCACAAGTGTAAATGGGCCTTTAGTATGTGATCTATCGACGGGATAGGGATACCGCTAGAGTTCCTTTCCACGATCCACTTTGCGCATTTAGCATAGTACGTAATTAAAATCTGAGTACTTAGGATAGTTCAAAAATTTCAATCATGTTTTTAAAATAAATATAAAAACAGTTAACTAAATTTGTATTTTTGTGTGAGCCTCTTCAGATTGTCTATTTTCTATATTTTTCCAAATATAATACTTAATTTTTATTTTATTTGAGAATAGAAGTCTTAAAAATACAAATAAAACTGATAATAAACTCCAATAAATTCAAATTTGTAACTTTCCAACTAAGTTTTCATAAAATGAATATTTTATATTATCGCGGTACCTTTTCGAAGAATCCGATATTATATGAAACTCTCCTAAAATGTTGTACAAGGATGGTAGGTTGTACTGAAGTGACTAATGTTATAAATAATAAAATTATATTTTGTACAAAATGTGCAAGAACAAAAAGCATACAAATTGACAAAAGCATCAAATCCGCATATTAGCGGGGGGGGGGGGCATTTTGTATTTAGATTTTATTACGTGAGACAGTTGAATTACAGGGGCGTAGTAAAAGAGGGTCACTACAGCCGCGTGTACATCGGAGTTGCAAATTTCTCCAAACATCGAAGCTATTTTGAGAAACGGCACTAATTTTATCGTCAAGATTTCGTGTCGGAGTAGCGATTTGGCGAGATTGCAACTCATATTTTGTTTTACACCAGGAGTGGGTAAAATCAAAGGATTGCAACTTTTTGGGGACATTTCTCCGAGATGAAATTTGGGATAAAAATACTCCCTTATTTCGTCCCCTATCGGTATTTCATAACAATCACCGCTCCCCTCTGCCCTACGGCACCCCGTGGTCGCTCACGCTGTCTTATCTCCCTCATTGTGACATTTTGCCCTCATCGCTTGAATTGACCACATCATCCAAACTGTCAGTGACTGACCTATTCGATTAAAATGGTGTGATGAATGGTGATCACTCTCCTCTACATAGAGGGGTGAGAAAAGTGCTCACCCCTTGTTGTTGCGGATAAAGTCGACAAAGCGTTTACACCGGAATGGGTCGAAAAAAGGGTCAAAAAGGGGTCAGCATAGTGGAACGTAAAGCGTTCTCGCCACAAAAAGGGGAGAAAAATATTTGCAACTCCCTTCCCCCTATGTAAACGTGACTTAAGTCTGATAATATTAATTGCGTGAGTAGGCGGTGTCACTTGATAGTAGTTAAATACAACCTAAACAAGAAAAAAGACAATTTATGCGTCCTTCTTTTTCAGATAAGTAAATAAGTAACTAACGGCACATATATATCTAATAAACATGCTGTAATATTTTCCTGTATGTATTTATATATACACATATTAACCCCTCTGAGTTTCAAGAGACATATATCCGAGTAGTGTAATATTTCTTTTACACCCTACACAACACACTTATTGACTAAATAATCTTATCTTATTATATAAAAGAATCCATGGATTTTTAAACCTTTGGAAAGATTCGATTGGTCCTTTATGTAGAATAGAATCCATTGGAAATATTCTATTGCTCCTTTCTTTGGAAACGAATCATTTGGAAAAATTATATTGGGCTTTTCCATTGAATAGAATCCTTTAGAAAGATTCACAAATCAATTTCAGTCAGTAAAATATCATCAGTTTAGAGTATAAACTCACTAGTTGACCTGCTCCTTTCCTTGGAAGTGAATCACTTGGAAAGATTATACCATTCCTTTCATTAGAATAGAATCCTTTGTGTGTGGAATTATTCTACTGCTCCTCTCCTTGGAAGAGAATCCTTTGGAAAGATACCGTTGGTTCTCTCCTTAGAATCGAAAATCCTTTCGTGAGATTCTTTTGGTTATTTCCTTATAATAGAATCCTTTGGAAAGAGAGAGAGAGAGAGAGAGTGAGATATTCTGTTTTTCCTTTCCTTAGAATATAATCTCTAGAATGATTCTATTGGTCATTGGTCACGAAGGTCAAAACTGGTTTGAAGTTCTTTAGGGAAGTCTACAAGTAGTTAAGTGGAATTATGCATGTAAACTCCTCAAGGGGTCAACCACTTCAATTCCGAGAAAAACGCTCATCTCAAAAAAATTATTTCATCGACTTTGTAAGGAACTACGTGGAGACTACTCCCTTCTTTTCCCAAATCTCCTATGGCGTGCTTTGAAGATCTGCGCCAAATCCCCAGACTGGCACAATTATGAATAATAGAGGAAATAGGGGTGTTTCTATATTACATTTGTAGTTCAATTGCAGCTATTATAGCTTTAGTAACAGTTAAAACGTAAGCGTTTTGCAGCTTCAGAAAATGAACGCTATGAAAGTCTTAGGTAAAAATGCTTAGAGTCCAGATTATAGTTTGGTTCTCTAGAGAGTTGGTATTTGATTCACATGGTCAACTCGCTAAACCTCGCGAGATTTCCGAGTAGTATATTACTGTTTTTGCCTCACAACACATTTAATAACTAAATAGCAACACCTATTGGTTGAAAGAATTCAATGATTCTTTCAACCTGTGGAAATATTAAACTGGTCCTTCCTTAGAATACAGCTATTTGGAAATATATTGGCCCTTTCTTTGGAATACAGTTCCTTGAAAAAATTCTATTGGTCTTTTAATTAGAAAATAATCTTTTGGAACGATACTATTGTTCCTTTTCTTTGAATATAGTCACTTGGAAATATTTTATTGTTCCTTTCCATAGAATTGAAACTTTTGGAAATATTCTACAGCTACTTTCCTTGGAAGTGAATCCTTTAGAAAAATGTCGTTGATCTCTCCTCAGAATACAATCCTTTGATTCTGTTGAGTTTTCTTTGAAACGAATCCTTTGGAAAGATTTCATTGGTCAAGAAGGAAAAAAGTGTTTAGCGTTAATGTAACTGACTGAAGATTGTAAAGTGGAATTATGCGTGAAAACCCCTCAGAGGCTTAAATTGGGGGCAGGTTAGACGTAAACAATGCTTTCTCACAATCGGCGTCTTCAGCAAGGTTTCTGTCTCTGAGTTAATCGTTCAGTACCGGGAGCAATATCAGTTATTACGAGAGGAAGAAAAAATAATCACATGAGTTTGCTTATGGGAGCGTTTTCCCTGGGTGAGCTTTCCATCTTTATACAAATGGAAAGTTATTTGGAAGGCTCACTGGAATTGCACTACATCCATTACAATTGTTTACAGCGAAGGCCTTCTTTCCCTAGTAGGTGGAAAATGAGAAATAAATCAATGCAATAAAATCGATGAACGAATTAAATTCTTCAATAAATTTATATATTTAAAAATTAGTCATGCCTTGTCTTTAACACTCTGAGAGGTTCATACATAAACGAGTAAATCCATTTGCAGCCTTCAGTCTCCCTTGCATGACTTAACAGTTTTGACCTTAAGCATTGTAATCTATCCTGAGATTATTTCAACCTATAGTGTGATTATTTAACCCTTCTGTGATGGTTGTCTCGACGAGGTATCTCGTCATTGATAAAAATGACTAGATTTTAACGTACGATATATGTTGTCATTAGAAGAAAACACGATCATGATCATTAGAAGAAAACAGACCAGAGTACATGTACTTATTAACCCTTCAAGTGGCTTCGACGAGATATCTCATCCATCAAGATCTAATCAATTTTATTAATGGCTAGATATTGTCAAGATATTGAAATTTTTTTGAATAGGACGAGATCAAGATCTGGTCAGAACAAACGACGAGATATGTAATCCTTCAAGATTTAAACCCCACTGGTGTTTGTCTCAACGAGCTACCTTGACGACACAACCATCAGAAGTGTTAAAAACTACTAGTACTCGCAAGATCTGCAAGAAGTATTGAAAAATCTTTCCCCGATAACTCACCACCTTCAGATTCTTAAATCAGTGAACCGAAAGAAATTCTGAAGACAATTGCGAGCTGTTCGACAGTAAGAAAAATTTTGCACCTTACGTGCGATTTCATTCAGAACCTAAACAGCGCTTTTACTATGGAATAAACTTCTGAAGTATGAAGTGCTGGTGATTTCTCGATAGCGCCGGTAGACGACCTCCAAATTGGGGGAACACACGTCATCCCACGTCATCATTGTTGATGGTTTTCGGGATGAAAATTTGAGTCGCAAGGGAGAGCCCACTTTCGAGCTAAAAGTACTTCCAAGATCCCTTTTGGCAAAGATGCGCATTTGCTTTTAATATCTTCAATGTTAAGGGTGAAGTGTAATGTTTTGAAATAGGTCTACATACTATTTAGGAGTTGACGTGCGAGACAAGTTGATTGCAAATGACAATCGAGACAGATTTAAGACTCAGATGTACGAGGACGAGATATTTTGAGAAATTAACTTTTACTTTTTTTTAATATGTCGCTAACTTATGAGCAAAATAAAGATGAAACCAACGTCGGTGGGTTAGGTTTGTTAAACAATGTATACAATGGACTGTTTTCATACACATAGGAGAGTGCTCAGAGTTGAAATCTTGTTAGCATCTTTTAGAAAACGTCTGGAACTATAATTAGGTTAAGTCCACTAGTTGTTTCTGATTCAAGCACTAAAGGTGATTCGATACCCGTAACTATCCTGAGTGTATTTATTTCTCTTGCGTCAGTTAAATTTTCCTTGTTTGTGTCTTGAATGAATCGGCAGCAAAACATCTATGTTCAAAATTAAAACATCGATGTTGATAATACATCGCCCCCAAAACATCGATGTTTTTAAAATTCAGTGCATTTAAACTTTTTCCCCCATTTCTTAAAACTGGTTTAGCAACTAGTGATGCGACACCGACAGCAAAACATCGATGTTTTGCGATATCGATGTTTAGAAACTAGTGATGCGACATCGGCTCGAATACATGTTTTTTTAAAAACATCAATGTTTTGAAAACATGGATATCGATGTCGCATCCTTACTTTTCAGACCCCTCCCCCTTGGCCACTTTGGTCTAAAAGTATGTTTAATTTGATGATTATAAAAATTATGCTACTTAGTTATTTTAAAAATTTTTATAACGGCACTTTTTTCATTTAAAAATAAAACATCGACAAATATAAACATCGATGTTACAAAAACATCGGCTTCAATACATCGATGTCTTTTATAAAACATCGACATCGATGTCGCATCCCTACTTGCAGCTTTGATCAGACCCATAGTTTGTTTCATGGCGCAAGGGCCATATTTAGCGAATCTGCGCCAAACACAAGGCAACGTCAAATAAAATGTTTAAATGTTTTATTGCTATTCAAAAAGAGCCTTTAACTTTCTTCAAATAAGTTGGTTATCTCCTTTATGCCCTCCAAATATGAAAACTCTATTCATTATGATTTTCGGACCTATCACATCTCATTTACTTTAAAAAAAGTAAATTTTTCGGTGTAATCAGGGACGTATTCAGAGGGACCTCTAAGTTCCCGGGCAATCCTGTGTTTAACAAAAATATCCTTGGCAAGACCATGGATATTTCTCCAATGAAAATTTCAGAAATGAAACAATTCTGTTGAATACTAAACATTCTCACTTGAAAACTGCGTCAATTGTTAATGTTTCAGGAGTCTCAAAACTATCCTTTTGGATTTGGTACTCTTTCCCTTTAAACCAACGTTTCATACGCTACCTGTGGTCAAGCAAGTGTTTTTATTTCCAGTAAATAAAAGGTAATTAACACATTGTATATGATACAGGGTTCTGCCTTGAAAATAAATAATTATCCTCATGATGCCATTAATCTAGATCCACACATGACTTTCCTGCATTAATTACTAATGCTTCAGGACCACGATAGCTTCAAAACTATCTTTTTGGACTCGATACCCTCTCCCTGTAAACCAACGATACATACTCTACGTGTGGTCAAACAAGTGCCTTTCTTTCCTGTAAACAAGCATTAGTTAACTTATTGTATATAAGGTACAGGGTTCAGACTTGAAAATAATTAACTATCCTCATGCCATCAATCTAGATTTGCAGATGACTTTCCTCCCTTATTAATGGCTTGGTGGACGAATGCGCAGAACTTGGTCAAGAGTAACGCAGACATACATGTTCTTTGTGGGTGAACGCCCGACGAGAGAAAAGGAAATACCTTGGGGACTCCCATTTATAATACGATAGTTATTTTCTATTTCCGAGATGATGAAAATGATGTTTAACTTTCAGAAAGTGTGCTGCTATTTACTTTCAGTGAATGGATGAAAGAGAGAATGTTTCCTTCTGAAGAGATGAAGGGAACATAATGGATATATACACGTACATCTACATTTTTTTCTTCAATTAACGGAAAGACAGATTTATAGCTGCTTTATTTTTAGAAACCATTTTCCTGTATTTCTTAGAACCTCTTAATTCCCGCTTTAAAACGTATCTTTGAAGTATATAAGTAAAGGCAGCTAAGCATGTCGAGTTTTTGTCTGGAACAATTGGATTGTTTCGATCTTTTTAAACGTTTGCTTTTCAGTAATGCTCAAGGAATTTATTTTCTTGAGATATTTACCTTCACTGAATTGCATTCAAGTCTGAATAGTTCATTGCGTTTTTATAACAAAATAAAATATCATTGCAAAATAATTAATCCTATGGGGTCATACACGCATTATTTCATGCAACGTACAGTTTTCCATGCATGACTTAAAACCAATTTTGGACGTTTTGACCAATAGAATCTTTCAATGAATAAATCTGGATATTTAGTCATTAAGTGTGTGGTAGAAGTAAAAACAGTAGCATACATACTCGAGAATCTCGCGACGCTCAGAGTGAGTTTGACAAAAGCAGCTCACATTTGCTTTTAAACCATCTGAGCATCACGAGATTTCCGAGTAGTGTAGCATGGCTTTAACCACACAACAATACATAATGACTAAATTACTGCATCTATTAGTTGAAAAATTCTTAGGAAAGATTCTATTGGTCAAGAGAATGAAAACTGGTTAGAAGTTATGCAGAGAAGATTGCAGGTTAAGGAACGAATATATCCGTGTGAGTCCCTCTGAGGATAGATTGTTATTACTCATGGTGCCGTTACTCTCTACCTTCAAGATCCGCCCCAACCCAGAAGTGGTTCACCAGGTCGAGGTCTAAGAAGGGATCTCCAGGAATAGTGAAGTACTTAAATGTTTTTGTACCGAAATAGAAGTTTTTTGCGCAGCCTGCTTTCAAGGTTCAAAAATTTATCAATCCACTCATATTGATTATAACAATGAAGAGCCCTAAGGTGTACATCTCTTTAGGTGTGTGCGGGTCTCATGGACTAGTGATTTTTTTCTAGAGTGATTTTTTTAGTGGACTCTAGTGATTTTTTCTTTTCCCTTTGGGTTTACTGTCTCCAGTAAACAAAGAGGTTCCCGGTTATATATGAGAGGGTGGGAACATACAATTAAACCGTGTTCACAGGGTATGTATGTTCACCTGGATATGCTAGAGAGTATTATACCAAGGTGCACAACGCGAAGACATCGAGTATGTGAACAACATTTGGATGAGCCCTAATTTTACAATTTGGCAGCAGTTGCACACCTACTGATTCACAAAAGGAACTCAAATTTTCTCCCATCAACAGTAATGCCCGCCTGACAGAGTCAACGCATGAATTGCAGCACAAACTGGTCGAGTGCCGCATTGCTGCCTTCTACAAAATCGAGATGACGTTTGCGAACCTATCCCCCAACATGAATACTGTTTAGATTTGTGTTCCTTACCGTTCTGAACAGACTGTTCTGGGAGTTTGGAAACACTCTATATACACTGTACACTCTAAACACTCTCTCTCAGGGTGACAGGGTGGTTAGCGAACTCAGTGATTTATCCATGTAAAACTATGGGAATTGTATTTCGAAGAGTCCAAAATGAGTTGTATGTAACCCTCTGAAGGGTTAACAAGCATAAATCCACCTTGCAACCTGTAGCTTTCTTTACATGACTCCTAACCCATTTTGTCCTGCTTGACCAAAGCCGCGTTTACACCGGAGTTGCAAACTTCTCCCCCTCCAATAATTGAAGCAATTCCTAGAAACGGCACTAATTTTATCGTCAAGATCTAGCGTCGGGGTGGCGATTTGGCGAGTTTGCAACTCCAATTTTGTTTTTCACCAGGATCGGTAAAGATAAAAGGATTGCAACTTCTGGGGAATATTTCTCCGAGACGAAATTTGGGTTGTAAAATCTCCTCTATTTCGTCTCCTTTCGGCATCGCTTGACAATCACCGCTTTCCTCTGCCCTTCGGCACCTCGTGGTCACTCACGCCGTCTTTTGTTCGCTCGCTGTGACATTTTGCCCTCATCGCTTGCCTTGACCACATATCCCGCCAAACTGTCAGTGAGTGACTTATTCGATTAAAATGGCGCGATGAATGGTGATCACTCTTCTTTACAAAGGGATGAGTAGAGTGTTCACCCCCTGGTGTTACCAATAAAGTCGACAAAGCGTTTACACCGGAGTGGGTCGAAAAGGGGTCAGCAGAGGGGAAAGTAAAATGTGCTCGTCACAAAAAGGGGAGAAAAATATTTGCAACTCCCCCCACGGTGTAAACATGGTTTAATATAAACTTTCCAAATGATTCGATTATAAGGAACGAAGCAATAAAGAGAATATTTCCAAAGGATTTTGCTACAAAATATTATATTCTAAGGAAAGAATATATATATATATATATATATATATATATATATATATATATATATACAACATGATCTTTTCAAAGGATTCACATCCAAGGAAAAAAGCAATAGAAACTTTCCAATTGATTCTATTCTAAGGAAATGGTTGATATAATATTTCTAAAGTAGACCTAGGGAGTGACCAATAAAATCTTTTCTTCTTATTGAGTGAAGGAATCCGTAGATTCTTGCAAATAATGTTTATGTAGTTCGTTTTTCGCTCGGGTGGGGGTGGGGTGGGGGGGTTGGATTGGTACTGTTCCCTTTCTACTAGCAGTTGCGTAGTACAGAGATTCCGAATGGATGGTACGATATTTGTAGTTTGTAAATAGTAACCCTTACCATATATGTATATACAAAATAAATAATTTTATGGCAAGATTGCGTTCCTCTACTTTCACCGCAGTAAACATTTAGGATACAGTTCGGTCAGGTCTGTTACAGTACCCAAAATACATACAACTAAAAACTTGCGATTTCTCTAGTAATATTGCTGAACATCGAAAGACATCGGAACCCTCAACGTCAACAAATCTTGATTTCACTTCTTATCTGCAGGCAAAGGAACCTAACAAGATTACTCAAGAATCAGGTAATCTAATCAGATTCAGATTAAACCAAAGTAAGGCAGAACTATTAGGTTCAAGGCTATGTGCGCAACAACACAACTTTCTTCAAGATAATGTCAGTATCTCAGTGAAAACGGCCGGGGAAACAGAACTCTGTTAAATAGAAAATAACCTTGTTGCATGAACTGATATTGATGGATTTATGCTATCACTAGTGATAAATATTTCTTAGAATGGAGATTGTTTACTGATTATTCTATATATAGTTTCAAAACAGTTTTATTGTTCTGGGAAAACATCAATCAAGTCATGTGGCGTAGATTTCATATTACATAAACGAAAACGTTTGATGAGAAGAAAACCTAGATACCAAATGTTGGGTACTGACTGCTTTTTGAAAAACCCACAATTCGAATTTCGCATCTATTTTGATTTAAATACCTACATCCTGAATTTCGTCCAATCCCGTGGCTCTGCTCTGACTAAATACCTACAACTCGAATGGCCCCCCATTATTTAATGACAACTACGGCGTAGGTCTAGAAAAGCATCATGATCTATCTACTCCCATGAAACTAATATTTTCCTCGTAAAGTTTTTTTTTACAATTTTCTTCAATGAGAGATGTTTTTAGAGGTATGAAAAGACATCTATGCTATATTTCAATCAGAAACTAACTTTTAGTAGTCCATAGGTGTCTTAGAAATAAGAGCAAAATAAAAAGTATTCACTCGAAATATACAATATGAAAATCCCATTTATAGGTATATCGTTCTCCTTGATAAAGGTTCTAACCACGTTTGGGAAATCAAGAAAGATCAGTCCTCAGATAAATTTTTGGATCGTTCACATGTATTTTTATATTCCATAAGCATTTAAGAAATAAGGGCAAACAAGAGTAATCACTCAAGCAATGCGATACCATTCATATATCGTTCACCTAGATATAGATTCAACCACACATTTGTGTAAGCAACAAAAGTCAACCAGATTTCGGGCCGCTGTGGTTCAAGCAACACTAGCAACTTGCGAGTTATAGGAGGCGGTGTGATTTGATTCCTGTAACTTACCCTGTGTGTATTTCTCCCTTCTATGTCAGCAAAATGTTCCTTGTGTGCGTCTATTACTTGACGTTCACTTGCGTTTGGGTCACCTTGGAGAAAAATTATCCTTTTCCATTATATCCACCCTGATCAGCTCTTGGATAGCTCACGGCAGTATTTCTATAGGTGTTTTAGTTCCTTTCTCCATAAAAGAAACAACCCAGATAAACTCTTAGATAGCTCACGGATATATTTCTTGTATTCCATAGACGTTTTAGATCCTTTCAACATACCCCTCCCTCCAACCAGCCCAGATAAACTCTTGGATATCTTAAGGATGTATTTCTTGTATTCCATAGGCGTTTTAGGTCCTTTTCCCATAAAACAAGCAACCAAGATCAAGTATTGGATAGCTCAAGGATGTGCACTAGTGTGCAAAACTTAAGCAACAGTCACTTTTCAGCATACAGCCAAGAAATTGTAAAAAAGGGGCTTTTTGCGACCAGTGCAATGAAAGGCAAATTTAGTAGAAAGGTGATGCATATGCAAATATCAGAACCATGACGTCAGAGGCACGCAAAACGCGTGGAGTCAGCACGCGTAGAGCAATGCAACTTAATAAGAAGGAGGAAAGGCGCATTTCCAGACATTCGCTGCAAGTTAAAGTGAGATCGTACGTGCAATATGGCTACAAGAAACCATCAGGTCGCCTTTACACGTGGTAGAATTATCGGCAAGCTTGAGGAGAGCGTAGTATGATGAGTGTTGCCCAAGAGTTTGGAATTGACAAAAGTATTGTTTCACGAGCTTGGAAAGCCTTCCAAAGGACAGGTGCAGCTGTAAGAAAGTTTGGTGGTGGTCGGCCAAGGAAAACAAAGGCTAGTGATGACCGATATATCGTCGTGCAGGAGAAAAGAGACCGAAACCAGACAACGGGCAACATTGTTCAGCAGCTGCGTACGGCAACCGGACGACAGGTGTCCCTGTTTACTGTGTCCAGACGACTTCATAAAGGTGGCCTATTCGCCCGCCGTCCTAAGCGCTGCATACCATTGACAACAGCCCATCGGCGACACAGTTTATAGTGGTGTAACGAACACAAAGACTGGACATCTCATCAACGGAGTCACGTCCTCTTTATTGATGAGAGTCGTTTCAGTCTGACAAACTATTCTCGGTGCCAGTTGATATGGAGAGAGGTAGGGACACGTTTTTATTCCACTAACATCAGGGAAAGAGACCGCTGGGGTCGTCCTGGCGTACTTGTGTGGGGAGGCATTATGATGGACGGAGCCCCACGTTTTTGACAGAGGTTCAGTTACAGGAGATCGTTACTGTGATGAAGTTATCCTACCCCACGTGCGTCTGTTCCGAAGTGCCATGGGTCAAGACTTTGTTTTTATGGACGGCAACGCACAGCCACACAAGTCCCATGCTGTTCAGGAGCTTCTAGAAAGTAAAGATATAAGTAGAATGCATTGGCCTGCGGTGTCCCCTGATTTAAATCCCATTGAACATGTGTGGGGTACTTTGGGGAGACGCCTGGCAGCACGATCGTATCCTCCGGAGAACACTAGACAGCTGACATAGATGCTCATTGAGGAATGGGCACTCTTACTTCAAGAACTGCTAGATAATCTGGTGTTGATTATGGACAGACGGTGCCACGTAACCATTGCAGTTAGGAGATATCATAGTCCTTACTGAGGGACTTTGATGTTCTCCCTCTTGGCCAGACAGTGTTTTGTATCAACTCCATTCCGTCAATAATGTCCTTTTCTGCTTCGTTCCATACGGTATGAATACTATTCATTTTCTTGCTACTATGCATCCTATTCATTTTCTTGCTACTATGCATTCTTCATCATTTAAGTACTACATTGTGCCTCTGTAGTATAAATTTCATGTCTCGCAGTTGTTTCCATAGGTGTTTTAAGTCCTTTCTCCATAAAACAAGCAACCCAATTGAACTCTTTGATAGCTCACGGCTGTATTTCTTGTATTCAATAGGCATTTTAGAGCATTGTATTTCTCCATAAGACAACCAACCCAGATCAACTCTAAAATTGCTCACGGATGTATTTCTTATTTCCCATAGGAATTTTAGAGCAACACAGAATAGTCCCTCAGGAAAAACTGGACAAAAATATCATTCATCTGTCGTGTTCCCAGACATCGGTTCTACCACACATTTGAAAAAACAACTAAATCAGCTCCCAGATGTACGCCTGAGAAAAATCGTAGAATAAGGGTCACCACTTCACGCTTTTATTTTTCGAAACACTCAATTTTCTGTCGGCATACCATTCAAACATATTAAACAGGAACATCAAATTCCCTCGAAAACGCGAAACCATTTAGATCCCACTATAACATTAGAAGGCGGAACTCCATTATCAGATCGTCAGGAAAATCATGTTTAGCTAGGGAAATAAACATGAACCTTGATGGAGAAAAAAAGATTAAACATCCACTTTGGGAAGATTTTCGATTAAAACGAAACATTATTTCAGCGAAAGTACTAATCAGGAGACCGGAGAGAGAGCGGTAAGAGAAAATGCAATTTAAGAAAGGGCCGACCGAACTTAACGGTGTTTGTTCAGATCTCTGAAACGAAATATCGAGCGGTTTTGTGCCTCTAATGTTCGGTTCTCGTGCAAAGTCAGTTCCGCAACAACAAACATAATAAATTCACTTCCTAGCCACATGGCAAAAAAAAATAGTCTTTTTTAGATAGCTCGCATACATCAAAAGAAAAAAAAACAACCGCTCTTCAAATCAAGATCTTGTAAGATAGGTTCGACGTCGAGTGAATTAAAGCGTGGTGTAAGCATGGTTAATAAATAATGTAAATCATTATGATAGAGAGAAAGCGTTTCCTCACAGCGGGAAGAAACGCAATAAACAAAAAATCCAATACACGCACACATAATAGCAGAAAAAGTTATTTATGACAGATGTTTTCTCTGTTTTGGTCCTTTTCCAATAGCACTAGGAAAGTTATATACTGGTCTTCCAAGTTTTTGTAAGCACTTCGTTGGCTATTTTGTTACAAAGTTTAGTTCTTGATTGTCGCCAAAACATTAGGTACTTAGTTTTGCAAGAACATATTGTGTGGATGAATAAGTTATTTATGTTAGATAATATATGCGGTGTTTTGATGATATATCAATAGCACTAGTGTTCGAAAACCGGTATTACTGTTAATGCTGTATTTGAAGTTGGCCACAAAAGATGTTACCAAAACTTATATACCGTTCTCCTAAGTTTATGTAAGTTATTTTAAAATCTCATTTGACTTGTTTTCCTGATTTTAAAATATCAGTTGTAAAAAAGCAGTTGCATTTTGTTGCCTATTATGTTACGGTTCCGTTCTTGGTTGTCACCAAAAGCATTAGTTTTGTAAAAACATATTGTGTGGATGAAAAAGTTTTTTTGTTAGATAATGTGTATCTGTTGTTTTGATATTTTCTAATATCATAAGGGTTCGAAAACTGGTATTATTCTTAATACTGGTTTTGGACACTAATATCAGTACCCAAACTTATATACTCTTCTACGTTTTTCCAAGTTTATTTAATAATCTCATTTTAAAGTTTCCTGATTTAAAAAAAATTCAGTTGCAAAATAGCAGTGGAATTTTGCTGGCTATTTTGTTACAAAGTTTCGCTCTTGATTGTCCCCAAAACAATAGGTACTTTGTTTTATAGGTAGATAGTTTACTAACATCGCCCTGGAGCAACACAACGTACTATTGGCGACACTTAGTTTTGTAAGAACATACTGTGTGGATGAAAAATTTATTTATGTTAGATAATGTATACAGTGTTTTGATCATATTTCAATAGCACTAGGTTTGAAAATCGGTATTACGGTTTTTACAGTTTTTGAAGATTAATCAATATTACCTTTTTCTGACACCCAAACTATGGTCTAAGTATTTTCCTAGACTATTTTTTAAAATATATTTTTAGTTTCCTGATTTAAAAATCTGTTATAAAAAGCAGTAGTATTTTACTAGTTACATTGTTGCAAAGTTTCACTGTCGATTGTCAACAAAGGCATTAGGTAGGTAATTAATTAACGTCGCACTGGATCAATACAACGGTCTATTCAAAAGCATTAGATACTTTGTTTTTGTAAGATCATATTGTGTGTGTGAAAAAATTATTAATGATAGGTTATACATACGGATATTTTGATCATATTCCAATAGCACAAGGGTGGTATTATAGTAGATAATATATCGGTTTTCAAGTTTTCTGAAGTTATTTAAAAAATTTTGTTTTGCAGTTCCCAGATTTAAAAAAATCAGTAGTAAAGCACTAACAACACTTTGCTGACTACTCTGTTTAAAAGTTTCGTATCAATTGTCATCAAAAACATTAGGTTCTTAATTTAGTTTTATAAAATCAAACTTCCTAAATGCCACTTAGTAGACTAAACTACGACTTCAGAAGTAATTAAAAATCAGTGAGTTGTCAACATAAATCACAATAAACATATCGCAAATTGAAAGCTTTATTTTTTAAAATTTTGATTATTGTACTATAAAACATTCTTTTATTTCAAAGTTAATTAATTAAAAAAAGTAGATGTGTGTTGCATAATATTAATTATATATTATTTTATAGTATTTTTATACCTAAACTAAATTATTTCGCCTAATACAGAACGAGTACCCGATGTGTTCTACAAACAATTCAGTGCTTCTTGCTTAAAAATCAATTAAAAATTAATGAAAATCAGTATTGAGAATTTCGATTTTCGAAGTATTTTACCGGAATGAGAATGTCGGTAACTTGTAAACTCTAAATTGCAAGCGAAAAAATTTCTACAAAATTAAAAATTGAAAAGTTTATTCCATTGGAACATAATAACCTTTTATGTTCTTTATTCTTAGATTCAAAAGTACGGAAAATTTATAACAGGACATTTTTATTTATAATCACAGCATACCGCGGGCCTCTTGTTCTGATATTCAAAAGTATCTTCCATCGGAAAATTTATAACACTACATTTTTATTTTTAGTCACGGTATATCGCAGACCCCTATTCTAAGATTCAAAACTGCCTTCCATCGGAAAACTTATAACTGGACATTTTTATTTATAGTCACGATATATCTCTGACCCCCGTATTCTGATATTCAAAAGCGTCTTCCAACGGAAGATTTATAACTGGGTATTTTTATTTATAGTCACGGTATACCGTAGAACCCTTTATTTTTAGACTCGAGTAGCTCGTATATATATAATTAAAAATTTCAAATATGCAAAACATTTGAAATTATTTTTTGAAATTTCATTTGTCGAGTCAAAAGTGTCTACCATCGGAAAATTTATTTATAACTGAACATTTTATTTAAAGTTACGGTGCATTCCAGACCCCTTATTTTTCTAACAACGCGCAAGTGCCCGCCCAACACATCACTCATCAACGACCCTGACTTGGAGATTGAATGAAGAATAGAATAGATGTCGTATAAAGTCTCCAAGATATCGTTTCATTCGTTGAGCCTCAAATTGAGCGAGCATTTTAGTTGCAAAAATTGTTTTGTTATTGCATGGTCGCGGATGATCTGTCACGTGGATAAATCGTCTGCAGATTTATTTTCAAAAGATCGATACAAGTTGAGAAAAAGAAAAGAAAGTAAAGAGAGAGAGAGGGCAGAATATAATAAGTCGAAAAACGAATACATTTCCGGGCGTTTTCGAAAAGGAAATCGCGAAAAAAGTGTTTCGTGGATTATTATCGAAAAATGTATTTGAAAGCAATGCAATGTGCAACCGTGATAAAACAAAACATTTTTGTTGTTGCATGGTCCCGGATGGATAGAGATGTTGCGAGAAAGATCGAATCTGTTGTTAATACAATTTTTTGTTGTTTTTACGCTGTCGTTAGGTTTGAGAGTTACCAACGAGTATATTTCTAAATAATGTGCAACTATGATGTAACATTTGTATTGTTGCACGGTCCCAGATGGTGGAGATATAGGAATCCTCGAATATGTTTAAAAATATTTCCTTGTTATTGCATGGTCGAAGATGGTGGCGATGCTGAGAGAATTATTGAAAAAGATACTTAAAAAATGCAGTGGTGCAACCGGATATAACAAAAGCATTTTTGCTGTTACACGGTCCCGGATGATGGAGATGTTAGGATTATCGAACATACTCAAAAAAATCTTATCCTGTTATTGCACGGTCGCGGATGATGGAGATGCTGGGAAAATTATCGAATATATTTAAAAATAAATGCAATATGCAATAACAAAAAATTTGGCATTGCACGGTCGAGGATGGATTTGCAAAGCAAACAAACGACTCGCGTATTTATTTACAAAAGATCCATTCAAATTGAAAAATAACTAAAAAAAGAGTATAATATACGAGTAAACAAAAAAACGACTAAAATCAACAAATGTTTTCAAAGAGAAGTGTTTTGCTGCGAGATTTATTGAAGAATATATTTTTAAATAAATGTCTCGGAATTTTTTGTAGCTAGACAGAAAAAGAGCTAATAAAATGCCAGTGCACAAAAAGGTATTATTAAAAAGAGAAACTAAATATTATCGTGCAACCATAATGCATTAAAAATAATTAAGTATAAAACAACCTATATATTAAAAAGCGTACCCCGTCGGATTACCAAGTGAAATACAAATTTTCAATCCTAAGTTTGTTTTTCTCGACCGAATAGCGATGATCTGGACTGGTGAAGTATGTGTCTGTTGGTGTCATTTTTCCTTTGCATTAAGGTTAGATTTCTACTTGGAAAACACACTTGAGATACACATGAGCAAATAAATAACTGTGCATTATTTATTAAAGTGCTGTAGAAATACATTTTTCCCAATGAAAGAACTCAGAATAATTAATAATTAATTGAGTAAATACAAAGTAAGTGCAATAAATAATTGTTAAAATTATAAAATTACATTTTCTCGGTGCTTCAAAATTAGAATTTTCCCCTTTATTTTCTCAGGACTATATATTTTTATTTAGTGTGTTTCACATGTATGTCGACGACACCTAAAAATTGTGTGTTCTGTATAGAATGTGAAGGATTTCCAGTGTAATCAGATTTGTTATGCTGTCCAAATGCACCATTGCCATCGGGGTTACCTCAAAATGTATACCATTTCGGTGACGGTTAACATGTAATCCAATTTAAGGTTGACCAATCGACCACCATATATCAATTTAGAATTCATTCTTTGTAATTTTTACTGGCAAAGTGCTGAAATAATATTCAAGAAACAAGCCAAATAACTTAGCGTTTGAATAAGCACAACAAACAAACACTTATTTTCAGACACATATATAGTGTGATCATTCTGATGAGAAGGCAGATGTCCTTGGGGGAGTCCATTTCTACAAAGGTAGTAGGCTCATCGTGGGGAAAGGGCTGACACGTACGTAAAATGTGCAATCTCCAACTTGAAATCAATGCTCTTGCTTTTCGCACTTTAACAACCTTTAATCGTGAATCCGCGCTGAAGACGCTAATTGTGGGGTGCATTGTGCCAACTCGTCAGATCTGGATTATGAGAGGGATTTTCAGAGTAAACACACTAGACGGAATACATTTATTTTACTTCTTGTTAACAGAAATGTTCTAGTATTATCTTAAAATATAGTTTATCGCCGTTTGGGGGTCTTTTATAATTTGATTAGCGTTGAACTATCAACTATAAAAAAGTTCGGAATTTATTATGTGAAATTTTTATTGGCGACGTGCTAAATTCTCATTAAAAAAAGTCAACAGACGTCACTTGCGGAATACACACAGGAGGCACGTTCCGCACCAAAATCACTACCGTTAACTACATTTAACTTGACAGAAAATGCCTCATAGAACATGTTGGCAAGGCTAGCACGATGGTAGAGATTTAATGGAGATCATTGACTAAATGAACAATATAAAAGGAGTTCTGATAAAAACCATACGAAAGATATTGCAGGATCTCGTACAAATAAATGACACCGAAATGATAAGCAACCTGAGCTGGTCGCATTTGCAAAAACATTATCGTACGAAGTATGCATTCTAATATCGAGCCTAACCATAATAACACCCAAGTCTTGTCCCAATATGGAATTTCAGACAAACCCAGAGATTCTGGAGATTCAATTATCATACATCAATTCGAAATTCATTCTTTGGAATTTTTGTTGGCGACATGCTAAAAACGTATTTAAAAAACCAATAGACGTCACGTGCGGAATAAACACATGAGCACGTTCCGTAGCAAAATCTCTACAGCCCTCTACATTTAGTTTGACAGAAAATACCTATCATAAAATGGCATAAGAATAGAGAACTATAATGATAATATGAACCCGAGATTCAATGGAGAGCAATGGACAAAAAGGGAGTTTTGATAAAACCACACGAAAGAGATTGCATGATTTCGTACAAATAAATGACACCTAAGAAACCTGAGTTGGATGCATTTTCTAAAACATTCTCGTACAAAGTATGCATTCTAATATCCAGCCCAACGATAATCACACCCAAGTCTTATCCAATATTGAATTTCAGACAAACCCGGAGATTCTGTTTCTGCGCGCGGGAGAGACTTTCAAGGATTTTCTTTGTGTGGTTCTATCGATCCTTCTTTTGTTGTCGTTTTTCCTCTTTCGCAAGCATCATTATACAGAAAATCCGTTCTTCGTTTCAGATCTGCCACGTGCGATAAAAAATGAGCGATACGGTGCTGCACAATGTATTTTTTGTTTACTTACACTTTAATATTAGCGCCCTGGAAGTTTAAAAAACCAATCTTTACTCGAGTTTGGGAATAATATTGGTTTGTATTCGCCCTCTGCTTGTATTTGAATTGCAAAATATATGTCGGAGGAATAATTCTACCTTATTTATTTTTTGTGTGTCTGGAGCTGTCTGAAATCCCGAATCCCATTGAAAATCTTCAAACTACGAACTCAATATCCATGCAAATCAGATTGCTTGATTCAATTTGAACACTTAATCTCCTCGTTGAGATCGAAGGCTTTGTCATATAGGATGACTGGTAGAGGTTTTGGCTTTTTTTTCCCTCAGAGCAATTTTGGAAACAATACAAGGAGACGAACCGTTTTCATTAAAGCAGCTTTCCTTGTTTACTTTTTCTGATATTTTTGCTGCGGTGACGGGCTGTTTCAAGTCCGGAGAAATTTGAGGTACATAAAGAAGAGGTAAATTTCGGTAACAATAAAAGGCGAACGCTTTTAGCTCAGCAACTTTCCTTGTTTACTTTAACTGATATTTTTTATAGGGTGATGCGCTGTTTGCAAATCCGGAAAATTTTGAGGAACTTACAGCGGTAAATTTTGGTAAGAACGGAAATAAAAGTTTTCAGTGAAGTCACATTCCTTGTTTACTTTTACTGGTATTTTTGCTGTGTTGACGGGCTGTTTCAAATCTGAAGAATTCTGAGGTACATAAAGAGGAGGTAAATTTTGGTAACAATGGAAGAAGGCTAACGACTCTTAACTCAGCAACTTTCCTTGTTTACTTTTACTGATATTTTTCATGTGGTAATACGCTGTTTGCAAATCCGGAAAATTTCTAGGAGCATAAACTAGAAATAAAATTTAGTAAGAACAGAAGGTTCTTCCAAGGAAGGAAGCTTCCAATGAGGCAAATTTAATTGTTTACTTTTACTGATATTTTAGTTGTGATGATTATGGGCTGTTTAAAAAATCCAGATAATTTAGAGCAACACAAGGAAGGGGTAAATTTTGGTAACAATGGAAGAAGGTGAATGTTTTCAACACAAATTTCCCTGTTTACTTTTATTGATATTTTTGTTGCAATTATGAACTATTTACAAGACCGGAGAATATAAAAGAGAGGCAAATTTTATCAACAACGCGCAAAGCTAAAGTTCTCAACAAAGCAATTTTTCTTGTTTACCTATTGCTCATATTTTTGTTGTGATCATGGGCTATTTGTTAAGTCGAAGAATTTTGAGGAAGGTAAAGGAGAGGCAAATTTTGGTAACACAAAGAAAAGCGAAAGTTTTAAAGGCAGCTTTTCTTTTTCAGCTTATCTTACTAATATTTTTGTTGTGATGATGGGCTATTTATAAACCCGAAGAATTTTGAGGAACATGAATGAGAAGCAAATTTTGTTAACAACGCGCGGAAGGCGAAAGTTTTAACTAAAGTAACTTTTCTTGTTTCCCTTTTACTAAAATTTTTGTTGCGATGATATGCTATTTGGAAACTAAAAGAATTTTGAGGAAAATGAAGAAACAGAAGGCGAAACTTTCAACATAGCAACTTTCGCTGTTTACTTTCACTGATATTTTTGTTCTGACGATGGAGTGCTTGAAAATCAAGAAAACTTTAAGAATAAAGAAGGATAGGTGAAAAAGTGAAATAAGGTTGGATAGATGTATTTTAAATTTTGATATTACAGGACTGTGTAATTTAAAACTTAATAACTTTTCTTCTCTACACTGCAACAACTTTCCTGGGTTACTTTTACCGATAATTTTTTTCTATGACTTGACGATAAGATTTGTTTCCTATTCTTGTGGTCAAACATCTAAAGAAGACAAAAGGAAACCGCTACACTGAATCTAATGTAGTGAAGTTTAAGTTCCTATGAATCCATTCTTTTATTAGATATTAGTAAAATTTTCTAGCAAACTCTAACCAATTGATGTTTCCAAATCGATATAAATTTATTAGTAATTGAATTGTTTTACTAATTTGGAGGTGACTAAAGACTACCAGACACCTCCCTGGGTGCATTACTATGTCAAGTGATTTCATTTTTGTAACGGAATGTTTTTCTTTACACATCTAACCCTTTGAAGGGTTCATAAGCATGATTCCAACTTGAAAATTGCAGTCTTCCCTGCATTATTTTCAAAGGACTATATTCTAAAGATAGGAGAAATTGAATCCTTTCAAAGGATTATATTCTATGGAAAGGAGCAATGGAAACTCACTAACGGATTTTGTTCTAAGGAAATGAGACCAACAGATTCTATTCCAAAGGATTCACTCAAATTTCATCAATTCACTCAAAGGATTTCACCAAAGGATTCCAAAGTAGCAATAGAATAATTCCATCGGATTATATTCTAAGGAAAGGAGAAATATAATAATCTGAAAGGATTCTATTCTGAGTGAAACAATAACAAAACTTCCCCAAAGATTCCCTTTCCAGAAAAGGAACAATTGAATCCTTCTATGGAATTCTATTCTAGAAAAGGACCAATAAAGTCTTTGCAAAGGATTTTATTCTAAAGAAAGGACCGATTGAGCTGTCACTCTCTTCCAAAGGATTCACTTCAATAGAAAGGAGAACTAGAATGAGTAATTGAGAGTGAGAGAGAGAGAGATTACAAATAATTATATTGTAAGGAAAGGAAATTATAGTAATTCCAAAGTATTCTATTTTAAGAAAAATAATATAGAATCTTTCCAAAGATTGAAAGAATCCAAGGATTTTTTCACCCAATATATAGAATGTGGTTATTTAGTCATTAAGTGGATTGTTGGATAAAAGCAATACTGTAGTGCTCTCTCAAACATCGTGAAACTTAGAGGGTTAAAAAGAAAAATGTAATCTTTCTTAACGATCCCATTCTGAAGAAAAGAGCAATATAATCTTTCCACATGATGTTATTCTGAGGAAAAGGCCAATGCTATCTTTCAAAAAGACTATTCTGAGGAAAATACCAAAGGAATCTTTCCTAAGGATTCAACTCTAAGAAACGGACTAATAGAATATTTACAAAGGTTGAAAGAATTCATACGAATTCTTTAAGCCAATAGATGTGCTATTGTAGTCATGAAGTGTACTGTGTGGTAAAGACATACTACACAACTCGGAAATATCATGACGCTCAGAGAGTTAATAAGGTCAATGCGTGTGTGGAAACTTTGAAATAATTCAAGGCTAAGGAAAAGACTAATGAGAAATCTTTTCAAATTATTCTAGTCTGAAGATAAGACCAATGAAATCTTTCAAATTGATACTATTCTGAGGAAATATATATGGTTATTTGTCGCGAAGTGTGTTGTGGAGTAAAAGCAACACTTCACTATATATACTTAGAAATCTCGTGACGTTCAGAGAGTTAAAAAGATCAATGGAATCTTTCCAATAATTCTAGTCTTAGGAAAATACCAATGAAATCTTTCCAAAATGATTCTATTCTAAGGAAAAAACGAATTAAATCTTTCCAAAATTATTCTAATCTAAAGAAAAGACCAATGAAATCGTTCCAAAATAATTCTAATCTAAGGGAAAGACCAATGGCAATCTTTCCAAAAAATGAGTCTACTCTAAGGAAAAGACCAATGAAATCTTTCCAAATTATTCTAGTCTGACGTAAAGAGATTAGTGAAATCTTTCAAACTGATTGAATCCTGAGGAAATGGATGTGGTTATTTAGTCACGAAGTGTGTTGTGGGGTAAAAGCAGCATTTCACTTCTAAAATCTTGCGACACTCAGAGTGTTAAGATCTTACGTAACAAAAGTATATTTCTCAAATTCTGCGTAATTTTGAAATGTTCCAATTGTCTTCAGAATAGATTCTCCTTCATTTTAGCTTCTGGTAACCCTATCCTGGACCGACCACCGTCTTCTGAAGAATGCAGCGTTCGTCTGTGACGTCATCTTTGTGTCGAGGTTGGTCTACCTGTGTCTTTCGATGCCCTCAACGCTTTCCTCCCTCACAACGAGACTTCACTTGTTTTTGAATTGTGGCGGCGGTTTTTCTTAGGTTGCCTTACGTGGCGTCTCCTCTAAATTTGGATGGTTTTTATAAACTTTCCATAGATATTTATAGGTACAGTTAAACTTCGTTAAGACGAATTTCATGGAACCGTAAAAGAAATTCGTATTAACCACAGTTCGTGCTATCCGAACTCAGAAAAATGTTTTATTTCAACAATAGAATAAACTATTACTGCATTTACATTACTTACTTTACAAATCCTGGTTCACAGATAAATGGTATTCTTCATCACAAACATTATACAGATGATTCTTGATTATACGGATGATTCTTGATTACACGGATGATTCTTGATTATACGGATGATTCTTGATTACACGGATGATTCTTGATTATACGGATGATTCTTGATTTTACAGATAATTCTTAACTATACAGAAAATTCTTGATTATCCAGGTTTTTACTGATTAGGAAATTTTTGTTTTGAAATTGTTCTGTTATCAATTTTTGTGGGGGTTTTCGGGACATTTTTTAAGAAAATCTTTGATGAGGTCAACGCTGTTTAATTGAGCAGATGATTTTTTTCGACCTAACAAAAAGCGATGAACAATTTCTAAGCCAGCAATATCTTCTTTTGAAAAAGACACGCTTATTCCTCCGTCTTCGGAACCTTCAGTTATAATTTTTCTTCACTCTCTTCCACAATTCTACAAATAAATCTTCTGCAATATCGGAATCACTCAATGTTTCTGATAATACGATTGAAAATAATCCATTTGCCACTGTTTCGAAAACTTGTTCGTTTTAACCGGCGATTAATTAATAACTCGAATTCTTCTTAAACGAATGAGTTAACATTATTTGAGCATACACTTTGATGGGATTGCAATTTAGATCATATTATCGGTAATTAATGTTATGCGAGATTGTCTTAATGAGGGGTTTGACTGTGTTTGTTTTTTACTTTAAATTGAATTCACGCCCCTTGTGTATTTCAAAATTTTGATTGATTTGATAGAATATAGATGAACCTTAAATGTTTTTGCTTTATGATAAAATACCATATTTTTAAAAGATAATTTAATAATATACGATATATTTTCTTCACTCATAATTTTGCAGAAATAATTCTTATGAATGACAAATCATAATAAGCGTGCCCTGGCCAACGGTTCGTTAAAAGTGTCCCGGTTTCCAGTTTTTGAACAAACTGCAATCAAAAGTGTCCTGGCCACAGTTCGAACAAAACTCAATCAAAAGTGTTTCAGTCCCGGTTTGAAGAAACTGCATCAAAAGCGTCTAGGTCTCTGATTAAATTTCCATCAAAAGTGCCCAGGTCCGCGTTTTAATAATAATTAAAAGTATCTAGAAACAAAAACTAATCTTACCAATAAACTCTACCTTGGTAGTAAAGGGCCAATGTCCAAATTCCCTGAATTTGAGTTACGTCAATTAATCACTTCAAGGTAATTAATGAAAGTTATACATTGGAGAGTATGTTTTACAGTGTTAAAAAAATAAATTAATAAAACTACATACTAAATAATCTGTTACTAGAAACTTCAATGGACGTTGGCCCTTTTTATACCAAGTTACAAATATATAGACACAAATAAATTTATTACCCTTAATCAACCCAAATGTTTGAGGACTCTCTTTGTTGATAAACGTTTTTAATCAACAAAATTACTCAGGGATTATAAAATTTAGGGTCCCAGAGAGTTCATGCGTTAAGACGGCACAGTACCCAATTGGTACTATGAGAACATAAGCCGGGAGAGTCACTGGATCAGAACGAAAAGTGCGATCATCCATTGCAATTTCGAAGAGAGAGTGCTCGCCTTCTCCCACCTACTTCTACAATTTTCGGTGCTTAATATCAAATATATTTTTGACATTTAAGTACATGTGCGGGGTAAAAGTGCCCGATATTTTTGGAAAGCTCTGCGTTTCCACTTTCTTTGTAGTTGTTTAACGCATGGGGCAAAAAAACTGCCCCTGTCATAATGGGATATGAAACCGCTTTTTGAAACTATCAAGTCTCACGATGGGCCTGAAAATTTACTGTTATTACTCAGAGCCATCGGGATGGATGGCACACAAATGACGTTCACCAGTCGGGGCGAAATGAGAAAATATGATAAGAAGCCGTAATAATTTATGAGCGACACCTACTATTTCAACTTTCACAATAGTTTCAGGGTTGACGAAAGAAAAGTATCGGGGGAAAACGGATACTTTTTTCGTTCGTGAAATAAGGTTATTTGCACAAAATCGTTCTTCCATGATTTCAGATTTCCCGCTGGAGCCATTTATATTTTTTATCAGATTTTTTTTCAAGTTCAGGGTTGCGAATAAACTGCGCTTTATTCAAATTTCGCTACTAAAAAAATATCAAATGTTGTGCTTAATAGAACCATATAATTTCCACTTTAACATTGGTTTCAGTGTTATTAAAAGAAGAGAATCCAGGAAAATGGACAGTATTTTTGTTCTCGGAATGGGTTATTTGCACAAAATCATATTTCCATGATTTCAGATTTCTAGCATAAGAGTCATTTACATTTTTTGCGTAGGATTTTTTTCAATTCCAGGGTTGAAATAAACCACGTTAAATTCAACTTTCGCTGTTAAATTATGTGTGAAATATTGTGCTTTAATAATATAATTTCAACTTTTACAATAGTTCCAGGGTTGACAAAAGAATAGTATCGGCAAAAAATTTTCTTGAAATCCAGTACTTTGAATCTTTTCTTGTTTCCTTCTAGAAATACAGTTATTTTCACAAAATCATCCTTCCATGATTTCACCTTTCCAGCTTGAGTCTTATATTTTTATAAGGTTAGAAATTGGGAATAGAACTTTACTTGTCAATGGCAGCTAAACGTTTCTCCTTCGTTGCCGAAAAGGTCCCTTTTGGGTACAATTAAAAATTTATTTTGTTTAGAGGATGTGTCTAACCTTCTGAGCGTTGCGAGTTGTTGGTTGGTTATTTTGAGGTTTTACGGCGCAAGGGCTATACTTGGTCAAGCTGTGCCAAACACAGGACAAAAACGAGGAAGGAATGAGCGTTGCGAGATTTTCGAGTTTTGTAGAATTGCTTTTACCTCAAAACACACTTAAATGACAAAATAGCCACATCTATTGGTTGGAAGAGTTCATGGATTATTTCAACCTTTAGAAAAGTTCTATTACCCTTTCTTAGAATACAATCTTTGGGAAAGATTGCATCGGTCCTCTTTTCTTAGATTATAATCATTTGAAAAGATTCGATAGTTCCTTTCCTTAGAATAGAAAATTTTGGAAAGATTCTACTGCTTCTTTTCTAAGAATATAATTTTTCGAAAAGATCTATTGCTCCTTTCCTTAGATTATAATCCTTTGGAAATATTATTTATTGCTCCTTTCCTTAGAAAATAATATTTTGGAAATATTCTAATGCTTCGTTTAGAAGAATATAATTATTTGGAAATATTTATTGCCTTTTTCCTTACATTAAAATTCTTTGGAAAGATTTTATTGTCCCTTTGCGTAGAATAGAATCCATTGGAAATATATTCTATTGTTATTTTCTTAGAACAGAATCCTTGGGAAAGATTCTCTTAGGAAGAAAGTCAAAATTGGTTAAAAGTCATACAGGAAAGACTACCGGTTGTATGTTAAGTAGGTAGGTGTTTAATTAACGTCGTACTGTAGCAACACAACTGGCTATTGACGACCGTCCGGGATCAATCCCCCAAGGGAAAGATCCAAGCAGGTTGCATAGTGGAATTATGCGTATGAACGCTTCAGAGGGCCTACACAGTGTAATGACTAGGGCCTGGATATTGAACCTCAATGTGTATATTTTAAAATAAGAGTATATGTTGTTAAATTGAAGAATAAATGGTTGTACGGTTTGAATTTTTACCCAACAAGCAAAACAATTGAGAAAAGTTAGTCGTCAAAAATGAAGAATGGAATCCAATATTGTGTTTCGAGTAAATACTGGAGAACTTTGACCCTCTATTAAATTCGCCAGTAAGGGTAGTTGATTGAACGCAACAAGGTAAAAATCGCCTAGCTTCGGGAGTGGTTGGGAAATTTCCTATTGTATGAATGAGAATTGTCCTGGGCAAGGATTTTTCGCCAATTAGATTTCCAACCTCAAATCGTCAAAACAGAATATTTCTCAAAATTTCATTATTCTTCCGTATGCTTCACTTCATTCACGCTCTGCGGATGACGATGACGATTCCAAAAATGGACGGGTCGTTGTAACCTGGTCGGAAGAGAAACGGATAAGCAATTGGAGGGTTACGAGTTTGAATCCAACTGACATGTAACCTCGTCATCTGACCGTTTTCAAAATTACGTGGGGTGGTCTTCGGATACTTCCCTTCGGGTTTGATCCCGGACCGTCGTCAATAGCCCATTGCGCTGCTCCAGTGCGACGTTAATAAAAATACCTATCCAAGAGCGGACTTTGTAGATTTTTGAAAAGTGGAAGACATCGTGGAAGAACTGTGTGATGTCGAAAGGTGCCTGCTTTGAAGGAAATTAAGAGCAAAATGTCCTAGGTACAATGCATTTGTTTGATATCATAAGGCTGGATACTTTCCGGACAGACCTTGCACACGCAGTAAGTAACAGCCGTCAATCAGTAAGTAACAAATGTCAACTGAAGACGAAAAACGGAGCTCGCTTAATCTACAGTTGGTTAAAGTGATTGTGCTATTATCTAGTGTTGTTAAGAATTAGATAAGAAAAAACGCAGCAAGTAACAATCAACTCGACGCCCAAAACAGAAAGCAATCCCTGAACAATTCACTGATTTATTCATATCTTCCGAAATTATCTCCCTATCATGCTGAAATTGTTTATTATGTTTCTATAAAAGAACGCAGTCACACTCTATGTAATGTTTCATGCTACGTAAATTTTTACAAGCAATACTAATTCTGAAATTTATATTCGAAAAAAATATGAATAGCAACCTTTACATATTTTAACCAAAATTTAACCAGACCTTTCTATATCCTAATTTAAAATTTCAACTCTTTCTTCATGATAGTTTTTTTACTTTTGTAAATTTAATATAGACATTTTTGTAAAAAGAAATGACTAATTTCTACTAGGACACTTTTCAATACATTAAAGCCCATAACATTTCATTCTTACTTGTACCATAAATGTACTTGTGTGAAAGTTTTTTTGAAAGATAAGTAAATATAAATTTATCAATATCATATGAAAACATTTGTATATTACTACGTAAAAATATGTCATCAAAGAAATCAAATAACTTCTTTATAATTTCCAAGTTTGAAAGCACTATATTAAAAATCTGATTTAATAACATTTTTGGAACTGTCACTTTTACTGATTGTTTGGACTTTTGATTTTTTTGGATCAAGCCCTACTTTAAGCATTCACCAATTTTCACACCCTAATTTTTCGCGACTCACCAAAAATTTGTCACCTACTCCAAGAAAAGTTCGAAGCAAAATTCAAACGAAATCTTCTAATTTACTACAAAGTGAAAAATCTTGTAGGATTTAAATCTACCAAAACTTTGTGAATAAATGTATGTTTGGGAACATTGATTTCTTATATTTACGTATATACTTCTGTTTTTGAGTTTTAATCTTAGCATAGGTATTTTAATAAATGCCAAATTCTAGAATCATTATAAAAATATTTTTTACTTCTTATTCTGGCTTCCCTGGGTCTCTTGTATACCATTTCTTGTACCAAAAGTGAGTAAAGTAAATTTCTTATTCAAAAATAGTACTCATATTACTCTGCAGATGGCGCCATGCGTTCTTCTTTCAGGACCGTAAAATACTGTCAAGGGAAACTTTCTTTACTTAGCAATCAAATCACTTTCCAAGACAAATATTTGTATTATTTTGTCTGGAGAGCGTTTTAGTCACCTCTCGGAATGTTGGTTTCTTATTTTCATTTATTTTCACAGAAAAACATGACATTGAATACTTTTGTGACAAAAAAATAATAGTTATAAGCTGAGCCCAGATTTTGTTGACCAAGAAATGCATAAAAATTATCTATAAAATGACCCCAAAAAATAAAAAGTTGACTTATAAAACTTGTTTAAAGTTAGACATTATAAAACATTTCAATTAACAACTAGTAGGGGGCGGAGCCCCCTAGTATAATAAAATTCAGTTACGTTTTAAACATGATAATCCTTTTTCTGAATCCGACACTTGTTTTATAAGAGCATTATGACATAGATAAAAACATCAGATAATGGAGATCAATACTTTTAATCACAACACTATGAAAGAAGTGTTATGTTATCTTTGCTTAGTAATTCCATGATGCTGAAACTCGACGGAACAATAGCTCTTATCAAGGAAACTGAAAAGGAAAACATGGAATATCATGCTTTGTTATGATATGCTTACCATCATTTTAAAATTTGAGAAAGAATCGTTCTTTGTTTGAGAATTAAATCTGGTGGAATCGTTTTGTAGTTTTTGTTTTAACTAACAAGACATTTTCTCTTGTGATTATTTATAGTATTTGTACGGATTATAAAATTATCCGGCTTTTGATGATATATATATATATATATATATATATATATATATATATATATATATATATATATATATATACACTTGATCTGGTTAGCACCCACCTCTCCACATCACGTCAACGTAAGAACATTTGAGGCCACGACAGATTTAACGTGCCCTAACTCCACATACATACGGCCCATGGATGGATCGAGTTTTAAACTACCCTCCGGTTACTATTTTGCGACTCTATTAACTGGGCCCTTACAATTTTCTCCTTCAAAAACGGTAAGATGTTTTTTATACATTTATTTTTAACCCGCTATTGGTTAACAAAAGAAATTAAACTTTCGTCACCCATTAAACCCCAAGTCTGCACGGTCGTAAAATAGTAGTTTCAAAAAGTCGCCTTTTAATCGTCTGTGTGTGTGTGTGTGGGGGGGGGTAATCTGCATTTAATATTTATACTAGTTTTAACGAGCCGCGGTAGCTCAGGCAGTAGAGCGTCGGGCTCGCATCAGAAGGGTTGTGGGTTCTGTCCTCGGCGGAGCCTGCAATTCTGATGATTGCGAGATCGGCGCTTCGACCTGGCTAAAGACCGTCGTGTTCACTAATGGTGACTGGGGCACGTTAAATAGGTCGTGGTCACAAAGTCCCCCATGTTCCCATACCAAATCAATACCTCTGGGGGTACCTGATCAGGGGGTTATCGGCCTCTGATTGGGATCTAAATTACGATATGTGTGAGTGAATGGATATATGAAAGGGACCTTCCTGTAAAACGGATGTGTCATGTATGTCGAGCAAAGTCGGACTTCCTCCCAATGGGGCTCAATAACATGGAAGGCGCACCCCCATCGTCTCTTGCCGTCTTCGACGGGCCTGGCATTCCTCTGGTCTACCAGTGTAGGTATCGTGAAAATCATCGCCTAATTTATACGTCGCCAAACTGTTTAAAATCACAATTTGCTTCAACATTTCAAAGTCTACCCCACCCGAGGCTGGTAGATGATTAAATTTTCCCTAGTCAATTTTCCGAGCCTAGTCTATTACCATACACAGAACAAAAAGAACACAACCCTATCTGTGTAAAATTATCCACTTGTAAGAAACAACACAAATAAGGAAAGAAAGGGATAAGAAACGCCATTAAAAAATTCTACTAGCTCCGATTTTGAAAAATACTTATTAAATATGGGATTAAGTGTGTTACTCGAAAGATGTGCTCGATCGGCAAAAGTAATTTTCAGACACGAATATAGTGTGATTTTCTGATGAGAAATCAGATGCCGTTGTGGGAGTCTATCTATTCAAAGGTGGTACTTTCGCCGATGGAAAAGGCTGCCATAAACGAAACGATGTGAATGGCAATCTTTATAATCACTAGACTCTAACTGTGGGAGTATATATGTAACGTTTAACCTTACCACTAATTTAATAGATTCGCTCAATAGCACGTACTTCAAATGCCAGCTCGTCAGAGTTGCTTGACTGTGAGAGAGATTTTCTGAGTAAACAAACAAACTAGACGGAAGACGTGGATTTTATTTCATGTGAACCTAAATGGCCCTGGCATGATACATATCGGGGTAACTTTAATATGCAGGTTATCGCCATTTTGGTGTCTTTTAATTTGATTAGGGTTGACCTATATCAACTATCATATCGTCGGCAAAAATTTGACCACGCAAGTCGAAAAATTTCGGGCTGTTTTGTAAACATGCGCAAAAAATCATCTGCATCTGTCTAATCAATTTTTAGTTTTTCAACTAGATAATATATTATCTATACAATCTAGTTGAAAAACTAGCAATTTTAGTTTTTTTCAACTAGATGGTATATTAAATATATTATGCAGATGGTTTTTCTGCGCTATTTTACAGAACAACTCGAAATCATACTTTTTGGACTATTGCCGACGATATATCAATTCGGAATTAGTTATTTGGAATTTTTATTGGTGACGTGCTAAAATCGTGTTAAAAAAGGAATATACACAGGAAGCACCGTTCCGCAGCAAAAACACTACCTCCATCGACATTAATTTTTACAGAAAAATCCTCTCAGCGACATGGAGCTTGGAAATTTCTTGTTCTGTATTAATCAAAAGTTCATTGGGAACTCGATTCTACGTAGATTCATTTTCTGATCACAAATTAAAAACATTTATTAAAAAAATGAAAATTCCATCTACTTGCAGAATTTTTTTTCATGACAAGAATAAAATTAGAAAAGCGATTATTTTCTAATCACATTTATAAAATCCGTACCCCCTCAAATTTAATCCATCTTTAAAATTACATTAATTGGGAACTCGATTCTAAATAGATTCATTTGTTAATCGTAAAGTAAAAAGATTATTTTTAAGAAATGAAAATATTATCTACTCACAGAATTTTTTTACATAATAGAAATAAAATAGATAAAAATTTCTAATCATCTTTGAAACCCATCCATATATTTAATCCACCTTTTAAAATTAGTTTTTATTGGGAGGTCTGGATTCTAAATAGATTCATTTGTTCATCGCGAAGTAAAAAAATATTTAAAAAAAATGATGATCCTATTTCACTAACAGAAAATTTTTTCCATAACAAAAATAAAATTAGAAAAGTGATTAATTTCTAACCGTCTTTAAAATCCCCACGCAAAGGTTATTAGCTTATAGCTACTAGCTCAAATACTAGAATTGAAAAAAAAATCAGTATATAAACCCCATTTTTCTTATTTATATTGTGTAAGATGAAGATAATGTATTTATAGTTTGAAATTTTCGTTTTATACGATTAAGATAAAATTCTTACTTGCATTGTTTCGTACACTTTTTGTTTATAGAATTCTATGAAATTTATAGTTCTCTTAAATATCTCTTACTGTTCTTAAGTGTCATCTACCGTACTGATAAAACCCGATAGACCTGTCGATAGGTCTTTCACAGTAGCATGGTTATCAAAGATTATCTTCACTGCTTTATATTGATAAGGCTGTTTACATCAGTCTTATCTGTCGTAAAAATAATTCATTTTTGTAAAGCAAATATTTTGAATAGTTATCATGCGTACTAAAAAGTCAATTAAAAATCAAATTTCCATTTCAATAAAGTAAAAAGGTATTTAAACAGTAATAAGTTTTATGATTTTCAATACGCTAAACAATGAATTTTATAATTCTGAATAAGGTAATTTTTTTTTTTTTTTCGATTACGTAAGTAACAAATTTTACGATTCTCAATCTATATATATAGAAAAGGATGTGTGTGTAAGGGGTGGGGAGGTATGTGTGTGTGTATATATTCTCGATACAAATCTACACCGTTTGACCAATCTACACCAAATTTGGTACACTTATACAGAGTGTCTATAAAAGAATGTCCCAGTTTCAATGGTATATTCTTAAGAGTTTAATTTAGACTATTTACAACAAATCATTAATCAAATTGAAGGTAAACTAACCTAGTTTTTCTTACAAATATTGAATATGTACACCTTTAGTTGTACGGCACACATCCAACTAAAGACCAATTCTTCTCACACTTTGGTTAGCAAGTCCGGAGTAATCGAAACAATAGCCTCTTCAATTCTGTGTTTCAACTCTTCAACTCTGGCAAATAATTAGGTAGCGGTGGAACGTAGACACGATCTTTTATAAATCCCCAAAGGAAAAAATCGCATGGCGTTATGTCAGGTGAACGTGGAGGCCAGCGAAAAAGATCTCTGTCGTTTCGACCATTACGACCAATCCAACGGTCAGGTGAATTCGACGTTCAACCACTCTCGTACAAAGAGATTCTAATGGGGAAGGGCTTCATCTTGTTGCCAAATAAAGTTTACGGGTTCACCCTCAACTAACTGGGAAATTCTTTCAACATATCCAGGTAAGCCACTACAGCGAAATAAAAAGGTCCGTACATTAGACGTCGGAACACAACGCAGAAAACGTTTAATTTTGGGGAATTTCTTTGGTGTTCTACAAGTTCATGAAGACGTTCTGACCCCCGAATACGAACATTATATGAATTTACCTTCCCACTTAGAAAAAAAATTGACTAATCTTTGAACACTACACGATCAAGAAAGTCATCTTCCCGCTCAAACATTTCATTTACAAAATTAAAACGTACACCATAGTCATCTGGCTTTAAAGCACGTACCAACAGTAACCGGTATGGACGCATGCGTAAACGTATTCTTCAAACCTTCCACACTGTCGTCTTTGGCAATTGAAGTTCAAGACTTGCTTTCCGAACAGATTTTTTAGGACTACGCAGGTAAAATGCTCTGACACGATCAACATCCTGTACAGACGAGTTGAGTTTGGTCGTCCCACGCTTTTTCCTTTACAAACACATCCGGTCGTTTCGAATTGCCTATACCATCGGCGGATATTTTTGCCACATGGGGATCGCAATTAAACTTTCGAAACGCACGTTTAACTGACATTACAGATTCACTCTTAGCAAATTGCACAACACAAAACGCTTTTCGCTTAGGACTCGCCATTTTGTGTATGTAGCGCTGCAAGGGAGAACAACAAAGCAGTTCTCGAGCATGCGCTTATCTAAAACAGTTTGAGTTACTCTTTAATTGTGGCCTTGAACCGACACTCTGCAACGCTTACAGTTGATACTATTAAAATTTATAACTGGGATATTCTTTTATGAACATACTGTACTTTAGAACACTACGGAAAACATAGGCTATTTCTTTCCTGTCTTCAGACCAATCGGTAGCCATGAAAATTGGTACACAGGTAGTCCTAAAAGTGTCCTTCGAAGCCCCAATTTTAAAATCTAAAGTTTGTTTTTCTGCAATAAACGGACATGAATAAGGAAACACGTTCTACAGGGTTTGTGTGTGAGTTAACACAGGGAAATGTCGCGATCGTATTTCATGTGTCGTGGTCATGTTTGAGGCGTTGAGCGCAAGAACGGACCAAATGTGGTTTATATTAGATAAACCACATTTGGTCCGTTTTGGCATGAAAGGTTTTTACAAAACGGGGTAGAAAAAGCCTTCACCTAGTAAAATAAAAAATAATTGTGGGATGGTCCGTTCTGGCGTTCAACGCCTCATTTTAGCTGTCGCGGTTATAATTGAAACCCGAGCAACGCCTGGTTATTCAGCTAGTATAACTTAAATTAGTTAATTTTACATTTCACGTTAAGGAAAACAATCAACTTTATAATTTTCAATGAAGTAAAAATAAATATTATAAATTTGTATAGTAAATAGTAAATTCGATACATAATTTTCAATAAGGAAAATACTTTTTTTTATATAACTCTCAACATAAAATAATACATTTTATGTTTCTCAATGTGTTGCTCCAGCACGATAAAATTCAGCAATCAAACAACCTACCTTCTCAAAAAGGTAGATAATGAAATTTTCTAATTCTCAATTCGGGAAAATAATGAAGTTATGCCTACCAAAAGATGAATTTCAATATTTCATATCCTCTTTCAATTCTCAATATTCAATAAAATAATAAATTTTATAAATTTCAGTAAAGTAAGAATAAAGTTTCTAATTTTCAATAAGGCAAATAATAAATATTATAATTATCAACATAAAACAATAAATTTTATGTTTCGTATAGGCGTTGTGTTGCTGAAGTGCGACAAAATTTAACTACCTACCTACGATCTCAAAAAGGTAAAAAATAAAATTTTCTAATTCTTAATTCGGGAAAACAATACTTATGCTTTGGAAAAAGTGAATTTTAAAATTTTATAACCTCTTTCAATGTTCAATATGAAATAAAATAACAAATGTTTCATTCCACAATAAGGAAAACAATCGATTTTATAGGGTTCAAAAAGGTAAAAATAAATTTTATTGTTTTCAATAAGAAAAATTGTAATTTTTATAACATTCCACAAGGTAAATAACAAACTTTTTATTTCTCAATAAGGGCGAAGTGCGACGAATTCAACTACCTACCTGCGTTTCTTATAGGGTGAATAATAAAATTTTCGAATTCGCCAATGCGGGAAAATAATAATTATGACTACCAAAAAGTGAATTGCAAAACCTTATAATCTCTTTAAATTCTAAATATGAGAAAAAATAATAAATTTTTCATTCCACAATAAGGAGCCCCCCCCCCCCCAATCAATTAAAAAATTTTCAATAAGGTAAATAATAAAATTTTATATTTCTCATATTCAATAAGGCAAACAAGAAAATTTATTCAATAATCCGTTGGTGTTCAAGAGCGGCGAAACTCATGTCTACCTTCTCAATAAGGTAAACAATAAAATGTCGTATTTCTAAATTCGGAAAAATTATCGATGCTTGCCAAAAGTGAATTTCAAAATCTCATTACCCTGTTGTCCTCAATGAGATAAATTTGTTTTTTCTTCTGAATTTAATAGATATAAAACAACGAACACAAACACACGGAGTTATTTTTAACGGTTTACTAAATACAGTAAAGAAGAAGCTTTGCACCAAGTCATTATTATGCAGTCAGTTCACGATTGCTTTAGTAAATTTCAGCGGCAGTAATCTCTTCTAGTGCTTTTTTAGGGGAAAAACAAGCCAATTGTTATTGTTTGGAAGAGTGGAATAGCGCTGCGCTTTTGAACCTCTAGCCAATAAAGCGAAGACAGGTGTACAATTAAGTTTAAGTGAAACAACCTGAAGTTCTGAAAGGACCTCCACGGCGGAGTACCGTCTAATTGCAATCTTCTTTTGACCGCGGCTGTTTTTATCGCCTGTTTTATTTCCTCGTGGCTAATTAATTGGTTTTTCCTTTCGTGTACACTTTTTTGGGACGCCACAACAGAAGGGTGACAGAAAATTGCTTTTAATTTTTGTTTTTCAGTTTCGCGTGTTTTTGTGAGGAAATAATTGCGAAAGTACAATGAACGATGTGAAACCGGCGATGCTGTTTTAAATTGTAACTTATTAGAGCCTTGATGTGACTAGGGACAATATTTCAAATAAGTTAGCTTTGGTAGCTATCAAATTAAACACAGTAGTACTCTGAGGGGTTCTCGAGCATAAATTTCACCTTGTAACCCTCAGTCTTCCCTGTATGACTCCTAACCAATTTTTACCTATTCGACCTAAAGATTATTTTCAAAGGATTCTATTCTAAGGAAAGGAGCACTAGAATCTCTTTCCAAAGTATTCTATTCTTGGAAAGGTGTAATAGAACATTTCCAAAGGATCATATTCCTAGGAAAGGACCAATCGAATCATTCTAAAGGTTGAAAGCATCTACGGAGTAGGGATGCGACATCGATAACAAAACATCGATGTTCAAAATTAAAACATCGATGTTGATAATACATCGACCCAAAAACATCGATGTTTTTAAAATTCAGTGTATTTAAACTTTTTTCCCCATTTCTTAAAACTGGTTTACCAACTATTGATGCGACATCGACAGGTCCTTTTAACTCAGAAATGGACACGACAACAACAGAAATGAGAAGGATCTAGTTGACATCGAAAAGCATTTTGGGTAACGAAAATACTGTCGGTGGACCACAATAGTCCGCGGGCTACATGTTGCAGAGGGGCTACGGGTAAAATGGGTGAGAATGATTTACCATTCTCGTTTTGATGAATTGAAAACTGGTTTTATCCTTGATCCAATTTTTTACCAGTGTCCTGATTTTTTTGCCTTCTTCTTCGGAAGACTTTATTTTTACGTGCCAGTTTCAGAATTCAACACGCAAACCTATTGATGGAGGTGACAATGTTTCTGAAAAGAGGGGACGGCCTGCTAAGTTTTGAGCAGTTTAGACCTCAGGAACAACCCTTAGGACTTCCTAAAGGCTCCAGCCTCGCGGGAATTTCCCATTTTCCTTGAGGGCCCTGTCCATCTCTACCAATACTTAAGGATTTATCTGGCCAAACTTTTGTAAAATGAATGAGAATGACTTACCAGTCTCTCGCTTTGTTGGATTGGAAACCGATCTTATCCTAGATCCAATTTTCCACCAGTGTCCCGAAGAGGTTTTGTCTTTTTTGCCTTCTTTTTCGGAAGACTTCATTTTTGCGTGCAGCTTCAGAACTTAACTCTCAGACCAATTGATGATGGTGAGTGTTCCCCTCCACATGTATCGCTGATAAGCCATTTCCTTCTTGTGCTTCAGCTACTTGCATTGTCTCGCCTGGGAGGTCAGAGTTCTATCTTGGGATAGATATGCTGCCACTTTTGAGATATTCTTCAAGCTGCATTGTAAGAAAGGGATGGAGATACAAGTTTTCTTCTTTCTTTCAGTGGCGTGAGTACTTTCACTGATCATATATGCGTAAACATAGGAAGGAGGTCGACTTATCTTTCTAGAATTAGTGATAAGCCGAGAAACACTTTTCTAGACGTGCATAGCTTTTCCTAATCGCAGGTAATATACGAGTTTACAGCATTCGTTTGCATACAGTGGCCTTCATCTGTAGCGAGGTTTTCGATGGAAAGTTTATGAAATCCAATGCTTTGTTGGTAGATGGTAGATAAATGGATTTTTTATTTGTTCAAATGGAGCTCTCTAATTGTAAGTATCAAAGTCAATAGCGCACATATAGAGCTTTCGTTACAGCATTTGTTTATACTGTGAGCTGCAACTACTGCGAAGTTTTTGATGGAAAATTCACCAGTTCCAATACTTTGATAATGGAATAAACGGATTTTTAAATTGTTTACATGTAGCTCTCTAATTATATGGATAAAAGTCAGTAGCGCAGCAACACAGCTTCCGCAAATGAAGTTATCTTACTGTAAGTCAGTAGCAAACCTACGAAACAGGCAATGATGGCTTAAACACCTTCTAGAGAATGTAAAACACTAAAAATATATTTAATTGATTGATTGGTTCTTTGAAAATAGTGCATAAAGATGTTTTTGACATTTTCTCCTACAAGTCAACAATATTCAAAGCGTTTACCCTTTTACAGAGTTCCATTTTTTATTTACAGGATAAAATAATTGAAATTTATGTTATTAAGTTGGCACCTTTTTTGTTTTTAATGTACCTTCTATTAGTCTTAGTAGGGAGGGAGATCGGTAATGGAATTAAGGTCTCACTTGAGGAAAACAACGGGCTATTGGTGACTGTCCAGGATCAATCACGAAGGGAAAGATCCGAGGACAACATCTCGATATTTTGAATCACGGTCATATGTTGATGTCAACGCCCGAGTCGGCACTCCACTCTCCAAGCTTCCCTATTTGTCTTGGAGTAGTCAGTTTAAAACTGGTCTCAAGTATCTTACTCTAAAACTAGTCACTAGGTAACACACTCAAAAACAGCGGTGTCCAACTCGCGCACCCCCTCCCCCCTCCTAGTAATTCGGCCCCACAAGATCGTAAACTTTCAATATCATGTGATTTTGAAGATTTGTAGCGATACGTTTCATGACTTCCTGGTGAAAGATTTACCCCGCTGCACAATCACGTATTATTCATGTCATCGCTTTTTGGCAGTACGTACATTTGTGAACATTTTTCAAGGATGGAGCACTTGAAGAGTAAGATTAGATCAACATTTTCCGACGAGCACCTTCCTACGAATGTCCACCGAACCAGACAGTGCATTTGTTTCACCAAAACAAGGTTGAATATATAGGAGTTTAATGTTTATGCAGCCCTCGTCTTTAAATCTTATAATAAAAAATATTAAAAAATAGATGTTATATACACATTAACTATATGAGAGGCCCAGACAAAAAAAATTTCCTCTTCCCTCAATACGGTCTAGGGAAACCAAAACGTTGGACAACCCCTACTCTATATGCATTCACAATGTTATATTTTATATGCGGCCTAATTCCTTTTCACTACATGCGGGCCAGGGCAGCTAAAAGGTTGGACTATATAAGTACTTTGTATTTCAAAGAAATTTTTAAATCTAAAAATTACGGTCTCCACATTTATAGTTCACTAGGATAGACGTTTTGATTCTACAAAACGAATACCCTGATAAAATAGGCATCTTACGATACAAATGTAAAGATACATCTGCAGATTCTGGGTTCGCCCCTGAAGCACTATCATTATTTGCTTGAAATGAGAATAATATATACATAACTTGAGTTTGAGAAAGAATATGGACGCTGTCAATAGTGAGTATCAAAAATACCCTGTGGTTGAATGACATTAATCCTCTGAACGTGTAGTGTAGGTGTTGCTTTGACACCGCAAAGCGCACTTATTGACTAAATAACCATACCTTTCTAAATAATCCATGGATTCTTTAAATCTCTTTAGAAAGATTCTGCTAATCCCCTTTTCTTAGAATAGAATCCTTTGGAACGATTCTATTGGTCCTTTCCTTGAAATAGAATTCTTTGGGATGATTCTATTGGCCCTTTTTGTAGAATTAGAACACTTTGGAAAAATTATACCGCTCCTCTGGTTATAATATAATCATTTGTAAAGATTTTATTGCTCATTTCTTTAGAATAGAATCCTCTGGAAAGATTATATTGGTCAAAAGTTCGAAATTGGCTAGAAGTAACGCAGGGAGAATTGCAGGTTCCTATTAGAATTATAGGTATATTACAGAAGGGTTAAATAAACCAGATAATAAGATAGATAATTCTTTTAAGAACAGGAAGACGCAGTTAACACTGATGAAGAATTAAGTGCTCACATCAAAGTACAGTTCAGTAACATTATCTATCAAATGTTAAGCTTTCATAGCTTTTGGAAAGCAATGACAATTCTAGATTAAAATGATTTTCTTACACCATCCGGAGTTCCCATTGCTTATTTTATATCATGTTTAGATTAAATATGTGCAATTCATTCAAAGCTGTTTTTATCATATTAAACATTTTCGATTTACCGCATTTTATCAGTGTTTCACAGGACAGTTGTTAAATCTTCTTGTCAAAACATTCAAACCTTTTTTATAGTCTCATTTAAAGAAACTACTAGTTCAAAATATTGTTTAGTCCTAAAGTTTTGACCTTCGATAAAAGTTTCTTATTTTTTAAAAATTATTTATTTTATTTTATTTTTCTTTAGCATTTCTGTATTTTTAAAACAACATTTTCAATAGCAAATTAGAGTAATTAGACACATTTTGCTGCAAATTTAGTCAACTTTAACTATATTACGATAAACATTTACAAAACAGCATTGGGAATTTTTTAAAGTTCTAGTGAATTTTGCTGACGGAATTTTCGAGATGTCTCCCAATTCTGCTGCAGTATATTTAAATGCATAAAAAATGCATTGTGTTTTTAAATAACCCATTCCTCTGCAGCAGACAAACAAAACATTTAAGTTTAAAAAACAACTTTAGCTAAAAATTGATTAAAGCTTTTTCCTATGTTAAGTGCATTCGGAAAAGGACGAACAATGTTGCATTTTTCTATGTAAAACTAGAGTATATTTAGAACTCTTTTCTATATATCTATAGAGTACATTTGGTCATTAAAAAATGCTTTCTTCAAAAAAAAAAAAGTTCTCGAAACCCACAGCTTCTAAAACCCAAAATTACAAAGCAATTTCAAATAAAAGTTTCTGTATCGTAGTGCTGCCATCTATTAACAAATAATCAAACTATTAGATCTCTTTCAATGGACAAGTATTTTTGAACAGACGTGTGTTACAGTTTTACAAGACTCATTAAATGAATGATCTAAACAGGGTTAAAAGAATTATATGCAAAAATAAATTCAGGCAATGAAAATTACGCTAGTTATAGAATGAAATAGTTATATTTGTTAGAAAATTCCATCCACAATTAAAAAATTGAATTTTTTTATGCAGAGTTAACCACAAAATTATTATTATTTTTTTTAAATAGGCAAAAAGGTTAAATATATTTTGTTATAACAAATTTGAAATTAGCTCAAATATATCTTTGTTTCAATTTTTTTTTCATTTGTTGGTTCTAGTAGTTAATTTTATAATTACATCTCAAAAAAATATTTTTACATGATTAATTAGTGAGGCGTCAAAAGGTACACTATACAGTTAAAAGAAAAACTACAAAATGAAAATACACATTTAGTGAAACTGAAAATAAACGAACTAAGTATATAACTCATTTTAGAAACTCGTATGGTAAAATAATTAGTTTAGTTGATTTTTAATTTGCGTTCTATTCTATTCAAGAATGTATAGAGCACTCAACTTAGAATGAATATGCTTGGTTTGCTTAGGCAAAGTAATTTAAATTATTATTAAAATACAAACAACTGTTTTTTTTTGTGTAAATTCTTTGATTCATTAATTTTTAATTAAAATCAAAACCCAGGAAAGTTCGTGGTGTCGTTTAAGTTTTACATAAAAATTTACAAATATTTATGCATATGTAAATAGTTTGTACAGTCGATACTAGGTTTTAATTACCCTTATGCTAACGATTTAATTTCTTTTTATTACACTATTGCATCGAATACGAAGAATATAAGATGTGTGTTTGTGGACGTACTATTTGACACAATTTTGATCAATATTGAACCGGAAAAAAGTTCATTTGTTGAACTAAAAGTCGTCTTTCATTAAGGACTAAAGGTAAGAAAACACACATTTCCTTTTGTTTATACAGTACAAAATCCAAATCCTGAATCCTTCGGACCTCGGCCATTCCAGATTTCGGATTATTTGCATTTTTTGTCAAAAAAAACCTTAATTCAACTCCCCCCCCCCCCGCACGAATTTTGCGATTGCAACAGTAAAATAGCAGATAAATAAATAGGAATAACTTTTAAAAAAGGAAAAAAAAACCCTTTTAATACAGTGCAACAAATTTTACTCTTTCAAAGCAACTAATTTTTCGGTGTGGTATTTACTTTGACCAAGTTCGTTATTTTGCGCTGTTTCATCAATTAGTTCCAGGTAAAACTCCTTCTTTAAAAATTGTCGGAAAGATGTAAAAAAAGTGAGGGAAAAAAAAGCCGGTTAGAAAAACGTCCGGATTTGGGACTTTGTACTGTAATAAAAAGTTTATCTATATTTGCCTATACGTATTTGATTGATTTAATTTTTTAATTTGTCGTTTTCGATCGTTTCTCGCTTTACGAAATTAATTGGACAGGGGCTTAAATCAGCATGGAATCAAATAGTATGCCATTGCCTTATATTAAAAATGAAAGAATGATCTTATCATTAAATCCTGCCTAGTCAAGGTTCGAATTTTTTATAATTTAGCATTAATTTTAGAGGAACACTGATTTTCTTTCATATGCCTAGTGAATTTCATGAAAAGTACTATCATCGCTTTATTATCAAATTAATCATTTTACAGCAGAAAATTACTATTACTACAAGGGCATTTCCAAAATTTAGATTTTTGTCTGACTTAGTACATTTTTTAAGAATGATTGACGAATGACTTTGGGATTCCGGCATAAACGTGGATTACCTTTAAAAGCCATAAAGGGGAAACTAGTAACGGTAAAGCAAGCAAATGTATGGTACCTTTAATTAATAGATACGAAAATTGATATTGACCCAGCTGTTTTAACCGCACAGATATATGCAGAATACAAGATAATAAAAAAATTGAAAATGTCTAAAACTGATAAATGATAAAAATGCGCGCGCTTGAATGCCTATGTAAGATTAAGTTCAATTTTGTTGAAATAAAATTCTTGTGCTGCCATCTATTGAATAAATATGAAACTACGAGAAAAAAAAGAAACTTGCCGAAGAATCAGATATGTTTAGCAATAAATTTAAAAATGGTTTCAACACAACGAATTTCTAAAGAAGGGTCTTCGGAGAAAAAGCCCTTAACGAGATAATTATGTTTGTGAGAAACAATAAAAAGTTTTTCTGTAGATTGTTAATTCACAGAGAGATGCTAATATTGTTTTGATGTGAAAGTTCATTAAAATTATCGAATACAAAAAAATGTCTTTTGCCTGATTATAAGAAATATAAATCACATACTCAGTTGTCTTATGGAAAAACACTCACATCACTTTGAAATGAGAGATTTTTGAGTCGTTTACTTACTTGAATATTTTTATTTCGAACATTTGTTGGACGTAATGCCTGATATATAAAATGCCGTATAACATATTAAATTTGACCAACATTCTTAAAAAACAGCAGAATTTTGAAGAAATATAGGGAAATTAATTAATCTTATTGACCACTTGATGAAAAATAAATTTTTTAGATAAATTGCAAAGAATAACTTTATACACTGCTCATTCACTGATTAAACTAAATTGTGGAGCATAATTTCATGCATATTGCCTTATTCATTCATAATAGTTTTCTTTTGGACAAAGGTAATTATCAATTTTCCGCATACCCCACGACAGTTTAAAACACTAAAGGTTTTGCAATAGATTCAGATATGGACTTACTAAGACCCGGCTTGGGTAAACGTCATTAATTTCCAAAAGTCATTAATTTTTTCAGTCGAATGCATGACGGTAAGAGTTATTCCGAAAAACTTCCTGTCAAGAAATAATTAACCCTGCAAGTGATTTCGACGAGATACCTCGTCCATCCAGATTTGACCAATTTCGCAAATGACGAGATATCTCATCATCAAGATATTGCCGATTTGATGATGATGACGAGATCAAGATCGGATTGGTTTTGCTAATGGGACGAGATACCTCGTCGAGACAACAACCAGGAGGGTTAAAAAACCAAATGGTATAATCAACAATTTGACAACAGTTCTTAAAACAAAAAACCTATCGATTATATTAAACTTCTTGGGGACAAAAAAGTGTAATATATCGAGATTCTTGGACACCAGAAAATTGCGATATATCGAGCCTCTTTGGGAAAAGATGAGTGCAATATATCGATTTTTTTTGGGACACGAAAAATTGCGATATATCGAGTGTCTTGGGGACAAGAAAAAGTGCGATGATTCGAGTTTCTTGGGGACAAGAAAAGTGCGATATATCGAGGGTTAGAAAAAATTTACCCCCAACTTTACGCGGCCCTTCGAAATTCATACATTGTAGTCAGCAGGGTCTATGGAAAAGGATTGCTTGAAAAAGGTGCCTTTGAACTCCCAATTCCAAAGAAACCGATTGAGCTGTTCCAAGTTAAAAATCACCAGAGACAAACAAAAGGGCGATATAGCCGAGATTGCGATATATCAAGAAGCGGCGTAACGAAAGATTGCTGTAGTTGTAAAATCCACCCATCCTCTTAGGAATTCGCGGTAAAACACACTTTCCCGAACAAGATGGTTCCCCATGTTTAACCAATCATTTGTTTACAAGAGAAATCGTATACCCTCTGAGGATCGTGAGATTTCCACGTAGTGTAGTATTGCCTTTCATCCATACCACACTTAAAGACTATATAACCGCATCATGGTTGGAAGAATCCATGGATTCTTCCAACAACCTTCAGAAAGATTTCACTGGTCTTTTCCTTAGTATAGTTGACCTCGTCATCTGACCGTGGTTCGAAATTGCGAGGTGTCCTCGAATCTTTCCTTTGGGATTGATCCCGGACTTATAATAGATTCCTAGGAAAGTCTATTGGTCCTTTTCTTTGAATCGAATCTTTTGGAAAGATTCCGCCAATACTATCCTTAGAGATGTATGTGTGTGTGTGTACAATCCTTTATTAAGATTCTGTTGGTCATTCCCTTACAGAATCCTTTGGTAAGATTCTATTGTACGAATAGAAACCCCGTCCCGTTGTGTTGCTCTGGTACAACGTTATTTAAAAATTACCATTACTAAGACAGTAACATTTGCTTAAGATGTTTATCATCATATAATGTTACCATCATAGACGTTTATCATATACACAAATAAACTAAGATTATAGAAAATCTAAATGGAAATTTATGGCTATTTTTCGGTAGACGGGTAGTTAATTAACGTCGCACTGGAGCAACATGACGGGCTATTGGTGATGGTCCGGGATCAATTCCAAAAGGAAAGATCTGAGAACAACGTCTCGTAATTTTGAATCACGGTTAGATGACGAGAACAACAACTGAGCTGGGATCCCACTCTCCAAACTTTCACAGCACGCCAAAGTGCAGTTAAAAATTACCAAATTACTCGCCAAATACAGAATTAACATTTTTACTATAGCTATAGATACAACACACACACAAGCGCGATTCTTATAACCTTCAAGGTGTAACAGCCGTAGTCTAAATTCTTTCTTGGCACGATTCTTATAACTTTCAAAGCGCAACTCAAGCACTGGCCACTGTCTAAATTCTTTCGTGGCTCGATCATGGTACAACTACTGCACCGGCAGTAGTCAGTCTAGAGGTTAAGGTACTGTTGTAACATTGTATCGGAACTAAACACTATTTCTGCGTCATTAACCCCTGTGGTTTTATTTACTTCACCATTTTATATTTCAAAGTACCAAGATAATTTTCCTAGCGCATAAGAATCAAAATATATGAAATCAAGCAACTTTATCGGTGATAAACTATAGTTCTGAAATCTCAAGAAGGTGGGGGCTTATGAGTATCAACCGTTCCTTTTGGATTTGAACATCGTTCAAGCGCTTATTTTTATAGTTTGATAATACACTACAAAATTGAAATACATCAAAGGATTTTCAATCCAGAATAATACCCCAACTGCTTTCTTTTACCTCTCGAACAGTCTTATGGATATAAGAATTTGAATCGACCGATTAGATACTTTTCAGGCGATATCAACTATGCGAATGCATACAAAGAAAACAGCTGGCTTAATATAGTATAATATAAAACTCGATAGTACTGAAACTTCTCTTAAACAATCTAGTTAGTGAATTCTATCTGTTCCTCTCCACGTGTAAAACTATTTTTATATTTTGATGATACACTCGAAAACTGAAATGCATCAAAGAAATTTCTACCGGGAATGGTATCAAACTGCTTTCGTAGCACCCGAAAAGTTCTGAATTGTCTTTTGAACTGGATTTTAACCGAGTGATTAGATATTTTCAATGTCGATATTAACTATTCAAATTAGAACAACTGTACAAAAAAAATTTAGTAGGGAATACTTAACTGGAACTGAGTAAGTTCTATATTATGTGAATTATTCTGAACTATAATTTTCTGTGTATAGTATTCTGAACTATGTGAGTTTTATCTATTCATCTTAGAAAAAAACCCAGTTTGGCAATTTTTTAAATTTTGATGGTTTACTCTAAAATTGAAATACATCAAAGGATTTCAACCGAGAATGGTATCAAATTGATTTCTTGCAACCCAAAATTTTCTTAACCTTTTGACTAAGGCCGGTACAGCAGTTGTACCTTGATAGCGCCAAGAAAGAATTTAGACTAAGGCCGGTATAGCAGTTGTACCTTGATAGCGTCAAGGAAGAATTTAGACTACGGCCGGTACAGCAGCTGTACCTTGATAGCGCCAAGAAAGAATTTAGACTAAGGCCTGTATAGCAGTTGTACCTTGATAGCGTCAAGGAAGAATTTAGACTACGGCCGGTACAGCAGCTGTACCTTGATAGCGCCAAGAAAGAATTTAGACTACGGCCAATCCAACAGTTGTACCTTAAAAGGTATAAGAATCGCGCTCGTTGTATCTATAGCCGTAGTCAAAAGGTTAACTGTCTTTTGAACTGCTTGGTTGTTTTTGGGTTTTATGACACAAATGACCATATTTGGCCAAGCTGCGCCAAACACAAGATGACAAGGAGGGAAGAAGTTTTGAACAGGATTTTAACCGAGTGATTAGGTATTTTAAAGACGATATTAACTATGTAAAAAATAGAACTTTGAGTAAGTTAAACTTAAATGAACTGAAATCTTAGGATCCACTTTATGAGTTTTATCTGTTTGTCTTAGAAACTAACCAGTTTGGCTCTCGACGATTATAACTACTTTTCATTTCGATGATTCACTCTAAAACTGAAACACATCAAAGTATTTTCAAGCGAGAATGTCTGCTTTCTTACTCCCTCGAAAAGAGCTGAATCGTCTTTAGGATATCCTGGATTTTAATCGGGCGATTAAAGGTACTTTCAAGGCGATATCAACTAGGCTTTATGAGGGTGATTAAAAGTTCTCTTTAGAATGAATGGGGTTGTGAAAAAAGAGAGCAGATCACTTCCATCATCTTTTCACCCCATCTTCGAAATTCCGGACACATCGCTGGAGCCAATTTCTTCGGGACTGCTTCTATTTTTAGAACCCTGATGGAACCCTCCGCCGTTCTCTTTTAAGAGGGCCGACGGAAGAAAAAAAAATGAAGGTTGGTTCGACCATGTAGGCGGGGCCATCGAACGATGTGACGTCATAATTCGTCGTTTCCTAGGTGATACAAAACCCCATCCCGTAAACGAGATGCGATACTGCGCAAATTTGTTTCCGAAATTTTTGGTCCAGATTCGTTTAAAATTTTTTTAGTGATGTAATTACGAGGAACTAGGAAATTAAGGAAGGAGACGAGAGAATTTAAATTAAACAAACTGGTAAAATTTCGAGGATTTGAAATTTATTTGTCGGCTTAATCTAACCGTTGAATTTGATCAGCTTAAAATAAATGTGTTTTGTTCAAAGTCTTGTATTTGGCGCGGCTTGACCAAATATGACCCCTGCGCCATAACAACCAAAACCAGCTATTCAGAAATGAAAGTAATTCCACGCATAGACTAAAAAATCATTTTCCGTCTGAATTAATATTTCCAATAGTTGACTGCTTTTGGGTTTTATGGCACAGGTGCCATATTTGGCCAAGCTGCGGCCAAACACAAGAAAACGTCAAGTAATCGTGAATTAAATGGACGGAGTGGGGAAAGCAGAGAAAATATCATTTGGACATCCTGGTTTTGCGATCCCATGTTTACCAGACAGTTAACCCTATAGGCAAAGAATTGATCACCAGGATACCTAGGGTTAATATTCTAATATGGTCAGACTAGGTTTCCAAAAATACAGCTGATGACCATTTAATTGCAATAAAACTCGATAAAATTTGTAAACTTTTAATAATTAAATAATTTAAAATAATTAACTAAATAAAATTTGATGGTTAATAAAACAGCGTTATTCTCGAAAATAATTCTACCATATTCACCGAGTCAAAAAAAACAAAAACAAAAAACAATTAGGGAGGTTTCGATAGGAGGACGACATGATAGTTCAAACATCATGTTTTTCACACTCATACTTTTGAATTCTATCCACAGGAGTAAACAGAGATTAGATTGGACATGATAAGTTCCATTCACAACAAAAGCAATTAAGCGCTGAATCCATTAACTAAATGACTCAGTTCCCCGACAGAGGATTCGTCCTTGATGTCGAGACAGCCATCAAGTGAATCAGAACAAATCGCTTAAGTAGCCTATAATAAAACTTCTGTAGACCTAGGAGCTTTCGAAACTACTTTAGTACACATATTTGTTACCAAATAATACACCACAAAAAAGTTGGACTAGCGGGGCTTTGATAGGACAGCATGATAGTTCAAACTTAACGTTTTTCACTCATGCTTTTGAATTGAATCCACAAGAGAAAACATAGATTAGATGGGACCTGATAAGTTCCATTTACAACAAAAGCAATTAAGAACTGAATCCATTAACCAAGTGACTCAGTTCCACGACAGTTGACTCGTCCTTGACGTCGAGACAGCCATCAACTGGATCAGAACAAATCAAGTGTTTGTGCAGGCAGACTCGGTGAAAAATAACGACCGAATGTTATGAATGAGTTGATGAAACCATTGTTTACGTTCTTCTCCCCCTAAACGTAACAGTGTGTAACAGCTGATAATTTTGCAGTCGTTCCAAGTCTATTAGAAGAACAAAGGATCAAGACCGCATGAGGTAAAGGTTGCCTCTAACAAATAGTAGACCCAATAAATCATCGACATCTGACAAGAAGTGTTAAAGATAGCTCATGTCTTCACTCACAATGCCCAGTCTTCAAGTAAAACCACTAATTAGACAATGCAAAGAGATAATAGGGTGTAGTTGCGTATGTTTTGGAAAACGACCAAGTCTTCCAGGTCTTCGCAAAATGAAACGATCGTCTCGGCTTGAAGAGGACTCCTTCCTCTACGCGCGGTTGGCATTTTTAAAATAAAAATTTTCTCTTATCTTTAAAACATTTAACTTCGTTGGAGCTTTTTTTATGTTGAAGAATTTATTATTCATGCTAATACTTTGTTGCTTTCACTGAAAGGAAAGGATTGCTGTTGGAAAAGGACCAACATCTCTTAGAGATGATCTCTGCGAATTTTTTTATTTAGCAGAAAGTTTAATTTAATCCTTTACGTTTTTGTGGAGGAAGACTGAAGCATGTTTTCTGCCTAATTCATTTTCTGTCATCCTTATTAACCCTTCTGATGGTTGTTCCGACGAGGTATAACTGCATTAGCAAAACTGACCAGATCTTATGGACGATATAGTATCACGTCATTGGAAGAAAACTGGCCAGATTATGATCACGTCGTCATAAAAAGTTCAGTAATATCTTGATGACAAGATCTCGTCGATTTCTTAGCTATCTGATACTCAAACGAGTCCTTGTATGAATATTTATTTAAATCAATAAATATTTCCGTTAGTACGTATAATCAATTTTGAAGAGTGAAAATGAATAATAAAATGCATCGGTACTTTTATAAATCATCATTATGAATGAAAGTATGCTGCCTAATTACTTGCAAGAAAAAACCTGTTTAACTGAAAAAATTAAATTTAGAGTGTTAAGTAAGCATAAAAGACTAGGAAAAATATTCACACTTCAGGTTAGAAACTCGGATGAAAACTTGGTGAAACTGGTAGGTCAAAGGTTGAAAAACTTTATGACCAATAAACATTAAAACAAGTTATAAAATTGTCATTAGCTATTTCGGTGGAGCGAAACATCGTCCACTATAAAAATAGAAGTCGTAGTCAAAAAAAAAAAATCTTAAAATATATGACCAGAAGTAGTCTTCTAAAAACATCTGTCCCTATGATAGTTAAACCGCAATAGCTATTGACAATTTTATAACCTGTTTTAATTTCTATTGGTCATATTTTGTAGTTTTAAATTTTGTGACCACATTTGTGTGTTATATATAACAATTTTTGCTAATTTCATAAAACAAAACTATTTTCGTTAACCTTAGAGTTTCATTAAAAGTCTTTTTGCAGCAAAAACCGAAACTGATAATCTAGGAAAGGCACATATTAGATTAGTTATCATTTTCTGCATAGTAAGGAGGCGTCGGTAAACGGAGTAAATGATAAGATTACACCAATCAACTATCAATAGAGAAGAGCATTTATTTTATATCAAGTACACTAGATGGCGCTGTAAATTTTGGCATCGTTTGATTTGTCTTGGAATGGGAATTTCTTACACTTAATCTTACATACTTCGCTTTCAAAATTAACCGAGCTTCTGATTCTCGCACGTTTTTAAAAATTCAAAGACAGTAATTCTTATTTTTTATCATAGAAACTATCAATTTTTGTTAATCCTAAAAAGAAAACAGTGTGCGTTATAATTTTCCAAGAATAGATTTTTTAAACTGTATAATTCTTTCTCGGAGATAGATATATTTTTTAATGATTTCCAATTCAATACGTGATCTGCTTTAATGAAGTGTCTCATTGCATATCTTATCTCACTACATTGGTGTACTTATTTAAAAATTTTTTTTTTGAATAATATGTTTTTTTGTTTTCTGTAATTGGACACTTTTCTTTAAGGGGAAAAACAACAATTAAAAAATATTAAATAAATAAATAATGTGTGGAAACAATGAAGGTGGTAATTAATTGTTGCATGACCGGAGAATATTTAAGTGAGTTTGTACAATTGCTCAAAATTTATTTTGGAGACCATTTGCATACATGGAAAGAATCAGTATAAATGTATACAATGCTTTTGTAATACTCAATGCACTTTGGAACCTATGTATTACATTTACAAATTAAAAAAACAATTTGATCATTTAACAGTCTGTTATTTTATCATTCATCCATGAAATATAAAAGTATGAATCTGTTTTCTTTCAATGACTTAACGACCTCGTATATTAGCATTAATTTGATTTTAGCACAATTAAATTAATCAGTCACCATGAAATTTGAAAGTACGAATTCGTTTTTTATTCATTAACCTTACTCATAATATATATTCGCATAAATTTAGTTTTAGCGCTGTTAAATTAATCATTAATTTGTTTTGTCTTCAATGATTGAAGCATCTTGAATACTCGCATATTTCCATTTCTCAACTACCCTTCAAAAGTGAATTTCAGGAAACAACATTTGAATGATTTTTTAATGTTATTTGTGATATTTTTTATTATGTGTTGTAATGGTAACATTATTACTACTTATAACCATTTTTTAAAACACAACCATCGTAAAAGGTACATTTTTGTATGCGGATCGACCGAAAAGCTACACTTTTTACTCTTGCAGTGGTATCTTACTTTAAACCAAATATAAGATAAACAGACTTTGAGCAAAACTTTTTAAACGTAACCGAATCTTATTTGGTAAAAGTATTGCATTTCCAACTTTAGAACTCTTAGAGAAATGAATTCTGGGCTATTTTACTGGACATTCCTGTGGATTACTCCTGCTTGAGGAGCAGTGCCTATTTTTAAAAGAGCTACCAGTTTAAAAAAGAAACACGTCCGCAATGAAATTTTTTCGATATAATTTTTCTTCTTCTTAATCGTTCTTCGTAATTTTTTAAGATTGCAATAAAATATACTTAACCCTTGGTGTATTTTGTTATTTTCATAAAAATAGTCAAAGAGTACCGTAATATTGGGTTACTTTGTTCTCCCGGAGAAAACTTTGCTCCCAAAATAATAAAACTTTTTGATGACGTCACAGTGGTGATGTGGTTCTATTGAGGTGGTTTTGGTTTCTAATCACAGAGTAACTCTCTGGGAACATGGACTATAACTTCTAAGTGAAGGAGAAGGTTATTTCATTGTTAACCAACGTTGTGAAATTCGTGCTACAATATGGTGTGATTTGTTAGTTTGAAAAATTATGACATGCACACATGTGGGAGCAACCAATAATAATGTTGTATTAAGAAACTATCTGAGAGTAAAATAAATGAATTGATTTTGATTTATCAACCTTCCGACCTCCTAGAAGCACCAATCCCACGGTAATTTCTAATTTTCCCGGAGGGCCCTGTCCATCTTTACTAACACTCAAGAATTTGTTTAGACAAGCTTTGTAAATGGACGAGTTATGTAATGGATGGTAACTTACAATTTTTTTGCTTTTTTGGGTAGGAAACCGATCTTATCCTAAATTCAATTTTCCACCAGTGTCCTAAAGACATTTTGCCTTCTTTTTCAGAAGAATTCATTTTTGCGTACAATTTCAGAATTTTATTCTAAGACCAATTAATGTCAATGTTTTTAAGAGGTGGAGGCTTGCTGAGGTTTGCATATAAGCAGCTTAGACCTCAGGAACAACACTTACGACTTCCTAGAAGCACCAGTCTCATGGTAATTTATTTCCCATTTTCCCGGAGGGCCCTGCCCATCTCTACAAATACTTCAGGACTTGTCTGGCATAACTTCGCAAAATGGTTGTGAATGACTTACATGTCTCTCGCTTTATTGAATTGGAAACCGAGCTTATACTGATCCAATTTTTCACCAGTGTCCAGAAAACCTTTTGCCTTCTTTTCCGAAAATATTTTTGCATGCAGTTTCAGAATTCAACAATCAGACCAACTGATGGAGTTGACAATGTTTTTCATAAGAGGGGACGGATGGCTGAGTTAATACTTCAGGAACGTTAGACAAGTTGTTCAGATTTAACCAAAATTCAAATTTGAATGTATTTATATTTGAACAATGGAAAGTACGATCCTTAGTTTCCACACACACTTCTTTCCTATGCTAACAATGACACTTTTCCGAAACAGTCCACAGCGGAATATATTCAGTTGATTAAAATCCTCTTGTGCATACACTTAAGCGTTATTTTGTATGGAAATCTTTTATTCTGCTTATTCCCGCTTATGCAAATAATTAAAAGAACAACAAAGGGAGGAGGAATAAAAGCTTCTTTACGAATCGTCAAGATTCTCGAGTTTTTCATCTTCCTATAAAACCAATCTTTCGCGAGGGCTCTGGTGAAATTAATTATTCAGCTATCCTTTCTTCTAGATCTGAAATTTTACACTTTCAGAAATAATGGAACCAAGTATGTGCTTAAAGAGGAGTTAATTATATTTGGTATCAGAAATTCACAAATTCATTATTAAACTATAAAGCAATAACCTAAACTTGTTCATCCACAACTTCATTCTTTACTTCCGAATTTTAAAATAAATTTTTTTATTTAGACCAGAGATATATGAAGGGAGTAAAATGAACTTTAAAAAAATTTCACTTCAACCGAGAAAGTAATTTAATTTCCAGAAAAATATTTGATATCGGTATTTATCTTTAAAATCCATTGATTTAGTATTTAAAGTATTATGAAATTCAATTTCAACTGTTTTTTCTTTAATAAACGTGCCAGATCAAAGAATATATTAAGATTTCTATGAAAATAATTTTTGAAATTAATCGTAATTGTAACTAAGTAGAATCGCAGACGTCTTACTGTTATTAATCTTGAAATTTTTTTTTGTGTTTTTAGCAAACTTAACCAAACTTGGATTTTAGCAAAGTTTACCAAATTTTATGTTACGATTAAACATTAAACTTACATACAGGTAAAGTGTTTTTTGAATTTGAGAGTTTCAGAAACTCTAGTAGAAGTTTCATTTGATCCCCGAAGTAAGTACGAGCACGTAAATCTAAGAAAAGCCGGATGTAGTGCAGATTATCTTCTTATACTTTTGACGTTGGGCTTTTATACTTTTAAGGCAGTAGTTTAAAAAAAATGTATCTACAATCTTCTTATTTTACGAGCAAAAATGTCGCTCCTTCAATTTTCTCTAAACTATCTAACTTCCTAAATACTTCCCTTAGATCATGGTTTATTCGATAAAACACAACTAAGAAAATAATTTGCAAATATGTATAGAGATAAATCTTTTTTTCTATCAAATAAAACTATATATATTTATCGAAATGTACTTATGTTAATATATATTATTGCTTTTAAGTATGCTTAAATCTTAGTTCTTTAACCTAAAGTAAAGAGACCCGATGAGACCCAAAGTGGATTTGTCCTCTGCGTTTCAACATAGAATAGTGGTGTGGTACCGGTGGTGGGCTTCTTTGTCTTGATGATAGTGGGTGGTTTCCTTCACCGAAATTGCTATTCATCCTATTTCAAGTGTTTTAATCTCATTGGTCATTAGTTGGAAATTTTAAATATTTGACTGCCGTAAGGTTACAACCATCATTTTTATGTATCATATTTAATCTATCCTCATATATTGCACCTATTTTCATCTTTGAACAAACAACAGGACATCAATTGTGTCTCAGAAAAAAAGTTTTCGGGACTTAGTTTAAGTTCCATAATCTTTGCACATAGTCGAATTACAAGACATTCGAGAATAAGAAAACTAGATGGGGCCAAAATCTATCTGTCCGTTGTACTTAAAACGCAGAACAGAAATGATAGTGGATGTTTGACTGTCCTGATCAAGGTGGGCGTTTTGCTCCACTCTAAAACTGCTATATTGACCATTTTTCAAGTATTTTAATCTTAACCCTCCAGGTGGTTTATCTTGGCTTCGAAAACCAATCTGTAGTGGACAACCTATGATGGCAAAACCGTGTTCCAAACTGTCACCAGTTCTAGGCAAGGAATAATTTGTTTTTCTACTCGGATCTTCATTCCCTTTGGAGTAATGGTGCAGTTTCGTTTCGATGAAATATCTCGTCATTAGTATAATTGACCAGATCTTGGACAAGATATCTCTTCGAAATCACTTGAATTGTAATTAGTCATATTTTGAAGTTTTTTTTTAATTTTGACTACCAAAAGTTTTTGAACCATCATTTTTATGTATCATATTTATTTCATCATCATATTGCATTTATGTTTCATCTTTGAGCATACAGCAGTACATCAATTTTGTCTCAGAAAATAAGTCTTTGGTACGAAGTTTAATTTCCCAAATCGTGGCACACAGACGAGTTGGATACACCCACTTACACCAACCTGGTACTAACTACTTGTTGGATTGATTGAGGAACACTTCCCCTCCGACGGGAAAATAAGGTTCCAAACGATACACACACACACACAAGAAAAAAACAAAGCTGCATATTTATAGAAACGGGCCCCCTAAGAATACTCATCAAAGACCCGCCCTGCTAAGTGTTTTTCGCTCCTGACAAAGTGCAGTCTCTGTAATAAAGTCGACGCGAACCAAAACCGAGTTCTCGGCCTGTTCCCACTGAAATCCAACAGTTTGGCACCATTTTTCACCCGTGAGACATAGATTTGAAGAAGGCGAAATCTTCTTCATCCACTTTTTGAAAGATATTCTGAGCCAGCTGTCCTGTGAGTTGGAAAAGATGACAAAAAAGAAGTGCTGAGGAAGCTCGTGGTAAAAATATCATCCACCGCACACGAGCTACGCTCCCGTCTCGCGTAAATACTCTTTCCATCTTTCAGCATCTAGCCCTTCCTGATGACACGTTTCGATTCCACCTTCATGCCAGGGAACGGTGCCTTGATGAGAGCCTTCCTCCGCGATCAACATCAAGCACTAACGACTCGTCCCCTCCACACTCGGAGGATTCGTACAACTGCGGAACAATGGCTTCTTGTGCAATACAAAATCCCACTTAGGGGTCTGAAATCGAGTTAGCAACCTCGTCGACTTCTGCAGTAGCGCTTCAATTAGCGAAGACTTAATTTCTTTTAGATCTACAGTTATTTTCAGTTGCAATATGACCTTATCCTTCCTCCCAGATCAATCTTACAATGGTTTATTCCACCACGGATTCCATTGCGTAACGGGGTAATTGTATTGTAGACAATGGCTTTTTATGCTTTACGTTAGGGTGGAAATTCGATATCGATATTGACACACCCTGTATCGATTGTGAGATGTAGGGTGTTTGATTCATTAAAGGTCGACTTTTATTTCATCCTCTTCATTCCATTTATATGGACGTTGGTTTTTGTCTTTTCAACCCAACTAACAGTAACATTCTTCATTGTAACTAAGGATTGTAATATAAAAATGTTCAATGAATATTTGTGTGTACACTTAGATCGCTGATAACGAGATAGCATTCCCGTGGTGGACGACTTCTGCAGTAATGTTCCAGTTAGTAAAGACTTAATTTCTTTTTGGTCTTATTTTAAGCAACAATGTGTCGTCATCTTGTCTTCTCAGATTAATAACACACGGGATGGATCTTCTAACTCTCGATTGAATTATTTAACAGCGTAATTCTATTGTAGACAATGGCTTTTTATCCTTTACGTAGGGTCGAAATTCGATAGCAATATTCACACCCTGTATCGGCTGTGAGATGTAGTATGACTCATCAACGATTCATTTTTTCCTCATCCTCTTCGTTCCATACCTATGAACGTATATTTTTCTGATATCGAGATAGCATTCTCGTGGTGGACGACTTCTGCAATAATGTTCCAGTTAGTGAAGATTTAATTTCTTTATGGTCTATTCTTATTTTGAGCAACAGTGGCATCATCTTTGCTCTGGTTAGTGAAGACTTAATTTATTTTTGGTCTATTCTTATTCTGAGCAACAATATATAATAATCTAATATTAATCAATTACACAGGGAATGGTTCTCCCAAATACCGATTGAATTATGTACATGAGTAATTCTATTGTAGACAGTAATTTTTATTTCATTAGGGTAGAAAATCGATATTGTATCGGTTATGAGATGTAAGGTATTACATCCTATAAAGGTTCACTTTTCTCTCTTTGTTCCATACATAAGAGCGTCTATTTCTGTCTTTTTCAACCCAAATAATGGCAAAATTCTTCATTGTAACTACGAAATGTAATATATAAATGTTCAATAAATATTTATATTAAGCGCATTTCGATATCGGATATTGAGTTAGCAACCTTATGCGGGACAACTTCTGCAGTTGTTCTAATTAGTGAAGACTCAATTTCTTTTCGGTCTATACTTATTTTGAACAACAATATCATCTTATTCTTCTTCCGGCCATATTAATTCTACACGGGATGGTTCTTTCCACTGGATGGATTGAACTATGAAACAACGTAGTGCTATTGTAGACAATGGCTTTTTATGCTTTTCGATATGATGGAAAATCAACATCGGTATTAATACACCCTGCATAGGAGACGAAGGGTGTGTGTTTCATTATAAGGTCGACTTTTTCAGAAGTGGTTCTGTTAACTGAAAAGCTATTTTGAACCTCTTCGTTCCGGAGGTCCACACGTTTGTATGAACGTTTATTGTTGCCTCTTGATACCCCACAACCGAAAAATTCTTCATTGTAATCACGAATTGCAATACAGAGTTCAATGAATATTTACAATGCTATAAAGAGTTAGTACAACACCAGATTTTACAGTTAGACTGACGGATGAAGAAATTGCTTCCAATGTTAAAGATATAAAGCGAAACTTGGAAGAATCGCTCATGCTCATTCCATCAGCCATGATTAAACAATTTATTTTAAATTTTGCGTGTTTATGGTCGAGACAGTCATTATTAAGCAAACATTTCTGTATTTGCACATTTTATTTCGAAAAAAACAGAGATTTTACTCAATAATTTCAACACATGTGTGTGTGTATCTGTATGGGAATCTGCATTTCTGAAAAGCTGCGGAAACCATTATTTAGCAAACCATTTAAAATTAATGTAGTGAAGGCTGTAATGAAGGCTATATTGTATTTTTGCGAAACGTCTAACTTGCATATTTATGGCGAAGTTAATCACTATTCAGTAAATTTTTCTATATTTACACATTCTTATTAAAAAGAACAGTGCTTTTGTGGACAATAACTTCCACACATCTACTCGAGTTCTGAAAATCTGCATTTCTTGACAATCTACTGGGGTCGAGATGAGCAAATATAATTTACGTGTTTATGGCGAAGTAAATTACTATTCAGCAAATGCCCGTTTTATTGGAATATAGTAATAACTTTGCACAATAACTTCAGGATACATATAGGCTCTCTATCTGAGAGTCTGCATCTTGGGCTTACTTCTGAAGAAAAGAGCAATTTAAATTAAAAAATAAAATATAACTAAAAACTATTAGAAAAAATACGTATATTGATATGGAATTATGTATTTGGCTTATTTATTATTATTGGTATAGTTTTAAACTTATGGGTAATTTGTTAGAATGTTTTCTCTACACATAAAAATGCATTTATTCACAAGTAGAACATTCCCTGCATATTGATATCTGCTATACAGATAATAGTCACGTTCTTTACACCGCAATCAGCATCTGTAACTTTCTTATCTGAATTGAACAGAAGAAAGCAACTGTTTTGACAGCTGCTCTATAAGACACTGTGAAGGTGTAGATTTCGATAAGATTGTCAGCGTTAGCAAATAGACATTACGCTAATGTTGCGAAATTTGAATCCAGATTTATGCAGTATTTGTGGTTGGGAGGTATAAATAGGTTTAATCAATTATACAATTTGGTTGCATTCGCACAACTGTATTTTGTTCCATGAAATGAAATTAGACCTCAGTTTACTCTTTGTTTTTTTGAAAAAGGAACGTATCACCGGTTTAGAGAAGAAACGCATTAATTTACATTTTTCGGAATTAAGTCTTTTGACACTAATTGAATATATTGTCATGATAATCAGTATGAAAACACATAACCTGTCATAATATGCTTATAAATTTTATTTTTTGACTTAAAACTTGAAGTCTTTAAACAGCTGAACTGACAAATTTACTTTTTGTCAGCTAGTAAGTTTCTGCTCTAAACTGACATTTTGTTGATTAAGACTGATTTGCGAATCTTACTAAAGGATTCTATTCTAAGGGGAAATTACAAATCTCTCGCTCTCTTATAGGATTCACTTCCAAGGAAAGGAGCAACAGAATCTTTTCAAGCAATCCAATCCTAAGGGGGGTCGCGGTAGCCTGTTTGGAAGAGCAGAACATTAGCAACAGAGGATTGGGGTTCAAATACAACCAAAGATCATCGTGTACAAAGGGGGCTGGGGCACATTAAATCTGTCGTGGCCTCAAATGTCCTCACGTTGGCATGGAGTGGAAACCGAGGGCCAGAGCTCTAACTTATCGACTACTAATTCGGACAATGCAAACAAAGTATTTGATACTTTATATAAAGATTTGAATACTTTTAAATTACAGAAATTTTAATCATTGCTGAATAGCATAAAGAACAAAAAAACATCCAAGTTTCCACAAAAAATGTTAACGACCCCCTGAAAAACGTTTTTCGGAGCTCAGTTTGATAAATGAAAAATAAAATCATATTTGAGGCTAGACGTTGTCATGAAAGAATGCTTTCTGTCTTTATGAGCAATTTGAATTGCTCTCCTATCTTTTCAAACCGTGAACCAAAGTCCAAAAAGAGTTATGAAAACAAAAACCGGAAACTACGAAAGCTTAAAAATTCCTCCAGCACCGCTTTAGAGCAGAGATCCCAATCTTTTTTTTTTCAAAAATCGATACGTTTCATAAGGGAAATTATTAAAATGGTCACAATTGCGGAAAATCAAAAACAAACTGTCTCCCCGGTTCCCTAGAAACTTTATTTTCTCTTTGAGTCCGTCGTTTAAAAAGCGTTGCATTAATATTTTAAAGACGTTTCTATTCCAAACCTTTCCGAGAATCTTTGGTGTTCATTGACGTGTAAAAGTATTTCCAGAATCAAGAGCTCTTTTCCAAGAATTTAAGCAAGGCCACTGTTTGTTTGACAAACACGACTTGAGTATGTAGGCGTGTTTCAGGCCACGTCGTGCGCTTATCATAACACGATACTAATTGAAATTCAATGGAGTTCCCTCATTAGTTTTAGTCTCTGAATTGTCGGATTGCGAAGACGTAGGTGATGATGAGATAAATGAAGACTATTTCGAAGTCGAAGTATACGACCTCATTTACTATGATCCCAAATAAGAAATAATTCCAGTCGAGTTTCTCCGTTTCAAACCGGGGCGCGAATCGGATTTAAATGTTATGCTAATTGAAGAATTAAGACCCGTGGTGCTAAGCTAAGGAGTTCGGTGAAGCTTGATAGTTTAATTGCCATATTACTAATCTTGCAATTTATGTTTTAGCTTTACTATAAGCGTGGCGTGCTTCGAGGATGGTCTTTAATCTCTTAACTGCAGACCATGTCCAACAGAGGTTGGAAAGAAAGCCAGGTGGCGGAATATGTGTGACGTCACACTTGTGGGCCGATAGAGAGCTGCGGTTGGCTGCTAGGTGTGATTCCGACTGTTAAATGGATCTAAATATAGACCGAGTACCCTGAAGATTTTAACCGCATTGCGTAATATTGTTTCATTATTTTAATATTTTAAATTGAATATTTATGGATTTATAAAAACTTTTATTGAAATTTGTTTTACAATCCATTTGATTATTATGATTTTTTTGTTCATTATATACTTATTATTAGATTCACAGTAATTTCTGTTAAAGTGTCCTCATGTTGGCGTGGTGTGGAAGTTTGGAGGGTGGGGTACCAGCTCAGGTGTTGACTTTGTTATCTGACCTTGGATCAAAATTACGAGTTCGGATCTTTCACTTCAGGATTGATCCCAGACTATTGCCAATAACCCGTTGAGTTGCTCCAGAGCAAAGTGAATTCAACTACCTGTGCCAATCGTATACTACCTGTGTTAATTCGTATGTTATGTTTAAACAACACCCTGAATTCATGTAAACTAGTAACTAGTCTAGTCTATTTCTAAACTAGTAACTAGTCTAGTCTATTTCTAAACTAGTAACTAGTCTAGTCTATTTCTAAACTAGTAACTACTATTTCTTTGTATTTAGCATACATAGACTCAAATTGGAAAGTAATTTTCGCATGCAATTCAAAAATTAACTGCATATTCTTAAAAAACATCATTTCTAGAATCAATCTTTTTTTTTGCAGCTTAAATATCAAAAGACAAATTTGACTCTAAATCCACATTTTACGCACATTCTTTTTAATTGCTCGTAATTATAGTATAATACTTCACATTTCTGTGATTTGATCGATGAAAAATAAATTTCCACAACCTCTCTCTCTCTCTCAAACATGCATGTAACCTAATACAAGCACCGAAACACCTCCATGATTGAGAGTGGGTATAATATGCTGAGAGGAAACAATTCTTGGTTTTGACAAGATCAAGATTTGGGCAGTTGTCTTCTAATGACGAGATCTTGATTGACGAGATATATCGCAATCAAGAATGGACAGGAGTCTTCTATTGACAATATCTTGATCGATGAGATATCTTGTCATCAAGATATCGTCGGTTTTGTTAATGACGAGATATCTCGTCAAGACAACCACCAGGAGGTTTGATGTACACTAAGAATATTGATATACCTAGACCGAACCACTTCAAGGAAACATCCTGTCATTCATTATAGGATTAACCGTATCTTTAAACTTAACTTTTCAACTGCCAGTTTGAATAATCTCTGGGAAGCACGGTAGCTCAGTAGGATGAGAGCGATGGATTAGAAACCGGTGGGTTATGTGTTCTAAACGAGGTCCATCCAAAGGCCGTTGTGTACGCGGGGGCTGGTGAAAGTTAAATGTGTAATGGCTTTAAATGACGTGATGTAGAAGTTAGGAGAGTGAGGTTCTATCTCAGATGTTGACTTTTTATCTGACCTTGATTCAAAATTACGAGGTGTCCTCTATTTCTCCCTTCGGGATTGATCCCGGGTCGTCGCCGATTGCCCGTTGTGTTGCTCCAGCACGACGTTAATTAATTACATACCTACCTTGAATTATCTGTTCTCTGTGGGCGTTGATCCTTTCGATTTTATTCGTTAAGCTACAGTTCTTCAAAAGTTCAATCTTTGATCGGAAAAAAAAAGCTGACATTAAAATATGAAACTTAAAAGAATTATGAATAAGATTCCGAAAGTACAGAGAGAGAGAGAGAGAGAGAGAGAGAGAAAGAGCGTAGATAATTTTTCTTTTTCTTAACTGAAACTATTCTACATAGATTTAGAGAAAAAGCTTTCGGGTGAATCAAGAATCAAAAGCTTCTCTTTTAGGAAAGAAATTTCATAATTCAAGATGATCAGGAGTAACAAAACTACAGAACTGCTTGTAGGCGAAAGTCCGATGAATGGAATATATAGAAGTTAGAACATCATTCATTTTGTATGTAAAAGGTATGGATTCTTAGTTCATGCGGGAAGTATGCAGGGAGAGAAATTAGCATCACGCACATTCAAATGAAATGCTAATGTGGCGGAGCGATCAGAATACGTGGTGTGTTTAGAGAGAGATACAGTTAAATTATTGATCGCAAGGGCTTTAGCGAAGCTTCTTGCATTGGTCTCTAAAATCTAAGGTCAAGCACAGTTTCTAAAGGTTACGATTACAGAATCAAATGAGATATCTTGAAGCAATTTGCATAACTACGGGCGACCGAATGAATAGTTGGGAAAGCTGACGGACATGTAGGTTTTCGATGAGTACAGATGTAAAGCAGTTACACTTAAACCTATAAAAGACAGTACCCGAAGGGAATTTAAAGGAAAATTTGAATCTCCCTTTTATTTTAAATAAATATAATGGGATTAAAAGTCTTAAAATACTGCTTGCCATCGCAAGAATATACAGAAACATGATAGACAGGGCAAAAAGGTGGTAGTATGTAGACACTGAATTACAGTGGTTGTACATGGTGTTACATGTATATTAAACTGTAATGGATAAGTTTTACTCTATATCCCATCTTAGGGCAGGTAGCCCAGTTGGAAGAGTGACATATTAGGGTTGCGAGTACAAAGACCGTCGTTTACACGCAGGCCAGTGAACGTTAAATCTATCATGGCCTCAAGTGTCCTCACGTTGGAGTGGTGTGAAAGTTAGGTGAGTGAGATGCCAGCTCAAGTGTTTATTGTGTCATCCCATCGTTGTTCAAAATCAGTAGGATCTTTTCTTGCAGGATTGATCACTAATGGTCCGTAGTGTTGCCCCAATGCGATGATAATCAACTACCTACATCCCGATAGAAGGAATAGTAACCATCCCAATTAAAGGTGTTTTTAGAAGTTTTTGATGATTGATTTGGTGGTTGTGGTAGGTTCAATGGAGCTGGATCCTAAACCGGTCAAACTGAAAACGTACGGACAAAAACAAATTGTGCGAAACCGAGGGTCCCAAAACAGACAAACTGCGATAAACGTTCCAGAAAAGGACAAGGACAAGGATACAAATTGTGTCCAGAAAAGGACAAACTGTACTAAACGTGTCCAAATCGGGACAAAATGTACTAAACAAAAGGTCCAAAAACCGACAAGCTGTGTTAAACGACAGGCCTACAAACAAACTGCACTAAAACAATGGACAAACTATGCTAAATGCAAGATGGGCTTTTGGGGTCATTCCATGCAAAATGATCAAATCGGCAGTGACTGACATATCACCCATTTTAATGAAAATTCGTTTTTAATAAATCACAGATGGTAATGAGCAGCTGCGAAATATTAGGTTTCAGAAATCTAAATGTTATTACTTATTGACGTTTAAGTTGAAGGTAACACAAATGTAGATTTTTTTCTAGCACTAAAAGTGGCCTGTATGCGACCCTATATTTCAATAACTTATTGATACAAATTGAAAATTTTTATATCGTTATATTCTTCAGAAAATGATCTCCTAGGAAACATCAGAATATAATTTTATAGCAGTCATTGCTGAATCTGAGAGATCAACAAAAATAGAAATTTTGCCAATTTGCTACAAATTTCAAATTGCTCTGCTATCTCTAGAAAAAGGAAGGCAAGATTAAAAATTTTTCTTAATGAAGAGCGTTTTCTAACAAAAAACTTGGAGTAATTTGGTAAATATATTTCTACTTCTTTATAAAGGAACAGAAACTTTTAAAAGTAAAAGTATGGAAAAATACGATTTTTTAATTTTTATAAATGCTTATTTCACCCCCCCCCCTCCCCCAGTGAGAGGAAAGCTACAAAAACATCAAAACTTTTCAACGAACGAACGAGATGTTTACTATCGGTCCTAAAATTTTCATAATTGTAATTTGATTATTTTTTTCTCGGGAACATTTTTAACTAGATGTAAAATTAACACTATTTTTTATCACAGCTCATAATGAGTTAGAAGCTTCGATAATATTAAAAACGGGATACATAAGAATGTAATAACTATTATTATGATGCAAGTGCAAAGTGCAAACATGAAATTTCTTTTTAAAGTCTTTTGTTTTTATCCAAGGAGTTTTCCATCAGCGAAATAATAAGGTGTAAAGTTAATTTTGTTACAGAAGTCCTTTTCAATTTGCTTTTACCTTTAGAAACGTAAGTGTCTACTATTATATAAGGAAATGTTTATGTGTGTGGGGGGACTGTTGTCACGAATCTATGGCACTTACAGTAATAAGATTTGGCACACAGGTAGTTCGAATTTTTTTTGCAAAAATTTTGTGCGAAGCCCGAATTTTAAAATTTAATACAGAACATTTTAAATGAATTTAATTTAATTTAAATTATTATTGTTTTCTTTAGAATGGCAACAGCATAAAAGATTACAGATACTAAATTTATTTTTTCCGCTTCCGTTTGATTCTCCGAAGAACGATTTGTCAACAGACTAAAAAACAAAGTTTTAACAGAGTTCTTTTTTCTATCTCATAGATCATTAAAGATAGAGTTAAAATCTCAATGGATTTGAAATCTCCGGAAAATTTCACATTCGATCGATACCTAAAAATATGACTTTATTTAAATAAATAATTTTTAAATTTAAATTTTATATTTTTTCCAATACGAACACCGCTGCGGATAATGACCTTCGTTTGATTTAAGATTCGTTAAATTAGATTTCATTTACTGCGCTCACAAAACAAATAAAAAACATTTCGACTGGTGTTGTTTAGTTCTTTTCTGTTCTTTTTTGTGATGTCACGCGATTGGATATCTTCGCAATTGGAATTTGGCCGAATTTGACAATGACGAGGCCATCACGACGTTGCCCGTGGTGTTAGTTTGCGAAGCCAAATCATTAGTTCATAATATTCGTAACTTGGTTTGCGAAGCACTCCAACACCACGTGCAACGCCATGATGGCAGTTATCGAATTTGGCAGCATTTGACAATGATGAGGCTATCACGGCGTTGCCCGTGGTATTGGTTTGCCTCGCAAACCATAATTCATTATATTCATACTTTGGTTTGAGAAGCAAACCATCACCACGGGCGACATCATGATGGCTGTTATCCAATAGGCTAAGAACTTCCATTTAGTTTTATTAGAAAACCAAATGGGAATCCTTAGCAATCACCGGGGGATAGCGAGCAGTGATCACACCTGACCCCACAAAAAGAACGGTCACGTGCAATGCCGTGCTGCCCACGCAGTGGCTAGTATTAAATACAACTACTTGTGAAGATTATATACTTTTTGTAAATTATAACCATTATTAGTCAAGTAAATACTATTGTTAAAGTACATTCATTGCGATAAAAATTTGCGCACCAAGAAAAAGTGGTCAAAATGAAACGAAATTTTACACATGTAAGTACTACTTTGATATAAGTAAGTGATTAGAAAATCAGAGAAAAGGATAATTTATTGCAGAAAAAAAGTACGAATGAACGGAAATTTTAGTACTCTGTTGGACCCCCTCTAGCGCGAATGTACGATGCGATACGAGCGGGCATTGAGGCATACAAGTTCCGTATGATGTCCCGAGACATCTCGTTCCACAGTTGCTGTAAACGTGACTAGTTCGACCAAACTCGTAGGGTGTCCAACCAACTTACCGTCCCAAATGATCCCAGAAATGCTCGATTGGTGACAAATCTGGGGATCGAGCAGACCAGGGAAGGGTGGTAATGTGGCGGAGGCAGTCTTGTGACATCCTTGCTGTGTGTGGCCGAGCATTGTCTTGTTGAAAAATGGCTTCTGGGAGCCCTGTCATCACATGTGGCTGAAGGATGTCATGGACGTACCGCTGAGCTGTCATTGTGCCATGGATCAATATTAGGGGTGACCGTGTATCGAAAGCAATGGCACCCCATACCATCACACCAGCTGTGGGAGCGGTGTGTCGCTGTAAAGCGAAGGCAGGATTGAGGCGTTCCCCACGGGGCCTCCACACACGAACACGATTGTCATCACTGCTCAAATTGAATCTAGATTCGTCGCTGAAGACGACATGGTTCCATTCCGTTGCAGTCCAATCCCGTCGAGCGCGACACCACTCCAAACGGAGACGTTGGTGGGTGGGTGTCATTTGCAGTACACAATGGGCGCCGCGATACCAGACGTCGTTCAGCCAGGCGCCTTGCAATGGTTCGGGAAGACACAAGGGCCCGTAGTGTAGGTGCTGCCTGTGCCTGGATAGCGGCCAATGAGGCAGTTGCCTCTACACGTGCGTTTCGTATGATATGACGGCCTTCTCGACGAGTGGTCTGTCGAGGGCGTCTTGAGCCTGGTCGCCGTGTAAATGACGTCTCTTCTGTCCACTGGTCCCAACACCTCCCTCACAGTAAACGGCCTACTTGACGAGCTACTCGCCGAGCTGACCACCCAGCTTCCATCATCCCGATGATTCTTCCCTTCTCGAACTCTGAAAGCTGCTCATATTGTCTTCGATGGCGGCGTAACGGCATGTCTACCTCAGCGTTTCCTTTGCAAAAGATTAAGTACACTCAAACAAGCTCTGCTTACCTGTTTATACTCCAAGTAGAACGAAGTTCAACGCCCTCTAGTGGCATTACGCAATGCGCAATCACGCTGCATTTCTATTCATTTGCATATCTAGCCGACATGTACCTTCATGCCAAGTTTCGTTATGATCCCACAATTATTTCTTGGTGCGCAAATTTTTATGGCAATGAGTGTAAAAAAGAATTTAAACATCGTTGTTATACTCAATTTTACCAAATGTTGTCGGAATAAAAAACCCGAACCACACCTCTTCATTTGAGCAATTTTAACAGTAGAGAAAAATCAAAGATGGCGTTTGACTGGAACTAACGTTCCACTTTCTACTAATTAAAATTCATAAAATATGAATAAGAGGCCGTCTTCATATTAAATCGAGCACCAACTTCATAATTTCAAATGGGAAACCCCCTATTCTAGTGCTATTTCAAAATTTAACTTAAGATACCAAATTTCATGTCATCAGGTCTTGCCCGTTTCGAAGTTATGAGTACAAAAAGATTGGGAGGTCTAATGTTAAAACAGTTTCCTAGACTTTTATGGATATCATCCTAAATAATATTTCTATAGCGCTGATATTTTGAACCATGTTTTTGTTAAACAACAACAACCCAAACAAAATCCACCTAATATTTTTTTTTAATGGTTTTTAGTATGCAATAATAATTATTAAATTAAAGGGTGAAACAACTATGAATTGGCACCTTATATTCTGATGGGAATTGATTCAGAACTTCTAGTATGGTCATGCAAAATTTCAGCTCATTCCGATAGTTAGTTTTTGAGCTACATTAAATTTTCTTCATTATTGCAAGTTTAGAGGGCAACCAAAATTTTGAAAAACGTCTGACAAATCTCGGATAGTAATTCTCAGATCGTTTGCACTTGCATAGAAAATAAAATAATATAATTCTCAAATAGTTTTCACATGCATAATAAACTCGGATTGCTGAAAAATACATTTGAAATAGTGTTCAAATTTGAAATTAGGGTAGCTACACCTACAATTAATCTCGATTTACAAATAGTGACTTTCTATTTGTAAATCAAGAAATCCCTGAAATTTGCTCCAATTTTAGAATTAAATATCTCGTGATTATATAGGTAGTAGAGTCATGAAAGTTCATATTTAAACTAATTTAATGATGCAGATTCGGATTATTGCATCAAAACATTGGAATTTTCGTTGTGCTAAATTTGATATGGAGACAGACCCCTATGCAATTTATTTGAATTGTTGAGGACGTTATTCCATATTGAATGATACCTTTGAGAATTTTCTCTAGTACGAATAGTACTCGAAATAAAGGAGGTGATTAGTTTTTCTTTCCGTCACTGTACATAAGTTACGAATCCTTGTTGAACCGTCATCACAATCGCCCTGAAATAACGAAAGATTTCAAGAATTCGGCAGCACTAGGAAAAATTTAAAATTGAGCAACTAAAAATTCAACAAGTAACTTTCATATTGAAAGTGAATTTGAAAAACCAATCAAGTAAAAGTTTTAAATATTTAAGCTTTCTCAACTGTGATTTGATGTCCTGCTTTTAGAATTTGCTTTATTATTTAAAACTAATTTGGCATTTCATTGTTGATTTGGGGTTTCATTGTCATTTGAAACGAGCTACTATATGCATAGAATGGGATGGAAATGCCATGATTGTCGATAATAAACATTGGCAGTTATGGCGATACTGATGAAATATGGTAACCCATCGTAAACTATATATTATTTCAAAATATAGTTTCCGTCAAAGCTTTCCTTCATTTAATTTCGGAGGCCTATTTTAAGTGAAAATACGTCATTTTATAATTTTCCTTTGTTGTTTGGAAGATGAAGGAATTAAATGTCGACTGCCAAACTTCAGTAGTAGTTAAATCAAACCTAGCACTGAATCTATCTCTGTCATGAATTTGAAAGATGCATTTAAATTCATTTAGTCCATAGAAAAACCTTTTTAATTCCATCAAAATCGACTATTTTTTCATTTTCGCTATTATATAATTTTTTAAATATGATATTTAAAATTTGTGTTTCTAAATAGATGAAAAGAAACGTCTTCATACATTACAGATATATGAAATGTTGTTGTCTGTTAAGTAGTTTTTGAGAAAGGGATCTTCAAACGTGTGTGTGCAACATCAAAGCGATTTCACAACTGCTCTTTGAAGTTCCAAGTCCTTAAAATGTATGAAACCTCCAAAATATTTAATTTTGAGCTAAAATATTTTGGATGTCATTATTTATGCATAAACGTAACCCCCGTGACAAATTTTATGAAAAACCGTCACTCTACGGCCATAGGTTTTTTCTGATTTTTGCTTATTTCACATAGAATGACCCTTTTGCAACATGCAAAACAGAGAATCCAAGATCCAGACGAGGACAGACTGCCAAACGCAAATTAAAATGAAACCAATGCAAAAAAAGTTGGAAAATAAGTAAAAAAGGCTAAGCTTTCGCAAAAATTTAACTGACAAAACAGAAACATGAAAATTGAAGTTCGGATGTAACCTAGTGCGAATTTAAAGCTGTATTTATGGTAGTACATTTACCTTTAGTCGTTAATTTCATTGGATTCAATGAACGAGTTAATTCCTTGGAATGGGTCTTATCCAGATCACCAAACATGAAATTCAGCTGTCTAGTTAACATCACGTAGTGAAAACTTTGGAGACTGGTGATGGTATAGCTCAATCACGAAAGGAGTTGTATTATTTCAACCGTCCTTTCGGCTTAAGATATTTCTTCTAGTGGAAAGCTTTATGTTTATCTATTCCGCCAAACTCGGCTCTAATGGTTAAGCAAGAAAACCTACGGAGAACATTTATAGTGAGTGATGACAACTGAATGTTTCGGAAGAAAGAACTGCTTATGGTAACGTTTATTTTTTATAACTCCTATATGTATCCTTTTCCGACCTTTAAAAAACACAATGACTCAGAACTTTGTCCACTATAAAACGAGCAGCTAGTTTAAATATAAGACCAACATTGGATAGGCTCCGAAGCCAACTGTAGGATTTTAGGGTCGGGCGATATCTTGCATCTGAGATATTTATCACACAAAGAAACGAGTTTTTATTGCTCCACAATATTTTTACTATGGGATTAGTAGTATAGTCTGGCTCTGATAAGTTGGGTAAGTAGGTATGTATTTAATTAACGTCTCACTGGAATAACACAACGGTCCGGGATCAAACCAAAAGTGAAATATCCCAGAAAAACACTGCATAATTTTGAACAACGGTCAGATGACGCTGATGAGTTGAGATTTGAGTCAGGGGGTTAGGGGCCAGTCTTTTCATTTAAATAACTAAAAGGCTAACGGCAGTATTCACAAGTACGAGTTAACCCGCGGATCAACGATAATCCCAGGGTTATCGAAAAAACCGTATTCACAATGAATGATCCGTGGTTTCGATGTTACATTTTGATCCTCCGAAATCGTCGAGTTAACTCTCGGTTGAGAGTTACGCATGCGCAGTACTATCTTTTTACGAAGGACGCGAGCTAAACAAAATGGATGACACATTTCATTCTATGCTAAATTACAGTATTCTTGCGACGACGCGCATTGAATTGTTCTTAAATGAATCGGAAAAAGAACGTGATTACATTTTCTATAAAATTGATATGGCCAGATGTGTTCTGGTTTGAACTATATTCTGAGTTGCCAGAGTAGAACCCAAGAGCGAACGGTAGAAATGACCATGGCAGATGCAAATTCGTCGTGGAATAAAAATTATTTTGTTGATTTATTACGAATGAAAGAAAATTGACAATGCAAGTTGCTTTTCACACCACCAACACACATCCACACTGACAAGTACAAAGATAATCGGATTGCATTGATTTGTCACGGCATTGTGTACAATTCTTTATTGCAAAATTTAGATATCCATAAATATCCAATTTTAAACTAAATACCTTTGCCATTTCTTTTTCCAAACACAAATTAAAATGCCGTACGCGTTCTATTAAAATCACAATTTGGAATCAGTTATGCGGCGAAGTACGTGTTTGATCAGTATGAATACTGAATCGGACGTCGTAACAAATATAAACAATATCACGTGATCGTGAGGAGACGGTATCAGCCAATCACAGCGAGCGTCTCTTTTTAATCTGTGGATCACTTAACCCGCCGTTTGAAAACACGGTTCTTGCTGATCCGTGATTTAACTCTGACCAGCGGATCAACTGATCTTTGGGTGAACTCGAGACTTGTGAATATGGCCGTAAATGTTGACAATGAGCTTAAACAATTGTCGTTTCTTTAGTGTGGATTCTGGCTCTGAGCTTGTTGTTCGGTGCTAGACGCGATAACAGTAATTATGAATTGGCGAAACGAATAATTACACACGGGAATCACCTTACACTATTTTAAAGATGGCAACCCCTTCTCTTGCTGAGCTTTATACCTTTCCTGATGTGGACTCTATTCCCATCGGCTTTGATCCCGGACACCGCCGATTGTGTTGCTCCAGTGCCGACGTTAATTAATACCTTCCTGAAGTGGACTCTCTCAAAGTCATCTGCCTTCTCACTAGAACTGTAATTTTCAGCCGTGCGAATTATAGGAAGGATGGATGCAATTTATGGAGACGAGTTAAGAAGAATGCGTGCCATGTAGAGAATGAGGCTGAGGATAAATACATAGATATCAGGGTTAGGGGGAGAGTGAAATAAAAACTATAGGACGAGATACTTAGAGCTATAGAGGAATATATACTCAGAGAGAAACAAATAAGACAAAGCAAAGGCAACTGAGACAAGTAGAACAACGAGAAAGAGAAAGAGAGAGTGGGAAAAACTGACAAACACACAATAAAAGAAGGAAATATAGAAACAGATACAGTTAAGGATAAGAGAAATATTAGAGGTAGCAAAAGAAATAAATAATTCAAAGGTTAGAAAAAACTAACTATCTGTCTACCACGAGAAGTACCACTGCCAAATCCTAGTCTGTCTGTTACAATCAAGTCTGTGTCTGTCCGCTATCCTGTTGGAATGCATTCTTTAGAAAGATAGCGGATTTTTTATTTGTTTCATTAAAAAAAATTTCTTATCGAAAGTTTCTTAGCAGTAAGAAGATACGAAAAGTTAAATACTTTATACAGCAGATCCTTTATAAAATAAATTTTAAATCCAATTAATTGTAATTCAAAGTTTCTTAGTAAAGAGAAGATATAAAGAGTTAAATTTCGGATCCTTTTAAGCACAAAGATACGGACACATTAATTACGGAGACTTACAGTTAAACCGTGATCTAGGATAATAGTATAATATCCTTAAAATAAGATCTTTTTTTACATACGCGGCCCCTTGTAAAATAAATTATTTATCTATTTATACACGATTTTTTAATTGAAGCTAATTTCTATGACAAATGATATAAAATATAAGATAAAGATAAGTTTATAAAGATAATCACCGAAAAGCACACAAAACAAGCAAACCGATTCGGAGTCCATACTTCCATACTTTTTTTTCTAATAAAGATAAAGTAAAAAAAGTTGGAACTTCGTATTTTTATACACATTCTATCCCTCATAAAATAAATGATATATCTAACATCTATATTCAATTTTTCTAATTGGAAGCTTGTTTCTATGATAAACGTTTATAAAGATAATCACCATGATGCCATTCTGAATTACCATGTATTTATTTACCACGATGACCCCTTACAGTCTCATGGCATATAAGAACACCTGTAGACCACCTTAAAATAGCATGGCTCAGGAATATTGCATGTAACAAGGGCTCGAGGGTTAAAATTATTAACATGGTGATATTGATTCAAAATAATCAAGACTTGATTATCCTAAGAGACTAATAAAATGAACTTTTTCTCACCTTGCATGATGTATATATATATATATATATTTATAACATATATTATATATTATTATTCACGACACTAGGCACGGGAGTGTTTGTTGGTGTTAGTTAGTTTGAAATCTAGTAGAAAGTGAAACTAAATATCGATAAAATCCAATTTATTGTACATTTTACGCGAAATCAGTAAACGTGAAGAGGCTTGCACTTAATCGGCACAGAATCTTAATTTTTTAATTCCCACAGTTAATAAATTCTTCGGTTAAGAATTATTGATTTTCATGTTGCAAGGGAAAATCAAGAAATCAATACAAATGAAGGTTGGAAAAGTTGAAAAGCAGCTACCCAGCAATAACGATTCAAATATTCATTCTTATTATTTGTAATTATTGAATTCTGGATTTCGTGGATTACAAGTTTGAATTTTGAGCCCTTTTAGGGCCCGGCGTCCTACCTCCTTGAAATGGTTAAGGCCTATGTATAAAAATATTCTGGGGATATGATGCGTATATAAAGATCAAGAAAATGTATATAAATAGGCTGAATAACGTATTTAAGTAACATATCATTTGAAGTTCTGATGCGTAGAATTGCTCTAAATGGGTAGTGAGGCCTAAAGGGACATATCTTACACTCCTTAAAGAACTTTAAAGAAAACGTTTTAGTTACGTGGAAAATACATTAATATGAAACTTCCTCCGCAAAGTTTTACAGAAAACAACACAGATGTAAGAGGTTAACCAAAAATTCAAATTCAATGATTACGATACCGTTATTTTACAGATATTTTTACTCATTTATTTGTGGTATTGTTTTTGCTATATAAGGATAACATTCAGCTTATTTCAAGAATACTCTTCGCATGGTGTTCACGCATTTTTATTTAGTTTCTACATCATACGTAGGGCCATAATACTCTACTTTGCGTCCTAAGCACAAGATTTCAATTGAGTCACTGCAGTCTTAAAATCTACGGCTCACTATAGTTTGTTTCTTTAAGATCTACGGCTCTCTCAGTATAGTTGATTTCATTAAATATGAGACTCACTGTAGTTTGTTTATTTAAAGTATGATGCTCTCTCTCTCAACAGTCTATTTCATTAAAATCTATGGCTCAGTATAGTCTGTTTCATAAAAATCTGCGGTTTACTATAGTTTTTCTTTAAAATATGCGGCTCTCTCGGTGTCCATTTTAGTAAAGTTCTCTGTAGTCTGTTTCATTGCAATCTTATTATAGTATGTTTCATAAAAATCAACTGCTCGCTATAGTTTGTTTCTTTAAAATCTGCGGCTCTTTTTCAGTATAGTCTGTTTCATTAAAATCTGCGACATATAAGAATTTATTTCTTTAAAATTTGGGTTTCACTAGTTTGTTTTCTTAAAATTAAATTATTTCTCAATCCCGCTTTAAAGACGTCATACTCTTTTCTACTTCCATACTTGAAATAAGAATCTAATAAACGTTTTTACTCGATTGCAGTAGAAAAAGGATGTAAAAATCATTTCTCCCAGCGGACGTTATTGTGGATGACTTTTTCTGAAGTAAAAGAAAGCGTGTGATTGGGTCTTTAATTCTAAAACAGATTTTAAAAGCCTTCTTAAACATAAAAACACTGTAAGATTTTCATTAGTAGATGGCTCTCGATGAATAGAAAATTAAAATTATTTTCCACATAGAGATTGCTTAGCATCCATCAAAAATTAAGAGCACTACCATAATATTATCTGAAATAAAAATCGCACCATACCTAAAAATTACGAATTTGAACAGAAGAAAACCAATTGCCTCTGATAAAAAACCTGTTCCAAACTTACACCAGTTCTGGGGAAGGGACAATTAATTTTTCCAACTTGGATCTTCACTCCCCTTGGGAAAATAAAACAGTTTTGTCTCGACTAGGTATCTCGTTCTTAGCAAATTTGACCAGATCTCTGACGATATAGCTCGTCAAAACAACTTGGAGGTTTAGAAAGCAAACACAAAAAATTCCAGAACCTCCCAAGGCCAGATATAATTGATGTCCGGTACCGGTATAGGGCCATGGCTCAGCGGTTAAGAAACACTGCTATGGCACATCCAAGAGACGCTTGCAGACAAAAACTTTCTTGAACAAAAGCGGCTAAACTTGATATTCCTATCTCTCCTTAACGTATGTAAAGAAAGTTTAGAAACACCCTAAATGTAATACCCTCCTGCCGCTGTCAAAAAGTGCGCTTTTACTGGAAAAGTATTAAAAAGTTTTGAAGCCATAAAAAGAGTGTGTGCCTGACTGTTGGTCGCCGCAGATTTGACAGACGAGGTTTGAATTACAGAAAGTCTTACTCGAGACAGACTTAAGTGGGTCAATTCATGATTATTTATAAGAAAACCGACTTTTTGGAGTCATGAAACTCTCCCGAGAAGTAAACTTTATAGTGGCTTTAAAAACTTAAGTTCTATAAAAACTTTACTGGTCTAGCGAAAGAGGACACCCGCCTCAAGCGTATACGGAAATATTGTAAAGCCATTCTATGTTTACGTACAAATATTAGTGTATGGTGTGAGATTCTCGTGCTGTTAAAGATTCCCAACAGCTCTGGAATAAAGAAAGAAACGATCAAAGAAGTTCTATTATACGTATTCCAGACTTCTTAACAAAAGTATTATGAGATATTTTATAAATCAGGTACTTGTTTCATCGAATTTCATGATTAAGACATTCTTGAAAAAGAACCCTTTGTACTTAGATAGAGCAGGGATTCAAGCCCATGTTGCTCTTCCTCTCTGTCTGGTCATGTAATCAAGTAAACCCTTCAAATAATTTCGAAGATGTGGAAATAACGAGATATTTCGTCGTTAGCAAAATTAGTCAGATCTTTATGGACGAGATACTTTTTTGATGAAGACGAGATAAAGATATGTTTATTTTTTCTATGGACGAGTATATCGAGATCTACCAGTTTTACTGTTGACGAGATTCCTCGTCAAGACAAGCACCAGAAGGGTTTAGATATGAACTTTCAAACCAGTTTCGACTTCTTGACCTACAGAATGTATTTACGAGAATACTTTCACTGAATGCAGATATGGTTATTGAGTCATTAACACTCTCCAAGTGTTTCTCGATGCTCGATATCTCGTCCAAGATCGGGTCAATTGTGCTAAGGACGAGAAATCTCGTCGAGACAAAATTGTCGTATTACTAGGGGAATTAAGATCTAAGTAGGAAAAACAAATTACCCCTTGTCAAGAATTGGTGACAGCTTGGAAAGGTTTTTGCACAAGAGGCTGACCACTACAGGGTAATTTTCGACGCGAAGATAAACCATCAGGAGGGTTTAGGGGAATGTAAGATAAAAGGGCAAATAAATAGCACACTACTCTGAAATCGTGTGAGGCTTAGAAGATTAAAGCCATTTGAAAAGCACTCTTAATATTTTAGTGTTGGTTGGATTTTATGGCGCAAAGAGGCCAAACACAAGTCAGACAGCTTCAAATGATGGACGTACACATATAAGGAACGTTTTACTGATACAGAAGAGAAAAATGCACACAGGATAAGTTAAAAGGATCGAACCTGCTCCCGCCTACAACTCACAGGTTGATAGTGCAGTGGAAAACCTTTTGAGCCACTAATAATCTCATTTGGAGTACACTCGAAACAAGTCCCTGAGTATTTTAACGATGAGATATAAAGAACGAGTGTGTGTTGAACGTGCACTGTTGGCAAAAATGGAATGGTATTAAACACTGCATTAACAAGCTCCGACTTACCAACAACGGCGCTATTCATCCTTCAAGAAAAGGTGTGAATAGTAATCAGAGAGGAGTGGATCTAGTAACTGTATAGATAAAACGCGTCAAACAGAGCATTTAAAACGTCTTTTTTGGCGCCCGAGGCTTTGACCGACAGCAATCAATAGACATTAGTATGCAGTCATTAGCATTCAGCGAACTATCATAATATTTGCTCTCAAACAAGAATTTTCCGTTTTTGAAAGCTAGGGCTCGATCACCCCCCCATTTTGTTCATCCAAGGGAAACGTCGATTTCTACAACGGCGTGTTAATCACGTTTCACAAGACTTTCACTTGTTCGATCACGATTTTGTTTTCTGTTGATTATGTTGAGGGTATTGACTTCCGAGCAAATTAAGACCGCATCAAACTTTCTCCTGCGAGCAATCAATGTGCAGTCAGTTTGTCTGGAAGATTCATTAGCGAGCTGTTTACGAACGCATTAATGGTGGGATCTTACTCTGAGGTGTCTCGATTTCTCGGCGTTGGCTTGTGCGGTCGAGAGACTCAATTAATTGCGGATAAGGCGTGTCAAGCCCAGATACGAGCTTAAAACTTTGCTGTCAAACACTTCCAAAAGTTCCACTTGGCTATTTAACGCGGCACAGTGTGGAAGAGGGGCAGAACAACTTCAGTTTATTAAAAAATAATTTACTGATCAGATTAGTTGCTCACGTTGGCGTGGTGGGAAAGTTAAAAGAGTGCATAAAGGAAATATAAAGGCAGAGTGAGTAATGGTTAACTTTTCACGTAACCAGGATCATGTGACCAAAACTGGTAGCAACGTGATCCTCACATCTGCCAGGTGGAAACGATCATTTATCATCTGATTGGTTCTCGGGACGGGTGAAGACTCTAACCATTGATTCATTACCTGATTGGCCACGCGACCCAGAAGTAGATTTTGATGATTTCTCCATTTTTGTTAGAACTCTATAGAAATTAGCATTCAGACATCTATGTGTAATAAGATGTCATGTCACCAAACGAGGCAATATGATAGCAAATCGGCCATCTATGTTAGGTTTTTACAAAGTAATCACGTGACTACTTTATCACCATTTTGGCAACACTTTTGTTTGAAGCTCCCCTCAATATCAATGCACAATCTACTTGTATTTAACATCCATGGTTTTTATGCCAAGTTCAATGTATGTGGCGTTAGTGTTTTTTTTGTGTGAGTGTGTGTGTGTGGGGGGGGAAGTGATTCCTGTACGTATTCCGGACGTGATTGTTGTGTCGCCCCTTTATAGAAATGTGTATTCACACACCTACCCTGTCATAAAATGTTATTTCGCCAAGCTTTGCGAAAAGATGCCAAATAGGCCAACCAAGTCGAGTTTTCATAGAGCAGTCACGTGAATACTAGTGAACACGTTGGTGTTAAGTAGTATCTCTTGAAGCTTCTCTCATTAGCAATACTCTATAGTAGAGTGGTGTGCCAGCTTAGGTCGTCTAACTGTAGTTCAAAATTGCGAGATGCTGTCCTTGGATCTTTCACTTCGAGATTGTTCCCGGTTCGTTGCCAATAACCCATTGTGTTGCTCCGGTGTCACGTAACTTCAACTACTCTATCTACGTACATACCTTACATCAGTTGCTATTTTATGCATGCTATTATATTGAAAGTTAAATATTGGAAGGACAAAATAGGTTCCGTGGGAGGCCTATTGATATAGCCATTGGAAATAGAAAAAGCATTTGACGCAAACATAAATAACTAGACTACTTTCTTCCGACTGTGCTTAGCGTCTAAATGCTTTAGAAATTTGAGAGAAATTCCTCTCTAAGTCACTCAAATTGTATTCCACACAAGCGGAAGAAACTATTTCCATTCATCTCATTCTTGTCTTCACTGGAAATCATTCTTCGAAATCTGCAAAGAAATGGAATTTGAATACCATTTTCACTACTTATTTTTATTTTCTTAAAAAGTGTCATGCCTCAGACTTTCCAATGACGAAGAAAAGTAGGATTTCCGTAAGGGTCCCCAAAAGATATCTTGTTACTACAAACTACTGTTTTGGGTTATTCGTTTTGGTTGTATTTTCCAAAGACATTTGGGCCGGAAAAATATAATTTTCTAATGTATATTCGTAGATGAACTTTATATCGAATGCTTGCTCATCCTTAAATTCCATTTTAAATTCCGTTTTCTGTCGTCCGAGGATGTGAGTTTTCTAAAACTAAATTCCCCATGCCTAATGCAATAGAATTTCCCGTTTTCTTGTCGACCAAATAATCGGAATGAAGTTTCCGGGATATAAAAAGCAATTTCTGAGTTTCTTATATTTTATCACTGTATTTTGTTTTGTATCTAGAGCAGGGATGCAGAGATTTGTTAATACCAAGGAACACAGAGATTTCTTGTAACTTATGGGAGGGCCAACAAAATAAGTAAGAAAGTGTTATCTATCATATGCTTGATATTGTATTGATTCAACAATACTTTTAAATATTTGTTCAACCCAACCAAATACCGTCTCGTACATAGGGGGCTGGTACGCGTTAAATCGGTCGTAGCCTCAAATGGTCTCGCGTTGGTGTGGTGTGGAAGTTTGGAGAGTAGGGTGCCAGCTTAGGTATTGCCTCGTCATCTGACCGTGATTCAAAATTACGTGATGCTTTCCTCGGATCTTTATCATCGGAGGTTGATCCCAGAGTGTTGCCAATAGCCGTTGTGTTCCTCCAGTGCGACGGTAATTAAAATACCTACCTATCCCCCCCTTAACCACTATAAAGATTATACTAATACTTTTCTTAGATTCGAATTATTTGGAGAGATTATGTTGGCCTTCAGAATAGAATCGATTAGAGAGATTCTACTATTCGCGTCGGTCAAATCATGTTAGAAGTCTTGCGGGAAGACTGCATGTTATGAGGTTGGATTATGCGTATCAGCTACTCAGAGGGTTAAATACAAATTAGAAATTTAACCTGCTATTTAAGTTTGGTCTGGTTAGGATTTTTAGATATTCTTTTGATTTCTAACATCTCCCTGCTCATAAGGTTTTCCTTGAAATTCGCTTTGAATAATCCTTATATATAATCTGCTGTACATATCCAAGTGCACATGAAAAATTCACCCATTCTTCTAAATTTTGAAATTTTGGTTTTAAATGTTGCTTAATCTATGCTTTTTGACAATTTTTTAGGTAATTTAATACCAAATATACTTCACAAAAGAGTGTTTATTTTATTATATTTTTTTATAGTTAACGTCGTACTAGAGCAACACAACGGGCTATTGACGACGGTCCGGGATCAGTTCCTTAAGGGAAAGATCCGAGGACAACACCTCGTAATTTTGAACCACGGTCAGGTGACGAAGCAACACCTGAGCTGGCACCCCACTCTCCAAACTTCCACGCCAACCCAACGTGAGGACTTTCGGCCACGACAGATTTAAGGTGCACCAGCCGCCTCTACACCATACGTTTACAAACATCCATGCCCGGACCCGGATTCGAACCGGGAACCTTCCGATCTAGAGGCTAACACCTTAACCACTATACCGGTTGGTCGGCTTTACAAAAGAGTGATACACTTTCTAAGACCATTCATGCTTTCGCGTCTGGCAGCCTTCTCTTAAAAATCTTTCACACCTGCTCAAAAATCGACTGACCCAGTGTCAGCTGCCGTCACGTTGCAACCGTACTTATGGGAATAAGTTGCAAAAAAATACTCCAGTTTTAATTTATGTATTTCGGGCTTTGTATGTTTGAAAACCTGTAGCGATGTGGTACTAATAGTTGTTACATTTTTCTGCATTTCATTTTTATTTCTGTTTATTTTATTTTCCCCGGCGTTTTAGGTGCCTTGACGGGACGCATAAAATAATATCCCGAGCTCGGATTGGACAGCTCTGGTTTCAATTTTAAGTTAAAAACAAAGGAAAAATAAACTGCCACTCGAAATCTTTTCGAAACGATTCCATTTCAGCGTTCGTGTTATTTATCACGATTCTATCCATCGAGAGTTGGGCGATAGAGGTTCGAGATAGGGTTACCAAGTATAGAATATTAGCTCAGCAAAAAACATTTGGTGGCATCAGAGTTGTTGCAGCTGTAGTCACACATGTTTCAATTTTTTTTTGTCGTTGAGAATTTTATTCACATGATAAATTGGAAACATTCATTTTATTTTCCTACACCTTATTCCCTATTGCTTTGCTGAGGCCAATTTCACAAGTTCTCCAGCATTTTGATCACATGTCTCATAACGAACATGGATGCCTTACTTTTGGGTTTCTATTGGTAAGTCTTTAAAAAACTATTTTGGGTATGGATGCGCTGCACACACACACTACTTTCTTACAAACATACTGAAAACTTTTACCATGTCTAAATTTAGGAAGCAAGCTGCACATTGCCGTACAAAAACATTTCACGCTTCTTAGTTATCAATATCATGATACCATCGACCTTCCTTATGGCAGAGCGTCTCTCATACGGGATGCCTTACTTAGAGGTGTTTATTGCGAATTCTTTAAAAAACTATATCGGGATACCAATACCATGGTATCATCGACCTTCCTTATGTGAGCGCCTCTCAGACGAGATGCCTTACTTAAAAGTTTTTATTCCTAGTTATTTGAAAATTATTTTTTCGATGGATGCGTTGTACAAAGATAATTTTTTAATTAATAACAATTAAAATTGTGCTGATTTAACAAATATAGCTCAGAGAAAGACGTTGAAGAATATTTTAAGCGTGAACGTTAGTCACAGATCATCAGCATGTTTTTTAATTGCTCATTATACAAAATGTTGCAGACACAGATTATATTATACAATCTAGCAAAACCACTAATGATACACAGATTTAGGTATCGTAGAGCGCTGACAATTCCTATTATTAAATGAAAAATAAAGATTTATGAACATAATGCACATCATGACGCAATTAACTTTACCTAAGTGCTTAGTTCTGAAATTCATTCTCCTCGTTCGTTGAGCAGTAAAACGACTAATTTGTATTAAAACGCGAGGATTTAATAATGAAATATTAATATAAAATCGTACATTCAAATCTATTTTCTCATTTCAAGTTTATTTATTTGATATATAAAAAAATAAAATTATAAAGGGTTATATAAAAAAAAAATTTATAATCCATTTAATGGTTGCATTTTCAATCCTCTTTATCTTATTATTCGTAAAAATAAGCATAATTCCGTTACTTTAAAGAATATAAGTTTTCTATATTTATTTAATATAAAACCAATAATTGGATCACATTTTCATATCAACTTGCCTTTCAAGATCTCTAAATCTATCTACAAATATAAGCAGTGAACATAGTTGGATTCAAATCGAGTGCTGATGAGTGTAAAGTCGAAATTGGAAAAAACTCAAGTTAAAAGCGTCAAGTGGATCGGATTTTGTTTCACTTGTAATTTAAGTACAATTTAAATTCAAATCATAATGCTTGTACATGCATTAAGCCAATCAGCAACGAGAAAGGCACCCATGACAAAGTTATAGCTGTAACCCCGCCTCTAAAACGCAAGAACAAGACGTTAGGATTTACGCTATTCTGTCATATGTGGTAAGTAGATACTTAATTAACGTCTCACTGGAGAAACACAACGGGCTATTGGCGACGGCCCGTGATCAATCTCTAAGGTAAATATACGAGGACAACACGTAATTTTGAACCACGGTCAGATGAACGGCTCAAACGGATTCCGAACCAATGACAAAGTAAAAAGCTTTAATCCCGAGTTTAAAACTAATATCAAGAGGTTTGGTTTTACGCAAAACTGGCATATTTTGTTACACGGCGGCTGATTAAACCGAAATCTACAGCTCAAACGGAATCCAAACCAATCAGCAACAATAAAAGCATCAATGACAAAGTTATAAGATTTAATTCCACCTCTAGAAGGCAATATTAAGAGGTCTGGCTTGACGCTATACTGTCATATTTGTTACACGACGACTTATTAAATCGGATTCCGAACCACTGCAAATGTCTACGCCATGATTGGGATTCGAACCCAGAACATGTTGTGCCAGGGACAATAGTTAGACGCTTGGAAATGTAATTTTCCCTTCTTTTATTTTGAGTCCTTATCAAATTAGCTGTTTCGTAGCAAAAAAAATGACACTAAAACAAATATATCCACGCTCAGACCTGGTTTTGAACCCAGAGCCTTTTGAACTGAGGACCAAAAACGTTTGTTTAATGAGCCTACTTCTCGAAATTCATAACGCAAAAGAATATTGTTAAATCATCAAACTTAGTTACGTTAAACTCAAACAAGAGAACGAGAATATTTTTCTCTTGTTACAGCAAATATTTCCACAATAATTATCTGACACAGGATGATAAAATTTTAGACTACAAATTAAAATGGTTTTCTGAATTCTGTATTTGAGTTATGATTGGTTGATAGGGGCTTACGTCACTATAATCATCCAATCAAAATTAGAAGCTTGTTGCATAAAGCGATAACAATAACATTTGTTTAACGAGGTAATCTGTAAAAATGATAAACGGTTAGTAACAAAACACAAAATGTTAGATATATGTATGAAATTCAAGCATTTGAAAATCACAACACATTTGTCTTGCTTTAGCAAATGTTACAACACACACACACACACACAGTAATTATTCAGGGCAGATAATATAAGTCTAGACTGGAAAGCAAGACAAGCGCGGAGGAAAAAATAAGCTTTAAAATTCCCTAGTAAGATGACTTGTGACTTAACAACTTTCTCCTGAAAAATATGTCTACCGTCCAAATAGGAATTCGGTTGCTTCCCGTTAAAATAAATGGTTGAATGCTTCCAAAGGTATCGTAAAATGTTCTGTTCGCAAAGGGCAAAGTTTGCTGCCCACGAAAATCAATGTCTGAACGGAATAAACACCGAGCGAACCATTCCTAAGCCTCCAGACCCATCGTCCGCAAATATTCACGAATACTCATTTCTCGTGTACTTGGGAAAGTTTTGACGGCTGAAGAATTCTGGGCATATTTTATGAGGTTGGATTCATATTCAGGTATGAAAATGTTCACAAAGATTTTAAATATGAGGAATTTGAAAAATTTTAGCTCGACAATGCAGATGACAGGAAAGGAGAACTGAAAATGGTTACATTATTTTTAGTGTATATCCTGTCTTATGAAACTGTCATTAGATGGCTCATTGTATCCATTTGATGGCTCCTTATATCCACTAGATGGTTTGTCATATGCACTAGATGGTTTGTCATATTCACTAGATGGTTTATTATATTCATTAGATTTCTTAACGTATTCATTAGATGGTTTAATATACTTATTAAGTGACTCATTGTATTTATTTGATGGTTCATTGTATTTATCAGATGACGTATTATAGTTATTATTTAGCTCATTGTATTCATTCTATGTTTCATTACATTCATTAGATGGCTCATTGTATTTATTAGATGGCTTCTTGTTTTCGTTAATAGCCCGTTGTTTTACTCCAGTGTGACGTTAATTAAATATATCCTACCATACCTTGTTTCTGTTAGATAACTTATTGTATTAATTATTTGGCTCATTCTATTAATTAGATTGTTATATTCATTATATGGCTCGTTTTATTCTTTAGATCGCTCAGTGTACTTATTAAAACTAATCCATTAATTATTTTAATAAATATGCGTGGTTATTAAGTCATTAAGTGAGTTATGGAATAAAACAAACTACACACGGAAATCTTGTGTCGCTGAGAGAATTAAACGAACAATTTCAACGTCACTGACAAAGAGTTCATTTAAAAACTATAGGGATGCATTATTAGAGTATTTTAATACAAAAACACAATATCTGAACCAATCAGATACACAGGAATCTAGAAACTTGCACAGACTGTCCAAAAAGTTCCCGAATGGTCAACAAAATTAGGGATTAAGTTAATTAATTTCAGAATATCGATATTTGGGTCTGGTAAATTTGAATGGGCTCATTAACAGCTCTAAATTTTCTTTACTAAGACTGCAATATCATTACCTCAGAGGAGCTCTAGTGGCGCCAATGTATCGACCAATTTAAGATTTCCGATGGGTACTTGGTAGACTTTATCGTTAAGTAACACTAATGATATACGGCGGATATTATTTTAGTTCTAAGAGCTAATTAAAATAGGAAAGTTTCTATGAGGACACCCCATTATGTGGTATCTGGAGGAGTTTACTACTGGCGCGAAATGAACAAGTAGCTTTACCGAAGCTAATTTTAAAAGCAAAAATTTGTAATTAAAAGGAAGTATGACGTTCGTCTTTCTTAACCATCTGAGCGGTTCACACGCATAATTCCACTTTGAAACTTAGTCTTTCCTTCATGATTTCTGACCATTTTTGACCTAGGCCAACAGAATCGTACAAGAGAATTCTGTTATAAGGAAATGAACAATAGAATATTTTTCCAAGGGATTATATTCTACAGAATGGACTAATATAAACGTTCCAAAGGAATCTATTCTAAAAAAGGAACAAATATAATCGTAACAAAGGATTCGATTCTAAGGAAAGAACAAATATTATCGCGTTCCAAATAATTCTATTCTAAGGAGAAAACCAATAGAATCGTACCAAACGATTTGATTCTAAAGAAAAAATAAATATAATAGTATCAAAGGATTCGATTCTAAAGAAAGAACGAATAGAATCGTACCAAAGCATTCGATTCCACAGAAAAAATATAATAGTACCAAAGGATTCGATTCTAAGGACAGAACCTATTGAATCGTACCAAAAGATTCTATTCTAAAGAACAAACATAATACTAACACCAAAGGATTCGATTCAAAGGAAAGAATCTATTGAATCGCGCGTACTAAAAGATTCGATTCTTAGGAAAGTACCAATAGAATCGCAACCAAGGATTCGATTTTAAGGAAATGATTAATGGAATCATTCAAAAGAATTTGATTCTAAGGAAAGAGCAATAGAATCATTCTAAAGGTTGAAATAATTCAGGGATTCTTACAACAAATAGATTGATTAGTGTGTTGTGGGATAAAAGCAATTCTACATCACTCACAAAATCTCCGCTAAGCCCAGGGGATGGCTAGCTAGTTGAATTAACGTCGCACTGAAGCAACACAAAAAGATATCAGTAACGATCCGTGGACAACATCTCGTAATTTTGAATTACGGTCAGATGACGAAGGCAGCACCTGAGTTGGCCCTCCACTCTCCAAATTTCCACTCCCCGCCAACATGAGGATAGATTCAATTTCCACCAGACTCCACGTACACGACGGTCTTTGGTTGGATCGAGTCGCGAACTCGCAACTCTATGGTTTCTAATCCACTCGGTCTACCGTGGCCTTCTGTTTAAAAGAGAACACGTTACTTTTTATGCACAATAAACCAACCATATCTTTAACTTGTCGTTATACGATCATTGTCTGCTACATGAGGGTTAATTAGACCGAGACTTATAACTTAAATTGGATTCCGAATTTACACGAGATCAACCGGTATTCGAGTCTATAGTCTGTTGAACCGAGGCCTATAAAGCATTAACCATTCGACTACCACGTTTTATTAACAAATCGTAAGTAGTAAAATTGATCGATGTTTTATTTTTTAATGAAAAAAAAACACCACAGTAAAAATTAAGAGAAATAACCGTACAACCACATATTTGTCAGTGATGGCGACATCTCTCTCATCAGAAAGAGTTTTTCCCTAACTGGTGAAAAAAGAAGTAGGATTAAGGTGGAGAAAGTTAACAAACTTCTATTTTTTACGAACTACAACTAACAAATATTGAAGCCTATAATAATTATTATTATTATTATTTTTTTTTCTAATGGCGGGCACATTTTGACCGAAGTCATTGGCCACTACAAGGCCGGAAGTGATGGCCACTTGTGAAGGAGCACCCAGTGGGAGGGCCATCATTGCCCCTAACAATTACATCGTAATTTTGAACCATGTTCAGATGACGAAGCTACACCTAAGCTGGTATACGCTTACAAACATCCATGCCCGAACCCGGATTCGAACCGGGGACCTTCCGATCTAGAGGCTAACACCTTAACCACTATACCGGTTGGTCGGCCTTTAATAATTATACGCTGCAATATTTTTTTACAGTAAATCAAAAATAATTTTATTGTGCTTTCTTCCAATTAGTTTATAAATAATTAATAATAGCTAACAATAATTATTGCTATGTATCTACCTATAAATATACTTATAGTTAGTAGTACCTATTAGGGATGCGACATCGATGTCGATGCTTTCAAAACACCGTTGTTTTATAAAAAACATCAATGTATTTACCATCAATGCATTGGAGCCGATGTTTTTTTAACATAGATGTTTTACGTTGTACATGTTTTATTTTTAAATGATAAAAGTACCATTATAAAAATTAAAAAGATAACCAAGTAGCATAATTTTCATAATCAGTAAATTGAACTTACTTTTAGACCAAAGTGGCCTATTGTGAAGGGTCTGAAAAGTAGGGATGCGACATCGATGTCGATGTTTTCAAAATATCGATGTATTTACCATCGATTTATTGGAGCCGATGTTAGTCTGACATCGATGTTTTAACATTGTCGATGTTTTATTTTTAAATAAAAAAAGTACCACAGCAAAAATTAAGAAAAATAAAGTATTTTTCAGTGATGGGGACATCTGATCTATCAGAAAGAGTTTTTCCCTAACAGGTGGGATAGTTAGTGAAAAAAGAAAGTCGGCTTAAGGTGGAGAATGTTAACAAACTTCTTTTTTTACAAACTGTAAATAACAAATAGTGGTGCATATAATAATTATAGGCCCCAATATTTTTTATTTACAGTAAATAAAAAATAAGTTTTTTGTGTTCAGCCCCCCCACCCCAATAAGTTGATAAATAAGTAATAATAACTAACAATTATAACTGTTATGTAATTTCCTAATTATACTTATAGTTGGTTGTATCTATGTCAAATTGTTGAAAATATTATTTTTTTTATATTATTCATTTTGAAAATAAAAGATTTGTTAATTGTTCGTAATAATTTTTAAAAACTTGTTGTGACATTTAAAAATTTTTTTTGTTTATATAAAAAAACACGGCAAATGACAAATTAAATCCATCCGAGAACATTAATGTTTGTAGTTTCTAAACCAGATTTAAGAAATTGGGGGTGGAGTTTAAATATACTGATGTTTCAAAACATCGATGGTTTTTGATCGATGTATTATCAACATCGATTTTTTTATTTTGAACATCGATGTTTTGTTGTCGATGTCGCATCCCTAGCGGTTACTCGTGCAAAGACACTTTTTAAGTTTTTAACGACTCCAGCTCCTTAGAGATTATTAGATTATAAATACCCTCTCTACAAACAACATGGACATTTCCAAATTATTACAGCAAAGAACTCTCGATTCTTAAATAAAGAGACTGAAATTCCTTCGCTTTAAAAGAAAACGTCTTTTCCCAAAATTCCAACGCTATATAATTTCAAAAGTGAAGGGGAAATTGTCGATTCATTCCATACTTTTCTCCGTCGCCCATTACGAGCACACGTTTCTCCCAACTTTCAGTTTAAAATTACTGCCCTTGTTGCGTCAAGTTTTAGAAAGCAGGGTGATCGGATTGGGAGCCAAGATAGAAGTGGTCTGGTCGATAGGTAATGGCTTCGAGTATAGTTCCAACACCCGAAAATCGTTTCTCGAAATAAACAAGACTCGCAAGTGGCGCTTGAAAATTACGAGACTTCGGTCGTTGAGCCGGTATGTGAAGAGAAGCTTGGTGTTAACTGCGGGGCTTTCCTTCAAAAGGAGAGATCCCACTTTACCCGGTAGCTGCGATGGAAAAAATATTATCTAGTATGGCGCGTTAGTCTATTTTCAGAAATCTGAAGCCAGCCGAATCTTACTTGTTTCATTTAGAAATGCAATATACTCGTAAGAGCGTTTCAAATGTCATTTGAAATTCATAAAAAACCCAAAGTAATAACTGTAAGAAAACTATAGTTAGAAATGCATGGCTGTTTCAGTGATAAGGATATATCTAGCTTTGAGGCGTGGGAATTAAGGGATTTGAACTGTTCGAAGGAAAAAATATAAATCATTGGTGACTAAAAATTGCAATAAAAGCAATAAATTGAATATATATATATATATATTCAATTTATATATATATATAATATACTATATATATATATAATATACTATATTCTATATATACATTCTATACATACAATTCTATATATTCTATATATTCTATATATACATTCTATACATACAATTCTATATATTCTATATATTCTATATATACAATATACTATATATAATATATATATATATATATTCTCAGGTGTTTGGTCTGTTAAAAGCTGAGAGAAAATGGGTTACAAGAAAGCATATTAGTTAAATTAAATAGCTTATAACTACTACGACTGCTAATTTATTTTGATACAAAAGTGATGCGTTTTGTCAATTTCCATAAACTATCTCTGAGCAAAGCAAACTCCTCCAACTGTTCATTCTACTTTTTCAAGGATTGAGAGTTGAACTCGAATAAGTTTTCAATTGTTTTTGATACAAAGCATGCAATTTTATCAGTTTCCACAAACTACCTCTGCTCAAAGTAGCTGAAAAAGTTGTCGAAATATTTCAAATAATCATCACATAAGACGGCCTCGGCGAATAAACCTAATAAAATGCAACCTGTTCTTTGTCTAGTCAATTCCTATTTGAATTTGAATGAACTTTTCAATTATTTTCGAGCCTCCCCAAAATACTAAAGAGTAAAACAAATTAAAAAGTTGTCTTAACACTACAAGTAATTATCTCGCACTACGGCTTTCAACGAATGAGTTCTCAAAACGAACTCCAACTCATTCATTTTCCAGTCTCAACTTTCATAAGGATTCATATTTTCATTTGTTTTAAGATTTCAATCACTTTTTATAGTTTCCACGAGCTACCTGGAAGTAACACAAATTCAGATGTTGCTGAAACACTAAGTATTCGCCTCACACGACGGCGCTCACATAAATTTTCAAAATGAACTCCAACCAGCTCATTGTCTGTTCAGTTTTATATGGTTTCATATTCAATTCCAGTTACATTTTCAACTAGTTTTTTTGTTTCCACAAACCGACGGGGGGGGGAGGATAAAACAAATATAAAGTTGTCAACACTCTCCACGTAATCACCTCAAACGACAGCTTCGGGCGAAATAATTTTCAAAACGAACTCCAACCCATTCATTGTTCACTCAATTTTTATAAGGATTGTGGGTAAGTATTTATTTGAATCAACTTCACACTGGAGATACACAACGGTGTATTGCGATTTTTGATAGCTTCTAAACTAACTGGAAGGAAATTAAACGTTATAATTGAAACACTTCAAGTATTCACCCCACACGATGGTGTTCGATGAATAAATTCTCAAAACGAACTCCAACCTGCTCATGGTTTGCTCATTTTATAAGGTTTCTTCGAATTAAGAATTCAAGTATTGTATAGTTTCCTCAAACGAAGTGGGAGTAAAACAAATTCAAATTGTTGACCGAAGCACTCCAAGTAATCTCTTCACACGAGGGTTCTGGGCGAAAGAATTCCCAATTATCTTACTGGTTCATTGTCTTCTCAATTTATATAAGGATTGGCATTGAATACGAATAAGTTTTGTGATATTTTTGATAGTTTTAAGAACTACCAGGGATATAACAAATTTTTATAGTTGTTGAAACACTTTATGTATTTCCCCCACACGACAGTGTTCGGCGAATAAATTCTCACAACCAATTCCAACCCTCTCATTGTTCGGCTTAAATTTATTTCTGAGTTAAAAATTTTCCACATGTTGTAGACTTAGCTGAGCATACAAAGGAGCATCAAGATATTTAAAGGGTGACATGACGTCAAATGCTAATTCCTGCAGGAGTCCCGCTAGTAATGAATTGCCAAGACAGAGACGCAGTTAGACAGAATTAAGTTTAAAATAAATTTATATGGTTTTCCCTGACAACGTAAAAGATTAATTATTTCACATGACGGCTTTTGGCGAAAGAATTCTCAAAATTAGCTCCAACCTGTTTAACGCCCACTCAATTTTTAAAATAATTCAGTTTTGCTATTCGTATTAAGATTTCAAACATTTTTTATAGTTTCCACATTAACTATCTGGGAGCAAATGAGATTTTATAGTTAATGAAACACTTCAAGTATTAACCCCCGACGACGGCTCGTTCGGCGAATAAATTCTCAAAACTATCTCCAACCCGCTCATTGTGCAGTTTAAATTTAATTATGAGTTAAAAATTATCCACGTGTTGTATACCTGGCAGAGCACATAAAGGAAGTATCTAGGCATTTAAAGGGTGACGTGACGCCAAACGCTAATTCCTGCAGAAGTCTCGCTAGGAATGACTTACCAAGACAGAGACGAAGTTAGACAGAATTAAGTTTTAAATATATGGTTTTTCCTGACAACGTGAAAGTAAAACACATTAAAAGTTGTCGAAGCACTCCAAGTAATTATTTCACATGACGGCTCTTGGCGAAAGAATTCTTAAAATTACCATCAACCTGTTAAACGCCTACTCAATTTTTAAAATAATTCAGTTTTGTTATTCGTATTAAGATTTCAAACATTTTTTATGGTTTCCACAGGAACTATCTGGGAGCAAATGAAATTCTATAGTTAATGAAACACTTCAAGTATTCACCCCACACTACGGCTCGCTCGGTGAATAAATTCTCAAAACTATCTCCAACCCGCTCATTGTGCAGTTTAAATTTAATTATGAGTTAAAAATTTTCCACGTGTTGTATACCTGGCAGAGCATATAAAGGAAGTATCTGGGCATTTAAAGGGTGACGTGACGCCAAACGCTAATTCCTGCAGGAGTCTCGCTAGGAATGAATTGCCAAGACGGCGGCGCAGTTGGACAGCCTTCAGAAAACAAAAACTAGTACTCCTCGCTATTAATGAGCTATATATAACGCACATCGTAGTCGCTATGTTATTCTGAGCCTGCAACGAGTGACTGATGACTTCATAATTGAAAGTGCCATGAAAAGTGTAGAATGGGTGTGATGAAAAAACAAGTCTCGCAGTTTAGTAGACATCAAAGTGAATCTCCCCAAACAATGGTAGTAGTTGATGATCCAAAAACAAATTTCCCATTACGGCAGAAATAGATCCTTTTAAATAGATCCCGATGTGTGTAGGACTTCTCGTGTTTTGATTTATTATGGTGTTCTTTGATATTTTTGTAAGAGATTTCGATTTCAGATGGAAAAGAAAGAGCAGAGGATAATGGAGATCCATATATCTCGTGAAGTTACTTGTTGGGAAGGGAATATTTTGGGATATAAATAATTTTAATTGTCTAAAAGGAGGGATCTCGATAGCAATGATCTTTTTTCCTTTTTTAAATATCAAGTCCTTAATAATTAAGTAATAGGATATTTTAAAATAAACTGTGTAAGAAATAAACTGAAATCATAATTATCTTTCGATTTGCAGACATTAAGGCAGCCTGTTAATATTTTTATAAGATATTTCGATTTCGGATGGAAAAGAAAGAGTAGAAGATAATGGAGATCCATATGTCTCGCGAAGTTACGCGTTGGGAATGGAATATTTTTGGAGATAAATTACTCTTCTTATCAAACTAATAAAACAACATGCTTGAATATAATATATTCATCGACTCTTCATGGAATAGGCTAAACAAGTGGACGGAGTCAATATCCCCTTGATCTCAGAAGTATAAGTCTCGTAGGTTTGGGAATCGAGGTTGCGTCGATTGGTTATCAAAGCGAAGACTTATTTTTCACCACGCTCGTCAATTAGTCATGCATCAGGATTCGTGTTATCTTCCAACACCTTCCACATGGCCTACCCCTGAGGTCTTCAAACCGAGCGATCGGACGAAAAAATAAGAAGCTGCGAGCACAGGCTCCGTCTGTTTCATTAGAAGGTCGATGTCAAACTGCCAGTTGAGTTATCACTGTCACATTTTCAGTACTTAATTCAGCACACGAAGAAAAAAGATACGTGGGAGGTAATTTGAAAACATTCAAAAGGCAATATATTGGGACCGCGATAACCCGGTTGGAAAAGTAACGGATTATAAATCGGGGGTTGCGAGTTCGAATCCAAACACACGTGAGTACAAGGGAGGATGGTGCCTGTTAAATCTGTCGTGGACTCAAATGTCCTCAAGTTGGTGGGGTGTGAAAGTTTAGAGAGTGAGTTGCCAGCTCAGTTATGACCTCGGATCTTTCTCGTCGTGTTTGATACCGGACAGTCACCAATCGCCCGCTGTCTTGCTTCAGTGCCACGCTAATTAAATACCCTCCTACCAAAAAGCAATACATTGTACGGAAATGTTTTTCTGTAATGCTAAATAGCATATTTTTTGTACCAAACTTTTAGAATAACTAGAGGGCTCCACCACCTGCTCTTCTACGCTCGCCAACCCCCTGTAATTGCTATGCAATCCCATCGGTTTGCTTCGCAAACCAACACTCCTTTCGCAAGTGTCTTGGTGAGGGTCAGGTGTGAATGTGTTTTAGTAGCAGCATCGGAAAAAAAAATACCTTCTCTCCATCCTGTTCCGTATACAATTTCGAACAAACCATATTAGTTTCGCAATTTTCTGACGAGAACTTTCTCGGGAAACAGTCTGAGAATCGAGAGTAAAAAAGTCGAGTTTTCAATCCTCCAATGGCGAAACTAACTTAATAATTCGTATATTCCTGATTCGACTTTCCGGGCCATAACGTCACAGCGAGTTTCACTAACCGTTTGATCTTCGCGATGAACAATTGTTCAGTATGACGAAATTATACTTTTCATCGCATCGAATTTATTTATAAACCAATTTTACAAATAATTATACCATAAGAAAGAGAGCTTTCATTCTAAGCTTTCACGTGGTATTTTCAAATTTTAAAACTAATAGTATTAAGCTATAGATAGGACAGTTTTAGTTTTGTATTGGATATTACGATCTAAAAAATACGAAATTTGTATGACCAACATTTAATCCCATCGAATTATTTATAAACCAGTTTCAAAAATAATTGTACCATAAGAAAGAGTATATTCCAAGGTTTGCAGTGATGTTTTAAAATTAAAAAAAATAATAGTAATAAGCTATAGATATGACAGTTCTAACAAACAAATAACGAAAACTTCCCAATTTTTCTCGAACTTCAAAAAAAATATATATTACTAGAAACCAAATTGAAATTTCTAAAAGAACTCGACAAGGTGCAAAAATTTACGCTAAGAAGTAACTCTTGAAAGAAACCTAACGATTGAAGATTGAAAATTTTGTTCGGGTTTTGCTCATTCGCGTTTGAAATTTCGCTTTTTTTTACTTTGACACCAAACAATGCACCCTAAACCAATAGCCGTATCAGAAAAAAAATCTTCTTCATCCTGTTCGCTGTACAATTTTGAACAAATCATCTTCGTAATTTTCTGATCCGTACTTTTTCGGGTAACCGTCTAAGAATCGAGCGAAAAAAAGTAAGTTTTCAATCCTGAGGCGGGCGTTAACTTTTTTTTAATATAGAGAGATAGATATGCTCTATAATAATATACTTTTGTGGTAGTTTAACGTCACACTGGAACAACACAACAGGCTATTGGTGACGGTCCGGGATTAATCCCAAAGGGAAAGATTCGAGGACACTTCGTAATTTTGAGCTACGGTTAAGCTAATTTTATGAAAAACGACTTAAAAGTACAAATATTTAAGTTTCTCTAATTGAGTACTTTTAGTTTTGTTTTCTCTACTAAAAATTAATTGAGAAACACAAACGAAGTGTCATTTGAAAGAGACAAAAAATAGGCTTTCGAAATCTCAAAATCAATATTTTCGAAAAAACTTTTGATTCCAATACTTTTCTAAAAATGGTAACCCAATGTTCGTAAGCTACATCAAATGAAAATAAAAAAACACTGAATACAGCATCATGACAGCGAAAAACACTAAAATCGACTAAAACCATGCCAAGGTCTTGTCATTCCAGGCACCATCATTGCCATCTTGTAGCGATTGCGGAATGACTCAGCATTTACATCACTCAGATTGTTAATCTTTTGAAGTTAAAATGGCGTCATCGAGGCTGCCAAGTTTACATAGAAATTCTGTTGAATTTATTTGTAGTCGTTTACGTGGTGTCACAAACACGTGCCACAAAGAAGATTTAATGCGCTCAAATATTTCCGGAGCTTATGCATCTTAGATATTTTAAACGAATTTTATTGCTTTGAATAAATTTTATAAGTATACTGATGGTGCAATTATTTTACGTTACGACGGAGGTTCCCAAATGTCTGGAGTGTTCTTGATTAAATATTTCTAAGCTCCATCTCCTTTCTACGCATTGTTCGAGACAATGTTACTAAATAAATTAATGTTGGGGGAAATAGAAATCCCAATCTTCCTACGGTACACTACAAAACTAGGGTTTGCATATTACCGACGTCCTCGTTGTCGATAAATTACCGACGAAAATTCTCAATACTGGTTTTAAATTCTAGTTTTTTCCTTCGAGAGCTGATTTTAAGCACATTTCTGAAAGGCCGGAATTTGCTGTTGTGGAAGCAGAGACGAATTTTTTTGTAAACACGTAAATATTTATTTCCCAATAAAAAATTTTTTGAAAAAGGGAAGCAATCAGTTTTTACTTCCAACGGAGTATACCAAATTGAGAAAATAAGCCAGAGTTCTCTTTGGTTTATTGAACGAAGGGTCACTTTTGGGTACTGATAAACATGCTGGTATAGGACAGCATTTATAACACATAATTTGATACCTGACGTATGGTATTAAAAGCAAAGAAAACATAATAATAAAATATCTCAGCAAAGAAAGCCAGTAACGATGCTTTCATAACGATAATTGTCATCAATCTTGAAAACTAGTTAAATATTACCGGTTTCTAAACCCTATCAACTGTTTCGTCCATACACTGTACGTGCACTCTTTTCAGTACTCTCCTGATTTGCTCGTGCACTGTACGTGCAGTTTCCTTCCTTGGTTTCTTTTCTGCGTTTCCCGTATTTTTTCTACCTATAAGGTTTTCTAGATTATTAGTCAATTTGATTTTTTCAAAGCGATGAATTTTAAACAGAAAGGAGAAATAGGTTGTTGTCCTATTCATTTCTGAGTCTGATGTTGCCGTGTGTATTTTGCCCAGCTTTGGCGATGTCGATTATTATTTTCACGCTTCAAATCTTTTCTTAGGGATGACAATTGATGGTTTGAAGAGCAGCTGCTATTGCAGGGCAGGTGAATATATGATGAGGTGTAAGTTGGCAGTTGTTACAATGTCTGTACGTTCTGGTTCCATCAAGTTAATTTCCTGTTCTAAGACTGGATATTGTGGTGTTGGGTTTTATATACTACGATTAATTTCACAAAATTCGTTGTTTTATTTCAATGTTTGTGATATGAGTTTGAATTTTTTTATCTAAACATTAGAATCAGTAAGTTATTGGGGGTTTGATCAGCATTTAATTATCTGGTTTGCCAATTGGTCTGCAGCTGCATTCCTTTCAATGTCACACGTGCGGGAATACACTGAAGAGTGCACATTTTCTCTAAGTATATGAGCTTGTGCAGAAGTGTATAGATATTTTGGGCACATTCTAAGTTGTCATTATAGCTATTGCTTCTAGGCAGATCTGGAATCGCTAAGATAGTAATTGCTGTGTTGATGAGAGATTTAAGTAAGTTTTAAGAGCCTTATTATTAGTTATGAGTTCACTGGTGAAATTGGAGGATATTTTTTTCTGTTCCAGCCTTTATTTGTAATTCCTCAGAAGAAATAGGTAAGTACAATAAAACGTAAACCATGATTTGTCTTTTGTTCCAAAATTGCAAAGCTTTCTTCTCTGTAGAACGTAACTCTTTGAAAAAACCAACTTTTAGGGTAAATGTCTACTACGTTGAAACAATAGAATTCTTCCAAAATATTAAATTTCAGAAATGACTAGAGGGGGATTCAGGGAAGTCAGAGAGCTAACGCTTTGACTTCCCTGTGAGATCTTCTTTCTTTTATTTTCTTGTAAAATGGTCTTTTTAAATCTTCTTACTTCAATTGAAATAACATTAAAAAAAATTAAATACTGTGTAAATAACTGTAAATAATTTTATATAAATTAAATCGAAAAAAGGTGAATGTTTAACTGGCACGCCATTTTAAAATGTAGCCTTTCAGTTCAAGTATATACCTCTTGGTTCCCTATAAAATTATTCTCGATCTGCATGATTTAACATTCGAACAACTGAGTATCCTACTTTTCATCAACCCCGGTATAGATAAGAGAGAAAAGTTCTGGAATATCGAAAATTAATATAGGCTTCCATGGTTCTTGGTAAATCTGAGATCTCATAACAGGAAAGGATTCTTATAGATCAAACTCGAAGTAGATAAACATAATCATAATATACTCTGGTATTGACGAATCTGCTTCCGCATCTAACGTTACAGGTATAAGCTTGGTATTGGGGTTTGTTTAAAAGTGAACTAAAACTTTTCGCATTTGTACTTTATCTCTAAAGGTTCATACGTATAATTTACCCTTGCAACCAGCAGTCTTCACTGCATGATTTTTAGTTAGTTTTGAACCAATATAATATTTCCAAAGGATTCTATTCTAAGGAAAGGAGAAATAGAATATATATATCTCTCTTTACAAGGGATTATAATACATGGAAATTACCAAAATAATCTTACTAAATGATTCTTCTAATGTAATTACCAAAATAATCTTACTAAAGGATTCTTTTAAGGAAATTACCAAAAGAATCTTACTAAAGAATTCTTCTAAGCAAATGACTGATAGCATCCTTACAAATATTTAATTCCAAGGAAAGAAGCAGTAGAATGAAATTACAAAGGATTACATTCTAAGGAAAGGAGAAATCGAATCTCTTCCCAAAGGATTCTATCATATGGAAATTATCAAAATAATATACAGGATTCTATTCTAAGCAAAAATATAACGAACTGTATCTTTCCAAAGGATTCACTTCCAAGGAAAGGATCATTAGAATAATTACAAATGGTTCTATGTTAAGTAAATTAATAATTGAATCTTTCCAACGGATTCACTCTTCTAATGAAATGAGCACTGGAATCATTCTAAAGATCGGAATATTGCTTTGATTTTTCACCCAATAAATGTGGTTATTCAGCCGTTAAATGTGTTGTGGGGTAAAAGCAATACTACTATAATCGGAAGGAAAGCGTCTCAAAGGGTTAATTTAATATGGTACACGAGAATTTTTGAGGTTTTATGGCTCAGGGGTCATATTTGGACGTGATATACAACAGTAATTAATAGAGACTAACATAATGAAAGTTTCACTGACACAGAAGATAGAGAAATACACCCAATGAATCGAACCTGCGCCATCTACAGTTCGAAGGTTAATAGCAAAGTGGGCATACCCACTGAGTCACGACGGCCTAAGGTACACGAGAGAAGAAAGAACTGCATGTCTCTTAAAGTTTCAGATGTTACCAAATAGTTTATTTTTAGAAATAGTTTAACAATTTTTAGAAGAGATAATTGGATCGATTAGACGTGACTGGCTACATTGGACAAATCCAAGCGATAAAGGATGGGTAAAAATACGCCTTTGCAACGTTACTTCAACCCAATTCTTTAACAAAGCAATTTAATGGTTTGTCCCTCTGAACGTCGCAAGATTTCCGAGTAGTGTAGGATTGCATTTACTCCGTAACACACTTGATGCTTTAATAACTACATATTTCATAAAGAATCTATTTGGACTTATAATGTATAATATAAATCTATTTGGATTTACAATGTATAATATAAATCTATTTGGACTTATAATGTATAATATAAATCTATATGGACTGTTAAAATAAATAAATGGACTGTTAATATAAATCTATATGGACTATGTTATAACTTTATATTCCATATAATGTATTTTTTAAACCTTTAGAAACAGATTACATTAGTTCTTTCCTTATAATAGAATTTTTATTTGGAACTATTCTATTATTCTGTGAATAGAATATTTTGAAACGATTTTATTCGCCCATTCTGCAGTATAGAATCCTTTGGAAAGATTCCATCGGTCTTTTCCATTGATCATAGTTTTTTGGAATGATTCTATAGCTCATTTCCTTAGAATATAATATTTTGGACAGATTCTATATAGTATCCTTATCATAGAATTCTTTGGAAAGATTCAATTGCTTCTTTCGGTAGAGAAGAATTGTTTTGAACTATTATAGTGGTTCTTTCTTTAGTTAAGTATCCCTTGGTAATATTTTATTGGTCTTTTCATTAGAATTGAATCTTACAGAAAGATTGTATTGGTCTTTTCAGTAGAATAGAATCTATTCGAAATATATTTGATTGCTCCTTTTCTTAAATTAGAATCTTTTGGAAAGATTATCTATTGGTCCTTTCATTAGAAAAGAATATTAAAAAAAAATTATATTAGTCAAGAAGGTCAAAATTGTTTAGAAATCATGCAGTGGAAACTTCAGTTTGCAAGTTATAACTATGCATATGAACAGAGGGTTAATAAATCATACAAAACCCGTCTTCATTACAGGGTTAATAAATCATGCATTATTCCCCAAAATCATTAAAGTTGAACCAACAATACGAACTAATTTAATTCATGAAAAGCATTATTTGCAAAATATAGACAATAATTATTCTGCGCTGCAGTTATATTTGTGTTTCTGTTGTCTGTATTGTCGTTTTTGTGGGAATCTCTGGGAGCGATTTCTGTCTTTTCACTGCTGCTGATGCTACATTGGACCCATTGCTAGCCGTCTTAAAAATAAAATTGCGATTAAAGTTCACACCTTTCAGCGACAACATCCAATTTTGTGTGTGTGGATCCGAATTTACAATCTATACTAAAAAATTTTATCTCCAATATCAAATGTCAAGTGGTTTGGTTCAACTGTTTCTGGATTGTGTGGAAAATTTGAAGCACCAGTGTTAAATTAGCTTACCAGATTTTTATTCACATTTTTCGAGTTTTCCTATTTTATTGAGTTATTGAAGATCTTTAACAAAATCCTCATAATGTCTCTTTTCTAATTTAATTTTTAGTATGCACAATATGAAATATGAAATTGATATAAAAACATTATAATAGCAATCTTTGAACACATAATTTGGTGGAAATCTATTCAGGATATTTTATATAACACAATGTAGATTTTCAGTTCTTTCTCCTCCTCAAAGTAAGTCATGTATTTTTGTAAAAAATAACTAAAAATAGTGAATATTAAGATTTATAAAGTAAAAAAACTACCTAAAGTTGTACATCTTAGTGTCCCAATGCTTAGAATACAATACAATGAGATCTTATTAACCCTCCTGATGATTGTCTCTGAGAGGTATCTTGTAATTAGCAAAACTAATAAGGTATTGATGGACGAGATATCTCGTCCTTGAAAAAAATCTGACCAGAGTTTGATCTCATAATCATACAAAAATTGGAAATATCTTGTCTAAACCACATGTAGGGTTAATAACTTACTTTGCAAGGACCAATTCACCACGAGAAACATTAAGACTATATTTAAGGTGACTCTAATTCTGTAACACAAAATATTGCAATTATAATATTAAAATCAGTTACCGTACCTGTGAAAGTATGTTGTGCAGTTGATAAAACCTTCCACCAGGATTGACTGAATTAATCAAAAGTCAAGCAAGGTAAAAGGTAAATGCAATGTTCTACATTTGTTGCAGTTTCTTTTCGCATGCAAAGAAAACAATAAAATTACCATTCGAATGATTTTTCCTCTTACAAGCATTCAATGATGGGCAGTGATGAGATCGTGAAAACAAAATAGAATGGACGAAATCTTCTTCAAAGAATTTTATCGTCTAGTATAGCTTGATCAATGTCCTGATGGTGCTTAAAGCTAAATTTACCAAGCGGGTCCCAAGACACATTTTAACACTTATTTTACCAAGCGGCTTGAAGGACCCGTTTCAGCACTAAATTTATCAAGAGGGTCAATTGACCCTTTTTAACACTAAATTTACCACGCCGGTCAAAAGACCCGTTCTTAATTTTCAACTTAAAATAACTTTTAAGTTCCATCGCTTTTCCTCAGTTGACTTCAATACTTTTACAGAAATGTTCTCAAAAAGTTAATTGGTAATATATGTTTATTTTCTTCACCTCGCCCAGCATTATACTTACATACGAAGTATACTTATTTTGACAATGGCGGGGTCATTTCTGAGATTAAGTATTTTATGTGCTTTTACCAATATTCACAACTCTAAAACTATTCCATATACACTGCTGTGCAAAATAATAAGCAAACACACCACTTTAAAGAGATACAGCGTGAGTCGTAGAAGGGCAGGTGTGCCTTGATTTATCCTGAATAAATACCCAGGTAGTGGTAAACAATGATACAACAGGTGAGAATATTTCTAGGAAAGAATATTCAATTATAACTTGCTAGTAGGTTTCAGACTTAAAAAAAATACTAATACGTCAGCAGCTTCGACAAGATCAAGCAAAGTTACTAATATGTGTAAAAAATCCCTAATAAGGTGCTGTCATGAAAATAAAACCACCAAAATCTGCTCTCAGTGCAAGAAATATGTCTTCGGAAAGTGTTCAGTAGAGCTTTCTTGCATCTATAAAAATGTGACAAGTAAATCGATATTATTATAGAATACTCAAAAAATAGTGAAGCAGCTGAATAAAAAGTCAAAAATATCTTACGATTATTGAAATTTTGTTTATAATCAATAAATTATTTAAAAAAAAAACAATTTGTTTATCATTTCAAGCACTAATTCCACGGTTATCTGATTCCAAATAGAAAACGGATGATTTAAATCGTTTCGGTAAAAATAGATGTTTACAAAAGGTTGGTAAATTTTGTGTTCATTCTATACTGAATTGATGAAGCCAAATATGCTATAATACAATCGACAGAGAGATCTTTTAAAATAATATAAAAGGGGATTTTATATGATTTTTCTTGGGTGAACAGAAATTTCATCTTATTCACATTTTGTCAAGATGCCAAATATAAATTTTACTATCTAGTTCGCGTTTGGTTTATTACTTTACGGTCATTTAATGCTTCACCCCCCCCCAATAGCTAATAAGTACAGACTCCAGATTAAAGTATCTGTTTAAAAAATGAGATTTTGGAGCTCCTAATTCTAAAGATGGACATTTTCTCTGCTGTTCGCAAACCAAAAATTCATAGTGGAATAAGTAAAAAAGAGATATAATGCGTGGAATATCAAGGTGTAATATAACGAGGGTTACAACAGCATGGTTCATTATCTATGAATAAGTATGCTCTTTTCTTCTCTCTTAAACAAAGTTTCACAGTTTCAAGCAAATCAATATGAAATATTAGTTACTTAAGTGCCTTTATTTCCCTACCTTAAACGACGTCAGGACTAATGCTTACAGGAGCCCCTTTCATTCGTCATAAATAAAGAGACAGTACTTAATGCCGTTAATGTACCAGGCAGAATAAAAGGCAGGGCTTTGATAAGCTGTTTCTGCTTAAATAACAGTTTGACCACAGCTATAAGCTCTTCCAAATGTGCCAGGAAACAGTGACAAGATTCGAAGATAAATTGACTATTATCTTTTATGAAGCGTCATTATCGCTTCACTTTACAGGGGACGGTAAGACTGAACTATGCATAATTAAAGCTCAACACTAACGCTTGGATACAGTCATTCTAATACTATTCTCGCAATTTTAGGGGAAACAATTCTAAGCGTATTGTATTGCTTTGCATGTGCTCTAAGTATTATACCAATCTCTTTAGAAAGACTTGGGTTGATTGTCATTTTTATATACAGCAGAACCATGATTATCCGAGGCAATGTGGACCGAAGCCATTTCAGATAACCAGATACTTGGATAATTAACACAAAATAGCTTATTCAAAACAGAAAAAAATGTATTGTTATTGTTGCTAATTAGTCCTGGTCTAGCCGGTTGCTAGACCAAGTCTAACGAGTTATTCGTTATCAAGTAAATTAACCCTCCTGGTGATTGTCTCGACGAGTTACCTCTTAGTAAAATCGTCCAGATCTTCACAGATAAGATACTCGTCAGTAGAAGAAAACAGACCACATCTTGATCTCGTCATGATCAAAGAATCGGAATAATCTTGATGACAAGATATCTCGTCATTAGAATAAAACAGACCAGATATTGATCTCGACATAATCTAAGAATCGGTAAAATCTTGATGACGAGATATAACGTCATCAGAAGAAAACTAACCAGATCTTGATCTCGTCATCATCCAAGAATCAGCAATATCTTGACGACGAGATATCTAGTCATCAGAAGAAAACTGAACAGATCTTGATGCCGTCATTATCAAAGAATCGTCAAAATCTTGTTGACGGGATATCTCGTCATTAGAAGAAAACTGACCAGATCTTGTCATCATAAAGAAACAGGAATACCTTGATGACAAGACGTCAACAAAATTGTTCAGATCTTGATAAACGAGATATCCTGTTGAATCACTTAAGTAATCAGTATTATATAATAAGTCTTAGGGGGGCTCATTCCAATACAGGAAATAATATGGTTACTAGAGGCGTGTTCCCCCTTTTTTAGGACAAACTGGACAACATTTTTGACTATTCAGGATTTTCATTCTCCTAGCGTGCTCTCTTCGTAATCTAGACAATGCCTTTGTTTTGGATAACAACTAATGCGAAGTTAAAGAATCAGGCATATCAAGAGCATCTAAAGACTCCTTTGTCAGTATCAAAATTTACTGTACTACATGTTACATTCGCTGCTACCGAAAACGAATCTCATAAAAAACAAGGATTAAAATTAATCTATACTAAGCATGAATAGCAAAGAAACTGAAAAGTATGTGTAGCTGAGGAATTTATAAGTACATCATTTATAAAGTATATTAAAATAGGAGTAAATTACTAGCTTATAGTACTGTCAATTAATCGGTATGGTGAAATCAATCGCACCGAAATTTATTTTTGAAAAAAAAAAATATATATATATTATTTTTTGCTTTACACGTGTTTTCTATCCAGCAATTTTTCTTAGTCTCAGTTGTGGAATATGGTGTCTATGATCACTAATCATTGTAATGCACATTTTCATGGCCTGAACGAATCCTGCAATTTAATGAAGGACCTGGTGTATACAGATTTTTGTTCGTCGTTAAAATTACGAAGATGTATGCATGCATCGTTTAAAAAATATTCAAATTTCTTACGTAAAAGACGTATTTAAGAATAAGATAGCTCCTCTTTTGACAACAAAATCCGAAATCAAGTAATTTTTGATTATTTTTTAGTATAGTATGGAGATGGTTCCTATAAGCTAATAACATATATTCCTTGTATCGAAAATGGAGCTCTTGATTAATTGAGACTTAGAAACGTGCGTCCTCTTCTAAAATCGATTCCCACACAAGTATGCGAATCTTTTGAACTGCTCTGAAATCGATACTAACAGAAGTGTTTAGATCGATAAGCACATGTGAAAGTGTGCGTTGTATCAGACTCGTTTTAATGAAAGTTTAAATGGCATGAGAATGATAATTAATATTGGTGGTGTTCATGTCAGAATGTATCATGATGCTCACTTAAGAGTTTTCAGAACTTCCCTGCAGAAAATTTAACCCTCTGAAGGGTTCGCACTAGGGATGCGACATCGATGTCGATGTTTTCAGGACATCGATGTTTTTTAAGAAACCGATGTATTTAACATTGATGTATTGGGATCGATGTTTTTGTAACATCGATGTTTATACTGGTCGATGTTTTTACGTTGTCGATGTTTTATTTTTAAATAAAAAAGTACCGTTATAAAAATTTAAAAAATAACCAAGTAGCATAATTTTCATAATCAGCAAATTGAACATATTTTGAGACCAAAGTGACCAAAGGTGAAGGGTCTGAAAAGTAGGGATACGACATCGATGTCGATGTTTTCAAAACATTGATGTTTTATAAAAAACCTCGTTGTATTGGAGCTGATGTCACATCGCTAGTTGCTAAAACCAGTTATAAGAAATGGGGTAAAACGTTTAAATGCACTGAATTTTAAAAACACCGAAAATTTGGGGGCGATGCTTTATCAACATCGATGTTTCAAATTTCAACATCGATGTTTTGCTGTCGATGTAGCATCACTAGGTGCTAAACCAGTTTTAAGAAATGGGGAAAAAAGTTTAAATGCACTGAATTTTAAAAACATCGATGTTTTTGGAACGATGTTTTATCAACATCGATGTTTTGCTGTCGATGTCGCATCCCTAGTTCGCACGAATAATTCCACCCTGCAATTTGCAGTTTTCGCATTAATTCCAACGAGTTCAAACCGTCTTGACCAATAGAACCTTGAATTATTTCAACCAATTGATGTTTTTATGTGTGTAATGATGTCACAGCAATTCCACACTACTCACAAAAATTGGGGAGTTTAGAGGGTTTTAACAAAAGCGTAAAATTTGCTTTGGCCGAATTTTTCCGAAGGATTCTATTCCAAGGAAATGACTAGTAGACTATTTCCAAAGGATTATATTTGAAGAAACAGAGCAACACACTCTTTCCAAGGAATTCTATTATATTTTGGTTAAACCGTTTGGGGCACAAGCACAATTCCGTCTTGAAAACTGCAGTCTTCCCTATATGACTTCTAACCAGTTTTATCCTTTTGACCGATAGAATACAAAAGATTATATTCTAAGGATAGGAGAAATAGACTTCTTCCAAAGGATTCACTTACAAAGAAATTAGCAGTTAATACGTTAAAGGAGAAGTTAGAAAGTATTCTATTATAAGCAAACAATTCCGTTGTCCCTTTCCTTATAATGGAATCATTTGGAATTAAATAATTACAAAGAATTCTATAAAAGGAAAGGAACAGCGGAATTTTTTTCCCAAAGAGAATACACTTCCAAGGAAAGGAGCAGTTGAATAATTTCAAAGGATTGTATTCAAGGAAAGAATTAATTGAATTTTTCTAAGGGATACTACAGTGCTCCAGACGGAGAGAGCCTTGGGGGTACGAGTATTTCTGGTTACACCACCGCTGCTATGGTTGGTTAGGTTTAATGGCGCAAGGTTGAAAAACGGATAAGCTGCGCCAAACGCAAGACTAAAAAGTAAAATTCATTGTATAGATAAAATAATAGTAAAATTATCAAAACCAGAAACGAAATTGTTTGTCATAAGCGATGATCCAATTTGCTAAGGAAAACACAAAGGGGTGTTGTGACTTAGTGGATATGTCCTGGGAGTTGTAGGTAGCTGGCCCAGGATTAGTTCTTGCTAGGTACATTCCTCCCTAAGTGTATTTCTTCTGTGTCAGCAAAGCTTTCAGTGTGTGTATGTCTATTGATATTGTGTGTCTGGCGCAGTATGGCCCAACTTGAACTCTTGCACCAATAAACACCAAAGCAAACCAACTAATGATAGTATATGAAGCAATTAGTCAAGTAGTAAAAATTGCCATGGGAGTAAATGATAATTTTAAAATTAAAATAAAATGAGTAAAAATCTGCATTTATGGCACGTCGATCAACAATAATAAAAGGTATTTTGACATGTGAAAGAATGGATCAGGAGAAGGTTTCATTCGAAATCTTGAAGAGGTGAACAATATTATATACAGTTAAGAAAGAACCAATGGAATACTGGCATGATCCCTGAGAGTAAATTCATTGGCACTTTCGGAATTAACCCTCCTGGTGGTTATCCCGACTATGTATGTCGTCCTTAACAAAACTGACCAGATCTTGTTGGACGAGATATCACGGCATTAGATGAAAGCATGATCATGATCATTAGAAGAAAAATGACCAGATCTTGATCTCGTCATCATAAAAAAAATTGGCAATATCTTGACAAAGAGATATCTTGCCATTCACAACATTGGTCAGATCTGGATGAACGAGATACTTCGCCGAAATCTCTTTTGAGGGTTAGATGCACAAGAATGTATATAAAACCTAAACCAGTTCTCGAAAGGAAAGCTTTCTAGGGTTTTTAAGATGGCGAACAAGCTATCCAAAATGAAATAAATTTCCCGACCATATCATTGTTATCGCTTAATAACGTCGGGCAGAAACTGTTGGAAACTTAACGCATAAGATCAAAAGATTACACATTTTGAAGCACAGAGAACAGTCTTTCAACTGAGCATTACCGAAGATTTATTTCATTTTCCTATTTATCTTTTAGGAAATGGCATGAAGCCAGATTATTTTTAACAGTTTGTAAATTGGCCTCGTTTTCTTATCGCTCTATCAGAAAGAACAGAATTTCTTGTAATATTTTGAATAGTTGCCTGAATGGGATAAGTACACTCAGAAAAAATGTCTCCCAGTTCGAGAATTGCTGTTAAATCCATAACTCGGGTTATTATCAGAAATGAAATGAGTTTCCTGTGTTCCCAGAGCTTTAAGGAGGCCTGATTTGCCATCTTTTTAGTTGCTTTAATAGCCCTTAAAAAACCTTAATATTTGCTGAAAGACAAAATTTTTAAAAAGCTTTAAATTTTTCAAGAGCACTGAATGTTTTGTTTCACCTTCATTAATAAACCAAGGTCAATGGTACTAGTCCAGGGTCAACAAAAATCGAGGGCACATTTAAAGGTTGACTAAATATTGATACTTTAAAAGTGGTTGGGGGGTTCGAGTCCTAGTACTCATATAAGTTCACTCACCTGTGCACTCAATGGTAAATATATTGCTATTTATTCAATATATTAGCTTTAAAAATGTCAAAAATATCCTTGCATATGCTTTGAAAAGTCCTAAATTGTTTTTAGTTTTAAGAGTGGAACCCTGGTTTTTAATGCTCAATATTTATTTACAAATAGGCTTTAATACAGCGATAGATTTGTAAACGCACATACATAAAGTTTGATGGATAAAATCGATTCGTTTCTGAGCATGGTTAAATGTATTTAAACATTTAAGAGACATTAATTTATGCTTCAAACATTAAAGAAAAACAAGTCAACTGATATAATAGAATTGTAATTGAATTCTTTGGAAATATTAAGTTGTTCCTTCTTTTAGAGGGGCATTAGATATGCCCACTGTACTAGCAAAAAGCTAGTTGTAGGCGGCAGATTATATTAATCTCTGGCTACATTTCTCTTTTTTGTGTCATCAAAAACTGTCCTTGTATGTGTCTATTACTTGATAATGTATATCTTGTGCCTGGCGCAGCATGGCCAAATATGGCCTTTGCATCATAAGAAAATCACACACACACACACACACACACACACACATATATATATATATATATATATATATATATATATATATATATATATATTGTTGAATTAACGTCGTATTGCAGCAACACAACGAGCTATTGACGAGAGTCCGGGTGCATCTGGATGGGAATGATACGAGGACAACACCTCGTAATTTGAACCATGGTCAGAGGACGAGAACAGTACATAAGCTGGCACCACACTCTCCAAACTTCTACATCATCCCGACCGGGAATTGTTGGGAGAAAGAAAAGCAATTCCGTAACCATTAAAATGATTTGTTCATTAATTACATAATGTTTCGCCCAAAGTACAGGTTGATTCATAAGTAAGTATACAGTTTCCAGATGCTGTAAAACAGGAATAGTTTAAGACACGGTCCCCAAATGCGAACTGTTAGCTAGGTGACGTAGGCATTAGTGAGCGTGTCACGTGACCGGCGTTTTGTGTTCTTGAATTGAACAAAACGGAATCTGTCACAGTTGTGCAACGGCATTTTCGATCACGATTTGGAAAAGAACCCCCGACAAGAAAATAAATTTACGATTGGTTTAAAAAATTGGAAACTACGGGCTGTTTGTGCAAAGTTCCAAAGACAAGGACGACCGTGTGTGTGTGTGTATTGGCAGGATGTCGTCAAAAACTTTATTCATCCATTTGGATATCAAAATAAAAAAACTTTACTCTCCAATTGGATGGTGCACCACCAGACTGGTCAGGTGACATGTGAAATTAACTCTATTAACATCTTCTTCACCGATGGATTGGACAAAGCGCCGACTACAGCATGCCACTAACCCAATGGCCACTCAGATGCACTGATTAAATACCATGTGTCATTTTTCTTTGGGGCTACAAAAAGGATAACGTATTTAACCCTCCTCGTCCTGTTGATCAAGCGCAGTTGAAACAGCGTATCGCAACCACTATCACTGCGCTTGCTTCAGGTACCATGACACGCGTCTGGGCAGAAGTGGGTTACCGGTTCGATGTGTGTAGTGTGACAAAGGGTGCTCATATAGAACATCTGTGACTGTCTCTAAACAAACTTTAAACATTCACCTACACTTCTGTTACAGGTAACATAAAACATCTTACATTGTCACAGTTATATAGTGCGTTGAAATTGTATACTTACTTATGAATCACCCTGTATTTTATCTATTGACTTCAAAACCTATATGGGGCCGAGGTAATCCAGTTGGAAGAACAACGGATTAACAACCGGAGGGTTGCGAGTTCGAAAGTTTATTCAGTCAAAGGCCATCTTGCAGACGAGGGCTAGTGCACGTTTAATATGTCGTTGCCTCGAATGCTCCCACGTTGGTTTGGTGTGGAAGTTTGGAGAGTGGGATGCTAGCTCAGGTGTTGACTTCGTCATCTGATTGAGCTTGAAAACTACGACCCGTTGTCCTCGTATCTTTCCCTGCGGGATTGATACCGGACTGTCGCCTATAGCCCGTTGTATCGTTCCAATGCGATATTAACTATATACCTACTACCCGTTTTTAACCTTCATCCGCGTCACTTTTTTAGCAACTCTTTTAACTTTGAGGGAGTTTAATTGGTAGGAAACCCTATCCAAATATCTTTAACTTCTTGTTTAGCATTCGATTTTTAAAATGTATATAGTATCTTTTATCCCCATCCATACCATACATTCTCTAATTTGCTTGTATATATCATTTTCATGAATTCATTACTGCCATTGATGCCGTTTTCGTTTATTGATTGGTTCGGAATTCGATTGAGCCGTTCATCATCTGAGCGTTGTTCAAAATTACGTATTGTTGTCCTTGATTCTTTCCCTTCGGATTGACCTCGGACTGTCGCCAATAGCCCATTGTGTTGATCCATTGTAATGTTAATTGACTACCTACCCCTTCAACACCCACATTATTTTGCATTTTTTACCTCTTACTTTTGGAAGCCCCGGCACCAACAATATTATGGGAAGAAAAGGTGCACCCAGGAATTGGAAACCCAACAGAACATGCCACCTTCAAAGAATTCCTTCCAAAGTATCTGCTCCCCTCACCCCCCCCCCTGGTGGATACTATGCTCAACAAATAAAATCTTTTCAAAAATAAATTTGTAACAGTAGGAGTTGTTGGAGTGTTCGGAAATTTGAATTATACTTAAGACATACTCTTGCAAGACGGTCGATGATTCAGCACTTTAAAGAAATCGTTACAAAAGGATGATCTCAGCGTTTTAATAGACAACTTGAGTTGGAGAGAAAATCGATACTCGGGATATTCACATTGTTTTGAACGCATAATACAGGACACATTTTGAAGATTTCATTCATCGGATTAGGCTGTCAGCTGTGTGCGTGAGCGCTTGGGTTTGTAAAAAGAGATAATCCTACTTTTGTGCATTCTCTATTGGTTTTAGTCCTTAACCATAGCCCAATACCTTAGTCCTTAACTCATCCTATGAGCATCACGAGATTTTTGAAAAGTGTATAGTATTGCTATTACTCTACAACACTTTTAATGACCAAATTACCACATTTACTGATTGAAAGAATCTATGGTTTCTTCAACCTTTAGAAAGATTCCTATTGCTTCTTTCCTTGAATAGAATTCCTTCGAAAGAAATTTTTTGTTCCTTTTCTTAGAATGGAATCCTGTGAAAATATGTTCTATTGTTAATTTCATTAGAATAGAATCCTTTGGAAAGAATCTTATTGGTAAAGAATGGGATAGTTAGTTTGAAGTTATACAGTGAAGACTGCGGTTTTCAAAGTGGAATAATGCATGTGAACCCCTTAAAAGGTTAGAAGTAGATGCTAATTCATATGCGATATTTTTTATTTCCAGAAAACACCCCTGAATGAATACATCCGCAGATCACTTGTAACCTTTGGACGATTTGAGATGTTCCTTTCATGACAGTACGTTCTGAGCGTTGAAGTTCATTTCTGAAAAGTTTTGTGTTACAGTTCTTTCCGATGCAGAAATGTGATCGTTTCCGAACTCGGATTTAATTTCCTTTGTTTAGGAAAATCGGTTTTCTAGACAAATCTGTTCCGAACAGAGCCCGTGGAGTATTGGTTTTCCAACATTCTCGTTCTTCCTCTTAAAGATGGAAGCAATCAGAGCTCTTATTGCTGTAATCCATCAAGGCATCAAATCAATTGGTTTGGACATTGACATTTTTTGCATAAAAACGATGGTTAGTAACCAAGTACTGAGTTATTTTAGTTTGACATCACTAGAAATGTAGAAACGCTAAGTTTTAATATACCTTCATCCTCATAAAACATAATTTACTGTACTCTCAGCAATGCACATGGTGCATGTTCATTCTTGTTCAAGGATCTTCTAACGGTCACGTGATACTACGTTACAAAAGTGTATTATTTTATATAGAATATTAAACACAGATTAATGCAATAATAGTTGAACTACATAATAATGCTAGTTCTTAGAAATCAATAATCTAAAAAATACTGACCAAACAATTTGTTCCTTTTATTGTATATATATATATATATAGATTTGAAGCATAAAAAAACCTAATCACTGGAAGAAAAGGATTTAATTTCTGTTTTATTCAATGTTCTACCTTAAGTTAAATTTAAATATTGCAAAGTGACGTAACTTACGGAATGCGTACAGAAAGAAAATACATTCTACTTCAAAATACTACCAGCATTTACATTAGCTTCACAGAAAAAGCCTATTAGAAAAATTATGTTACCGGTATAATATACGTTTCAATTCCTATTTATATCGACCAATTCAATAAATGATCTTAAAAACACGTTTTACTTCTCTGACACACTATATATATATATACACCCCGAGATGAACTTCAATTCTTATTTACCGTACCTTCAGGAATTCAGCGAAAGATCTTAAAAACGTCTACTTTAAAAATACTATTGCCACCTACATTTAGCTTTACAGGAAAAGCCTCTGGTGGAAATCATGTTACCGGGGTAAAAACCTTCACTTCCTATTTACGTTGTCGAATACTCAGTGAATGATCTCAAAAATACGGGCATTCATAATTTTCGTATATCTCAAGTATTTAAAGTAAAAGTCTGTGCACCATATAAACTTCGGAAAATCTCTGAGAATGTTAACTACTATACATCACGAGCAAGTACTTCACCCAAGATTTATGTTCCGTTGAGTCCCGTTTATGATGGCGCATATTTTATCGTCTTTGGAGAAACGTTTGGTCTGGAATCTTATGAGCTACGACTGATGCTGCTTATTTTGCAACTCACAACTTTCTATAAGGGTTAGATGGAAATTGCAAAAAAGTTTTTATTCATACACGTACCATAAAAAATAGCAATCTCTATATAACTCTAATCATCTGTATTCGTCAAAATAATATTAACTCGATGTATTCACTCAAAATTAAAAGAATTTTGTTTTTTAATAGGAGTAGGAAAAACTAGTGCAAACATGAACCAATACCGTATAAAAAAAATTACTGATTAAAACTAATTTCACTTATAGTCATTTTGGAGAAATTTGGTGGCGTGAGATTTTGAGTGCAAACAAAGTAGAAGGAAAAGAAGATTTTATTTCCTGCTATCCAAATGCTTTTGTATAATACAAATCGGGGTTGTCTCCGTTTTAGCAACGTGAAGAGTTTAATCTAATTAGCGTTGATCAATCAACTATCATATATAAATTCGGAATTGAGATTCTTTGGAATTTTAATCGTATTCGAAAAGGAAGTCATGTGATAATCACGTTGCGCCACGAAAACTATCGCCACCTACGTTTCGCTTGACAGAAACAAACGATATACTTGAAGCATAAATAGACTGAGCATTGATATCGAGAGGAGCTACAAAAAGTGTGAACAAGATGTTAACTAATATTCATGTGACTGCTTTGTAAAAAACTGATATGAATTATCGATTTTGCATCATATTATCTCGTTTGATCACGTAACATTTATGACAGGTAGATGTGTGAATGCTAATTTCTAGAGTTTTAACAAAAATGGGGAAATCGCTTAAGTCTACAAATATGTCACGCGGACTAAGCTGATGATGAATAAATGAACGGGCGTCTTCTTCCGTCTCATTGACCAATCAGATGATGGATATTCGTTTCCATCCGGCAGACGAAAGTAGTCTAAGAGTCACATTACTGCTAGTTTTGGTTACATGATCCTGGGCACATAAAAATATTACCATTCATGACTCTGCTATTATATTTCCTCTACGAAAGTAACATCATAAGAGAGCAACTGAAATTACATTCTTCTACCATGACAAGTTACGAAAGAGGGTTGATGGGTCCATCGATAGCTCATAATCATTTCACAAGGCTTTAGTGGACTGTATCTTTATTGCTCATAACAAACTGAAGATTGAGGAAGATGCTCTCATACACCTCCTCGCGGTACATGCTCTAACTCCACTGGCTGGGTGCCAGAATGTACATTTCCACTGTTATACATAGATGGCGCTGGCGCATTACAACATAAGATTTACTCGCTTCAACAAGGGTACTACAGTAACGAGGACCTTGCTCCATAAGACCCCAGGATCCACCCAATCCAAGACCAAACAATAACGCTCTCTGCATTTTGCTTTACAGAACTTTATGGGACGAATGGAACGTATTCGTCTTCACCATATCTTCCCTTATTTGTAGAAAGTTCTCGAAGAATAAGATTGAGAAAGTTTGTTCAAGGTACTAAAAAGTAATTTGAAACTAGACAATTATAAGCTATATATATAAACAAGTATATTATTATATAGTATTCATTATCCTGCGTAGTTATACCAATTTTGCTCATTGGCTCTAGACTTCAACCTGTAAACAGAAAGAGATTGTACTAACATTGACTGACGTCAGATCGTAACATGTGAGTTTTAGTCTATGATATCACAAATGTTGTTCATCGAGTACATCTTTGTCGGACGTCTACGTAAGAGAAGCTGTACCTGCTGTGGCGGATGATCTTAAAAGTACTCTTAATACCAGTTGAGATCGCGAATGAATCGCAATGACTCCCAAATCATAACATTGGCGTTCAGCTCGTCCAGACAATCGGAAGCCAGGGTACCTAAATTGTCATTAAACGCTGTAAAAGGTTACCCAAGATCACATCAGGTGATATCTCAAATTAATTCCAACGCTCCCCAAATCATGACTCTGACATGACGATATGTCAATTGCAAGCAGCTTTGTCTCCGATACTCAAAACACCTACACCTCTATCGTCAGTTGAAACGTGACTCGCCAGGTAACGCAATTTATTGTTCTTCGCATATCAATGTAAGTATTTGAGACCCCATCGAAACTTGAGGCAGGTGAGGGTCAAATTAATTTCTAGTTATAAATTGCTAGATGACACAGACCGAATATCACTGTTGTGCAAAAAACTTTGATGTCGATCACTGGCAAGTTGGATATGTCTAGCATATCTCTCTGTCATATTATTTTGAAGCCTATTTTAGGATTTCTGCCCATTCGATTTCGGACTGTACATTCAGTCCTTTTACTCTTCACTGTACTGAAGTTAAGTATAAATTGCAATTCGGTAGTCACGTTGTTTAACTTAAGAAGTACGAACTTGTTCAAATCTGTCAAGTGAATTATTTGAGATTGAGTATTGCTATTGAGAGGAGCTTCAAAAGGTATCGACTCTGTGAAAAACTGACTTGGTTGGCCATTTCGGCATCCTATCGCCTTGTTTGAAGATATAACTTCTCATGGCAGAGTAAGTGTGCGAATGCGCATTTCTGCAGTATAGCGACAAAATGGTGAAATAGTCAGTCTACAACTATATCACGCTAACCAATCAGATGAATAAATGGATAGGCGTCTTCTCCCACTTCGTGGACCAATCATATAATGAAGGTTCATTTCCATCTTCCAGAATTGAATTGTCTAATGCGGCGTTTACGATTCTACGTCGTCCCTATGCGTCAAACTACGTCAAACCAATGATCGAGGAGAACAACGTGATTGACAGATGGGCGGGATTACGCAGACCCTCTCTGTAGCTTCGCAAGGACAAATTCGGTGGGTCCTCATCTCCAACTTTCGACGGATACGCGAGCATCACGTGACTTACTTTGACGAATAAAAATCCAGCATTTAATTTTTTGATGTCAATCGAGTAAACATCGCCTTTTCAGATAGACCATGGCTACCGAAACTTGTTAGTGAGTTGCTGATTGTGGGAGTTCAAAAATACATTATCTAACGCTGAGCATGCGTTATTTAAGAATTTGACTTCGAAAAGAAACGCATGGGCAGCTGTTTCAAAGGCCGTGTGTATTCTTTGTATGTACATGTCTTTACACTAATCTCTATTATGCATTACTATATGTCTATATTTTGTTTGCTCAGTTGCATCCGAAATAATAAAACCTCTTAGTTTATACTAGTGAAAAATTGTTTTAGAAGTTGATTTGTCGTGTAGCGTTTATTTAAACGATTATGAGCGATTTGTAAGTTTATTGGCAAATTAAAGTGAGCGATAGAAAAGCGCTGTAGAAATAGCTGTTTATTTTTTATATCTGAAACTATTGTGGTCTTAAATATTTGCGATGTAGGAAACTTCTGTTGTATAATTATTTCATTTCACCTCATGTTTTGACCAATCATTGTTACTTTCTCAACCGTACAAAACACGACACTTGAACTTCTACTGGAGTGCATAGTTAAGAGAAAATGTACAAAAAACTTCATCTGATTTTCTATATACAAATGTTCTCTCCCTGAGGTTGAGGTGCCGTCGTTTCTCGGAGGTTTTATCCACAGTTAGCTACCTACCAGTTGTAGTCAGCAAAGGTTCTATCTTTCCCTGGTGTATTGCATTCTTCGGTATCACAAAAACCTTTGTGTATGTACATTACTTGACATTATCTGTTTTTTGTTTGGTGCAGCCAAATATGACCCTTGCACCGTTGAAACCTAACCAAACCCTGAGATTTGTTTTTAGTTTTCCTAGTAATAGTGTTTGATGACCAAGATGCTTCAGTTCGCTTCTTCGAACAGAATTATTGACTTCATTAATTTTTCTACTGATAGTATTTCGTTTCCAGTTTAAGTCTTATTGTAGTCTACTGTTCCAGGGGGTAACAACCTCTATACATAGGCTTTCAACAAAGACTGAAAATTTCTTGATTTCCTCTGACTGGGACAGTCAGAGTAAATAATACTTTCTTTCGACACAATTTTTTTGCACGGACTGCAATCAAAGGTTTCACTGAAACGACTGGCACAGCCAGTGAAATCATTATTTCGATTCACATACCGAATATACACTGCACTGGAAGAATTATTGACTTCATTAATTTTTCTACTGATAGTATTTCGTTTCCAGTTTAAGTCTTATTGTAGTCTACTGTTCCAGGGGGTAACAACCTCTATACATAGGCTTTCAACAAAGACTGAAAAATTCTTGATTTCCTCTGACTGGGACAGTCAGAGTAAATAATACTTTCTTTCGACACAATTTTTTTGCACGGACTGCAATCAAAGGTTTCACTGAAACGACTGGCACAGCCAGTGAAATCATTATTTCGATTCACATACCGAATATACACTGCACTGGAAGAACGTGACTGCAACGAATACTAACAAATTTCCACATGTGGAAGTTTTTCAACACAATTTCGGCTAGCAACCAGTTAACCGAAAAGTACTTTCTGAGTAAAATGTATTATCAATTTTCTTGTGGTGAATTTGTATCGTTACAAATGGCATCAAGGGGCAGATTCTTTGTCAGAAGTAATAAAATCAAACGAAATGATACCGCTGCAAACTCCCAAATGTAATGGGCTCACTTCAAATCCACTACCTACCTTTATACAAAGTCAAAGAAAGTACATATTTGGAGTAACCTTAAAAAATTTCAAAATTCTGAATTTTAATTCCTGTATCAACTTAATTGTTTTTAATTCTTTTTGCAGAATAATATCTAACTTCGTTTAAGCGATGAAATGCTATCAGTATATGCAGGGACAGATCTTCAGTGAAAATGCAGTACCCCGACAGAAGATGCTGCAATACTGAGCAGTCATTAATTACAAAAAGTCACTCATTATTTTCTTAAAATATGGTTTGTTTAAATAATTCTGGTAATGTTTAAAATATGTCGTGTATCAAACAAAAACACAAAATGTAGTACTGTTTTGTTTTCATTTTACAACTATTGATTCAAATTGCAGTACCCAGGTAATTACTGTACTGTAAATGCATAAAGAGTGATTCCTGAAAGGGAACGCTGACAATATTCTAATTTATCACGAGGCAGACACTTTCTGAGAAGTTGATAATGTTCTTAGCTTTAAAAAAAAAGGCTTGCCTATTAAAGAGTGGTGCCAACAACTGTTCTGGAGATATGGGACGCGAAAAATAAGTTTGTATAGTAATAACACACTGTGGGTAAAATGAGCAATTATAACTCCTAACCTTTTTATAATATTTATGTTTGTAATTCAAAATTAGTGTTATTTTATTGATGTTTAGTTGCAATGCATTTACTGTACATCTGTTGGTGAGAAAACATTTCTATGTATGTTTACAAAATTAATTACCATACTGCTTCCTTCAATACATTTAATATTTGACCATAAATGACAAATATATATCACGAGTACTCAGTATCATAATTTTTCATCTCAGGCAATGTGTATAGATTTACATGTATTTAACTCCTCAAAAGCTCTGCTTTCAGCGAGTGATCATGTGAAATTTTGAAACATCCTTGAATACTCATCAAATCAAGACTGAAAAACCGCAAGTGATTCTTCTGTGAAATTTCTATCTCAAATTCGAAAATCACTGTTCTCTCCATGTTAAAAAAATATATATAACTAAATTTTGATTAATTCAGGTTTCAAAGTGTTTCTATGGAAGTTTTTATAATCTTATTATATATATACACCAGGATAATAATCAATATATTGCTTTAAACTATTTTAAGTAAGTGTTATAAGTAGTTATATAAAACATACTCCACTCCCAGTTTAATCAAGTTTCTTTTTGAGTTATTTAGAAATTCAATAATAAACTTAAAGTGTGATTTCATTTTTAATTCCATAAATATAAAAAAGTTAATACCCATAAGACGAATTTCATGACCAGTGATTATATAATTTGCATTTTGTTTACTTCATTTTATATTTCAGACTTTAGTCTCAAAAGAAGAGAAAGAAGCCAACTTCTGGAAGATATCAGATATTGTCAATGGCGAAAGAAGCACTTGAGCCACATGATAGTTTTGTAAATTCCATGGGGCATAGTTCGAATGTATATAAGTGAACCCTTGCTAATATTGATAGATTTATAAATAAATAAATTTAATACAAAGAATTTCTTGTGTGTGCATTTTTTACTGTTCATAATTTTTTAGTACTAGTTTTATGATAAAATTTGCAAGAAAACGTTCATAAATAATATTATATTTACTATAATTTAGAGTCAAAAATGCAGAAAAAGAATGAAACAATTAAAAAAAAATACTTATATTAAATAAACTAAATTCATATTTCTTAATGTTTTAGTTAAATATTTAAAATAGCACATTACATACATCATATTAGAGTTACATTTATTATAAATTAATTACTCTCATCTGTATTTACTTCACTTGTATTTTTCCACCTATCCATTTTATAAATTGAAAATATTTGCTCAGTGAAATGCATTCAATCCAAGTATTAAACATAAGTTACATAAATTTTCTTCGGATATTTTAATATGAAGTTTATATGAAATATTCAATTGGAAAACAAATCTTTGCATCGTTCTTGTGCTTATTATCTTATATATTTACTTTAAATTATATTAATTACTAAACAATGCTTATAAGAAAATTAAGTATGCAAGATACACAAATCATAAAATAGAGGACAATAGTAATATTTTGAAAAACTAAATCGAAAAGAATAAACGATAAATTACAATAAAAAGGACATGGTTACCATATACACGTGTAGTATACATAAATGAATTTCTCTAAGTATGAGAAACACTCAGCAATTTTCCTATTGTAATGAGCTGACACAAGAAACAGCTATTCTTAATTACAAGTACAATTAAAACCCTCAGTACAAAATAACATTTCTGCTGAAAAAAAATTAACTACGTAACATATCATTGGAAAATTACTTGTAACAAACGTTTCACTGACTAAAAATTCAATACTTCCCAACACTCAAGGTGAGTTTTTGTTCATTGATGAAATTGAATCCATCGATAGATATGCAACAGAATTTGCTAACAGTAAGGAATTAAAAAATCAAAGATGATAATTTGGTTGGAACAAAAGAAAAATAATCACTCGAGTTTAAAAAAAATCTTTGGCAGAAATGGAATGCTGAAAAGTTGAATTTATTGCACAAACTAAATGATAAACTATGCAGACTCCAATTTATTAAAGTTTAATTTATTCTGTTTAATAAGAAAGTAAATGAGAAATATAAAAAAAAACTGTAGTAGATTTTACAAAGATTTTTAAGAATATACAAATTTTCAAGAAAACGAGGTTTGTATGGATAGCTAAATTTGTGTTTAGTGTTTGGTAGGATTAAAATATAACGAGTACATCGAATACATATTTATTTACATTTTAAAAGCTAGGAAACCTCATCAGATATCAAACGTCGTATTTTCCTTCAATTTCACATAAAAGGCTCAGAAAGGAAAAAGATTTTAAAACAAATTAGTCATCTAATAACTAAATTTCATTTTGGTTCTTAATGCTCTGATTAAAATTAACACAGTCTCAGTTAAAAGTAGACAGTTGTTTTGGAAAGAAAATAGTTTAAATGTTGAGTTATCTGAGTATTCACAAACGGTACAATATTTTTGAGAAATCGTGATCTACTCGTTTATTCTATTTTTGGTTATGTTCGTAGTTAAAAGTTTCCAAAGTGTTTTTATTTTCGTAACGCTCTCACAAGTATCTACACAAATGTCTGTCCCATAGAAAAAGAAAAATAATACCCGTTCTTAAAATCGGTTATAATAAACATAAGACGGTAGAAAAAACGCTGGAAAAAAATACTGATAAGGATCAAGAAAGCGCGCGAAAAGTAAACGCGCCATCTAGTGTGCATAATCGAAAGCTGGTTATCTCGTTCCGACGCAAGACTGTAAACGGCTATCCTTTGCGTATGCGTTAAGGCGGAGCCAAACGCATACGGACGACGAAGGATCGTAAACGGGCCCTCAGAATCACGTCACTGCTAGTTTTGGTCACGTGATCCTGACCACATAAAAAGCTGCCATTATCACTCTAAATTTATATTTCATCATGTTACAATTTCGTCGGCGTGGCTTTTAGTAAGAAAAAAAACAGTCTTTAGACCTAAAGTTGTCGATTTCGTTGCAGTATTTTGTTAAACCAATTATCTATACCTCAGATTGAAAATTTCAGTACTTATCGAAAGTACACATCCGTTTTCTGACTGAAGTAACAAAGTTTACAAATCCCAATCTGTATATACTCTCGTGAGCAACAAATTTGACTTTCAGTAGCCATGAAGTTTACAGTGAATTCATTAAATACAATTTTGTAAAATTGAAATGCCAATCTCGAGTTGACAAAATCAACTTAATTTAATACAAATCGAACTGGTAAAATTAATTTATTGAAATGTAATAATGTTTTTTAACTTTATTGCATTAATTTTTTAATTTTACAGCCATCTCAATATTTGTACCACTTTACTACTTTATCATCGTAACTAAGCTTAAATGTATTTAAACACCCCTTACTAATACTTCATCAGACAGGGTAAACCTTTTCAGAGAGGATGTATTTCGTCTACTTGAAAAAATTATTTCGAGGGTAGTATGTAATCTGCGGGTCGGGTAAACCTGTCCGGAGCGATGTACCTGTATTGCATGTTGAATAAACCAATTCTTATTCTAGGCCTAATCTGATCTAGATTAAGAATTGGTTAGCATAAATATATTCGCTACAATTTCTTGCTCATATTCGTACGATCCTTTACCTTGCGGGCTGGTTAACCCTGATCCCGAATAAAACAGCTATTTCTTAAATAGACGAAACATTTAATCACATTAAAAGCCTTCTACTTTTGAAGTAGTAGTTTGTCAAAAGCTTAGTTGACAAATGAAATTTGTTCAATGTATTTACCAGGTATTTATTCTTTTACACAACTAGGAAAATTAAACGGATTGTTCTTTACAAAAAAATAATAACACTAAACACTATCTATTTTTGAAGTATTAGATTATCAATTAAGTTTAGTCTATGCATGAAACCTTTTACAATGTATTAACTGGTTTTTTATTCTTTTATACAAGTAGGAAAATTGAAATATATATTTAAAAAAAGATATATTTTTGAAGTGCTAGGTTATGAATTAACTTTAGTCAATAAATGAAACTTTTCCCCAATTGTATTTACTAGTTATTTATTACTTTATACTACCAGGAAAATTAAATAAACTAGACTTAAAAGAATTTTTTAACAACATTAAAAGCGATTTTTTTTGTAATGGTAGGTTATAAGATAAGTTTAGCAGGTGAATGAAATCTTTTTAAAAGTATTTTCTTCAAGTACGGTAATTATTTTACTCTTACGGGAAAAGAAATATCGAAAGAAAACCGTTTGAAAGATAAAAAAAAGCTGGAATAAAAAGTGGTGTGTAAATAATCTTATTACTGAAGAGTCTATGTTTTAAACTTGGCAAACCGTCGTTTCGAAAGGTTAATCCTTGTCAGATGTAACAGTTGTCTCTAAGCTTCAATTGTAAGGAAATAAACATTTTTCGAATCCAGCTCGCAGATAGTCTAAAAAGTGTTTCAAAGAAAAATTTTATTTTACCGTTCTTATCATTTATTTTTGAAAAATCCATTTCTATTTCCTTAACACTATTTTTAAACGACGCGGTGTTATGTTTTCTGTGCTTGTTATTGTTTCTATAAAAGTACTAAAAAATGTGTGTATATTTGTGCGCTTAGATAAAATCATGTTTATATACAAAACTAGCAAAGTCATTCACGTTTTATTTAAACAAGTATTTTTTTGTCTACCCCGTCTGTTTTCATACTCCTGAAGTTTACAATATAAGCATTTAAAATAACGTACTCACACTTTAATAAATTGCTTTGTCTTGCAGAACTTTAGATAATATAGTTGCAGTTAAGTAGCAACTTTAAAAAATTACTATAGATAAATAATTCTATAGATTTAGCACCAATATTCAAATTATTATCATATACTTATTCTTTATATATTTATTCTTGAAATTTTATGATGTTCATTCTTTATATATTTATTCTTGAAATTTTATGATATTTATTCTTTATATTTCATTATTTACGGCAGTTGATGAATTTGTATACATTCGCAGAGTATAGTGGGAATTTTTCTCTAAAATCTATTTTAACCTTCCAAGTGGTTTAGACGAGATATCTCGTATATCCAAGATTTGACCGATTTTGCTAATGATGAGGTATTTTGTCCATCAAGATCTGGTCAGTTTTACTACTGTTGAAACTATCTCATCGAGACAACCATCAGGAGAGTTAAACATTACTACAAATTATATATATATATATATATATATATATATATATATATATATATTAATAATTTATAGGTAATTTTAACCCTCCTGATGGTTTATCCGATGAGACAGTTTCAACATTAGTAAAACTGACCAAAGTATATATATACAGAGGAAGAGAGGTTGATAGCTTTTTCTATACATAAACACTTACCCACTAAAAGTCGTGGCCACCATAATCTGATAAACTGTTAAACATTTAACACCAAAGTTTTTGGAATTAAGAACTCGCAAATTATGTGTCGTTACTATTCAACACAATCACCATATACCGCTGCATTTTAATAATCTGCATTAATAGCATAATGCGAATCTAGCAACATCGCTGAAAGTCATCTGTTAACCCAAAGTCCAACAATGTGAAAGGTAACAAGAGTGACCTTACACTACTGTGTTGAAAAATAAAAAAAAACCACAAACAATCCATTACCTGCTGATATTCACTTCACCCTTATAGCTCTTTGGAGACTGCATGCCAGTTCAAATCCTTTTATTACCAAAGTGCGTTTATAAACATTAATGCTTCTAGGTAGTTCAGGGCACTCGATTGTGTTGTGTAAAAGGAATCTTACTTTTATAGGGTGAGCAAAGTAAGGATATTGCTCCATCAAAGCATAACCTCTTAAGTTTTACGCAAATGCTCATATACACTCACGTTAAGAAAGATTTATAGTCAAGTTCGAGTTGAAAGAAGTGTCACTGCTTTTATATGAGAGAAATTTATAGCAGAACTCCAAAACTGTACTGATCCATGTTCGAGAAGGAGCTATTATTTGCCTAGAAATAGTGATTGCTGCCTGGATCTTTAAAAACGAAGAAGAATATTCCGAGGCGATAGTATAAACAGCAAAACACCGATGCAATTTGGGATCCACAAAAGAATAACGGCACTTTTTTGAGTAAAAAGTATTGATTGAACTGAACTTCTTGGACCGAAGTGTTTGAAGCGACAGTTCATTAATCACGGAGATAAAGGTATTCGGGTATTCGTCCCTAAAATAAAATTTATTTTGCATTAAATATATTACTCTTGTTATTAATCCACACCCGGTTCTGAGCTTGATGAGATTCATTGATCAGTGGAAATCCACGAATGGTTGTTCGGCACGCAGTCTAATACGTTTCTATCAAATTTGTCACTCGAATGTTATCCTTGATTGATCTTCCTGATGGATATAAATATTAAATGATTGAAGTAAAACATGCCATACATCATGGGAAAATGACTTAATTAAGACAGTTGATTCAATGAATCTGTTTTATGGCAACCAGATCCAGTTTTGTCATCTTAAAAATTAGATTTTCCTTCATTAAGAGAGAAATGGACAATCCTAAAGAGGCTTCGTTATCAACGCACTACCAAATGGAATAGAGAAGTACAGTCAAACCTCGTTAAGACGACCGTAAAAAATCCGTATTAACCGTAGTTCATATTATCCGAACTCAGGAAAACTACTAGTTTAATAATAAAATAAAATATTAATGAATTCACATTATTATAACTCTACAATTCTTAATGGTATTAGTTAGAAAGATTATACAAATTATTCTTGATTACGGAGATGATTCTTAACTGTACAAGTATTTGATGATTACACATATAAGTCCTGATTATGTAATTTTTGTCTTGAAATAATTCTGTCATCAATTTTTAGTTTTGTTCTTTCGTGTATTCATTAAGAAAATCTTGAAAGTCGTTTAATTGAGCAGATCAATCTTCACTGCCTAAAAAAAAGCAGTTAATAATTTCTAAGCCTGCAGCAGATTCTTTTAAAGAAGGCACGCTTATTCCTTCGTTTGCATCGGATTCTTCATTTATTCTTTCTTCTTCACTCTCCTCCACAAATAAATCTATAATTTCGAAAACACTTGATGCTTCTGATAATACGATTGGAAAGAATTTACTTGCCCTTAAGTTTCGAAATTTTGTTCGTCTTAACCGGTGATTAATGCAACCTGAATTCTTCTTAAGTGAATGATTTAACATTATTTGAATATATATTATGACGGGGATCAGAATTTAGTTCGAATTATTAGCAATTCGTACTAAGTGAGTTCATTTCAATAAGGTTTGTTTGTATTAATTATAATAAATAATTCGTATAACTGGCTTTCGCGCATTCCACAAACGTCATACTGATAAAAAATTTGAGTTGAGCTTTTCAATGCAAACATAAACAAACCACCTGAGAAGAAAATATACTTCTTTTATGAACTAGTTTTATTTATTGACGTTTGAACATGGTAATTCTTAACTCTCCTAGAATAAAAGTTTCTCGTCATTAACAAATAGATCTTGATGGACTAGATATCTGTCATTAGAAATAACTGATCTATTTTTGGTCTCTTGATCATAAAAAACTAATTGTAAACAGTAAAGAAGCATTTTCATTAATTTTTTTAGGCTTCAAGATTTACAAAAATTTTAAATGTCATGGTAATTTTGGTTTTAATAAATTGTTGAATGACGTATTTTAATTCATAACAAATATTAGTCTTAGAATTTATTATTTTCAATTATGGTTATAATTAGGTGTTAAAAACTGTTACCCATGCAGCTGTCACCCAGGGCGAAGCAAACAATTACCCATGCTTTTTAATTTTTCTCCGGTTATTTATTTTTTGTTGCCGTTAACAACAGATATGATCAATAATTTGATGCTGATGCTTTTGTAATTTTATGATAAATTTAGCAGCATAATTTTAATTTCGAAATAAAGAGAAACATGGGAAGGTTATACGACTTAACAGATTCCTAGAACGTATTCCTGGTCTTAAAACGAAGACGTAACTCTTACAAAAATTGGAAGATGTACTGGAATCCTACAATTGTGAGCAGTTTCAAATTTCATTCATGGCAGGAAATTAGAATTGAGATGCACATTTTTTGCCCTCGATTACCCTTTTCATGGAAAATATGTAAAAGTTATCCGAAACTCATTAGTTATGAATTTGTATCTTATGCTAGAAGACGGGGGTACGATTGTTCACTATTACAGATGTTATAACAAAACAGTTGTTATCATCAAAGTTATCCGTTATTACTAGTAAAGAGGGTAAGCATGTAATCTCGCAAGATAACTCAAGTACACAATATTCCTTTCCTACGTTTTGCAGTCATTCACTTTATGGTTTCTTTCAAAGCCCTCTTGGTGGCTCTCTCGACGAGATATCTCGTCATTTGCAAAACTAACCATGTCTTGGTGGACGAGATACCTCACCATTAAAAGAAAACTCACCAGATCTTGATCTCGTCATCATAAAAAATTTGAAACATCTTCTTGACGAGATATATCGTCAAGTATCAGAAAAATTAGTCAGATCTTGGTGGAAAAGATATCTCGTCGAAACCACTTGGGGGTTAGCTTCTACGACGCTTCAAAAATCATTGCTGTTATAAATAGCTATTAGAGGTTTCAATATAATTTGTTTCTCAAACTAGCCGACAAACCGGTCTGGTGGTTAATGTGTAAGGTGATCGGAAGGTTAATGGTTCGAATCCGGGGTCAGGGCAATGGACGTAAAATGTGATGCGCTTAGTTAGAGGTAGTGATGGTCACCCACCGTGTGCCCCTTTACAATTGGCCATCGATTATGGCCTTGTAATTGGCCAATGATAAGTGCCTACCATGAGCTAAATATATATATATATATATATATAATCCGCAGAGAAACAATTTCCCATGTATTTAAAGGCATCGTCATGGAAGTTTGGGTTTAGAAATACTCTGAAAAAGACTTTTGCTGAAAATATATTTTAAGTAAAACCTATGTACATTTTTCTCGAAACCGTATCCCATTTGGGAAGATGGTGAATATGCAGTCTCGAAAGATGACTACAGTTACAACGACGCACAATATCCCTTTCCCGTGGTTTGCAGTCATTCGCTTTATGGTTCCTTTCTTGACATCTACAACGCTTTAAATCATCGCAGGAGCTCTTCTGTTCTTTGTGTAATGTTTTTTAAATATTCCTTTTTGCGGCGATACCCAATCAGCACATGTTCTTATTCTCTCGGGGGGAACTAAGCAAGATGGACTTTTCTCTCAACGATTCCTCTAGTCACAGAAGAGAGCATTTGTTTAGATTAGAAAGAAAGTTCATTCTTTATTTACCAGTCAGTTCCTTCGGAGAAGTTCAGCCTGATTCTATTGTTGGAGAGGAAATTGAAATACCTCTTTAGATTCTCCAACTGGAATCCCATCTAAGTAGAATGACGAGGAGAAAAGAATATTTTTTACGAGCTAAGAATTTCCGTTAGAATTCGAACGCATTTTGAATGATGCTACGTTCTATGAGGGAAATCACAGAACTGTTCAGACGGTAAAGTAATTAAAAGAAGCAAAAGTTTCGAGTTTAAAATCCGCATGTGGATTCCAGTCGATTTCAATAAATATTTTTATTTATTTAAACTTTTATCTTTTGGAATGGCAACGTAGAACATTCCAGAAATATTCAACGAAATTTTAAGCTGTACGATGTTTTTCAGTATTGAAGTAATTCTGCTATGCTGAGTTCTGCTTATATTCGCATATTTCGTGTACTTTATACTGTTATTCGTATTGTTATTCGATCGTATATTTCATTCTTGGTTTTTTTTCTGTAGTTTTCATATCTTATACTAAAAATAAGCTTACATATTTAGTCGTCATTTCAATTATTTCGACGCTACAATATTGTTTCAAATTGAAATATCTTGAGAGGGAAATTCTAACTAATTATATTGTAAACATTGTTTGTATAGAACATTAGAACACTAATTTTTGAAGGAGTGGGTTCCAGGGATGAAAAAAGTTATGGGACAGAGAATAAAAGTGCTTTTGAATAAAATATTCAGTTGGTGTACACATTATTTTGTACAATTCCAATATTTGTGTGAAATACAGTAATCTAACGTTAAATTGCCTCTCGATATATCCCGCATTCTTGCCACCTCCGTAAACTTTTGGACCACAAACAGCAGGAAAAAAAATTATTATTATTATTTTTTTTACAATTAGGAACTCGAAGGTCACTTGTTTAACGTGTTGTCCTAAATTGCAGTGGAATAAAAGATTTGGGTCTCGAAACCACGAAAGAGAAATAAAAATAAAAATTGAAGTAGAAGTAATTCCTTGGCGTTTAAAAATTTGGAAAAGTTTACTTCTTATTTGATTATGAGAGGATATTTATGTTGAAAGCTAAATATCGAGAGTAATCGTGCTTTGGTAACCTCGTTTATAATTTGTGGCGTAACTTTACATCCTACACAGTATGTCGTTTGTATTAAACATAAATGCCGAACATTGATAAAACGATGATAAATCAAATTAGATGTTTAGTGGAAGCACATTTTCTTCTCTCGTAGTGTGTTTATATTTACTCTGAAAACCCCTCTCATAGTGGAAAAGTCTCTTAAAAAATTTAAATATGCAAATAACTTCAAATCAATTAAAAAAAAGCGAATAGATTAAAATTCTGAAAAATATGAGGTTGAAATATTTATTTATAGATAATCTTTCAATGTTAGTTGAAGCTAAAAATTTATTTCACAAAACATTCTTTTATCAGGTTAATCTATATTAAACAGTAAAAGACTAACGAAATGATGCTTCTATATTACATAAAAAGATTGATATTGTTTTAATGCTAAGCGTAGGAATAACACTTATCTCCTTTTTGTTTTCGCAAGTTTATTTTAATATGCGTAGGTTTAATCTCGATGTAATATTTCAGGGATATCCATATTAAACTTATATTCTGCAATCTTGATATTGAGAAACAAAAAGTATCATCGAAGTGCTAAATATAGTATCAAAACGGAGTTCTGTACCCGTTAAATTGTCCTCCGAATTCCGTTACTCGTTTATTGAAACTCCAAAATAATCGCCTGTGAGATTTCTCTAAGTTTATGCACAGTTAAAAATCAATTATCCTTTCTGAACATCCTATATAGCATCCTATCTCTGACCTCCCTATACGTCAGTCTTGTAATCTAACCGGAGTACTAAATATAGTACTAAAACGGAATTCCGTACCTGTTAAATTGTCCTCCGAATTCCGTCTCTGGTCTATTGCACATCCAAAATAATCGCCAGTGAGAGCTCTCCAAGTTTACGTACTGTTAAGTGTAATTACCCTTTCTACACTTTGAATTACATTAGATCTCTGACCTCCCTATTCATCGGACTTGTTGCAACCTCATTCATCAAGAACTTCCTCAGACAGCTAACTCAGGGGTTCTTGAGTTCATTATACGAATTTTGCCCACTTGGATAAAACTATATTCAGAGGTCACATCATAGGAATCCGCTTAAAACATTAAATTTCCTTCACCCAGAATTCGGAAACAGCATGGAACAAACTTTCGCTATCGTTAATAACTTTATAAACCCATACCGATAGATTTATACTATGTATTCGTAGCGAAAATTGTTTCCCTCCACTTGTATCAATAGCCCATAGAAGCAGGATCAATACCTTCAGGCCATGTCATTAGTGAGCGAGTTTGTGTAGATCGCCTCATTACGGAATCGCACTAGCGGTCGGGTGTTATGGAGACAGTGTCAACTAATGCCTCCGTTTTCATTAGCCATTAGTTGTCGCGGATTCTCAATTTAACTGCGGCTTTGCAACGATTGAGAACGGGAGGTACATTTGTATCTGAAAGAAAATGAGCCTTGTGGTGTAGAGACGTAAGAGTGTATCAACTTAGGAAAGTTTGAGATTATTTGTTTTAATAAAAATATACCGTAATCTCGCTATATATCGCGCTTTGTAGGGGACTAGAAAAAAGCACGGTGTACTGAGGGTCGAGTATATAAACCTTGTTTATTAGAAATAAAGATGCACGAGTTTTTCATTAAATTACGCATTTTTGCTTCACAACGATTGCAAACTGGAAAGAAATGAAAAATTTAAAAAAAAATTAGAAGTGTTGCATTTTACAGAAGAGCACAGAAAAACAACTGTTTTTGAATCAACTCAGAAAGATTTGAGAGCCGTTTTGACCTCGTCCTCTGACAGCGATTCAAAATTTCGAGGTATAGCCCTTATTACGTGCGTAATAAGGACAACACCTCCAGGTAAGAGGTGGTTAAGTACAAGGCGCGGGTTTGACTACGTATACGAGATGAGTCAATATTTACCCAGTAAAGCAGGTACACATTTATTTTAATGGAAGCAAACAGCTTATAATATCATTTACCAGCATAGCCCTTAATTTTGAATGGATTTGCTCCGTCGTTGAACAAGCTATTTCATGCCCTGAAGAAAGGTTTTTCGTCTGAGCAGAGAGCAACGCACGCACCACTTCTTTCAGTTCTTGATTCGTGGGGATGACTAACTCGCCACTTCATCAACAATATTCACGCCCGTGTAACAGAGCCGTGTTACGGTCATGTTATTGTTACACAGACGGGTAATCATTGTTGATGAAGTGGCAAGTTAATTCAACCGCGGGCCAAGAATCGAAAGAAGCGGAACATGCGTGGCTCTCTGCTGATTAGAAAATCCTTTTTTCGAGGGCATAAAAAAGCTTGTTCAACGATGTAACAAGTGCGTTGAAAAGCAAGGAACTAATGATGTAGTAAGTTATCTATTTTCATCGAAACAAAATATATCGCTTCATTGTGAAAAATTATTAACTCTGTACTGTGTGTGTACATAAATGATTGTTAACAATTTTTGGGGCATCACTATTCATTCCAATATTTTTCTTTACCTTATTTCTAAATATGTAATTAAACAAAATATTTTCAATTTTATGTATTTTCCTGCATATATAGGGGCACCGTACTTCAGTTGGTAGATTCGTGGATTAGCAGACGGAGGGTTGTGAGTTCGAAACTAGAGTCAACCTAAGACGGCTGTACTACGTGGGGCTAGTACACGTTGAATCTGACATGACCTCAAATGTCCTCACGTTGGCGTGATGTGGAAGTTTGGAGAGTAGGGTACCAACACATCGCCATCTGTGCGTGGTTCAAAATTACGAGGTGTTGCCCTTGGGTCTTTTCCTTTGGTCCAAGACCGTCACCAATAGCCCGTTGTGTTGCTCCAGTGCGATGTTAATTCAATTACCTACCTATCGCCTCTTTACACCCCTCGATAAAAATTGATTATTTTTTCTGTATTTCTATTATTTTTTAACTATTATCTTAAATATACAAACAAGCACTGTTGTACCTTTAAAAACATGACTCATTTTCTCCTAATTCCAACCAATTTCTCATTTTCTTCTACTGCGGGGACGCTTTCATGGAAGAATAACTTCCCATTTACCTACACATTCAAAATTGATTTTATCTAACAACACAAATTTTATTGACCAAAATACAATCTCAAAACGTACGTTTAAAGGTAAACGATGGTCATGTATCTTGGACAGGATCTTCTTGTTCCTTTGAACGGGAAATATGACAGAGGTAATTAACCAAAATAGTTGATATAAGGATTTATAAAATACCAAGATAAACGGAGAGCAACACTTTCAAAAATATGCTTCATCAGGTAGGTGGGTATTTTAGTTAATGTCACACTGGAGCAACACAACGGGCTATTGGCGGATCCGAAATTAATCCCTTCTAGGGAAAGATCCAAGGATAACACCAAGTAATTTCGAACCACGGTAAGATGACGAACGTGCACTGGCACCATTTGTGCACGACGATGTTAATCAGTTATTCTTCCAACCGGGCAAATGAGCTTCATCAGTGCAGCTCTCAAATTAACAGTATTATAAGCACTTAAGAACGTGCATTTATTTAATGAATTTAATTATCTCAGTTTTGCAGAACCGGCATACAGAATCAAATAAGATGCATCTTCTGGATAACAGGAAAGAATATTCTCAACAGAGGTGTCCCGAAATCTTGGTTCTAAGAACTTATCAGGAAGTTCCATCACATCAAATCCTCACTGCCGAGAAAGAATTTTTAATGATAACATTCCTTTGGGGAGAGAGGTGCACAGCGTACATTGATCTTTCATTAGAGGCAGAATTGGATGCTCGCGAGACCTGCAGCATCATACATCTAAAGCATCCTTCTCAGAAGAGGATTTTCCCGAGATATTCTTAAGAACCAGAAGAGAACTTTCTATTTCCTCTAAAAACCGTTTCACAAAGGGCTGCTCATCATCGGACGAGAAGAAAGAAATGCCACGGATACATTAATCCTGTCCTGAATTGTATGTTACCTTGCGTATAGAAATTGGTAAATCTGTGAGGATGAGGGCACACTCATTTCCTTGATAAATATTAACTTTTCCCGGAATAAAACACGCTAGTTATTTTTATTTACGGACATTAGTAAGTTTGTTTTCGGTTAAATTGTTATATAACTGTGTTCAACTGAGTCAAATTTTATTTTGAGGAATTCGTTCTTTTTTTCTTCTGAAATACGATGTTATGCATTTAGGTTAGAACGGTACATTAAACCTGTCCTGAACTGCATTATATTGTGCATAGAAATTTGTAAATCTCGAAGAGTAAGGACACACTTATTTCCTTATGGAATGTACCCTTTTCCCTTTAATACAACACATTTATTTTATTTGTGGAAGATAACGCGTTGGTAAGATTGTTTTCGCTTAGATTGTTTCGTGTGTTAGATTGTTTAGTTTACTGTGCTATATGAGTGAACTTTCAGTTTAAGGAATTCGTTTTTTTTCTGGTAGGTAATGGTAATGGTAATTTCAGTTACCACGTCGTACTAGTCGACTAGTACTAACGTCGTACTAGAGCAACACAACGGGCTATTGACGACGGTCCGGGATCAGTCCCTTAAGGGAAAGATCCGAGGACAACACCTCGTAATTTTGAACCACGGTCAGATGACGAAACAACACCTGAGCTGGCACCCCACTCTCCAAACTTCCACACCACTTTAACACCGCTCTTAATGCCACGGCAGATTTAACCTGCACCCGTCCCCAGACCTAGTTTTGAACTCGATGCCCTCCAGTTGCTAATCCGTTACTCTTTCAACTGGGCTAACGCGGCACTTTTCTCTGGAATACTATTTTATGCATTTAGGATACACGGCCCAACTGGATGAATTTGATTAAAATGTTTTGACAAATTGATAGTTTAATCTTACAATCGTCATCATTCCTTAAGCAAATATTTCAACTCTTGTGGATAAGTTGAAAAACTTTTATTTCAGTTTAAAATGATGCTTGACTTCCTTTTAAAAGATATTTGACTAGAGGTTGGTGAAAATTTAATAAAAATCGCACTAGAGCAACACAATGGACTATGACTTTTGGCGATGGTCTGCGGTCAACCCCGAAGCCAAAGATCCAAGAACACTGTAATTTTGAACCACGGTCAGATGACGAGGTCAAAACCTGAGCTGGAACCACACTAATATTTGACTTGAATAGGAAAAAAAGTATAAGTGGAATTTGAAGATGTGGTAGTGTGTGAACGTAGACGTGATCGCACATTCTATTACCTCCAATTCTTGATGGGTTACTGTTGCACCCAAAAAAGTTAAATTGATAGTAATTTTGGGTAACGGGGTCTTAAACCTTTTACTTACTACAAATATAGCAAGCTCCCGTACAGTTTCCAATAAAGGGTCAGTTTTAAAGGGATTCTTAGTCAAATTCCCAATCCAATTCCTCAAAATCCTTTAATCCTTTTGAAGCGAGGATTTAGCCATAGAAAATTTTTCAACAAAGCACATTTTTTTATGAAGAGAAGCGTTGTTTGCAGTTGTATGGAGGTAAGTTAGGAAGGTAGTAATAGAATTAACTTCGTACTGGAGCAACACAACGGACTTTTGGCGATGGTCCGGGATCAATCCCAAGGGAAAGATCCGTAAACAACACCTCGTAATTTTAAACCACGGTCAGCTGACGAGACCAAAACATGCGACTGTATGAAGGATTGATACCAAACATATCAAAATCACCTGTTATTAAACTGCTTAAAATATACCAGGAAGTAGTAGGTTACAACTTTTACCATAAAAGTCTCAAGTAGTGATAATAACTTGAATTCAAACTATTAAAAATAAACATACCTACATAAAGTCAATATTGTAATTATGTCTAGCCCATTGAGCTTCTAAATAAAATAAAATTTCAAGTGTTTATCTTATAACACAAAGCTGTTAACATTTTACGGGAAGAATTCGATAAGTACTCATCTTTATATTTGAAATTGAAGTCTTTTGTTCGTATCATGTGCAAAACCACATCTTTGTATGAATGGTACAGTTCCTCATTTACTCAATAAACCTAGTACATCGACATAAATAGTATGAAATATTATGTGATCTTACGACATTATTTCAAAACAAAATCACAATATTCTCTTACATAAGGACTCATTATAGACCGATGTTTAAGCGCTTGAATAAAATTATTTACTTTTGTTTATGGCAAAATATATTTCGCGCAGTTGTAAAAGCATACGAAATTTTAATGTTTACGGATGTGAAATACTTTTACTTAAAATATATGAATCCACTTCAAATTAAGAATAACAATTCCTATGCTGATGATTCCCCTATAATAAAACAGTTCCCTCTAAAAGTACTATTAAAATTCATACTAAATTTGAAGCTCATTACAATAAAAAGAATTCCTTCTTTCCTTTAGCTTTCAAAATATTGGTAATATGAAGTTTAAAATTATTGTACTGAACAACTATACTATAGTTAATGCAGAATAATATTCATAAAAATACTTCGATTAAAATTTTAACCATGCAAGTTTGAAAGTTTTTTTTTTTATATTCATTTTTTTTTTTTTTTTTTTTTTTTTTTTTTTTTTGAATGAAATCAGTAACAAATTCTTTTTTCTCAGATGTAATATCAACAACCAATCATAATAAATGCACATTCACAAAGGTGTACATTGAATTGAAACAGTGAAAGCGACCTATTATGGTTTATTATTTTCAAAATTCTTCACTTGATTCTAATAAACAGTTATAAATATTCATTCTTGTAAAAATACGGTTATTTATTACTTACAGAAGTTCTTATGTTAATTATAACTGTATATGTTTTCAGCAAGGCGCCAAAACAATTTCGGAACTCTTAAAATAGTATTACAGAAACTGAATACGATTGAGTTTTGGTTTCTAGACAAAATGTTCTACAAAGTAAAATCCCCTACTTATTTTTCGATAGTTGAAAAATTTAAATATACAATGAACTATTAGTCACATTTGATCAGAGATTTAAAAAAAAATACGACCAATAAATGTTTATATTTCTTACAAAATCAGTTTTAGAGTTTTTAAAATAGCACTACAGAAACTGAATATTAATGAGTTTTTGTTTTCTAAAAGTGAAGCGTTAAGTTTTTCCTTACATAATCTTCAATCCCTAAAGAATTTGAATATTCAACAAAATATACGAGTCACAGTTAGTCCGAGCTCATCAAACACGATTAATTCACATTCTTCGGACATCTGTTATAAATGTACATATTTTCAGAAGTTCGCCTAAACTATCCGAAAGTAAAACATTGCAGAAACTCAGTAAGGATAAATTGAAAATTCAATATAACATTAGCTCTCAAAAGCAGTGCGAGAGTTCTATAAACGATACTACAGAAAATTGCAGTTATTCCTGAACTTTGAACGGAGTACTCAAGTTACACTTAACCCGGAGATCAACAAAACGCTACTAATTGTATTATTCCCTACACATTTTTCAATCTCCTAAGAATTTGAATACATTCAATGGAATACTCGAGTCACATTTACAACAGATCAACAACAAACTCGAGCAATTCCATTCAACCCTTCACATTTTTTAAACCTCAGATTTCAATGTATTCAACGGAATATTCGAGCCACATTTACAACAGATCAACAACAAACTCGAGCAATTCCATTCAACCCTATACATTTTTTAAACCTCAGATTTCAATATATTCAACGGAATACTCGAGCCACATTTACAACAGATCAACAACACACACGATTAATTGTATTCAACTTTTAACAATCCCTAAAGAATTTGATTACATTCAACGGAGTACTCACAAGCCACACTAACCACACATCAACAACAAAACACGACCAATATACACTGGCAAACACGCGCACTCAACCGCGGCGACGGACGTATAAGAAGTTTGGGCTGATTTCCCAAACACCGGAGTCCAGCTTAATCAATAGCACTCCAAAACATTCCACCACGGAAAGAAACAATAATAAAGTTGATATAAGCACGCAGAATTTTATTTCATTCAACGGAGTACTCAAGCCACATTAACCACACATCAACAACAAAACACGACCAATTTACACTGGCAAACACGCGCACCCAACCGCGGCGACGGGCATATAACCAGTTTGGGCTAATTCCCCAAACACCTGAGTCCAGCTTAATCAATAGCACGCCAAAACATTCCACCACGGAAAGAAACAATAACAAAGTTGATATAAGCACGCAGAATTTTGTTACATTCAACGGAGTACTCAAGCCACACATCAACAACAAAACACGACCAATTTACACTGGCAAACAAGCGCACCCAACCGCGAAAACGGGCGTATAACCAGTTTGGGCTAATTCCCCAAACACCGGAGTCCAGCTTAATCAATAGCACGTCAAAATATTCCGCCACGGAAAGAAACAATAACAAAGGTGATATAAACACGTGTTCCCAAAAAAGCGCGCCGCTCCGACTACCTGTTACGATTGAACCGTCCGGTCTTCGCCACGCAATCGATACACAAACAAACCGGGACGAAGAGGAGCGAAAAAAGGATAGGTAGACCAAGGTAAGCACTGACCTTTCGGGACAACTCTGTTCCTGGGACGGTGGAGACCAACCACACTGGGAACAGAAGAGGAAGTGCCGCTCCGATCCGAGTTCAGCAGCTTTCTGAGGGATGCTCTGGGATGAGCAGGAGATGTGGGTGGGAGAAACGGGTCACGTGAGTGCTGGAGTGGGATGTGATCGTATCATTGAGGCAGGGGGTGGATGGCTTTCTTCTCTGGGAACAAAACGCTTCACCCCCCTCCCCCTCGACTGGGCTTCTGGAGGGGGTGCTTTTTTTCGCGTGTGCCTCGATGGAGACGACTGCTTAAGAGGTTGCTTTCGGTGGGGATGGAGTAAAAAACGCTTGATAATGGGCTGATTCAATGGGCCGCTTAGAGCCCTATCGCTACGCAGATTCTTGGTAATTTCCTTTGAAAACTCGAATGAAACAGTTTTTTTCTTCCAGAAATTAAAACGCCTGATAATGGGTAGCTTCAATGGGTCGCGTAGAGCATGTTCTCGTATGAAATAGTTTTCATGAATTAAATGTTATAATGAATTTTTAAAAGGGTGAAAGAGGTTGATTACAGTATCGAAAATCTTGGTGATGGGCGAATTCAGAGGTCACAATAGAGTACATTCTTAATTTGTTTTAATATGAAAGTAAATAGATTTGAATATTATAATGAATTTTAAAAGGGTAAAAAGTAGATTGTAGAAATCTTGATAGTTGGGAGGATTCATGGAGCCATATAAAGCAACTTTTTAAAAAGTTTTTAAAATATCGTATTATTTGAATGTTTTGTTAAATTAAATATAATGACTTTTTAAGGGGGTAAAGGTAGATTAGAGTAAAGAGAAATTCGTGACAGTGGTAGCTTCAATGGTTCGTATTGAGCATCTTAATAATTTTTAAAAAATCTCTTATGAAATAGTTTTGTTAAATTAAATATTATATGGAATTTTGAAAAAGGTAAAGGGGTGGATTGGAGTAAAGAAACTTTTGAAAATGGTTGCTTTAATCGGTCGAATAGAGCATCGCCTTAATAATTTCTTCTAATCTGATATGAAATAGTTTTGTTAAACATTATAATGATTTCCTAAAAGGGTAAACGATTACAAAAAAGAAACTCGAATAATAGTAGCTTCAATGGGTCGTTTTGAGCATCTTAATAGCTTCATTTGAGCTCTTATGAAATAGTTTTGTTAAACTAAATACTGTAATGAATTTTTAAAAGGGGGGGGGGGGAGTAAAAGAAAGAGAGAGGTAGATTAGATAATAAACCTTATTTAGTAAATTAATTAGTAAATAAACACAAGAACCCCCCTGAGTCTTTTTGCTATGCTTTTTATCACATGTGCTTCGCTGGAGACGACTGCTGAAGAGATTGCTTTCGGTGGTGATGGAGTAGAAAACGCTTGATAATGTGACGTGGATTCAATATGCCGTTTAGAGCTCTATCGCTTCGAAAATTCTAGGTAGTTTCTTTTGAAAACTCTAATGAAACAGTTTTGTTTTCCAGAAATTAAAGCGACTGATAAACAGCACCTTCTTTATAATTTCTTCTGATTTTGTATGAAATAGTTTCGTTAAATTATATATTCGAATGAATTAAAAAAAAGTTAAAACGGGTAGAATAGAGAAACGAAACTCTTGATAATGTGTAGCTTCAATGGGCCGTATAGAACACCTTAATTTTCATTAATATCGTATGAAATGGTTTAGTTAGAATAAATATTCTGATAATTTTTAAAAGGGTATGTATGTAGATAGCACTGGAGCGACAAAATGGGCTATTAGTAGCGGTCCGGAATCAATACCGAAGGATAAGAACAGAGGACAACCCGTTATTTTGAACCATGGTGTCAGAGGACGTATTTTTAAAAGGGTTAAAAGGTTAAACTCTTGACAATGAGTAGCTTCAATGGGCCATATAGAGCACCTTCTTAATATTTTTTTGAATCTCGTATGAAATAGTTTTGTTAAATTTAATATAATATTGAATTTTTAAAAGGGTAAAAGGTAGATTAAAGAAACTCTTGATCATGGGTGCATTCAAAGGGCCGTTTGGATCACTATCACTACGCAGATTCTTTGCAATTCAACTGAAACAGTTTTGTAAATCAAAGCACTTTATAATGGATAGCTTAAATGAATGATCACATAGAGCAGCTTATTTATCATTTCTTTTAATCTCGAATGAAATAGTTTTATCAAATTAACTATAATGAGAGGTTAATAGTTTGCTCTTGATGGAGATTGGAGAAAAAAATGCTTGATGTAAGGGGTATATTCAATTGACCACTGGCAGCCCTTTTCTTTCGCCGGTTTCTTAACAATTTCTTTAAATCATAAGTGAAATAGTTTTTATAATCTCATTCCATTCCCGTTAAGAATATCGGTATATTCCAATTTTCCTTTTCAAATCAAGCACTAATGTAGACTGTTCAAAATTTGATTTCCGTATGTAGAAGTTTAGTAGATATAATTAATCATCATGAAACAAACCAGGAAGCTAAAAACTGAATTCAATCAAACAATTTAAATATAAAAAGATCTTAAATAGCATTTTTATTTCTGGGTAGGTAGGTATTTCAATTAACGTCGCACTGGAGCAACACGACGGGCCATTGGCGACGGATCGGGATCAAACCCGAAAGTGAAAAATCCAAGGACAACATCACATAATTTTAAAGCACTTCATTTCTGGGTATTAAAGTAGAACTTTACTCCTTATATAAAACCAAAATCTTAGATATAATCTCGATAATTAGTAAAAAATTAATTTTTGATTTGATTTTTTAAACATACTTCATCCATTAACACCGGACTTTTATAAATATTCCCAACAGTACTATATGCATTTACAACTTTTTTATGATTCACATTAGTGCTTAATGCATGACTTCAGCAAAAACAACTTTAAAAAAACTAACTCGAGTTTTCTGTTGATGAAAAATACGATTAATTCCGTAACCTTATTTGATGTATGAAGGCTGCTTCCACGATTATATTTTATTTAGATATTGGCCCTTCTCTGTATAATTTTTTCAACTTCAGCTACTTTGATCTAGCATATGACACTTTTGAAAAAATTATCAAAGGGATTAAATATTGATCATAACATGTTTAAGTTGACATAGCAACAAGTAAGTTCATTGAAATATAACAACAGAAAAAACCGACCATTCGGTCATATCCGGAAATTAACTGTAAAGCTGAAAAATTCCAAAAATTTTGGTTTTGTGTCATATCAGGAATGATTATAAAAACTGACAACAAAGATTCAAGGACTTTCAGTGCTCGGTTAATACTCCTGACAGATTCAATAAAAATGTTCTTCTCATTTTACAAAAAACGAAAATTAAAGATTTAATTTCTGTTGAATAGGAAATTAGTAGCATTCTGATATAGAATTTAAAAAATAGAATAGAATATGTCAGCATGCTGAGTAGTAGAGTAAGTAGATTAGAGTTTAAAGAACTTCTGAAAATGAAAAGGTGATAATAGAATGCAAAGAGAATTTATAATAATAGGGGAAATAGAATAGAAATAACCGAATTTCAGAAAAATGAAAATATAATAGAGTAGAGACAGAAAATAGAAAAATAAATTATAAAGAATTTCTGTTAAAATTAAATTATAATTCTTAAATGGAACTATTTTTGAGAATATTACAGGTAAGAATGTAGAATAATAAAGAAAGTAGAAGAGACTTGATAAAATTTCGGATATTGAAAAAATTAAAAGAGAAAATAATAACCAAAACCTATAGAAAATAACAGGGAAAATAGAATAGAAATAACTGACTTTCTGAAAAATTAAAAGTAATGACAGAATTTCTGTTAAAATGAAACTGTAAGAATATTGAAATAGAGATATTAAAACAGATAATGAAAAATAGAATATAATTAATGGAATTTGCATAGAATAAAAAACTGAAGGTAGATTTCCATTTAAGAAAATTGTTGGATTTTGAAATAGAATCATTAAACGCGAGAATAGAATAGATAGAAACGTAGTATAACAGAGAAAGTAAACTAGTTAATAGAATTTCTGAAAAATGAAAATTAAAGATAGAATTTCTGTTAAAATGAAACTGTAAGAATTTGAAATGGAATTATTAAAACAAAGTAGAACACAATAAGAAGACAATAGAGAAAGTGGGGATTGATAGAATTTTCAAAAAATGATAAACTGAAGATAGAATTTCTGTCGGTAGAAAATTTTCAGAGTTCTGAAATGAAATTATCAAAAGAGAATAGAACAGATAAGAATACAGAACAACAGAGAAAGTTAACTAAAGTTAATAGAATTTCTGAAAAATAAAAATTAAAGCAGGAACTTCTGTTGAAAAAACCGAATAATGCATTTCTCACGGTAGAAATTGGATGCTGATTTCAGTAAGTGAAGCTTTAGCCAGTTCCATCTCAATGTGATTGTGAAGCAAAGAAGAGAATAGGGAGGGGACTGTAGGTTGATATGAAATCGAAAATCCCTCTATCCAACTTCGGGAGAAGAGAGAAGGAATAAGAGCTCTTCCTCATGATGTGACAGTGATCTGAACAGATTCACGCTCTCTGTATTATTTGAAATGTTTTCGACCCATCTCTACTGTGCTCATTTTATTTAGGATATTTCTCATTGCACATCGATTTATTTCGGTCGTCAACAAATATTTCTTTTCCGTACGTAACTGGAATCTTTCTTCAGATTCCACAAAATTTATTTTTTCTTGAAGTATATCAAATGCATCTGTGTCGTCATGGGCGTTTGGTTCCGTTCGGCCAAATCTCTTTGGATATTTACTGAGTTTTATTGGATTTTTAATGGTTACACATATATATTACACTGTACGCGAAGATCTTGCGGTGCAAAACATTTTGAGATTTAACCCTCGATGTGGTTTCGATGAGATATATCGTTCATCAACATTGGTTCAATTTTGCTAATGACGCGATATTTTGTGCATCAACACTGGAAAATTTTGATAATGACGAGATATATCGTCATTGCCGAATTTTAAATGATGGCAAGATAAAAACCTGGTCGCTTTTCCTGTAATGACGAGATATTTCATCCATCAGCATCTGGTCAGTTTTGCTAATGACAAGATACCTCGTCGAGACAATCACTAGGAGGGTTAAGTCAAATCATACCTCAAAGTTAAGTACGGCTTAGATTTAGAAGACCAAAATATGCTAGTAAATGCTCAATAAAAAGGCATTTGTGACATAAAGGTTACAAAATGCCATAAAACACATAAAAGCGAGATAGATTACATTTTCTTGTAAAACTTTATGAAAAACAAACTAAACAAAATAATGAATCTATTCATCGTATAGGGCCAAAAGTAACTTTCATGTTCGAAACAATGATCGACTAAATTTATTCATGAAATTAAAATTAAGATTTCAAAAATTTGTGATAACGTTTGATGTACACACATGGAGTCAATCAATAGTAAATAATTGTGGTGAATAACAAGCAATACAGCAGTATTATACCCTAAACCACCACATACACACCATAAAATAAATATATCTGATTACAACATTTATCAAAAATACCATCTAGATGAAAAATAATAACAAATTATAAATAAAAATAATACTAATAAATCTTTATTATTCAAATATGCTCTGTGGATGAAACTTCTACAAAAGTAGCAAAATAGAATGATTTGACGGATTAGGAAAATATATAAAGGGAATTTTTTCATTGTAAAAGGTGTTTTAAACATAAAAATTGTCTATGAGAGAGATTTTCAGTGTAAAAAAAAACCCCTAATGGTCTGCGAAAATTTTACTTTTATCAAAAGTTTTTGCATGATACATATCGGGGTTACTTTAAAATGTAACTTATCGCCGTTCTGTCACTGTTTCACCTGTT